>OZ022305.1:8836442-10036442 GCA_963989215.1 Hedychridium roseum | reverse complement strand
TTGTCGTCCATGCAAAATTTTCAAACATCAAGTACATCATTGACACTGTGTAAACTAGTGTATCTCAGTCGCCATTTAACCGCTTAGGATTTATTTCCAAGGGAAATCCATCCATTCGGATAATTCGTCTATGAGAAGCAAATGAGTTATAAAATAAGGATTAATAAAAATCCAAATGATTAGCCTCGCCGTCCATGCAAAATTTCAAAACATCAAGTATGTCATTGACACTTTGCGAAGCAGTGTCTCTCAGTCGCCATTTAACCACTTAGGATTTATTTCCGGGTAAACGCATCCATGCGGATCATTCGTCTGTGAGAAGCAAATGAGTTGTAAAATTACTATGTAATGCACTTTAATTAGTTTGATTGCACAAATTAACAGAATCTATTCACGAATACTGTACTGGGATACTGTTAATATTTTGGCGGGCTTAGTAGGTGAAAATTTGCTTTAGTATAGATTATTCATAAGAGCGATCTTCCTCATTTTCACGCAGGGGGTTAATTTAATGTGTAACTGTTTTGTCTTCTCAATATAAATATAGACATATATCTAATTAGCTTAATAAAATAGTCCAACACGGGAGAATAAATTCCCTGTAGCAAAGTCGACTTGGAGTGCAAAGTATCCAGCAGAATGACTGTGTTGAAAAGTTTTTTTTACTGCTCGATGTAAAGTCGGTCAGCTATGGTATATGCGGACAATAATTCTTATCGATTTACATATGCCAAAGGACGTACATAGACGGCGCAAACTCAGAGACAAACTTTTAGCGCCAGCAGCGCGATATAGCAGGTAACCTTCGATAATGCTTTCACTTGGTTATTAGATGAATAGTTTCGCGACTACTCGACATGTAACGTCAGTTTTTCAAGTGTAGAGACATGTACAGGAGTTTGCGTTAACTTTAAATATTTCAGTGCAGTCCTTTCACACGCTCTTAATTGCCACGGTGCAAGGTCAAACGTGTAAATAAAATATGCCTGAATGGCACGCATTACAAATCCTAAACACTGCACTTGGCGAATGATATAATATGTACGAGTAACGAAACGAGTAGTCATAAAGAAATTCAATAAAAAGATTCTCCTATGCGTTGGAATTCATTGCGGAAACATAGTAATCCTTTGTAATGTATTTAAAAATGTCAAAAATATCAAAACTCGAAGACTTTAATAAAGTGTAAGGTACGCAAAAAGCTTGATTAGACTACTTGTAAATTAAGAAGAGGCGAAAAGAACTTTAAAGACATATAAAAAATGTAAACCCCCCGTCTTATTTATTGGATGAATGTAGAAACACATGAAAAAATAGGGGGTTAAGAAACGAAACGTTGAAAGTACGTCAGTGAAAATAATGACCGTCCCTTTTGGCACAAAGTCGAGCGACGTAGGGTCTCTGATCGATATGCATCGTAATTGCATTCGTCGGGGAGAGCACCGCAGCAAGGAAAAAGATTCATGCCGAATATGAATGGAACGTACCTTTTACTGGAATTAATGAAAACGTATTTCACGGAGGAATACGCGGATCGGCTTTGCAATCAATTAAAATCGTCGCAGGAGTTTTTGTTTTCAATCGCGTCTGTACTGTGCTTAATTTTTATTCGAATGCGCGAATAAACCTCGCGGTGATTAAGTAGATATTTTCCGTGCTTCGGCCGATGTTTTAAGCGGCACGTTTACCCGAGTTGCCGCAATCCCGATGGTAAATGTAATTACGCTTTTGCGGCTTTCGTTGACTGAAGGTCCCAACGACGTCGGTAAAACGAAATAACGAACAACGATAAAAAATAAAAGTCCATGATAACGAGCGCAGCTGCAAACGAATAACCTTTATTGCCCGGAGATATAAGATCCTTTACGTTCCGTTCGTGGAAACTGATAATGCCGAGGACTCGTAAAATGCGGAATAAAGATGGAAAGAACGGCCAAGTCTTTACTGGGCTTTCAAATAACGGCACTTTCAATAACGTTACGCCAACAGTAAGTCAGGCAAAATCACTCCAGCGGTTCTGCTCTATTTCTCTTCTCATTGCGGTGGTTGAAATTCACGTTAATTAAATATACGTACTGTCAATACAAATAAATGGCATGTTTAATGAATCATATGAAGCAGTTTTTGCCACTGTTAAAATAACTGAAACGATGAAAACAGTAGAGGTCTGTTTTATTAGCCAAAGGGTGGAGAAGGGAGGGGTTTATAAAAACGAAATGATTGACGTAACAATATACAATTGTGAAGTAAATTATAGGGCAAGTGAATACGGTACCCTGAATACCGAAATAGTTTCGTTTCATGAGCGGTGAAAAAACAACGCCGCCGTTAATTAGGCGAAATATTAGTTTACCTCCGCGGAAGTAAACAATTTATCTATTTGCATTGAATATCAGCAAAATTCCTACTTCGTACAGGAGAGTAGTATAATATTTGATTGGCACGAACGGTTCTGTGTCAGTGATGCGTAATTAAACCTAGAATTACTATCGTTGAATGTATAGTTAGTACAGAAAATAATAGTAACAGAAGAAAATAAGAGTAAAGAATAACAAAACCCACACAAATTCCGACAAAAGCATCTTGATGGTTTCAGTAGTTATAAGATAACAAATTTGAAATCCGTCATTTTCAAGGGTTAATCTACTGTTTCAACGTTATCAGCTGCCGAGCGATACATAAAAGCTGAAAAAGTCAATACTATAACTGCTGCAACTATGATAAGAATAAGAAATAATAAAAGTCGACATAAATACTGACAAAAGCAGCTTTATCATTGAAGTAATTGTAACATAGGAAATCCGAAATCCATTATTTTCTCGGGTTTAGTAGATCTAGCGTTAAGCTACTGTTTTAACGGTTGCCGCGTGTTGCATAAAACCCGAAAAAGCGAATACTGTAACGTAAATGGTAATGACGGCAATGAAATTGAAGAAGATGTGATAAGGCGACCCGGTGAACCAGAGACACGGTTTCCTCGAAAGCTTGGGTGGTGTGCTAGAGCTTCTCCTCCCGTGGTCCGATGTAGGAAGGTCGGTTTTCTCACGCGATAATCGATCGCAGCTGACGTTGCACCAACGGCAACCGGGGCAAACAACCCGCGCTACGCGGTTCCTCCGGACAGGAAAAAGAGACGCCTAGACGCATGGCGGAAAGGAACGTGGCCAACTACGAACAAACAAACGCGCAAACAGGAAACCCCGAGGAAGAGGGACGAACAAGTCAAGATAGTCGAGTGAGTAGCTAAGTGATGGAACGGGATTATCAGGGGATATTATTATCAATTGTACCAGGTACAGCAGTTAAGTAACTTTTTAAATCAACGTCTTATTTGAGTGTAATTGTAATGAGTTAATATATCTTCGGAACAGTTGAAGAGTTAACACATTGTTGACCGGCTATTTTGCGCAGAAACTTTCTCTGGGCACTGGCTATTTTTTCGCAATTGAAGTTGAAAATGAAATAATCTAAATAAACTTTAAAGTTGAAATAAACCAATTAAAATTTCCAATGCAAGTGCAAACACGAATTAACTCGGGGCCGGTCAACAGTGTGTTAACTGACGAGCGTCTTATCGAGGGAACAAACGATGTACTAGTTAAATAACTTTTGCGGAAAAAGTCGAGTTAAAGTTCGAATAAACGATTCAAAACTGAGATATGGACGAGCAACGAGTAAAATAAACGATTAAATTACCGTCTTATTTGAGTGCAATTGTAATGAATTAATAAACCTTCAGAACAGTTGAAGAGTTAACTGACGTGCGTCTTATCGAGGGAACACATTATGCATGAAATGTATATTTCAAAGACATTTCAAAGTGGGTTGTCGATGAAATAGGAAATGGGGTAAAAGAAGAATCGATCCGTTGGTGTTTTAATTTCCCCGAATTTAACTCGACGGGAATGAGACAGTTGTCTGCTTTCACATATGCACCTCGTTGTTAAATGATTCAGTAATTCTACGAAGAAATCCTCAGGAATGAAAATCTCGGAAATGAATGAATCTTCAAGACGAGGTGAACAGAATGAACGAAAATATGTGAAATAGAATATTTGCTGTATGTTTCTTATTAACTCTTAAATCCTTTCAACGATCTTGACAAAATTTTGCAAAATTACTCTATAGAACCTTGCGGAAAATACAGTAAATTCTAGAACTTGGACACTCTAGCCCCTCCCCCGATTTATTATGTAACTGTTACATTTCCATAAGTACTCATATCCCAGACACAAGAAGCTCGAACAATGCAGACCAGTTTAAGACTTTGACGAGACATGTGCTAAGCGAGCAGAGATACACATTGATCATGGTTTTACCTGATAGTCCTGCGATGTTTAGATTCTCTGGCGAGTCGTGAGAATGAATGACTCTTCAGGAGGAGACGATCGGTACGTAGGGCATATTGCGATGCCTGTCAGGTTTCGCGGAGGACGTGAAAACCCAGGTACAGCTTGTCCCGTGCTCTTTTGTCCGAGGACGAGGGACGCGACGTGTCGAGGGTGCCTTATCGAGATTTACTCGATATATATCGACGCGGCTCGAGGGCCGTCGTCGTCGTCGTCGCGACGCCTAGGACGCCTAGGACGCCGGGAAGTCCGAGGGCAGGGCCAAAGAGCGCGGAAATCAGCAGACGGTGCGAATCCGTCCGGCGGAAAGTTTGACCCACGTGTCGAGCCACGCCTCGTCTTAACGTTTTGCCGGAGCGGTCAGCGTGAAATTTCCTCTGCTTCCGGCCTATCGATCCAACAGATATCACCTCACTATCGATAGCGCTCGGTGCTCCGCTGAATTCTGCAACGAAAAGCCAATTGTCTCGTTGTATGCCGTCCGTTCTTACCAATGTCTCGCTCGATAAGTTATACATGAGCGATTCAATTCGAGTGGGGAAAATAGAAGGACAATAAAGCCGGAATAACAACAGGGACAATCAAATACTGTTGCCTGTTAATCGGAGAATTCAGGGAGTAACAGTTATGCCGATCAAATTTTGGATTATTGTCATTTCTGTGCGTAAACATATAAAGGCCAATATAATAATAATATTAGTAATAATGATAATTCTTTACTTGCAGAAAGTAAACAAAATGTTCCATCTAACAATCAAGAAAAATCAAATAAAACTCTAATTCTTTTAAACGCATTGTGCAAAATCACTGAATACAGAAGATTTTTTGAGTTCGTTAATATATTTGTTTATTTTCATCAATTTAATCATTTAAGTATTATTTTCGTTATTACTTCCATTGTTCTCTATATTTGGGAGGCCAATATGTCTGATTTAAAATTAATCAGAGAATGTGATAAATGCCTATCACTCGCATACATTAAAATTCATTATTCACAGCATCATTACGAACAATAAACTATAAATATAAGGTGAATAATTCAATTTGATCTGGGTACGAGGTAACCGATTAATTTGTATTTATTCTGGTGTATGATTAAGTAAAGAGCTTTTAATGCACATCGACGAGAGCGACTAAAAAATTCATACGATATGTAAGTGATTATCGGTATCATAGATAATCACAGAATTGAACGAAAATACTGAGAGCACGGAAAGAGAAAAAGAGACATTTAACCGGCTATTCCGTTGAGTTGAAAATCGGAAAGATTCTTTTATCGTGTACATTTTTTGTTCATATAGGCTTGCGAGACAATTCTGAAGATAAATTTCCGACGATTGTCAGTTCTGCCTTCAAAAGACACAAAGAACAATATGTCTGGCCCAAAATAAAGCATGTTTTCCCTCGACAATCAATGGATACAACAGCAATATTCAATTTTTCTCTTTTCACTTTATCACAGTACGCATTTTTCGCGAATTTTATTTCTCAAATCGCACGAGTATTTTATACTTTTGCAAAAATGACTTACACAGTGTTATTGAACAACATAAACGGGACGTATTAATTGTTAATTAAAATCGTTCCTCTATTGTTACATGTTCTAAAAGTCGTCGTTAAATATTACTGACCAGAAATTCGGTGTATTAATTTTTGAAACTGCGCGTAAAACGTGCATTCGCAGCTTGAAAGCGCCGTGTCCAAGGGAAATGATTTTTCCTATGAATTCGTTGGAAATGTTCAAAGAGAATGTACCGTTCCGCAACAAGTCTTTGATGTTTGCAACAAACAAAGTCACGTAAATAAACTTTCAACAGTAAAGTGAAATAAATCCGGCTGGCAAGTAACACAAAGAAACATGCTTCGCAATTTTTCACACAACTACGACCATTTTTCTAACGTGCACGAGCTTTTTGGCAAAAACCGTAAATAATTACAAGCATTTCGGCACGACAGCGTTCCGTCAAACGGCAGAATAACGTTCGTTCCGTCCGATTTCTCGGTACAACACGAGCCACGCAGCAGGAGAAGATAATAATTAACGTTCAGCGAAGTAGCGCGAAACCGAAGGCCAACGAATACGGAACGAATCGACGGAACAACGCGGCTAAAATCGGCAAACCACGCGATATACGTGGAAAAGTGAATTTATCGGGCCGCAAGGCGATATCGGTAATAGCAGCGTGGTACTTTCGGAGTGACTGCTCCACGCGGATTAACATGGGACCGACGTGTATTGACGTTTTCTAAAACTCTTGACTTTTAAACGACGTCACGTAGGATATCGGACTTGTTTGGGAATTCATTCACGCGGGAGCTCGGCTCGGTTCATTTACAATTCCGCTATTAAACGTAATTGACGCGACGAAGGACAGCAGACGCCCTGGCAAAGACGTACGAGCGCATTATCAGCGATCAAGCGAATCGTAAGAGTGTCAATTACACCTGTAGAATACACGTTTCAGCGTTGACGAGAGAACTGGCTCGCTGGAATCGTGAAAATCTTTCGCTAAAGGGTCTCTCACGCACGTGTCCTTTTTTTCGCCGCTTAACCCACGCGCGTCCGTTTTTTTTTCACACCAATTTCAATGCAAGCGAGCACAAACACAGATTCATTCACGCGGAGGTGAATATACTCGCGGTCAAAAAACCTGAGAGCCCTAATCCATCAAAAATTGTGCGTTTCGACGCTCCAGTATATCGTTACGAATATACATATACAAATACACGTATCACGGCTCAGTTCCAGAAGTGACGCAACTCGAAATTTTTAAATTTACCATCCATGCAATTTTAAAATCGTATAAATTTCAATGAAATTTGTAAAAAAATCTCGGTTTCTGGGTTTTTCATTGTGATGTAATAATGTTGCTCCGAGGTTATTCAGTATGTGTCATTTTTTACGTATAAACCACTCATCGACTCTAAATCGACCGTTATTCGGTTTTTTATATATGTCATAAATATACATAAAACCAGTTAGGACAGAAATAATACGAAGCACAAGTAATTTTTTATGTATAAACCGCTAATCCGGTGTAAATCAATCGTTACCCGTTTTTTATATTCTAAATTATATACATAAAACGAGGTAGGACAGAAACTGTAGGAAGTTAAGATGTAACGATAAAGATTATTTTGCTTGCCTGAATATCATCTTAAACTGTAAATTGAACAATTTTGAGTAGTATGACTTTTGAAGCAGTAACAAACAGGACAAACCTATTGTTTCGACGATTGTACTTCAAATGAATTGGAAATCTATAGAAAAAGGGCCGTATTAATTTATTGAAATAGATTGTCGAGACAAAATACCCTTATACGTAACAATATTCTCCGGAATTTATTTCGCTGGTCACCTAGTTTTATTCAAAACTTCCATCTGTGCGCACCGTTTCATTGGGCAACTGGTTTTTTGGCTCGTTGTTTGGAAAATGATTTGTTCGCGGAAGGGGGTTTGCGTGGGAGGAGTTTTCTTGCGGCTAAAATCTGCCAGTTTCAGGCTGACGTTTCCAACGTCGAGGAGCGCCGTCGTTTACACGGAAACAGTAGACGTACGTTGGATTATCATCCGGCTGGCGGAATATTTCACGCGTGACAGATGCTCATCAAAATCAAAGGCCCGTGCAAATGCGGCCCGTAACGTCAGTCGGAAGGAAGACATTACTCTGGCAAACTCGCCGAGGAGAGTCCTAATGACTGACTGCCGGCGTTATCGTCCGCCACGGAAACTCGCACCTTTCGCCCAAGCTTCACTCCGCAAACGCGTCTAATGATTCTTCCAGAGTTACTCTTCCCCCGTAACACCCTACTCACGGAGGATCACGGTCCTAGGAAAAACCCTTGACAACGTGCTCGACATTTCGACAGTGAGGTCGAGAGAAAAAGTTGCAAATTTTCTGCCGATGTTTACCCGCACGGTCAAATTATCGAGGTTGTTGATCGTCATAAAGTTCACCGTAATTCCATGTACCTCGGTCGCTTACTATGTTTATTTACATGAAAGTTGCAGCAAGGGCAAACCTGTAGGGAAACTAATCATTTTTCCCGCGATTTTTACACGGCCGAAAGATTCAATTTCGTGCACGTACATAGGAGAATTTTAGCAGTTGCTTTTACTCACGGGGGATTAAAGTTCCGACTTCCCGAAGAACAGTTTCACTAGCGACGATCAGCCGATAGACGAGTTACGTTGCACAGTTTTTTCGTCGTTAGAAATCAAGCAACGCGTCTCGCAGGATGAACAACAAGACCGTCCGTTAATCAGTTCCAACATGTCTTTATTAGGGACGTATACCTTGGCTTTCGACACTTTTTCCACTGTGAAACTCGTTACGATTTTCTCACAGTTCTTCTTTGCCAAAAGCGTTGACCAGGTACAAAGATAGCCGTGTTTCGTAGGAAAAACTTTACATGAGAACCACAACGGCTAGTGTACACTTGCTTCAGCACTTTGGACACTTGTCACAGTGGAAATGTCCCGTGACTGTCATCAGCCTGGGACTTTCTGCATGGAAATCGGGCGATATTCTGCCTGGGTATTTCCACGGGAAGCGGGCAGGGCTAAAGTTTCAAGGGCCAAAGGGGAAGCGAGTTAACGCGGCGAACGGAATGATTTAGACGTGCCTCGAGTGAACCGTCCTCGAGCGAGATCCACGGCCAACTAAACTGCCGGTGCCCGAGGTAGAATGGTTTTGACACGGCAGTCGAGTATATCCGCTTTTCCGGCGACGTCGACGTCGACGTCGACGTCGGACAGGGCGCATGTGCCGATATAATCCGAGCGTGTGCCCGAGGATCGTGTACGTACGCGGGACACACACGCGGAAACACGTGGGAGAGCGCCACGACGAAAAGGGTGGGAAGGAAGGGGTGGGAGGGTGAGGGGCCGCAAGAACGGGACACAAAGGGAGAGTCAAAGAACCAAAGGGGGAGGAAGTGCACGCACTGGAAAGGACTTTCGCGACCGGCGCCGCTAGGCATTTTGTCTTCCATGAAAAACCATGAAAAATTATCCTCAGCTCCACGTGATATCCGATAGGAATCCCGCCGTCTGTGTTTTTCCAAACGTACTCTCGTTCGAACCTTAGGATCCTCTTGTAAGGGTAAATGTAAGGTAAAAACGGCGGAAACTTGAAAATCTTAACCACTTCAGTCTGACATGATTGCACTGTCAATTTTCTCCTCTGACGTTATTATCGTTACTCAATAATTTCGGATGTTGTTTCTCGCGAAAAGATATTTAAAGTCGCTGGTTAGTACAGTCGTAGGTTTCTGTATGTACGGTATTCGTTTTGTACTTGTTTAATGCAGATAAATACGTGCGTTAAGCTAAAAGATATTCGCAAAGGGGGTCGTTGTCGCGAAGAGGTATTTAAAGTCCTGGTTGGTACAGTTGTAGTTTACTGTATGTGCGGTATTCGTTTTGTACTTTTTTCATATAGATAAATATGTGTAATAAGCTAAGAGATATTCGCAAAGGGTGCCGTTGTTGCGAGTCTTTGTCCAAATTTATAATTATACGATTCTAGTCCCGGAGCAAAAATTGCTGAAAACAATCGGACGCAGATTACCATTTTCGAATAACAGCATTTCAAACGACATGTCGAGATTAAGCATACACTCAAATAACAAGCAATCGGTGTGAATTATTAACGTTGAACCGTCATCGCGTCCGGCCCAACAATTGCTCAGTAAATAGAATGATAATTTATTTAGTCAATAGCACTCTGTCGTATTATCATTCGACCTCGAATTGAGGAAAAAATGTATTACAATCAACTGGAATACAAATAACCGATATAATCGACTAATTGTTAATTACAATTAATTGTCAATCGCACGGCATACATGCGGCAAAATATTTAAACAATTCGTTCCGCAAAAGGATTGCAGAAGGGCGAGATAATTAAAGATTATATTTATTCTTCCTGATATATGAATTTAATTTCGAATTTGTGGGGATTTTTGACCGAAACACCGTACAGATAAACACTGTTTGGCACCTTTTTCTTCCGTTTCCGGGCATCGTAGAATGTTTAAAGTTGCATTTTCATCGGGCCTGGATATGCCGGTTAATGCTCCTGCGATAAAGGTCATGAGCTTTCCAATTTCCCGCGACGCGATAGAACCAATATCGATAGGCATGACGGCGGTTCAAGCTCGACTTGATCGAAAGGCAATTACGTTGATTGAAAGGCCAGCATGCATGTCGCTCGCGTTTCGAGTTTCTCCCCGAGCCCGTTATAATTTTCGAACGCATATACCGGACAAAGGATGCCGAAAAACTCGATATCTCGCATTTTGCCTAACCTTGAAATAGTATAAACGTATCAGCGGTATACCCCGAATGGTTTAAAGTCCGACAATTTCAAAGAAATTTCAAACCCATAAATAAATAGTGAATATTGGATGTAGCCTTATACAATATAAACGTATTAACGTTATACCTGAAATGGTATAAAATGAAAACCAGAAAAACAGGGTGAAAATTTTATCTAGCCTTTGAACAGTACAAACGTATTTTGAATTCATTGAAAAGTTCTTTGAAAAACTAACAGTGCTTACTGAAACAGATATTCGACAAACTTTTAATTTAAAAAAATTGTACCGTCGAAGAGCCACGAATTTTTTTGAAATTTCCTTTTGTACCCCGGTGCAAGGGTAGAATTTTGTTTGCGTTGAAAGAAACCGACGATAGGAGGACCGACAAGATGTTGGTCGGATTAAAACATAAACAAGAGGTTGAACAATACGTTCCTTGTGTGTAACTCGCTGGGAATGGCATTGGAACATAACGGGGGGGCATTAAAAAATGTCACAGAAGGAAAACGAACGTTCCGGGTGGCCATATACAAGGTAAAATCTGACATATTTATTGGAGGCTGAGCAGAACGGCGCCGGCCGTTGCGGACATTGTTATCAGAGCGCACGTATTTCCCAGTAAATTTCCCAGCTAAATTTTCTCGCCGTTCAACGCACGAAATCTGCTTGAAAATGCATTCCCGCGGTCTGGCCGACGGGAGAATAAGAAGAAGTCGACGGCAGGGCCCGGTGGTGGTCTCTCGGTGCCTGAGGAAATTGCATTTCCGTGTAATTGGACGGCGAATGTTTATGCGAGGAATCACATCGGAACGGAATCCCCTGCTTTACGAGGCGCAGGCTTATTACTTAATTCGCGCCGACACCGCCGGCCACGGTATTACCCGTTCCAAGCGGAGATCTCTTTCAATGATATCGGAAGTCCATCGAAATTTTATCCCAAACCACCACGGACCGATTCGTTCGCGTATAGCGCAAGTGTCATTTTCCCGAAACCAGCGCAAAATTTCTTCCTCTCGTGTTAGAATAATAAATTTAAGTCTAAGGGTAAGCGCAGAAATGAATAAAAGTACAGAAATGAAGCTACAATGATAAACGTAAATGCTAGGCTGAAAATAGGTTTAATAAATACGAAGGTTTATAAGAGAAAAATAATGCACATAAGTCAAGGAATAATTGAGCCGCGAATGTTTAGACAGAAAAGTAAGAAATTTACGGTACATCCATTACTTCTCGGAAAGCAATTTGTTAATTTGTTAATCGTTAATTAAATCGAAAACTGGCCAAGATTACTTCTATCGACGTAACATAAGTCCATTTATGACGCGTGAATTCTGGGGGGATTGCGAAAATGCAGTCTGACGAAAGTAACGAAAGCGAAACTACCGAGGTGTATTTGAATCCCGGCTGGTAACTCGAACCTTTGGGATTATGTTATGCCTGTTATCCCCCCGGTTCCGTGAAAGAATGTTGCAACGGATGACGAGGGAATACGGTAGATCGTAAGGTAGCGTTCTCGACAGGCTTCATCAATTCGACGTAGCCGAGTATGACGGTTTGTTTTGCCATCGACCGTTCCTCCTCTAACGTCATTCCTCAAGTTTGGTTATCCGAGACCGACGGCGTAAAGTTACCACCCGTTCATCCTGAGGACGAAGCTAAAGTTTGCACGGAATAATGGTATTCTTGCAAAATCAGACGCGTACCAATTAGTAGGAAATATATAGCACTGAAAAATCGTCATGGTAAAAATAAGTCGAGAATTGTACAATTATTTCGTGTAAGACCACGTTTCTGGGGGGAAAAAGAAACAGTTTTGAAAATCCGTCAAGTGCACATGATTATTTGAAAAGATTTGGATCTTTATAATTTCTTTATTATATTCATTAAGAATTCTTGAGATTGCTGTTCTGCCTGTCGAATGCAAATCCTTGATTTCAAAATTTTCTTATTTTCAGTATAGTTTTTCTTTGCGAAAAGAAAATGATCTTACAATTTCGTTGACTTTTCACACACCTTGTACACAAGTTACTAATCGCGGCTTTATCTGGAAATCTTCTGTACACGATAATCGTGAATGGTTCACGCGAAAATAATAATACTGGAGATTGGTATTAATCCTTATTACGGTAAAACTGATTGAATATCCGAGAATACGAAGGACATCCATTTCTTCGTCACTGAAGTCATTACTTTGCGTTGATTTTATCACAGAAAACGTATTTGACGGGAGAAATATGAGAGTAGACGTAGTCGGTAGAAGGGACTACTAAACGTATTTATTAGCGGAAACAGTGGGGTTGGGTAGATGGAAAATGGCCCTTGGAGGGCCTACCTTCCCTCTTCGGGCTCTGCCGGTTATTTTCCAACCCTTCGGGCCGTCGGCAGGAAGGTTATCGAAGGGCTGCCGTTACCATCGCCACTGCCGTCGGTTGATTTGCTTTTCAGTCGCGCACGTGGCTCGGTAATTCGTTTGAAGTTGCCCCGTTGTTTGCTACGACATACACTTTTTGCTCAATCCCCCCTGCCCCCTCGCCCTTCGGTTCGCCGACATCGAGGGCTTTTACATCACTCAAGCCAGAGCTAATATTCAACGTCTGACGCGAAAATCTCCCCCGCCCCGCCGTTCTAGATACACCCGGTTTCCTCTTTTGCGATAAAAATTTACAACTGTTTTACTGCGTCGTCCTGTCAAACGACTGTTCCCCGCCGTACTAACAGTACTAAACGGCAAATGGCTAGTAAACGTCACCCATGATTCTCCTAATTATCCTTGCAGTCGCTGGCAATTAACGGTCTGCACATGTTAGCCGAGGATATGAGATTCTTTCCCCTGAGGTTTGTTACCTGCCGTTCGTTGTCGACTTCTTTACAGTGTGTTACGTTTCAAGCCGAAGGTATGTTAAGAGCGTTGAGCTTTTTGCGGGGCGACAGCACCCTGTCTTTCGAAACGATGTTCCTCGACAGGGCTAATATCCGGCGACTGTCGGCCAACTCTCTGGTTCCTGTCGTTTACCGTTTAACCTTTCCCCAATTCCAGACGAGAATTCAGCCAGACATCGGGAGTTCCGGCCGATCGACAATTCCCCGCCAAATAAACGTGCACTACTCTCCACTGTGTTTTTCCAATGATTTTAATAATCTCTTATGAAAAATAATCCATTAAAGAAACAAGTTCACTGTCACTGACCCAACATTTTTTTTAATGAATTATTCTTGTTATTCGTTAACGGTGTATTTGAGAGAACGACAAGTAATGGCTTTACTTATCTCTTATCAAAAATAATCCATCGAACAAGGAACTTCACTAAAGCTAGTCAAATAGTATTTCGACGCATTATCCTTTTCATTCGCTAACGGTGAGTTTGAAAGCACGAGAAATAATGACTCTACCGCATTTATTAACTGACTCATCTCTTTTCAAAAATAATCCAACAAACAATGAAGTTATGCAAAGCTAGTTGAACAAAATTTCGACGTATTATTCCTTTCATTCGCTAACGGTCAATGCAAAGCTAGTTGAACAATATTTCGACGTATTATTCCTTTCATTCGCTAACGGTCAATTTGAGAGAACGAAAAATAATGACACTACTGCATTTTTTAAATGACTTTACTTATCTCTTATCAAAAATAATCCATCGAACAAGGAACTTCACTAAAGCTAGTCAAATAGTATTTCAACGCATTATCCTTTTCATTCGCTAACTTGAAAGCACGAGAAATAATGACTCTACTGCATTTATTAACTGACTCATCTCTTTTAAAAAATAATCCAACAAACAATGAAGTTAAGCAAAGTTAGTTGAAGAATATTTCGACGCGTTATTCCTTTCATTCGCTAACGGCGTATTTGAAAGACCGAAAGATCAATGACACATGTTGTCGAGGCTGGTGCATTTTTGTTTCCTTCGCGCCCTAAGCGATGCAGGCTACTGGCCGGCCACATGCATTTCGCTACATCACCGCGCAGGAAGTTCTTGTTGTCTTCGTTACACGATGATTACCGTCTGCCCGTGATTCATCTAAAGTTCTTACGATCCCCGGCAGTCTGACCATCTTCGAAGTGCAACTTACTATCGCCAAAAAGCAACACGTATAATATCGTTAGACCGTGGTTGTTCAAGCAGGTCAAATGTGTCGAAATATTCAAGATATTTCGAAGAAACATGGACAAATTTGCAAGAAAATCATCGTCGGACACGTTTTAATTTGTGCCAATAGCGTGAATCAATTCATTTCTCTAAAAGTTATTTTGTTATATTGTTATGATAGCTTAACATGTCTGAGAGAGGATATAAAGAAGACGAATATGTTGTTACATATGCATGGAATATGCGATATATTTGTGCGATATATCCCTTTTAAATAACATATGCATAACACATGAATTATGGAAAATATGCAAAATAAAAAATGCATTTTCAGAATTTATGAATAACGTAATAAATCTCTATGCAAGTCTCCTGTATTTACTTATCTTTGACAAAAATATGCATTTGCGTAAACATCCACTGTCTAAATGTCGCAACACCAAGTGGACTTTAACGGTCTTATTAATTTTACCAGCGACTGTTTCACTTCTTAAAAGGAAGGAACGTTTCAAAGGTTTCGCGTTGGCGAGGACAGAGAGCTGGAACGACGCAAAACGACATGGTGCATTGTTACTCGAGTATTATTAAACGAGCTGTTTGCGCGACAAAAGGGCCAGAAATAAAAACCTTGGGCGATTTCGAGCGAACGCAAGGAACCGAGCGTTTTAATTGAAAGGTTTCGCTAATGCGCGCGTTGCTGACGTAGGTAAAAAAGAGACAGACGGACTCGGGGAACGTGACAGGGACAATGTGAGAAATGCTAGACGGACGAACACGCTGCAGGGGAAATTATCGACGCCGGTTTCAATCAGAACGATTCGCTACGCGCCAGCTCAAATCGCAGCCATTTAACGCGCCATTTTCTCCCCGGCCATTCCTAATCCCCCCTACGCCACGAACAATCCAAATGTACCCCTACAAATGTTTTTAGTCATTTTTCCAACAAAATTTTCCCCCGAAAATCGATCTTTTTCGCTGTAATACTAAACTCAAACCAGTAACTTTTATGTAGATTAATAAAGGCAAAAAAGCTTACACAGTCGCATTGTATTTCTTGTTTCGTACTTGTTTTCGATATATTAAGACTTTTGAAACGTGTGTAAAGAATGACCATTTCCCTGCATATTTCGAGATATTTTTCCTCGATAAGCATTCGCATTCTACTAATTATCTCAGCGTATTTTATGAACGTGTTCATTAGCAAATGCCTCGTAACACTTTAGCCACAATCGATACGAGAATATTATTAACATTAGCACCAGGACCATTCCCATTATTAATTGCATTAATTATGGTCATAATGTACTTGTATCTCCTTGCTGAAGGTTTTACGGTTTCAGTTTTTCCTCGCGTCCATTAACGTTCGAATTACGTAGGTCGGGCGCACCTGCAGTAGGACCGTTGCGTTGTTAAAGTTCGCTCTTTTTATTGTTCTTTCAGTAGCCTGCTATGCTCAATAGACATGTACATATATACATCTACATACATATGTGAAGCCAAGCCCACATTCCCATTTGTTTGCCTTCCTTTTATTTATCTCCATTGTATTAACGAATTACAAAATCCTTTTGGCCTAATATTATTACTCCGTCACGAGGGTGTGTATTTTTCAATAATTAAGAAACAATCAAATTTATCAAGCCGTTACCTTTGTCCAATTATTTATTTCCAATAAAAAATAAACATCGTACGCACGGAATGCTTTCGAGCGTACCATTTTATGCGCCAGGTTTACGCTAATGGAAAAATCCTTGAAAAAATATTCAAAAGCCTTCACAGTTATAAAACGAATGGATACAACTAATTTTAATCCTCGAAATACCAGCTATATAGCAAGTTAATCGCTTTTATAAAAGAAGAGGAAATTTTTTATAACTTTTATATTGATATTACCAAATAGGTTTGTAAACACAGAGCAGAAACACTGTAAATAATAAAAAGAAGTGCATTGCTTGGGTCAAAATGTTTATCAAGTGATTGTTTTCATCCATAAGCTTATTGATATATCTTTATTTATTGACATTCCTTTACTTTGCCTAAAATTGTGAAATTTTTTTAATGAAAACCATGCATCATTCTAGAAAACTTAAATCAGAATAGATTGCCTAGCAAATTTCAGCTTCCTAGGCCTTACGGTTTTCGAGATATTTTTGGCTGGACAGAAGGTCCCAATTAACGTTGATACAATAGGATATTGTTCAAATAAAAGACCATGTAAAACCGTGTCGACGTAATACGAACTGATGGCGACACTGCCAAATAACGGCGATCACTCAATGACTAATCAATGATCGATAGACATGCATACTGTGGCCTTTAAACAATCACGGACATTCCTTTCGAGTAAGCAGAAAACACGGAAAAAGCTAACGAAGCCAGCGACAGGTGAACAAGCAAAACCGATAGATTTATATACGTCTGCGGCGCGAGCGAAATCAAAAATGAATTTCATGAAAATTCAAACAAATCGCTTCGTAGATGGAATTGCAATTTCCCGAAGCAATCGGTGTGATTTCATTGAAATTCTCCGTTTCAGCAAGTGTACAGACGTAAATTTCGCTTCTGGGAAAGTCAAAGGGACGAGAAACGAGCGGAAATTTAGAGAGAAACAGATATTTGTGCGTCTTTCGTATTTATCTTCAGCCGTGGGATAATCGTTGTCCAACGTTAAGGAAAGTGAATGGCAAAAAATGGTCCGGGATGAAGAATTCACAATTGAAGTATCTTTAATCGGCATTTAACTCCTTATTTCTGTTTCCAGCGATTGATCGCTGCTATTGCAGCGAAAAAAAGCTGAACTTGCAGAAACGCCGAGTAGAAATGCCACGTAATTCACGCCCAATGAACGTACATTTTTGACATTATTAGTTCGATTTTTCAGCGAAGGGGCAAGAAAAAATGGTGTGCTTTCATATCTTTTAATGTACAATGAATTCTGCGAAGTAATCTAGCCGATGCAAATGAGGCTGATTTGGTATTTCCTTTTCGGGTTATAGGAAGGATCAAAAAGTTGCTCGGCAAATTTTCATCAGGAGCATAAAACTTTTGAACCCCCTTTGCCGAGCTTTACCATAAAACTTGTTCGCTCATGCCCAGCTTTATCGTAGAACCATAAACGAAGGCAACGTGTACACACGCTCGTAAAAGTGCATCCGGAAAAGGATTGTAGATGAAAAGTTCTTTCGGAATTCAGATTAATGTTTAAATTTCAGGCTGAAACATTCGTCTATCACTTACACGAATTTCTGTGTCGTTTTTGAGTCGATCATCACACTCAATTAGTTAATTTGTTGAAAAATGTTTCATTGCAGTGTCAGTGAATTTTTCAACTATTGGATTGGTGGGAAAGTTTTTTCCATTTCATCATTTTTCTCCAAGGAATAAGTCATAAAATTACACTTGTCGTGATGTGGGATCCTATATGATCCGTTTACCTTGAATGTAGCGTAAGTCCAATTTCAGGAATCTTAATAATACCATTGTTATAGTTACAAATTCATGTAAACCTTTTAATATCTCTAAGCAAGAAAAGGGGGACTTACATGACTTTCCAAATAAACAGCTGACGTATAGCAAGTTGCACTCCCTACTTGCATCACTTGCGCTTCCTACAATTGCTTCCCACAGTTCAACAGATTACTGATAAAATACCGTCAATTTTACATCCGCGTAAAAGTAAATTACTTTCCCACCAACCCGGCAAAAGTGATCTTGAATTATTCCCTTCTTGCGACGTCGTTGTCGTAGGAAAAAGTTGTTGAGAAAACTGGAAACAGCGACAAAAGTACCTGTAGATAACTGGGACATTAGCGTGGATGGATGCCGAAGGCGGTGGCGCGGGGAGGGGAAGTCGAAAACGTCGCGGACTCGTAAAAGTGCGACCTTAAACGGATCAGAGCGTCGGCCGAGGACGTTGCAATCGTAAAGCACGGTAAAGTGCATCCTCTCCTCACCCCCCTTCATTCCCCTTACTGCGGGGGAGAACTGCACTCTCGACTACGTGCTTTATGCGAGCTCGTAACCGCTTTTCGCGCTCCGAAACACCACTCCCCCTCTCCTCTACCCTTCCTGTCCCGGTTCGTACTGTCCATCGTCGAGCCGACGGTCCCCCGGACACTCACTTGTCCCTCCCTCCGCCCCTCTATCCGTTTCCCGAAAGTGCATCGGCCACGAAATCTCAATCTCTCTCGATGTATTTCGACAAAGTGCAGCAACGTCGAATGAAGGCACAGGACGTAGGGGAAAACTCCCAAGACGCGCAGAATATGTGACATTTAGTCCCCCGTGGACCGGCTTAAGTGTAATCACTTCGTTCGGCGACATTTATAGTGCTCAACGAATTTAAAGAAATGTTAAGAACGTTTTTCCTGAGGTTATCTAGCTACAAATGTACAAGACACTTCGAATGTGTGACGTTTCATTTCCCAGATCGACGTATAAGTAATCACTTCGTGTGATGAGGTACAAATCTATTAGAGCGCAATTACCTGAATGAAATTAAAAAAATGCGAAGAAAATTTTTAATGAAACTGTCTTAAGTAGCTAGAAAAGCGTAAGACACGTTGAATGTGTGACATTTGCATTATAAACTGTAAAAATATAGTTAACTTTTTCCTTTGCTTTTCCATTTATAATCATCTACAACCTTGCTAACTACTGTCTCTCCCTTGATAACATTTTTCCATTAGTCAGTATATTCACGTGAAAATACTCCCCTTACACAGCAAGACATGGAATCAAAGGTCGTATACCGCAAGTACAAAATTCCACGTACGAAAAGTAAAATGCGATATTTTTTCCTTAAAAGCTCGAAGGAGATAGGAAAAAAACACTGACTGCATAATCACAATCAAAGTTTGTTGAAAAAAGTAGTCACTGTTGTTCGGTGTTATTAAAGAGAACTGTCAAACTTTGCATCTTTATTCGCGAAACCGAAAGTCAAATAGCGCGTTCTTTGCGCAGGGGGTTTGGTCCAAGTTGAGCTGAAAAACTGGCCCGGCAAAGTACGCAAATGTATGCTTACGACTGCACCGGTGCACTGCAGTCATAGAAACTTATTTATGTGCGTCGGCAAATGTAGTTGCGTTTATAGGGTGAACCACCGCGCGTGCCATTATTACTACGGCATATTACCATATACAGGCGTATTACACGCACGGCAATCGTTACGCATACTCATTATGAATGCGCGTAGAACAATGCCGAATAATGAGAAACAATGCACCGGCCATACGATACACGTACGTCTACTCTATAATTATAATGAACGTAAAGTGATAAGCCCTGACAGTGGAGTCCATTTACAAATATCACCGAACCACTGTAACGCGTTACGGAAGATTCGTCGTGGGAAATTCGATGAATGTCCTTAGTTTCAATTATACTAGCTGGATTTTGCTAAATATTATCGTTTTATAGAAAAACTGCTTGGTTGTCACAAGTGTGGTAATAGTACGCAGCATGAATTTTTAGTCGCAAGTGGAACAAATATGTCTATTTACGCATCAATTTCATTAATGTTACTTAACTGAAAAGGAGACGGAAGAGAGAACTGGAAATAACGTTTATCAGAGAACTCGTGGGATAATTTTAGGTTCTCCGATCGAGCGAAATACCCGTTACAGTTTCAATTTGGACCACCAGTTTTGTCGTTTGCACATCAATGTAATTGATGATTTAACTGATTTAAACTAAATTAACCCCGTAAAAGTTCTTTTACAGGTGTTATAATAATAATAATAATAGGACTTTATTGCAAGCAAAAGGCGAGGTGCAGCGTAGCGCTTCATTTCAACCTCACCAGAAGATATATAATACATACATAAATAAAAAGTTAAGTATGGCTCAGCGAAAATTCCCACGGACAAATTGGAGGGCAGAGGATTTAAAAGATAGGAAGGAATCGGGGAAACGAATGGAGTGAGGGAGGGTTATAACTGTTGAATTCCTGCGACACGAGTGACGTCACAGAGAGAAGAAAAAATTGCAGCCAGGTCGAAAGGGCATCGGCCAGACAGCCTAGCTGAGAATTTGGCCAACTATTACTCGCAAAGTGCAATCGTAGGCCCAACCGTTTGGCTATATCTGCCTACGATTACCGCATATGTGCTTGCGTCTTTCTCCTTCATCTTCCACTCGCAGGCAGAACGAAGAGGACGGAAACGCAGGTTCGTAGTAGGTCAACGTTATGCTGACGCACGGACGGATAGGAAATAGCCGCGTGTGCGCGCGAGTACTTTATCTTACAGACCGAAATTAAGGAAACATGTACCAGCGATAGAACCACCCAAATATAAACGCAGAATATAGATGGGAGAGAAATTAAAACGGAAGGAGCAAAGCTTTTAAACGCGATAAAACACGACACAACTCGGTGCATTCGCGTAGTATTGGGGTTAAATGTTTATGTTGATGGAAGAATATTGTGAGGAATTATACTGTCAAATTAAGAAATAATTTGTCAGCAGAAAATCGAAAATGTTGGGGAGATAAATTGTTTGTACCCAGTATAAGAATGTAAATGATAATGTAAATATGTAAATGGTGTTATGAATTGTGAACTAATTGACTGTAATATTACACTGTTCTGCCGACTTTAATTTTCAACACTTTTGGTGTAAGAAATTTTGGTTCTCATTTCTGCTCCTACACATTCTTAATTTCATATCGATGTATTCTTAACATTTCCAAACTTAACTTTTCCTTCATGAAATCTACATTAATTCGAAAACAACCCTATACAGATATCCTTCACCGAAAATCTCTTTACTTTCACCACACATTTTTTCACATCCCGGAATTATTCTACACATTACTTTGCACGTTTTTCACGTTTTACAATGAATCGTAGGACGATATCCAAGCATGGGTTTAAAATTCTTTAATTCTACGACGGAGAATATGAGCTAGACTTCTTTAAGCGTTGATGCAAAACTTTGAGGATGTCAAGGATTTTCCCTTGATTATGGTGATCGGATGCAGCAGTGGCAAGGTAATGGAGTACTAGGAAATTATCATAACTTGTGTGGCGGTTCACGTTTCAGGCCAGAAGTTTCTTAAAACGTGTTTCTCTCGAGCGACAAGTTCCTCCTTTGGAACGTAGTAAAAGCTCACATGCAAGTAGTCTATCGAATCTATAGTTATACAAACGGCAAGTTGGCCGAGCGATGTTCGATCCCGGAAGTTCCTTCGCTCAACTCCATTTCCTGAAGTTTTCTCTTTATATACCGTCCACGTTGCCTTGATAATTGTTACTTACGACAGGATCGCGAGGAACGGACGAGCGAGAAGATCTTCACGAGTCGGCCAACAGTCGCACTTGAACGGAGAAGTGTAAGGCGGCAAGGCGCAAGTGTTGCTGGACGAATGAACGAATAGGCGAATGGTGACGTGCCGACCGAGGAAGATTCAACGTTATTTCGGTCGTTAAAGCAACGCCGTCGGCAGTATTTGTCCTCCTCTGGCGAGCCTCGCGAAATCCTACGGTGGAATTGGGCTCATTCGCGCGGGTATTCTTGTTTCCACGAAATTCCCGCACGTCCTACATGTCGCGAAAATTTCAGCTCCCCTCATGCGCGATAGACTAATTATTACCTACACGTGTGCACATCCACGTATCCCAGGACACGCGCGACAAATCTCACGACAATTTTCGACATTTTTCAAAAAGGTTTCAAATATGAACGAGAAAAGTGTTTCAACCGAACTTTCTGTTGCTGGCTATTCAAATGATGAATTCGAGAGAAGGGTGTTGTTCATGATTTTTCAAATGTATGACCGCTCTCAACTACGTCATGCACGTAAAATCAGTCGAATTAAACTTGAAAGTGATTTTATTTTGCCTGAGCACGGCACAAAGCTGCGAAATGTTTTTTGAAACTGCAGTTAATATTCAGTGAAACTACTGCAATAATTTGTTTAAAATTGTGAAATTATATAATTCCATATATATGATAATTAATACCAATTTAAGAACATCGATAAATTGTCACGTCTATCTTTGAGATGGATTTGTTTAACGTTATGAAATTATATAATTCCATACATGTGAGAATTAAGACCAAGTTCAGACTATCGTTAAATTGACACGTCTATCTTTGAGATCGATTTCTTTAACGTTATAAAATTATATAATTCCATATATGTGAGAGTTAAGACCAAGTTAAGACTATCTTTAAATCGGCACGTCTATCTTTGAGATGAATTCCATTAGAAGTAACATATTGTCGATCGATTTCCCAGGCGAGAAGTATAAAAGTACGTTTTGGAAGGCACCCAATAGAAGCGACATGTGTGGTAGGTGTGTACGGAAGATGACCATGCTGTCGAGAGTAGTTAACGGCTGATTTATTCGTGTAATTTGGCGCGGACCCCACGACCCATACTTTCAGAAAAGTTTGTAAATCGTTCCTGACCCCACAACGCCGCTGATACCACTTGCCAGAAACCCACTGCAATTTTTTCCCCCACGAAGCGAGCTTTTTGTTCAACCTGCAGCATAGGGAACAACGTTTCTGAAGGTATTCCATTAACGCGGCAAACTTTATCATGTGTGATAAAAAAGAATGAATTCCCCGAGACCGCAAGATAGTGATGTATCATCCCGTTATGATTGAATTTGGGAAACTTCGACAAATTAATGAAATTACGAATTATGTCCCCAACGTTCTCTATTTTCCTGTCATAACGTTATTTAACCGAGGCAGAAAATTCAATCGACCGGAGTTTGTAAATGGACTTAATTATAGTCGTTGAAAATGTGTACGTTAAAAATGCTTGCTTTAATTAATGGCAATTCGGCCATTGATCAATTTGCAATGGGAACTCTACGTAGCAACGTTCAAACCTGTTGGATTAAAATGTCACGTCCTTTGAAAATTCATCATGAGCCTTTCGTACGCAATCAACGCAAAAATGCCGAAAGCATCATCAATTAAAAGGACTTTACAAAGCGAAAAACACCAATCACTGGACTGCACCGTTGCGTGGATCTTTGTTCCCAGCTGATACGTCCATCACTTCCATATACTGTCCAACGACAAATCCATTTGGATGACTGACACAGAGGAAAACGACGTTAAACAAAATCAATGACAACTTTTCCATACACAGCGGAATTCTGATGAACCGACGTCATTTTTAACAACTACCATTCACAGTATTAACTTATACAAACAAGTTTAGATAGACACTGCCCTTAACAACTACTATTCACAGTAATAACTAATACAAACAAGTTTAGATAGACACCGCCCTTCCATAATAAGTCTCGTTATCTCAGAAACGATTCATTGCCGGCCCTATGTTTGTTAAAACTTTTTAATTTCTTTTTAATACTACTATTAACGAGTGAGGTTTGAACCTATAATTCCTCGTTATTTACCAGGGAAATGACGTAATAAAACGATTTCCTCAAGGAGTTCTGCCGTGCGATCGGAACGTGACGCCATATGAGGAGGACAAGAAGGTTCCCGAAGAGGTCTACGTGCAGGGGGGTGGGTGGGGGTTTAGGTGTTGAACTTTCCGGAGGACACAATAGCCTTTATAGGGTCGGACGGTTGCAATGCAATGCGTGTAGATCTCCTTACAATGCGCAAGGTGTAGTTCTTAGGGCGATGAGAGCACCGACTCTCCCCCGACCCATCTTCGACTCGTCCAATCGATAACCAATATCCATGGAAACTCGATCCAACCCCCGTGACGAAGGCCTCTTTCCATATAGCCGCGATACTCTGTTTTCCGCGCACGTGCAACGCGCCAAGCTTTCCGCCGTCTAAGAAGGATAATCGCCCGTGCTATTCACGTGTTTATGCGACTCTCCGAGACAATTTCCTACCTCCATGTGTCCCATAATAAAACACTTCCCCCGATGACTCGACAATTGGCTCGACAATTTGCCCTGTCGCCATGTTTCACCGACGGAAACTCTGCTAAGTTGACCGCTAACTTACTCGCGCTTACAACTTTCAAGTATAATACATTAGTAGTAAGGAGTATACGAATAATACGTGTTTCTGATGGTGCATAAAATGAATTGTATCTTAGGCACTATCATCTTTGTTTTACATATATTGTCACGGATGCGTAATTCACTGAGAACAGTGAGAATTAACTTCCCAATTGTTTAACGTAAGAGACATGTCACATGTCTCCTGTTTTTACTTGACTCAATTAAAAATTCGAACAAGCAGAAAAAAATACTGATTCTCGAATTCGATGGAATGAAAAAATTCAACGTTCAAAATGGCTGTAGCACCCTCCCCCCCCACTCCTCATCTTCTTAAAATACGATGATCGTAAGACATTTTCCTTGTTACAAGCGGTCCTTAACGGCACGACCAGAATTTCGGCTCGACGATTCTTCTGAGCGCTCAGGAGAAAAACTCGATTCCTCGGGAAAGTGCGAATTTTCGCGACACGTATCGCGCAACTCGTGGCGGTAATTCGATTGCCTATGTCTCTGGCGAAAGCCGGACCCACGAATGCGCGGAATCTCGTTTCCCCCGGCGGCAACGAGATTAGACTAACTAAGAGCATTAACAAAAGCGTACGCTACGTTCGTTAGGATGCGTCACGAGCGACGGGGGGGAGGGAAGGAAGGGGCACGAGGGGGTTGTGTGTGTATGTGGACGGAGTCTTGGCCATCTTCGCCGGCGGTACGTGCGGTTAGGCGGCGACATGACGCTCTTCGACAATGCAATTCCGGCCACGGGTAGTAGGCTTCAAAGGGACTGTTCAAGTTCCGCCGTTAGGCTGGCAAAGCTCCGCTCTCCCATTGGCGCGGCTCAAAGCTTGACAGCACGCCAAGACGCTATACCCGACGGTGACAGTAAGTCGATAACATGTTTCGAGCAAAAGCCACCACGGTGCCGCGTTCCAAACGAAAATCCGACGTTTTCTAATCCGACCGCGCGATCCCGCTCGGTGCACGGCAGGACAGGGGGGGGGGGTATCGTTAATACGTAAAACATAGGTGCCTGGCGACGTAGCGAGTAACGGAGTAATGAGTAAACCAGAGTGATCCGCGCCGCGAGAAAATGATGCATCCAATGAAATTTCCGATAGAATCGCCTTAGTGTCCCCTGCAGCGCTGTTTTTCAGCCTTTTTTATCTCACGGTACACTTGAACCTATAATTAAACTTCCGCGACACACTTAAATTGCGATGATAAAAAAGGGAAGAGTATGAAAAAAGAGTATACCTTTTTTCATGTATTCAATAACGCAAACATAACGCACCATCCTGGCTCAAATACAGGTTAATTAATAGTCATTGGGCTTTGGACTACTTTCTAAAATCATTTAAATAATAATCTTACAAAATTTTCGCGACAAACCGACTGAAAATCATTGCGCCACGATAAGGACCGTCAGAGGAGATTTCTCAAATTGCCCATTGTTTTACCTATTTCCTCTTAGCCATATATTAGCCAAGGGTTAAGGACCTGCCTTGTTTGCCGGAAGCGGAGCTAGCGAAAAGTAATGGGAATAAAAGCGGACGAAAGAATTATGAGGCAGGCCAAAGATATAGAGTTGTCCCGGATTTCTTATTCAAAGTCCAGTAAGATATGTGTAAGCTCAGCCGAAGGAAGTTGTCGCTGCCGTGTTAGCAGAAATATCGCGTCGTTAACAATGTAGTCACCATAACGCATGGTGGACAGTCAGAGAACCGTTAAACAAAATTTCCTGTACAAAGTAAATTAATGTCAAAAGAATTATCATACTAATTACGTGATTATAGAGACTGAAAAATTGAGGATGTTACAAGCTAGTATTTCGCAAAACTCAACGAAATACGAAATTTTTATTTCCCAGCGACCCAGTTTCGTATCGAAGATGGCGTCATGTCACCAGGTCAATTTTAGTTCTAAATGGAATCCTTAAGATCATTTCAAGGACACCTTAGTTTTAAGTTTGAGAAATGTGCATTAGCACGTGACACCTTTAACTTTATAATTATCTTACTAAAAAATTGATTGCGTGAAAAAACTATTCTCTTGCGTTCAATTAATTTGTCTTGGGTAACAAAACGGATACTATGACTTTGTACACACCGTTAGTACAATTAACCGTGACGATTTATCAATTTTATCGCACATATGTACATATGCCGGCAACGTAAATTATGGACGTAGACTCATGTTATTCGTCATTTGTAGATTCTATCAGGATTCTTTGTAAATCTGATATGCGTGGGATCCTATTAGTATGCTGTCTTAATGAGAACTTGACAATGCGATTAGATCTACGGAACGTCTTCATTGAAACTCATGAAAGGCAGAAAAGATCCGCGCTGTAGAAGTTTAAAGAAAACGAGAGAATGTACTCTGACTCAAAAAAAGTTTCCGTACATTCCTTTCCTTAAGTTGTGCACACTTCATCTCTGGCATGTTGTCTTTTTATTTAAAACTAATCTGTCAACTTTTTTAGTGACTGTAATACGAAACTTTTTTAGAGTATTGTACCGTTTTCGTAGAATATTAGCCAAACAAAATGATTATAAGCACATTATAAAATGGCAATAAGCGCTTTTAAAAAAGTGTAGACTTTTTTGAGCCCGTGTAACCCAAGTTATTTAGAAACGCAAATTAATCAGATTTCTTCATCTACGTAAAAACATCACTACAATATGACGTAATGAAAAACGAAATGAAAGACTAAAAGCCGGATAAATTCAGCAAACACAATGGAAATATTTCTGTAGGTCCTCATTACATCATTTTTAGTAACGGTCAAAGAAACTGTAAGATTATTACTTGCATGTATTTCTATAGTTTTTGTCATATTGGCAATAATACACACTTTGTTGAACCTCGAGAAAAAATGAACGCGGTATAATACAATTTATAAATCGAATAAGTAAGCTAATTTACATCTACATGGCACTTTCATTCTTCTCTACTTACTGTATAATTTTTTCCCACTGAACGGACAGGAAATTCTGACAAACTAACGATCGGTCAACGACAATTCGCCGTTTACGAATACCGCAAAGTCGATTACTCGTTGCGTTTGTTGCGACGACAATAGTTGGGAATTAGTGATTGAAAGTAAGTTCGTCCGGTCGCACGATTCCCTGTGAATCCGCGGCGTTGGTGACCCGAAAGGGAAGGACTCCCGTGGGATCCGGGGGAAAGCCTAGGAGCTGCAAGAGTGGAGAAACTGGCGCATATCGTACGTGTGGTAGCGCATTACCCGAAAGCCACTCGGTTCGTACTCGCGGCTACACGAGTTCGAGGGTATCGCCTTGTTGTTGTTTCACCGGGTGAGGGTGAGGGTACGGCGGGAGGGGTGGGGGACATCTGCTTGGTTGTTCAGTGCCGTGACTAGCAGCTGTAAATCACCATCCACACCCCCCCCCCTTCCCCCGCCAACGACGCAACACTGCCCTCCTAACACCGTCGTAACGTCCTCGTGGCAATCCAAAGTGCAAACAGTCTCGCCACTTGCCTAACGCTTAACAATGCTTTAACAATGCACCTCGATATACACGATCCTCACGTCCCCATGTCACGCCTTTCCCCCATAACGCACCGGTCTGTCTATCTGTTCAAACTTTTCGCAGAGGGTAATATTGTCTCTTAGGGGGGCAACCCCTCTACAATTATGTTATGTTAATTATTATTGTGTTATTAATATTGTTACAAAGTTAATATAATCATTATTATTATGTTATTGTTGTTGTTATTAACTCGATGTACAGATAGAGACATGACTTTTCTGAAGCGTCCCGAGTATTCCTTCGAGACTGCAAACCTGAAACTTTCAATTAGTCTTTAGTTAGCCATGTGTTAGTTTCAGCATAACCAAGACATACACAGGATTAATTAAGCCTTAGTTGTCGCTATCGAAGTAATTCTGATTGACACACACAAAACAGTTCTCAGGGCATCACAACGCTATCGACAATGTTTGAATAAATTAAGAAATATCATATCAACGAAGTTATCATTCGAAAATCAGCCAATCAACTAAAAATAACGGTTTGGCCCGTAACAAGCAGTGAGAAGGGTGGATCAGATAACATCATAAATTCGAAGAAAAGCATTCTATCCAAACGTTTGTTATTCCGATTGATGGCGTGACTTGGAGTAATGTCTTTTTGTTCCTTGCCTATCGTGTCGCCAAGAATGGCAAACGTAAAGCCACTAAAAACAAGGCGGATTATAGATTCCGCGATAGAGTGCAAACTAAGATGGCAGAACAGCTTGTTTTACCATGCATACCAGAGTTTACTAGATTTACAAGAAAATTTCACGGTAGGGCTTGTCAGTAAGTTAGAAATTTTTACAGCATTCTTCTTTCGAATATAACGATAATTCATGGTACGTAATAATAATGTATATAATATATCGTTATAATGCCGTATAATCTTTCTACATTTTACTCGGGCAAGAATGAATTTTGCCCCCTCACTTGGACGTTCGTGGAAAGAGTGAGAAACTTTGCGAACAAATCTGCCGTTAAATCTGCCGTTTCTCGGCTGGCCAATGGAAACCAATGCTTTGCGCTGACGTTGCGGCCAGAGACATAGGGGAAAACGTTAGAGTCATCGTCGATGATTTTCCCCCGTTCCATTTCAGCCACGTTACGCTCTTATTTCTCCGGCGCCATTATTTACGGACAGCGGCAAGTCGGACGGTCCGTTTCGCTGCATTCTCCTTGTCGCGAGAATTGCTGTCCCTGCTTTCCCAGAGCCAAGAAAGACCTTATTTCCCACGCGATAAACTCACAACGACTCCTTATTTAAGCGATTTACAGTTTTGCAATAACAAACCTGCGCGCACAAACAATCGTAGTGTAAAAATCACAGTTATTCAACAGTTTCTGCAAAATATTCCTTTTTGACAATCTCCAATCAGGTACAAAAATGACCCCCATCTCTTCTTAAATAGGGTAAAAAATGAAAGACTATAGAGAGACATTTGGTAGAAAAGAAATATTAAGCCGCTGTCGGCTTTATTTCGTGTTTGAATTAAAAGTAGAGTTTGCCCCAAGTTTGTGCATGTAAAAACAGTATAGTGCCAGGACAATGTTATTACAAGATGTGTAATTAATTGTCCTTTAAAAAAATGTTTAAGAAACAGTCGATACAGATTTATTTTCAAGTACACGCTTAGCCAAGGAACAAGTATTTGATTTAACGACGACGAATGACAGGGAGGTTTGTAGGAAAAGTTGGCTGACGTTAAGCCTCACCCTTGCGCCTCTAACGCTCAACTGGGGTCTTTAGATAACGGCCTGTTTAAACTCCTTCGGTTCAGAAGATAAATGCATTAAGGTCGTATATGTATAGCGAAGATTTCGCATGGAGGGGAAGGGGCACTGAGAACGGTAGGAAGCCAAGTATAACGAACGTGTACTCTCGTAAAATAGCAACGATAAAGCGTAACACGTAGAAGGGGCCAAGAAATCTGCGCTTCGCTGAATATTCGGTAAAGTTTCGAGGAAAAATCGTGATAAGCCGGGTCTTGCTGCGAGATGTCTTCTTCGCCGATGTATTTGCTCCTCGGCGCAACAGTTCCTCGGCTAAAAACCTTTTCAACTTTCGCCGTACGCCAAAGTCACGTCGTTTACCGATTGAGCCCTCATTTATGACGAGTCATGGACTTCGGTCTTCGTTATTCAAAAGTTTCTGCCAATTACACCGATTTCCTCGGTCCAGCAATTTATCGTTACACTTTATCGACCAATAACTATTGTCGATAATTTAATGCCGTCGATACGATACGAAATTGTTCAGATAATACGAGACTGTCAGGATTATCTACATTAATCGAACTAATAGGGAGACGCAAGTTTTCGAGTAATAAAACAAATTTCTTGGAGTAGAGATTCATACTGCATATGAGCAAAATTAATCATTTGTTTTCTAGTTTACGGATCCCACATTTTTTGGATACAAAGTCACTCAAATTTTTTAGTACATCCAATTGCCTAGAGTTACATTCTTTTTTTGCTAACTGGTGTCAGTTTCATTAGGTTCATTCGCCATTTTACTACTACAACTTTAAACATGTTGCATAATATCCTCATCAGATAAACATATGTCACTATTGTGATTTTTTCCGCTTAAAGCCAATCCATTTAATTAAATTTATCGAAATCTCCACATTCTCATATTCTGCGCAACATACCGACAGTTTCTAATACGTCCTGTAATATTGTTCCTTGTTCATTAACTTCAACTTCGTTGAAATGTTCGAAGAAAATTTCTTTAAAAATATTAGAAAAACTCGGCCTAGCATTGTCTAGTATTTTAGACCTAGTAACTTACTTGACGTTCTCCAATAACTAACATTATAAAATTCTCGTACCATCAAGAATTACTTTTACTGTCAATCCCAGCACTTTTAAATTGATATTATCATTCCTAAAATAGCCCAGATTCTTAGTTTCTTCCATTCATAAAATTTACTTTTACAAATTAAAAGTGACTTTTGTCCTCCCCCCCCCCCCTTTTCTTTATATACATGCTTCTAACTTCTTCTAAACATTAAAATTTCCTGCATTTTCTGTCCTCTCCCCTGTTTTTTTTTATAAATGCATTTTGCTTAACGGAACCCAGTGTTACAGAGGTAAACTCGTACGACAGGTACACTGTCAATATTTCCCGGGATCCGCGGCTGACGGTTAACCCGGCATTGCGTTTCCTTGTTCTTTTGCGCGCAGGGAATGATGGATTCCTATTGGCTGGGCCGTGGGTTTTCGGGGAACCGTGAAAGAAGCGAGAATCAGTCATTCGACGTCGGCGCTTCGTGATAGAAATCGACGACCCGAATTCGCGGAGTGGGCGAGAAACACTGGGAAAAGGTGCGACTGCGAAGGGAAGGGGAGAGGAGGGTGAAGGGGGTAAAACCATCGTCACGCGAGCACGCCTTCCGCTTCGAACCTAACAATGTTCCCGGACGTACCGACATTTTTTCTCTCCAACGGCGATATGTCGGTGCATCGAAATAAATCGCCTTCACGATAAGCCCGGGGAAAAAAACGATGCGATCTTCTGACATAAATAAATGTCCCTCGGTTCATCTGATATACAGCTATTTACCTATTACAAACTAGTCCGGAAACTCAGACCAACCTCCTTCTCTACTCGCATTCGGTTCTCTTGAACGACGAAATTTTTATCGCCATTCTCCCACGTTACGTAGGAATTGTATGGGGTTAACCATGGTCATGGGTTCGGCATGTAAAACGAGCAAAATTCGATCAATTGTGTGAATTATGAAAAGGAATTTTAAGACCCTAAGTCACTGGTTAGATTTTTGGTAAACGAGAAAACTGAAACTGAGAGGAGGATTGAGCTGATCGTTTAAAAAGCCTTTGAAACAGATGACAGATTGAAAACGTACAATTTCTCGCTAAAATTGTACTAACGAGAAAACGGACAAACTTTTATTGTCAAATATCAATGATACATTGTTCAGCGGTGTAAAGCAAACGTGTTTGGTTAATCCAATTTAACTGCGCGTTAAAACCGATATATCCCTAGAAATTTGGACTGTGCTAAAAGGCAAATAATTTGTGTTACACCGATTGCTCCTATCCATTCATTTTGTCCCTGTTTACCGCGTCAAGTGCGAAGAGAAATGACGTCACGGCGGCCGGATAAAAACGCTCGTTACTCGTTATGGCGGTTTTCGTGGGCGCTGGGATCATTTGGAAGCTCCTCCGCGATATACGTGGCAATGGAATGACGACGGCGCTACGATAAGAAGTGCAGGATCAATGCGTTACGAAACTTTAACTGCGAGTTTTTGTCATTGTCCGCGCGTTATGTAAAGAGAAACGCCACGAAATTACGGGCGTAACGTTACGAACGGAACGAAAAAGATGCAATTACCGGATCCTAATTCTCGCGGTGGCTGAAGATTAATAAGGAGGGATTTAACGAGAATGGGACGGGGGGGGGGAAAGGGTAGGGGGGAGGGGCTACTCAATGCGATGTATTTACGTGATTCCGTTTCTGTTACAATCAAGGCGGGGAAACAGCGGGCTTGATTAATTCACGTAACAGATTTTGCTCGGCGCTAATTACGCTAAGTGAGGAGCAGAACGACGGGGAAGAGAGGAAGAAGAAGACAACGCGCTGCCCAGAGGAAAAACTTTAGACAAAACAGGAAGGAAATAAATGCGCCGTGTGTTTTGAAAATGCTCTAAATCCACTTTTTCTCGTTTCGAAGTATTAAAAGCTTTGTGTTTGAATTTATCAAAAAATATTGATAAACGCTGGTACTTTGATTTCACGTTTCTGGAAATAATGTGTGATTTAATTTATTAAATTACTTTAACCGAGAAAAATCATGAGATTACTATCCTGAAATGGACTTACACTACTTTAAAAATCAAAAGGTTTGAAAAAACATGTTGTCCACGTTATCTATATTTCGATTACAGTTCAGTAAACCTGTTTTGAATTTTTTAACCAATGTCACGGTTCGAATATTTTTATACAAAGGGGGTAATTGAATTGCGTCGTAATTTTTTTTATTTATTACTGAAATATTTATCGATTCAGTAATAAATTCAAAATTTTTATATCATACACAATTTCTATTTTGTTCAAGACTGGATAAAATTTTTATTTTATCAATAACTCAAACTTGAAAATGGAACTTCTCGTGAACCTGTTTTTATTATCTCTTTAAGATTATCTGTCCAAGATATTCAAATACATCACGCAAATGACACTTCATTTACTTCACTTTCAAACTAACCGGCTGAAATGGTGCTTATTTTGACGAGTCTGCATTGCAAAAAGATCGTATCTGTAAGATATATATTGCACAAAATTTCCCCAACTGGTTGGACTCGTTGCAAGGACAATTTAGAAAATAATCAAAAGACCAGCGGGAAAGAAGTCGAGAATCTTTTGAAAATAATCAAAGGTCCAACGCGGTAGAAGTTGACAATCCAATTAAATTTAGACGCGCGATGAATTCGCGTGAATTAAGAACCCCGGTCATTCGTTCGTCGACTTACTTCATCGTTCTGCCGGGAAAATACGACTAGGGGGGAAGGGGGGAGGGGACAAGCGCGTAATAAATCGTGTCCGTTGTGACGGGCCGAAGAAAAGCGCGGTAACGCGCTTTGTATTTCCTCGGGGTTAACAATGTGCGAAGAAACGCAGTCGCCGGCGGAGAAAAATTTTAATGGCACGTCGGAACAGGGCGAGATGCCGCGCAACGGAAATGCACTGGCTCGCTGAAAAAGTCCAGTGGATTTGCCAGGCATCAAGCGCCACCACGTAAACCCTTCCCCCCTCCCTCGGATCGCTTAGTAAATAAACACACACGCAAATTGTCGACATGTTTTTACTAAACCCTAGCGGCATTTATTTAGCCAACTATTACTCACGTTTATCGACATTTATTGACGTTTGTTGACGTTTGTTTAATAAACTAAATTTTAGTAAACTCTAGCGATGTTTATTCATTAGGTACGCGTTTCTCGTTAAACTCCTCGGATTTCAGGGAAATCAGGGTAAAAGCATCGGTTAATCAGAGGGGTACTATTGAAATGAGGGTGTTCTGCAATTATAAGATCGCAGTCTCAGCGACAGGTGATGGCTGACATTTATCGCAATCGAGATATTATTGATGCGACTTTGAAATTCTGATAGGTCGACAGTTCAAGATTCCTTATTTATGCGAATTGCAAGATGAAATTCTGTATCAAAGACAGTACGGCTGGCTAACGGAATCGAAATCGAATTAAGGCCTACGCCAAAGCTGTTCATTACCCAAAGTTCTGATACATTAATTAACGGAAAGCACCGCTAACTTATCACCCCGAGAATAGTTCGGTAGCTATTAATTTCGATATCATCTTGCGCGAACGAACGCCTGCATTTTAGATGTAACATTGTTTCGCAGAAGCAGCGTAATACAAAAAATATATGCACGTGAAATCGTAAGAAAACTTAAAAAAAAGGAAATAATGAAAGGAAGTCTGAAAAAGAAAAACTGCCAGTCACACTTTAGTAAGGAACACTTTAATTGGGATTAATAAAAATGCTAAAAATTGATTAATAAAAATATGTAGTACAAGTAGCCCTCGTTTAACGCGGTTTTTATAGGACACAATCTGAAAATTACGAGAGTCCACGTATAATCCGCTTTTAAGTGAAAACAAACTAATCTCCTTTGTATTTCAAAGCTTTACTTTAATACAATTATTTCGAATAAGAATTTGGTGATCATCAGCTTGGATGCTAATGCGGACAGTTTTATTCAGCAGGCTTTCATTTAACATGGTTTCACAAGGTACAAATCTCCGTGTTATATTTTTTGAATTACCTTCTCCTATGGTATAACATATTGACAGACACTGACTCGAAAAATCCTCCCCGAATTTGGTTAGAAGTTTTAAATAAACTTGCTACTGTTTTATAATATGCTTATCATTATTTTTTGGCTGGTAATTTATAAAAATTGTATAATACCTATCATCAAAAAAGTTGTCTGGTTGGTTTCAAATAAAAAGACAATATGCCAGTAAAGAAAATTGTTTACGACATAAATAAGGAGGATATGGTAATTTTTTTTAATCAGAGTATATCGCAGAGACATGCATATGTAAAAAGATAAGAAAATCTTGTATCTAGGATATCGCAGTTTATAGCCCAACCACTGAAATCGAAGAAGAGCAGAGTGGATAAGAGGATGGAAAGCTTCTATAAAGACGTTAACCAACGTAGAGACTGGCGGGAAAGGTTCGTATCGCAAAGTATAGAGTTATGGAGTGCATGTATGGTAACGGCAGTGTCGACCGCTAAAAGCTTTTTAATTACCGAATATAAACCACAGGAAATATTTATACGATCATCGTTTACCACACGTTTCTATGGTTATTGACCGACCTGCTTGGATAAAATTCCTTTAACGATTATCTTGTGTGTCCTTCAACGTTCACCACTTTACTGATAACAATTACCCAAAACGTTTCATTGAAATGTCTCATTAATTAACACGCCAAAAGGTTTAACCCTTTGCGCTCAAAGTTGATTTCGCTATGGGGAACAAACAACTCGAGCAAGCATAAAAATGTAAAATACGTATAATTTTGACAAAGAGTTGTCATCAATGAAGTGCAATAAAGAAATGCGACAAACAGTGACGATTGTTATAGTTTATAATTAATAAATACAGTGTAGTTGTTGGTTTTAGTTGTTGGTTTTCGATTGCCCTTCGAGTTTGTAAGAAATTCCTTAGGTTAGAAAATTTACAAGAATTATCTACTCATTCGAAAACGTTGCTCGAAAACGTTGCTATTTGTTGAACAGTCATTTCATTTCAAGTAATTTCCATGACCGTGTCTCGTTGCGCGGTGCAAAATGTACTTGAAAAATTGCTACATTAAATTAGCTGGCAACTGAGAGACAAAGGGTTAATAATTGCTGTTGTCGCGAATTATCTCCCCATTTACAGGCAAAGAAAAGCCAGGCTTTTCCCACCGTTTCATTTCGCATTCTCGTCGAGTCAGCGCGATCGATATTTTTTCAATGGCTCGCTCGGCCGTGAAAAAACAAACGGCACGTGACAATGCGATGATCCGAATTTGCCTACAATCGCGAGTTACGTGGCGCAAGTTTGCGCGTATAACGCGGCAAATCGGGAAGCACCCGCGGCGTTATATCGGCCGCACGGTAAATTAACCCCGATTCCCGCGAGAGTACCTATCTCTTCCGTGCTGCACTCGTCGAATAAAAATAAACCACTGAGAACGCGGACAAAGAAAAGACGAGTGCCAACGAAATCCCTAACAGAAATCATACAGCTGGAATTACAATTTTTTCCCCCACGAATCTCGCGATGAAGCTACAACTGTTTAAGTTCCCCGCTATGCTATTTACGAATCACGTACAATTGCTCGACACTTTCGTGATTTTCTTTGGGCAACTTTAACCGTCATTCTTAACCCGAAAACATTTCAAGTACGTCATACACGCTGGTTTCAATAACATACAGTGACCTTGTTTTACTGTGAATAAGACGGTGAATATTTAAACATACGTTAAATTTGTTTTATATTCTCAAAGAAAATTTGCAAAGAGAAGTAGACGTTAAACATTTTTAAACGAAGCGACCAGGATCCACTGGATTTCGAATTAAACTCGTCGAGGAAGTCTTTAATGTTCACATTAGTTTAATTTTTCACGAAAAACAATTTGAAAGAGAGAGTAAAGGGTGGGGGGAAGTCCCCACCATAACATCGGAAGGAATCATGGAAGGGAATAAAAAGGTGTCTGTCGGGTGGAGTCCTCATCGATAAATTGATTCCCCTTTCCCGCTTCTACCCTCCCCCGGCCCTCTTTATCACGGCTTTTTTCAAGCAGGTTAGTGCAACACATCGGAATAATGGAAATACCGGGCGACACGTCGTACAGATTCACATTTACGTTTAATTAGCGAGCTAAAAATTCAGTACGATCGTCGTTTATTAAAGTTTTTTCCATTGTTATTAAGGTACACTTTACTAACTTTTTAACATATGAACGGTGCTGAAATGGCTGTTGCGTTGACATAATTATCCTGTTGCTCGCGTGCATTGCTTGTCCTACTGTTAGCTACAACTGCGCGTGTAGTAAGAGGGAAAAAACGGTACCGTTAAGGGAGAACAATGGTTTGAGTGCAGATGAATTGATCGCAGTGAGGGTCTCAGGGCGAACTGTCTACGAGCGCGACGTATGGTTTTGTGTTGATACGACACTAACGGGTTTGCTAACGAGCGTGACCAATTGCTCGTTTCCGACGGTATGTGGACTAGCCGATCGCCACTCGTATGTCCATTACCTCGCCGCATACTCTACTCACTCGCGGGGTAAACGCTCGTTAAACAGAAAAGTAAATCAATTCACCCAAGCAGACATAAACTGGCCTTTCCGCTCTCCGTTTTCTTCCACCTTTCGTCGCGTCTTCCTGCAAACCAACACTTTACTCACGTTCGTATTATTTAAGGATTCTTAAGGGCCTCTCAGAGGGTCAGTTGAGTTTTCTGTTCAGTTTCACTGTTAGTTTCAATTCAATTTTCTTCGAGGAAAGCGCGGTGTTTACATCGCCAAAAAAATACATATATTTATCATTCTTGACCTTTTTTCTTCCGTTGACGTACCATTTTACAATACATATTTTCGAACTATACTTCATTCACGCAAGCTCCAGTTCCCAGTTTCGGCTTGTGTTTGGACCTTCAGTTTTTTCGTTGACACGTCAGTTTGATTTGATGACTCAATTGGGACAAAGAACTGAACGAAGAACTGAACAGCTTGTGTGACAAACCCTTTAGGCTCTTTCCCTGGTATAAAACAGTAAAACTCAAAATTGTTCATAAATTGCTTCTGCCATTGAACGAAGTCGAAGCAATCAACGGTTTCCTTCCACGAGAAATAATAATAATAAAAATAATAATAATAATAAACTAAATACCCCTAACACTGCCACGTCGAGGAGAATTGTCGTTGTAAATATCGCAAGTTTTTCCGCTGAAAAGTGAAACGTCTTGCGCTTAGCGGGTATCTTGCTGAGCGCAGGGCGGAAGAGGTTCTCCCGTTGCAATTTGCGAATTAATTTCCCTGAACTCGCGCTCATCAGGCGCGAATTCTATTTCCCCGGCGGATTATAACTGGCGGAACGAGGGAGATTCAGCGGGCAGACGGTAAAACGGCCCTTAATGACCGTCGTGGCAGCATTTATTGTCTGGCCGTTCCCGCTCTCGGATACACCGGTCATGCTGCCAGAGTGTATTTACACCCCGTTAGGCGGTACATGCAACGCACCACCCTCTCGACCCCCGCGATATAATGTCCTCAATGACGAGGGAGAGAGAAGGGCGAGGGGAGGGGAGGGGGCGGGGATCGACGGTCCGATGGGAAGCTTCCCTTCGTCTCGGAGCGACCTTCATTGTCAATAATTATTGTCTGCACAGCGCAAATGCCGGCTCGGCGGACCTAATGTACGGCGCAATTATCGTATCCACAGGTGAAATTTATTCACGTCGGTGCGGATTCCTATCGTACGTAAATTACATGTAGCCAGCGCGGCTTTAATGCACACGCGGATCCACGCGAAATGCAAAAGGGGGAAAAAAAAAGGGAAGGAAAAATGCCTCGCTGAAATTTCCGGCAAGTACGTATTCGCGGTAAAGGAAAAATATGAAAACGCTGGAGTATGCTGCTTCGGGCTGGAAATATCACTGCCAAGTGTTCCGAGCGTCGAGCAAATCACGAGGATTTCATCGAGTCGTTTCAAAGAGTTTCAACTTTACCCTCAATAGGATTCGGCAAAAATTTCCTCTTCGTACACCGTGCCGACATTATACACGTAGCCGGCAAAATACTGAACTAATAAATCCCGCAGCCAACGGCAGATGGTATTAAAAATTAGAGCTTTTTTAATTGCGTCCGTTAATAAATGAATTTATCTGCGGCTTTGCATTCTCATTGTTATTCAGTTTGGAAGGCCGGCGACAGGGAGTTTTTCAAATTTAATGTCGCTTTAGGAAACGAGTTAAGTTTTACGATCTCGCGATAAAATACGAGCTACATCGCCGCGTCGTTTAAGTAATACTGTACTTAACCGAAAGAACGGCGCTTTGTGCGCGTAACGTAAAATAACATGGCGGATATAATGGTTTCTCTGAGACACTGTGCTGCGTTTTTCCGCGGCAACTTGGCTGCTTTTCACACAGCCATTTTTCCCAGATGTATTTCACGAATCCGCCATTATCTAACTTACACTTACACTACTCTGCGCATTTTCCCGTAATTCATTAGTTCTTACGGCTTGAAACAGCAAAGGCCATTACGAGCAGGGAAATCGTGTTCCTCGATAATTATCCGTTATAGAAAGGTGAGTTTCAATTTGTTTACGGTGCGCAAAGGTAACGTTACGCTGATATCCAGATCCTTTCGCCTGGAACTGCATTGTAACAAGAACAACGACGGTCTCACGACCTAGTCTCACATAAACGACTTTTAAAGAGACACGACTACACTGAAGCAAGTCGATTGTTCTTCACGCTGTCTTGCGAAGAAACCATCCTTCTCTACTCCCTCGGAAAACTAAAAAGATATAATCATCCGCCGTCTCTTTGCCCTTTTGTCTCGCAACTTTTCCACGCAGAAAGAAAGCTCCTCGTTCTGTTTTTCATGTTATAATAACGAAGCTTTCAGGAGGCTTTTAATTTGGTCAACAAAGCAAGATCGAACTATGGATTAGTATTTGGGTAGACAGATAATCGATACACAGGATCAAGTTAAGAACGGTATGTTGAAAAATAATGTTGCATGTACAATTCCAATTGTACAACATTATTTCAATTCAATTATAATTTTTCCTAATAATTTCCGTCTCATTTACAGCCGTACAACTCTAGTTTTCATTCAGCCACCGAAAACCACTCCATGACTTTAGTTTTCCTCTACGACTCTACGATTCTAGCTTTCATTTGCATTGCCATTCACTCTTCCATGCATCTCACACGTATTCACACATAACTCTGCATCAACTCGAAACCACGTTCAAACAACATTCACTACCAATCACACAATTTCCCACGGTCCACAATAAATTGGTTTAGCATTGATCAACAAACACAGACTTAAACACGTGGTCACGAAGAAAAAGTGTGTAGAGGGTAAGGAGAATTTCTGAGAATACAATGGAACATTCAAGATCACAATCGTGTCTCCTTGTTTTTCTCACGGTTCTCCCTTGTCCTGCATAAATTGTATTAAAACATAACGGCACGGCCGCTCGTGGCCGACGCCTCTTGCTCGCGGTCTGATTACGAAAGTTTTCAAGTAAATTAATCGTCGCTCTTGTGCACACTTCCCAGCCACAACAACGGCACCGTAGATATACGTTTACACGGCGGAACCGCGATTTGTGTTCCCCGTTCCCGTATCGTTATTAATGCACTTAATCAAGCGTAACCAGTCACCAATTTATGGAGCTATCACTAACATAGCTATCGCTAAATAGATTCGTTACGTGCACAATGGCTAAAAAAATATCCATGTACTTGGAGAGAATGTTTAAATCAACTTATTACTACCTTATATTGTGCTTAATATTTTTTGGGAGAAATGATCTATGATAATAGTACAATACTTATCAGTATATTGTCGATGTTTATGCAAATGCATATTTGTATACAAGAATTATAAAAGTATGGATCTTGAATACAAGTTTATTCCGTCATTCATAGATTCTGAAAATGCATCTTTTATTTTGTATGTTTTTTGCATTTTTTTAGAATGCATGTTTTGCATATTACATTTAAAGGACATATGCACAAATATACTGCATATTCCGTACATATTTATCTCGCTAATATCCTTTTCCATGTGTGTAAAGCGACAAATGTTAATATAATAATATAAAGTTTTAGTGAATGAATCGAGCCATGTTATTAATACAAATTAAAATGTGTTCAACGATCATTTCCTGCATATTTCCTGTATATTTACTTGCATATTTCGTAATACTTTATCTGCATAAACATCGGCAGTATACTCATCACTAAAAAGTTGTCATATTAGTTTCAAAGAAAACGACAACGTGCCAGAGAAGGGAAGTGTGTAAAACTTAAAGAAAGGAATCTATGCAGACTTTTTGAGCCAGTGTAAATAGTACAGATATGTTGGTGGTTTGATAAGATAAGACGAAAGCAAGTAAGAATTTTTCGTGAAACACGACGTAACGTTACTTCAAGTAAACCTGAACGCTGTAATTTACCGCAAGAACAAATGAGAATAATTACGCAACGCTAATCTGTTATTCGTGCTGAGTTTCTTCCGTGTAATTTCAACGTCTTCAAGACACTGAATCACACACTATGGTTTTCTTAACGGTCCGCGAAAAACACATTTATCTTAATTAACGAGGGACAATGACAAATGAAAACAATCTTAATTTTGATAAAAACTATAAATGGCTACATTATTGTTCAAAATTAACTGATGTTACGTCCCACGGACGCAACCCCTCTACAACTATTATTATTATTATTATTATTATTATTATTATTATTATTATTATTATTATTATTATATTTTTAATAAAATTCCCTTTTCTGGGGCTTTTTTTTTCCTTCTCAGACGGGCTTAGGCCAAGTCTTGAGTGGTGTTTATGTTAGATTTAAGAATTTCCGGGTGATGTTGCATGTTTTGAGTATTACTGTTTTTTGTATTTGTCCGTGTATGTGTGGTTCCAGTTTCAGTTGTTGTAAATGTTTCTTGAATGAATGTGGCGTGATTCCTGTTGCGGATATTATGAGTGGTATTATGAAGACCTTCTTTTGATTCCATATTCTCTGTATTTCTTGTGCTAGTGGGTGATATTTTTCTATTTTATCGTTGTACTTGTTGGCCAAATTGGCGTCATTAGGTATCGAAATGTCTATTAGGTATGTTATTTTTTCTTTCTTGTCTATGAGTGTGATGTCCGGTCTATTGTATTTCATTGTTTTGTCGGTGTGGATTGTTACGTCCCAGTACAATTTGTGTGTTTCATTTTCAATGATAGTTGTGGGTGTGTACTTGTAGTATGGTGTTTTGCTTTGTTCAAGATTGTATTTGTTTGCTATTTCTTTGTGTATTATTTTTGCTGCTATGTTGTGTCTTTCCGTGTATTCTGTGCTTGCCAGTAGTTTGCATCCACCAGTTATGTGATCTGTTGTTTCGGAGGTCTGTTTGCATTTTCTGCATCTGTCGTCCTGTATGTAGCTGTCTTTTACTATGTATTTTAAGTAGTTCCTGGTAGCGATTACTTGATCTTGTATGGCTATCAGGAACCCTTCCGTCTCTGGAAATATGTTTCCCTTTTGTAACCATCTTTTTATTCATTATTTCATTATTATTATTATTATTATTATTATTATTATTATTATTATTATTATTACAACTACATAGAGAGGACTACCGAAACCCATAAGGCCCATCCCCACCACTTCCAACCACCACCACAACCATCTCCCACCCTCACTTTTCCAAAGAGTCCCGAGTTTTCCTTCGGGACTACAATCGTAAACACCCTCAGTCTTCATTTAGTCATCTCTTAGTCTTTACTTAGTCTTAGTTAGTTGTAGGTTAGTTGTTAGTAAGTTTTAGTTTAGTTAGGTTAATCAGAACACACTCTTCATTCATCCGCTACAGTTCACTAACCATCCGCTCTCTGGCCATTCCAAGCTACCAAGATTAATAAACAATCTAAACGTTACCAACAAATACGAGTTGAGCAACCATCTATTTTCCAACAACTCCTATTACTACGATCCAAGTCGTAACAACTGATAATGTTAACTTTTCTTTTTACATATTAAGGTGCTGAAAAGAATTGAGCAGTTAAGGGCATAAAATTTCTATGTTTAGAAATGCTGCAAGTGTTTTAAAATACTTTATCATTTCGTACAATAATTCACCAACTAAAACATCCAAAGGGTTATCCATTTTCTAAACTAAGGACTCTATTTTAACCCATTCTATTACTTTCGTATATTATTCACTCATTGCGCGTAAAATGGAAAACGAGTATTCATGAAAGTCACTAAATTAAAGCAAACAGAGATTAATACAGTGGTTAAGTATTAATAATATAATAGATCAAATAATTAAATAACATGATAAATGCAAGGTGGTTTAACCGAAAATTACACAAATCTACATATTCCATTATGTATTTACATCGCAATATTTTTATGAAAATAAAGCTATTTCGAAACCTTCAAAAACTGGAAAACAATCTTAAGAATTGAATAGGACGATAAACGCGGCGTTATAAAAAATGACACCAGTTTCTTTATTTCACGTCCAAGCGTACATTCTATTTCCTTTTCATTATCCAGTTGGAGTTTCGTACGATGAAGTGATTATAAGCCGGCACTGGTTGTACAAGTGTGATCGAGTTCTAGAAATACGTGCGAGTGGATTTCTCTCCTTTCTCAGCGTGTCAGTCTCTTCATTGCACATCTGCGGGATACTTCTTTTCTCCTCGCTTTCAGGTATTCCCTGACAGCTACGATGTCAGCATAAAGAAAGTAAAAAAGTGATCCGGTTGTCTCCGGTATAGAGTTGCACGGAGGTATTGGAGTTATTCTTTGCCCGGCGCCAAGGTGAAACTAACCGGCATTGGCAGGTAAGCACTTTCATGTTTGCCCGGAGTTTCCGAGAATTTTTCTCCCCGCGCTATCGATCCCCGGTGAAACGTAAAATCCGTAGCCGAGCGGTTCGTTCGTGTCGGCGAGATTTCGCGCGGCATTTCTCCATTTGCCCGCGCTACGGGGACACCTTCTTAGAGATTCTAAGGTAAGCAGCGAGGAAAAGGAAACGGGGCTGTGCCGATCTGCTTCGTTATACCGTCGGTCGAGCTCTACGGCCAGATATGTAACTCCTAGCCTTACCTTTTCCTTTTCCTTGATATTTTACGGGGTCAGGCCGCTGAGCAACGAGCCGCCTCGAGCCCATAGGCCCCATTAAGACGTCTTGCAAAATGTTAATGCGCTTCCTTGCCGAGTGAGCTCGCTCTCCTACCAACTACCTACGTTACGTGCTCTCTACTCCGCGACTTCAAAGAAACCAACGGAGAGGGACTGCCGAGAAAGGCGTAGGCGGCACCGGCCAAACCGTCAGGACAAAGTCCACCGACTGCAAGGAAGAACAGCACCGCCAAAGACTTAAAGGACCTTCGAGCGGGCCAACGATTCACGCAGAATCAGAGAGGAAAAGCCAAGAAGAAAAAGAACCCGGGGAATCTTGGGGATAACATTGAAATGTCATTTCAAAGCTTTTACGATACGTTCTCTTATTTATCTACTTATTAATCTTTCCATTATTTTCCGTCAATCGAAAAGTTCCTAAGTCGTTAAAGAATGTAAATAGTTTTCATCGGATACTTTGAAACGCTGATATTTCATTGGTCCATGTTTTATTCTGTCTTTTCATCGTCCGTCTCTTGATTGGACTTTTCTTTTGTCGAGTAAAATTCTTCGCTCCGTCGATGAAATAAATATGGGCAAAGGGTTTATTGCCGTTCCTGTTCATCAAACAATGGGCACGTGGGGCAACGTGGGGCAATGAAACCATTCAATAGGTAGAAAACGATTGGTTCCTCCGAGAAAAGAGTGCTGTATCTCTGGTCGAGCGAGATTGGCAGCATCTTGGGACCACCGATAAAACATCTTGAGAAATACACGTTCGACTATGAGCGAGAGGGTTTCAGGGGACGAAAAAAAGGAAGGAAACGAGATGGCAAAAGACAGGAGCAAAAAAGCTGGGAATCATAAGTTCATAGGTCGCACCGTTTTTATTCTCTACTGTAGCCAAATGGCTACGTATTTTCGAATACAAAGTAAAATATTCCTGCTAAAATAAAATACTTTCAGATATGGAAATATACATTAGTTATTACGCACGTTACACGTTATACTAACATGCACAATAACTAAACAATTTTTGTAGCTTTCAAAGCCGAGAAAAAATTGATTAACACGTCGTTAGTAGAATATAAATTGCGTACTACGAAGAAACTGTAATCTATAATTTCATTGCGACACAGAAAACAATCGTTTCAAGTGCACCGGCATTGTGCAGTGTTAATTACAACCGCGTGTTTGTGACGCGGTTAAATAACTTCCGCGGGACGATTAGACAATGCCACGAGGAATGATTAACCGTGTTTTTTCGCGTGAGTAAATGAATTAAAAGCAAATTCCCGGGGAACAATCGTGTCGGCCGAAAATCGGCGACTGCGAAAAGCTGGCTAACCGGCAAGAAAATCCCCTCGTGGACGAGCCGATAAGAACAGTGGCGTAATTGAATACGGGATTCCTGATTGGCGAGCGATCCAACGACACCGATAACCGACCCAGTCGCACAATGGGCCTCACGTTTCCGCCTCCGGAACGCATTATGCCGGTTATCGCGACTAGCCAGCTCGATCGTCGAGCACCAGCCTGCTCGTCATTTGCTTCAAAGCGAATCTATGTGCCCATCCCCCTCCCCCCTCCCCACTCACCCCCCCCCCCTCTCTCTCTCTCTCTATCTCTTCCTCTTTCTCTCCCATGGAATCACCGAGCATCGTCATCCGGGGAAAACGGCGATTCAATTCTCACGGGTTATCGACCGGTAGACCAGCGAACAAAGCTCTTAAAAGTTCAATGTGCAAGTTCCCGAGCTACCGTCGGTTCATCACTTTCCATGCGCCAACTAGCCAGTACCAACTGTCGTTTTTTCTGTATGCACATCCTTTGAGGCTATTGACACGTAAATACAGTGTAATCTGGATAAACCGAGGTTCCGATAATCCGAGGTCATTTCACCATTTTTTCCTTTAAAAGCTGCCTCTGAAATTTGGTCTATGTGTTTTCCAGATTAATGTTAAATGAAAATAAAAGTTTGTCACTACTGATTCTTATTGTCAATTTTAGTACGTTATTTTTTGTATTTTCTGATAATTCGACGTACGTCTGGTTTGCATTAACTCGAATTATCAAGATTTTACTGCATAACCAAAACATTGGCAGTCGCGTTGTATGAAAATACCGGAGGTAGTATCAGTAATAATGTTTATTCTTTACATAATCCAAAATGATCATTACAAAGGCTAACGCGAAATTCGTGCCGAGGTTTATCGCGTAAATATTCGTTTCGAAGCAGCCAGGTAATAAAACCGTTAATTAATAAAATTGCTGGCCGACTGTGTTTTCAGTATGTTATCGACAAGCGGAAAAATGAGTAAAAACCAAAGAACACAAACGTTGAATATCAAATCACGTACAACTATTTTCTGTTATACAGAAAGATTTAATATCAATATAGAATCGAAGATACTGAAAAAATTTCGAAACCACATTCTACAGATGGAAATAAGAAGAAAATGTTGACCAATAAACGCTTGGTTAAAAAGTACGGATATCAAAGGCAACATGATAAGATAAACATAATCAACTTTTTATATTCTTCAGCGGAAAATCCTTATTTACTTATTTCATTATCACCTATTTCATGTCATTACCCACAGTGAGTAAAAAAAGTATTCGCACGTCCCGTTATTCTGGAATAAAGAACGTTTCAACAAAATCTCCTTTCTTTAAGTAAAGTCCTTTCTTAAGTTAGTCCAGAAAACAGGCTCGTACGAATGCCTTTTTTTACTCGCTGTACTTCGTGTTGCGTTTAATATTTGCTGAAAACTTTTTAACGAAGCCTTTACCAGTGAATTTTATGTAACATTCTTGTCGTATCTTGACCTACGCAATATACTCCTGCAATTTGTGGGGGAATTCCCGGGAAAACCGCAGTGTTCGTACTTTGAGAATGTATGTATCTATTCTTCTGGTCCATCCGTGCGGCAGAGACGTACCGAACACAATGACGTTGGAATCTCTGTCGATAAAATCATCGATAATCCGCCGCTCGGCGAAATTATCCGGCAATGAAGCGTTAGAGGTGCGATTAGCGGGGGATCGATCGTCCCGAAGCTGCAGTAATTGCAGAAGCGGCTAGAAAAATTGCCAAGGCAATGTCCTTGGGAATTCCCGGATCTTTTGAGAGAATCGCGGGAACAGAGGGGGAAGGGAGAGAAGGAGAGGGGGGAGGGGAGGGGCATTAAGACCCCGGCCGTGGATTGACGACAGTGAGGACGAGGGTGGGACGAGATAACGAGCCGGAGAGATTCCACGGTAAAACGGTGGATCGTTCTGCTTCCGCCAACGAGACGCCGGCCATTATTATCGTACTGTTTTCTTCGGCGAGATATCCCTACGAAGACACTCTTAATCGAGATGAGCTTTCTTAAGACCCGGCCCGCCACGTGCTGGGAAACTTTCCGCGAGATACCGAAAGCCATTCCCAGAGCCGAGGAGAAAAATCCAGTCGAAGGAAGAAGCTGCCACGCCGACGATTGAAAGCCGCTTAAGCAAGAGGACAATTCCAAGTGGGACGAGTTCACCTCGTTTCAATTACATCGAAATGCTTCGAGGCAAGTTCTTCCCGTCGCTGACTAATCCAATTTCCTACGTTGCGTGATGCAAAGGAAAACATACGTACTTCAAACTTCTTGTCCCTTTAGAAAAACTTTGCAGATGAAATAGCAGCTCGACATTTCCATGTCCTTGGTGATTATTCGATAGACCATTCGATCGGAAAATGGGGAAAGGTGAACAGGAAGGAAGCGACCGAGGATAACGAGAATGAATTCCTCTGACTAATGAAATTACTCCGTTGCCTGATACAAAGAAGTACATACTTACTTCAAACTTTTTGTCCCTTTGGAAAAACTTAAGACATGGAATAACGGGTTGACATTTCCATGCCTTCGGTCATTATTGGATGGACGATTCGAACGAAAAATGGTGAAGGGTAAAGAGGAAGGAAGCGGGCGAGGATACAGACAATGAATTCCTCTGACTAATCAAATTAATCCGTTGCCTGATACAAAGAAGCACATACTTACATCAAACTTTCTGTCCCTTTGGAAAAACTTTGAAGATGAAATAGCAGCTCGACATTTCCATGTCCTTGGCGATTATTGGATGGCCGATTCGATCGAAAAATGGGAAAAGGTGAAGAGGAAGGAAGCGGGCGAGGATAACGAGAATGAAGGTTCCTGTGGGAACGAAGGAAGCTAGCTGGTTGGCTGGATGGCTCGGTTCATTCTTCCCAACGCAGAAGATGCGTGCTTTCGCGAATGAAAGTCTCTCGAGGCCGGCAAATCCTCTTCAGCATCTCCCGGCAAAGAGAAGACCACCACCAGGCCACTTTCCGCTAGCAGATTACCATTTTAAGAGTATTCACGTTGCTCTTTTATATACGATCCTCAGACTGCAGGCTATTGATTCCACTTTCTCAGTAATTCATAAGCACCGCTAGCTTGCTTAACTGAATATTAACAAATTTATGAAACCCGCCGGGGTCGTTCGAGGATACGATTAATTAAAAGCCAATGGGATACATACGTACTAGTTTTCCGAAGAGTGCTTAATTAGTCCTCATTATTTGGATTCCCTAGACGATGTTTCAAAGTTATAATAAATTCTATATTAAATTAAGTTGTGTCACGATTGTTTTTAGATTACAATTATTTTTGTAATTCATTCGAATCTTTAACGAAATGCATGTGGATGTTGATGGAAGAAAATAAGTAATTAAAAATTGCGAATTAATTAGATCTCATTATTTGGATCCTCTAGACTCTAAATTCTAGTTATTTTTATAATTCACTCCGAAATTCCATTTGGCAGGGACAAACACAATAATACTGCTCAGTAAAATATTTGAGAGAACAACATTTTGAAAGAACAAAATGCTTTAGATTTATTTTCAAATTTTCTTACAAACCTCCCGACGAACTTAATAGCATGATTCACGATTTATTATTCTCAATATTAACAACTTTGCATTCCTACAATAATGCGTAACTGAGTATTAGAAGAAAAACTGCAGCTTAGAAAGCACATCCATAAGAGTCTAGCAAACTTAAAAAATCTCAAGCATCAGTATCTTAAGAAAAGTGCCCTCGTCCTCATGAACATGCATGTCGTTGGAAAAACCTCAGAGGTACAGATTCGAGGGAAATTGGCGGGAGCCAGTGGGAGGATTTTAGGGAGGCAGAAAAAGCCGGCGGGAAAATTCGCCGATTGTAACCCTTCGGCCAGGAAGGGGCGATGAAGGGGAAGTGGAAGGGGTAGTGGCAAAGGTTTAGGGTACCGCGGAGCCCGCATTAAAATTCAAATATCACGGTCGAAGAAGAGCCCTCTCCTTCCCCTGGCCCGCCGCCCCTCTTCCTCTCTTTGAGATCCGCGGAGCACGGCGAGCCAATATGAATACATTACAACGTGTTTGCATCGAGCCGCGGGCCGGTAATGCCTTCTATTAGAATCATGCCTTCGCATTTTAATACGGCACCGTGGAAGTTGGCGGAACAAAGACGTTTCCGCATGAAGACCAGTCGACTCTCTTGTGCACCAATTACCCTCGATATTCGAGGCAAGTTCCCGCGCTTTCCATTAATCAATTACCGGTGTCAGAAGGAAAAGAGATGCTCCTGCCGTCCGGCAAATTCTTTACATCCAAGGGTTATTACTTCTATTCTCGAAACAGCGAGTTCGAGAAATATTGTGGGAACGAGAGACAGAGCTGCTGTGTATGGTGTCAAGTGTGTGTGTGGTAAGTGTGAAGCGAATGGTGAAAAGAAAGCGAGTCGAGGGGTAATTATGACGCAAGGACGAAGACATTCGTAATTAAGACCTGAAGACGAAGACAGTTCGAAGTAAGACGTAAATACGCGAAAAATGGGAAGAGTTCTATAAATCGAGTCTTGTTAAAACGAATTGTGTATTAATAATTTCAATCTTTATTCAGTATACCATTTATTTTACTAACACACCATCTTTTTCAATTAATTGTAACCTTTACCCTTTATACTGTTTACTTACGTCTCGACAATTCACTTCTTGAAATTAAAGTGTTGTTAAACAGTGCTGTTAAGACGAACTGTGCATTAATAACATCAACCTCTGTTCAGTATACCATTTATTTTACAAACACAACATCTTTTTAAATGAACTGTAACCTTTACCCCTACAATATTGACTTACGTCTCGGCAATTCACCTCGTGGAATTAAAGAGTTGTTAAACAGTGCTGTTAGGACAAACTGTGAATTACAAATATCAACCTTTGTTAAGTATACCATTTACTTTACGAACACACATCTTTTTAAATGAACTGTAACCTTTACCCTTACAATGTTGACTTATGTCTCGGCAATTCATCTCATGGAATTACGAGAATTTGTCGATTGTCCATTTCACGATTTGCCAGTGGACGGGAAATAGGGCGGTTTGTAATCATTTCAATAACAGCTGCAAGATGGAAATATCAGCGTACAGAGTGCAGTAACGTCAACAGTAAAATAAGTGAAGCACAGTTGGACGACACGAGGACGGACATATATTGCCGTGGAAAACGAGCAATATCTGTATCGCTGGTACTTGCAGTAAAACGCATGTTTACCCGGTGAATTTGTTGGTCCGTTATTGTCTTCGTTTCTGATACGTTCGTTACTTCGGCTCAACAACTTGCAATCAGACACGGGCGAGCGCGTGACGAAATTGGTTCGGCATTATCATTATACCTCTGTGAAACTGTGGACACGGGGGAAATCATTCCCCCGGGGATTGCAGTGGCCGAGCAACGGGAAGAGCGCAATTGCCGCGTTTTTGCGTTTTTAATCGATTCCACTCCCGCGGCGAATTACGTTTTATTTTTCCAAATCACTCGGCAAATTGTCAGCGATTTTTAAACGGCGCTCCGTGACCTTTCGACAGATCACCTGCCGGCATTTTCAATGTAAATAATACTTGTGCCAGTGTCAGCAGTTTATCCAATTGTGCTGTGAAGTTGTGACGGTTAAAATTTCACATTGCCGGCATAGCCCTTTTAAACTTGCAGTGTTTACGGCCCGTGTATCCAACGTGCTTGGAAGAAGGAAGATGCAAATATAAATTACGAAACTTTAGCCAAACTTCATTATGTTTCTGTCGGGTGCCTACGAATATGCCTAAATCACGAGGTTAATAAATTCCTGCATAAAATACTTGTTCCGCAAAAAGCGAATGTCTTCTTTTTTCCAGCCATGCTGTAATCTATGCAAAACTAATTTCCAAGCTGCAGGTCTATTGTGCCGCTGTGTAAGGCTTCAAGGCACACATTCACACACACACACACACACTCACAGACACACATTTGCGGTTCTACCGCGCGACGAGCATTATTCTCGCGAATGTGTTGTTTTAGCGCAAAGTGTGCTGTTAATTATATTAATTACACTCGAAATGGGGATTCCGTAGTGTTGCCAGTACCACTCGTTAACTTTCGTAGCATTACAACGTGCGTGATAATGTGCGATAACAATGTACCGGTTTTGCGACAAATGTAAGAAGATTTGGTTAAAAGGAACGATTATTTCTTACAGCCAATGGCGTCGATCGAATCTGCCTTAATGATATCGAACCTGCGGTATTTATATCGCTTTCAATAAATAAAAATTTGCAAGTCGGTCATGTATTGCTATCGGAACATTCGTTAATTCTAATGAAGAATTTTGGAAAATAAGAAAAGGGGTGGGTGGAAGAAGGGCGTTAGTTAGCTTAGGCAATTCGTATCTTGATAATGTATCTACAACATACAAAATTATTGCAACAAACGGGCAAAGTGAATTGGGACAGCGGTTAATAATTAGTGAAACTATTCGACATATTTCTGGTAGCTGTGAAAGTAAAATACTCTGATATCTGTAGTTTCTATTGTTTGTCGCAAAATGATGTTTTTGAATTACGTCCTCCCTACACTCATCCCCTGAAATATGCTGGGGTAAACTTTTTGTTTTGCCGTGGCAATGTAATTGAGCCGAGGATAATGAAAAAAAAAAGGCCAGGTCCACGTTAGATATCCGTCAGTTTGGATTTTTGCCAAGGTGTAATCCCTGCTCCACATCTCTTGTCATTGTTCCACGAGACGGGCTGTCTACACCCGCGAAATTCTCATCTCCGTTCTATAGGGTTGGTGGGAAAGTTTTTTCCTTGTTTAACGTTAAAAAGAAAACAGTCATTTAATCAGTAACACAATTTTCTCCATTATTTATGGCACTTTACCTTCTATCTATCGACTTATTAATACGATTTTCGTGAAAGCTTGTTTCTCGAACGGAATCTTTAGCCACATAAGATCACGAGGTAGGGTCGACAAAGAATTCAGTGAATCGTTGGCGTAGCATACGAATGCGTGGAAGGAATGACTTTTGCATTGAATTCAGTTATCCCGAAAGATTGCGTAGTTGGAAGGCTTTCTCGAGGTAAAAGGCCATCCGAAATCCCGTTCCCCCGGCGTCGTGGCACCGAGAAAAATAATGCAACGACGTCGCCGGCGCAAGGGGAACAGTCGACCCACTTCTGGATGCATACTTCATGAAATCAAGGTGCATGCATACCCAGCGACGCCGGCACAGATTTTAATCTTCCACCTTTTCGACGTCCCCCGTCCGCCGTTTTCAAGTAAGAGAATATTTTTACACGACCTTACGTGACGCCCACAACAAGCGGATCCTTTTTAAGCGATTATTCCCAGGCTCAGAATGAGAACGTCGTAAATAAAAAAGGGCCGTAATTGTAAATTTAATAGGAGATTGTCGCGTAAGAGACGGATATTCTATGCGCCTCTGTTAGCTCGCATTCATTGCCAACATCTTTTTGACGGTTACTTCTCCCGAGGTATTGTATAAATGCTGCCAGCCGGAACATATTTCCGCATTTTTCAGGCCAGTCGCTGCAGCGCCGCGTCTTCATATCTTATTTACTCGACGCGAAAGGATGCAATTTAAATTCACCTACAGATTGCATCTCCTCGAATTATTTCATCGCTGGAAAGTCTCTCTCGAAGAACGTCGAGTTCTTCAATATTTCATAATAACGCTGATACCGACACAACGAAATTTGCTTCCCTTAGAAAAAAAATGTCGGAAATGTTAGTTTCCTCTGAATGCGAAACAGAAGGTGATCATCAATTTCACCGAAATAAAATACAGGTAAATCTCGAATAACACGGTTCGTTGGTTCCGTTATTGGAAACTTAGGATTCGTACAAATTTTGCGGATTGCCCTTCGTGCTATTGAAAACTGTGCAATTCAAAACTCCAAATCCCTATAAAATTGGGCACTTGGTTCCAAGGATTTATTACATAAAAAAACTTTTTTTTCGCGACTTTTAGTGCAATTCAAATACCGTATTACTCGCGGTTTACTTGTATTTCGTAAAATTGCAGTCTATTAACCTGTTTTTTCTTTATCATCATCATCATGATACAAGTATTTTAAAATGCCCCTGGGCTTGATGAAATTATAAACTGGTTATAATCTAAATGGAAAAAATAAGTCGGGAAAGCCGGCCGAGAAGATACGTGCGGCAGGTTCATCAATGTACTTCAATCTTCTGCTCATCTTCGACCTCGTTCCCGAGTCGTACGAGAAATCCTTGGGGTAAATAGGGCTTCCACGGTGTATTGTGCGGGCGAGGAAAGAAGCAGCAAGCTTGCCGAAGGGAGTAAATAGATTCCCGTCCTCGAAAATTCTTGCAACAACCTCGCTGTTCGTACGATACATGCGGCACAGTGACGCGGCAGTAAAGGAAATAAAAAACAAACGGAGAGAGTCAGTCGGGGAATGTACTTTACGGTATTTCAAAAACACAATAAGCGTTGCAATATTATACCTCGCAGGAGATTGCGGCAAAAATGAAAAGAGAAGAAATCACCGCGAGAGCCATCGTTTTCGCAGACTTTTTGATATGATTTTATTAAAAATTCTTAGTTCATTTTCTGAACGCAATTTTTCCAGTAAGTAATACCTAATTATACAAAAATTGGGTATTATTTCAATTGCTTTGAATAAATATTTATCTAACAATAAGATAAGTAGCCAAATGAATTCTTATTAGTCGAATATTTCTTCTGGCTAAGTATTATTTGTTATTCAACTTTTGACGAAAATTTTGCCCAACTCTCATTTGTACTGTAATATTGAATCCATGTTTTCAATTACACTGAACCTACTTTCACCGTGTGAAGTACAATATTTTTATACGTTGAACATTCTAATAGCATAAGAAAGTTGTATGAAAATAGAAGCTAACAACATCATAGAGATCTTCTTGTATTTTTCCGGTCAGTGTTAATTTTGATCAACCTTTTAATAAACATTAATCAATGGATACCATGTTAACTAGTCATACACTTACTGTACTCACTGTTTTCTAAACTGTAATATCCTTTCGACAACAAAGTTAGTAAAACTGAAAAAGGGGAACCAACGTTTTATGGCCAACTCGACGCGTGGGCTTGTCTACTGTATTTACACATGACTCGAGAAAGGTACATCGGAATACTTGAATCGCGATTAAATCTCATCTCCCTACGGCATCGTGCATGGATATGCAGGCAGACATGTTTACTGCTAAGACTCTATCCGCCGAAAAACAAATAACCATGAGTGCTCTTCCTTCTTATCTTTGTCTTTACATATTTTATTGCTCAACACCACGATAAGCGCCACATACTTGGATAATTAGTAACCATTATAAAATTCTCACTCATTCTTATTCGTTAGTTATCATTTAATTAGCGAACAAGGGGTTTCACAGAATATTCTGTATTGAATTTATGAACAATATCAGGGTAAACGTATACCTAAAGTTGTTCACTCATTGAAAATACGTATATACCATATAAGAAGGATATTCACACATGAAGGAATAGAAAAATATATTTCTCCTAACAAGTGAATATTTCAAGTCGGGCAAAAGCTCATGAACGTTTTTTTTTCTTTAGCCAAACAATAAATCACGTTAGTACCGAAAGTTTCTGCTTCGTTCTCGCGTCAATTTCGACCAATGGTTAATTGATGCAAACACTGCCCTCAATCAACATCATTGCCTTTAAATTATATAGTTTTCTGACAGGCGAGCACCTAAAGAGGAATATGTAAGCCCGGGGATATTATTTCCTGATGAATTATTCCACGACAACTGGATAATACTGCGCTTCGTGCTGACGATCCCTTGCCCAGCGAAATACAAGTCCACGACGGAAAGGATCGACGTATCCTACGGAGAACTCCAGCTCGGAGATCCTTCAGCATCGTCCTCGTGTAAATCGGTTAAGCCGATTATCGTTAATCCGGCCATTCCATTTGATGATACTTGGCGGGACGATGCACCTCGTCGTCGTTGCGTTTCTCTCCCAAGGACTATCCCGTTTAGTAGCAGTTCGCTACGAATCCGACCGACAGCGAGAAGGAAAAGTTTTTACAAAATTCACATCCCGCTACGACATCGAAGTAAATGCTTATTAAGCTCGTACAACACTTAATCGCCATTAAAAACCGTTACTGTGGATAATATGTCGGAATATGCAAGTGAATATACACAAAACATGCAGGAATAATACTCGTTGTATCCATCTTCAGTTTCATTCAACTTGGAAATTACTGGTTTAAGCTTAGCATTGCGGTCAAAAAGGTTTCTTTTCAGGAGAAGAATTTCTTGAAAAAATTCAACGCGAAAAGCAAATATTTGTGCGTGTACCTTTCAAATAACATATATAAAACATATGGAAAATAAAAAATACGGAATCTACGAACGACGTAATATACTTCTGCGCAAGTCTCATATCTTTATATATTTTTTATAAAAATCTGCATTTACGTAAATATCCGCAGTCTACGAATCATTGAAAGCTCGTGCTGGGCTTACTTTAATTGCGTCTACGTGACTGGTCCGCAGAATGGGGAGGAAAGCAGATTTGCCCTGTACACCTACCGATAGCTAGTATCAGAACAATTACGTTGTCGACTTCATTAATTAGCGGAGCAGCGAAGCAATTTCCCCCGTCCATTGCAGCGTCCAAGGCTAGATCCTCAGGGAGAATTCCCCAGTTGGGAGAAAAAGCCGGACAAGTTGCTCAGTGACGCGGAGAAATTCTTTTCAGCTTGACTTTTTCCACGGGCTTCCTTGGCCATTACCGCGGGAAAGTATTGCCTAATAAGTCGTACGGGGAATGGCGGTTATATCACGGGGAAGAAAAGGGGAGTGAGGGCAAAGACACGCCGACGGTGTTGGCCATAAATGGCTTCTATCCTGCCTCCACGTCTCCGTCCAAGAGATGTGCACAACACCGAGGGCCAACAAAAGACCGACATATGAATTACCGACCGTCGATGCTTACCCATAATGCCCCAACAATTCCCTGCTCTCGATGGGCACCTTGACATTTTTTTTCAGCCGGGAAAGCTCTAACGGCTCAGCTTTTCACCGGAATTCCATGGAAAGTATATACTTTCACCACATTTACGACATCATAGACGAGAATTTCAGTGATTAAGGGGGGAAAAAGGTTTGACATCGGTTCGGGATTATGAGTTCATTTCGTTTGTGTAATTCGCGCACGTATAAAGTCAAATTCATGCGGACATGATGCTTGTACTGGGGAGGGGAGTGCAAGTGAATATAAATATATTTGTCCAAGGGCAAAGGCCGGCCTCGAGAGTACAACGCCGAGAGAATGAAAGGAGGGAGAAAGAGGGGGAAAAAATGTAGACGGAGAAAGAAGGGAGGTAAGCTAAAGACTAAGGAGTACCATCCCGCAATGGGGGTATCTATCGATTCACTCAAAGCCTATCAGACTTCGTTGCTAAGCGATATCTCGCCATGATATTCCCCATGAACAGGTCCTCAGACAATCCCAAGAAAATAAAAAAATTACATTTCTCATATATTTATAGCTTATAAAAATTGAGTATCTGGGAGAAGTTCACGTTAATCGTTGTCAATTATCAGTAAATGAATGCATTTACATTTTCCATTTGTTTTATATGTATTATTGTACGTATGTACAATTATATTTATAGTGAGAAATTTCTCTGTTATCCTAAAGACTCTCTACCTCATTAGCGAAACACATTATTCGACGCGTAAAAACGCAAGGACTGAACTACCTTTACCTGATTTCTTTCGTTCCGAGGTTTCTTCGATTTTCGTTACTTTAAAAGTTCTACGTGAAGGAATCTTTGAGCATGCGAAGCGAAAAACTTTGCAGGACAAAGCGGACGACCTTCGGGACGAAAGCGCCAGTCTCGGAGAGGAAGAATTTCGCCATTCATGGAAGAAACGGGCAAGCGCAATCAACTGCAATCGCGCATTTTGACGACGCACGGTTGGAGCTCGTAAAAGGAATTCCGGAGATAATTATTACGGGCCCTTTAACTTTGGATTTCGTGCCGATCTGCCGGCAGAGTCTTCTTTTATTACGGACATGCGCCAGAGATGCATAAGGTAAGTGCAATGCAAGAAATCATTTCTGGAATGTCCCACAGTGCTTTACGATATTACCACCCGAATTTGCATGCCTCTCAAAAATGAATTACCCCTCGTACGTTACGTCAACACTTTCTCCACTGTTTCTACGTTTGTGCTTGGCTGCAATTTTCAAATCAACTTACTACTACTGTATAATGAACTTATAAGTATTTTTATTTTGACTGATAATCTACGTCAACGATACAATATGTACTTGTCACGAAAAAATTAACACATTAGTTTCGAATAAAACGACTATATAGCAGAGAAGAAAGGTGAAAAGTGAAGAAAATTTCAAGAAATAAATGTATGGGAATTTTTTTAAGCCGGTATGTATTTGCCCAAATATTTCGTTTCATGTAAACAATTTTGTTTGTTGCATTTTCGCCCGTTTCTATAATTCATCCACATTTTTCGATCATGAATTCAATTAGCGTATCTATTTAATCTTTACGAATTTGTGGTGTTAATGCATTCAATTTTTATGCATCTTCCTAGTATCTTCGAAAGCAATTATTTCATGTGAAAGAGACGAACCTCGCTTTAGGTCGGATTAACTACAAACGAACTGTTTTAATTTTAGAAGCCAAGCTCAGTAAATTACAGAAGACATTTCGTACAAATGCTAGAAAGAAATGAATGTTCTTCGTTGGAGTGAAATTTCGCGAAAAAAATGCAGTGAAATGGAATGAAAATACGGAGCGTCGGTTGTTCTAGTAGAAGATTACCGTAGCATAGCAGGTGCATAGTTAGCTGCGCTGAAAGGAAGGAAGGAGGAAGAAAAAGCAAGATGCATCCTCAGCTGGTAAGCAGGAAAGAAGTTGACCACAACGTAGGAGTGCAACCGCGTAGGTGATGTCAGTTTCCTTGAACCAGACACTTAACCGCACGTAATTTTCTGCAGCGGATATTGTGAAAGCGTCGCGTGCAGGTCGTAATAACGGTGCAAGGAAATAGGTCAGGTTAATTAGAGCGCAGTCGGTCGGAGTAACCTTCTTTGTTCTCGCCGCTCCGGCTTAGCCCGGAAATTTCAAAATTTCAATGTTCCGACAAATTTTTAATGAGGCCGTTCCTTAGATATGCGCCGAGGATGACCACTCGCTAAGAAACCAGGCCTTACGTAGTTATCTTTAATTAAGGTAAAATCTGCAAGACACACTGACTTTTCCGCATTTACGAAAAATGGCATGTGCATAGACCTGCGGAGTTATTATTAGACCTAATCTACAAAATACTATTGTAAGGCTTAGAAAAGGAGAAGCATCATGTAACGCTGATTATCCGCCTAACCGCTGATTCCTGTAAACGTTCTTGCAATAACTGCCGGCATTCACGTTTGCGGGGAACATGATCATTAAATTCTCGTATTCCACGTAAACAGCAAAGTCACGCATTGCAGGCTAGGACTTCTGGGACAGTCATCCGAGCAATTGCAACGAGCATACACTACAACAACAACAACAACAACACACACTTCCGACTAAACGTTACCATTCCTTTTCTGGATATTACAAAAATACAGACTCGTTAATGGGTACGTTTTTGCCCATAAAATATCTTACGTTAGAGGATACGGATCTTTATCTACCTGCATCTTACGAAATCCTTACGAGAAATTCCGAAACATTCCACGCACAAGCGGTGGTTATATTTAGACGGGCGACGATAAATTAGCACTAATGTCCAGCGAAAGTCCAAAAGTCGTAGACCTTCGGCTGGTTTACCCATAAATTGGCATACGTCATGAAGACTTTTAACAGGACGTAACGCCGGATCGACCTTGTGCCAAAGCACGTGTCTTTGCTCTACTTTTCGTTGGGAACACGCGACCGATTTAGAGAGTAACCAGCGAGCAAATTAAACTTTCACGGGGCAAATTGCAACGAGTCAAACCGCTCACTATGTGAGAAATCACACAGTTTCATATAAACTTCTATAAACGTAACACTACTGTAAATTTCAATGTCACTGGCACTTCTAAAGCACTGTTTTTGTAAATGATTACGACTAATCGATTTTAACGGAAACATGAAAAAGACGCAATGTACGTACGTGACAATTAGATTCATTAATTCTCAGATTTACGTGTTTAAAAAAGCGATCAGTTAATTTCGTTTGCGTGGTTATTTGTCAACCGGAAATAAACTTCCGTCTCACCTGTGACTTTTCTCACAGCAGTATTTCGGTTTAAATCATCCAATCCTATCTTATTAAGTCCTTTGCCCTACGTACAAACAAGACGAGTGCATTGACCCCAGTTTATATTTTTCAACGGCATTTGGCTTTCCATAGACGGCGAGTAAATTTCCCCTATTCAGTTAAAAATTGTGCGTAAACTCTTATTAGTGAACAAATTTTGAAGATCAAATTACTTGTTACTCTTTGCTGAATATTTTGAATACAGTCATAAACGTAAACAATTAATGATGTGTTTCAGTCTATGAAATTAAATGTATGTATAAACATTACTATAGAACTTATATGGTTATTTTATTAGTTTATCATGTTCCGATTTTGAGTATGGTATTTTTCTTTAACACGCAACAGAGTACCGTTATTTTCCGTTTGATTATAGTATGATCCTTTGCTTTGTCTCTATGATATTCTGTAAGTGTAACAAAGATATTTCCCAGAACTATTGTACGCACGTGAACAATAACACCAATATCAGCACCCGTTTGCTGAGCTTCTCCTCATTTTACCGCCTTTTAACAAGCATATTATAAAAATTAAGAGCGACAAAATTTAACAGGATTGAATAATTATTTCCTGTTGTATCCTGAACAATTATTTCTTGAAGAATTGTTTACGGTTTTAGCTTCTCCTCATGTTGCCGGCCTTTAGTAAATAAGTTACAAGAGTAAGAGCAACGGCACTTACCAGGGTTGAACAATTACTTCCGGCTGAAAGTGATGTAGATCGGAGCAGATGAACTTTGCAGCAGACGACAGGCAAATCCTAGCGCACTGAGGAGACTCTCGTGGATAAACATAAAAGCACCGCTTGTGAAAAGACCGAGCAGAAAGGGAACCGGCAGGATCACTGAGCCTCGTACGGAAAGGCAAACGACGGAAGAAGGAGCAATCGGAAGACGTAAATGCGCGCCAATGACTTGTAGACGTGTATAACGCACGTTGCGATGACAGTAACCGCGCCAACCTAACCTCAACTGTCGACCCCTTCGAAATCGCCAAACGTACTGACACTCCACCGACGGGGAAGCTTCGTGCCCGAGCCGAGGACACCCGAAGGAGTCGGCCGAAGCGTACAGCGAATTGTCTGCCGACGGTCCCTTCTGCCCCCCCCCCTCCATCCCCACCACTCACCAACCGCCAGGACGTGGGAAAAGGACGCACTATGCGGACCGTCGATCCTGTCAAAAGATCAACCGCAAAGCGCCACAGGACGACATGAATTCGCGACATCCGCAATCCAACGAAGGACTGAGCCGTCAACCCCTCCGCCCCGAAACGACGGTCAAAGAGAAAAGAGAAATCATAGAAGGGCCAGGACGGAGATGGAACGGGAAGAGAGAGATAGAGCGATTCCTGTCCCTTTCGAGGGATACGAGCGAGAGGGAGAAATCGTGAATGGGTAGGGTGCGACAGAGAGAAACGGCAAGGGCGATTCTCCAGGTGTGTAGCATGATTTTTCGGCACCCTTACTGCTCCTAGGGTATGTAAACAAATTAGTTACGGTAATATAAATATACTTTAATCGTAAGAGTATCTACACTCAACAAATTACGCTATATTTGTATCATTAAGTTTCCCATGTGTATACTTTTAAGATAATTGCTGTTAGTTAATAAAGTTTCTTTTAATAAAGTTACTTTAAAGTTACTGTTAGTGTAATACAAACATCTTTTAACTGACAGAGTATTTTTGCTAGTCAAATTATGCTATTTTTTTACATTTGCATTTATTAAGAAAATACATAATATACGATACAATCCTAATATTACATCGTAACATTGGAACCCCTCGTGAGAAAGGTCCTTGTATCGGGGAAACGAGTGAAATGAATGATCAAAATTATTATAAAAATAAATTATTATCCTAATCATGCAAATGAAAAATAATGATAATGCCTTTTTTCTGATTATGGTAATTCCAAGTGATTATACCTTCAAGAAAACTATTTACGATGTGAATAAATTCGCTAAATATTCGGATGGGTTAAAAAGTTCATTTAAAAAAGAACGACAATGCATATTGCTGATTTCTTAACGAGAAAGTCCAAAATAATTTCCTGTATATCATTCACTTGCCTTCCGCAGTAAGATTTTAAATAGGTAAAAGGTTTCAGCGTATATTTAACAACTTATCGTCAAATCTCTTGAGAATTGAGAATGCAGTTTTATGCTTCAAAGAAGAATTGCATGAATTGCTGTTGAGTAATCCACATTGACGAACTAGCGTTAGCAGTAAAATGTACCTACGATTATGCCGTGGTTGGTGGCTGGTACATCTAGTGGGTTTACCTTCAAAGAGGAAGAGAAGAGTAGAGAGAGGGTTGACCTCCGGAGTCGAACAACTGGTCGAGTTTGCGCACTGGTCAAAGTATAACCCGAGAACAAATTTTTCCATGTCCCACAAGCCGATTACCTGTCTCGTTGCTGTGGCAGGCAGACGGTCCATACTAATCAGTATTTTGTCACCCAATGCCACCGGTTCACTACGCTGTCGATCAAATATCTCTTTACGTATTAATAATTATGGAATCGTAATTGACGGGGTCATTCTTTTATTACTGCTGTAAATTTATGATAATTTGGAGCCCTGCTATGCTGAATTCTTATTTTTCATTCTGCGGGTCTCAATATTTTTATTAACGTTTGAGACATATCCTTGATAGAATGCTTGTTTTAAATTTGCGGCTCTCGATAGTTTTATTAACATTTAAAATTTACAGTAATTAACAGAGTGAATGAACTATCGTTCTAATAAATTTTCGGCTGACTGAACTGTCGTTGCAGCTAATTTCCTTAATTTTGAAAATAAGATCGTTATCGCCCTAAGCATAGCATAGACTGCCCCAGTTACAAATGTAATTACTTCATAATTAATTAAAAATGGGACATGTACAGTTATTACCTGCGTTATAATTTCATGTTATGCTAACAATAAATAAGTGTACCGTGTAGGTTGTAAGTTTTACGTGCTTTCCACTTACCTGTTCCAAAAGAAATGAGTATAATAAATATCGAATATACATGATCCTCACATGCAGTACCTTTCTTTGTACGACTTTGGCTGTAAATAAATAATAACTAGCCTAGTAGTATTATAATTCAAACACGTATGACTAACCAAACAATATACTTACCACAGAGTGCAGTGCTAAATCCACATTTTCTGTTTACCGCAAAACCATGAACCGTACAAAATCTACAAAACATTGATTGTTTATAATTCTCGTATTTATTATCCGATTAGCAATATTAATACACATTATTTATTGTATCTGCAGCATGTACTGTGCGATTAGTTGGAATTGGCGTAGTGCCCCAACAGCTACGTGTTATTAAGAAAACATAAATCTTAAGGCGGTGACATTTATTGTTGAGCGTGATGGATTAAGGGTCTTTAGACCGTTCATGTTCATGGGCATAATGCCACGTAATGCAGTATAGTGGTTCATTTAGGTAGGCGAGCGTATAGTGCCCCCCCCCTCCTCCCCCCGTGCTACGTAACATGTACTCCGAGACTAGGGCTAATCGAATCAACTAATCCTCCAGCCTCGAAACCCCGAGTTGTGCTTTAATTAGTGCTCGACCTTGCTCAATTCAACCTCCGTGCGACTTTAACTGCTCTTTAATGCACTTTCTGCAACTTCTTCATCCGTCACTGATGCACTTATTCCTCGGGCGAGCCTACATTAGTAAAAGTTGGCGGACAAGCGTATTTTTACATGAGGAACATATGAGTAAATAGTACAAATCTGTTAATTCAATAATCCATGTCAGCCGTGGTAAAATTATTACCTTAACGTAGACTGTTTGCAAATCGTAAGTAATTAATGACAGATAAGAAAGCTAGAAAAACATTGTTTGTAAGATTAAAGTATGTAATGCTAAACGTTATCGGACAAGTGTATTATTCAGTGCAGTACATGTGGATAAATAGTGCAAACATGTTAATCCAATAATTTATGTCAATAATGGTAAGACTGTCACCGTAATGTAAAGAGATCGTAACTAATATCAGTTAGAAAAGCTAGAAAATTGTACTGTTGTTAAATTTGAATCTCGGACCGTTATTCATCAACATTATAAATCAAATGCAACAAATTTACTGATACAACAAACGTACACATGCAAGAACGTGAATATTCTTAGCGCACTTGTATTCATTTATGCCAAATCGAAATCGCAGCGTGTATCGATTTCTTTCAGTATTTTAATTTTAATGTATTTAGTGTAATTTTGGTTGAAAACTATTACCTTATTAAAAATTCCTTCATCGAGTATGCATCGTCGCCGCAATTTTCCTCCTCTTTTTTTATTAGAAGTCGTTTACTTCAGCTGTAAACATCGTACAGGTTGATCGAATTTTTAATATATCCTCCAGAAGAAGAAAAGGATAGGTGTGATTGAAGGGTAACTGTTTTTTGTTATTAATTTTTTTTTATGAATTGCACTGTAGTTCTAAGTTCTTACTAACACTCGGCACTGCATTGTGTTATAAGAAAAGCTTAAACTAAATAGTTAATTATCGTTAACTTGAGAATAATTTGCCTCATACGAAACAGTAATAAGCATGCAAATGTTATGTTACTTTCGTTTGATTTATTGCATTGTGAAATATAGTATAGGTGAAGAAATATCGGCTTTTGCACTTACAAACCGTTAGTCAGGAGCATTAAAATATATCCTGGGAGATGCTTATAAATTTCAGAAATTCGATATACATACTTATCATGGAGAAATTTCTTGTCTACCTAGAACTAAAACCTTTCAGAGTCAGTCTTCCCTCCAAGGGACGTAATACCTTGTACCGTTTAAACCACTAGACATTGATGTAGGTAGATCTTCACGGCTCGAATGCTCTCGTTGTACTACGCAAATTCATACTAAAGTCTCTACTGCGCATGTTCTTACTGCACGTGCCGTCTGTCATAATAATTTAATGCGTCAATTAAGCTTGCATAAAGTAGCATTGAGAACAATTTTAATACGACACGACACCGTTCGTAAAATTGTATCCTCGAGAAAACGAATAGATAAAAGTAAACGCATAATTTTTATTAACTGGAATATTACGGCTTGGAATACTCTGAAATATTCACAATGATTATAGCGTAAAGGATTCTTTAGTTGTGTTGCAGGATACTCGGCAATCCATTGGGTAAATGTTTTTCTTCGTGGGTGCACTGTGCATTGTGAAAAAAGCATAGGAATTGTACTTGCACAGTTTACTCCGTTATATACTCGAATGAAATGGAATTCCTCCGTGCAAATCGTTTAGTCTATTTTAATTTTACAATCTTTGCTACGTACGGACAAATGAAAGTACAAAGTTTGTTCCGTCGTGTAGTCGTCACGTCGTCATTTGTATTTACCTTAGTATTATCAGCAGTGATTATGGTACACTTCAATGGTTTACATAGAGTGCTTTTTATGTGTTTTCTCACATGCAAACTTTCAGGTTACTCAACTTTGTGAATCTGAATTGCGGATAAAGAACATTATCGACATGGCACCGTTACCAGTCATAAATATGTCTTCGCTTAGTATTCTACTAAGTACTTCTTTAAATGGGGAAAATGTAAGGGTTTACGTAGGGTAAGACATTTTCGCGACATCCAACACAATTGTTCCATGTAAAATCCAAACTATTACCTGGACTTTCTTTGAATATTTTTATATCTCATCGTACCACACGTTAATCACATTTTATTGAAATGTCAGATATTAATCCATTAAAAGTCTCATTAAAATCCTTAAATCATTGACGACGTGAAAGGCTTAGTCTTCCATATGTGGAATCGTCAAAATTCATCGGCATTCCTTTGCAGCACGATAAGATCTTGGAGTTAACGGCTGAAAACTGGAATAAACAGCGAACGGCAAAAGAACAACAAATTAAAGAAAAGTACGATAAAGAAATGGAATACTACGTTGCGTTTCTCTCCTGTAAGAAGAACAGTAATTTTTTTTTCTACATACATATATCTATGTCCTCGTATACGGATAATCCTAAATTTCTTCGCAGCATACATCGTTTTGGCAATTGCCATAGCAGTTCTTGCAGGTTTCTCTTCCCAGTTTCTCGATTTTATAGTACCGTTGAATGAGTCTCGCCCACGAGAGCTTTTCTTCGGATATACCTTTTTCATGGATAAAGAGAAATATTTTTATGCTATTCAACTATGTCAATGTATCATAGTACTTATAATTGTGATTATCATATTTTCGGCTATAAATATGTTCGTTTATCTTGTCCACTACGCCTGTGGAATGTTCGCACTGGTTGGGTAAGTACACTAGGTCTTTTCTTTATTACAGTTTATTACAGTTCCACATCTTTTACATTTATTACAGTTATTACAGTTCCTTATTACAGTCCTTCTCACAATTCAACTGCAATTTTAGAGAGTCAGTTTTTTAACACATTGCTAACGGTATACTATGAAATGGATTAAAACTCGAATAACGCACATTTCTGAGAAATTTGTGAAACAAAAAAAACAATCGTCGCGAATTACCGTTTCCTGTCAACAGTGTGTTAAATTATGTTGAACGAAAATTTACATGTGTTCATTGCCATACATCCATTCTCGCATTATTTCTATGTTTTATAATTGTGACCTTTAAATGTATAACACATTCGTTACCTTTGTTAAAAATTGGATTCTTATGCAATTCGGTGTTAAAAATCTGCAAATGAGAAATCTTTTCTTTATGTATTTATTAATACGCAAACCGCGTCATCTCTTAGAATATGATTGAAATAATTGTCCTGGCGATGGGAGACGATGATTGGTTTTATTTAAATTCATATTTAAATGACTTATTTTAGATGCATATTTAATGAACTACATGAATTCCTGACATTGAAAGTCATTTTTCACGAAATTGAAGTGTCGTATGAGAAAAATTTGTTGCACATTTTCGAGTTACTTTTATACCCAAAAATCATGGTTTGAAACAGATATTAACCACAAATATTTGCCTTGAAAGGTATCGCTTAGAGAACTTACTGATAGATAAACCATCCTCCCAATTTCAAGTGAAATATGAGGAATTAATTTTTCGAAGAATGAAAACTTGCGTGGAAGAACATCTCGAAGTTCTCAGGTAGGTACAGGAGTGTATACAGTTTCTCTGACATTGGTTCAAACAGGTAAATATAAATATAATTCTTTGGTAAATATAGTTCTTGCGACCTTTTGGATAGTCATTTAATGTGTGCAGTACAGTCGTCTAACGGTGCGAAACGTGTATGACCGTCGGAGGCCGACGTGTCGAATATAATATTATCATAAGTACAGTTTTGTGCAGTGTATTCAGTGCAACTGGTGTTTAGGGATGTGCACGTATTCGGAATTTATTTAGTTCGATTGTTTCAATTGAAAAAAGTAAGCCACTAAAAAAAGTCCAAACAATTAGAATATTCGAACCGTCGTAAATTTTCCAGTTACTTAGAGATAAATGTTCAACATGTAAATGTTCAAATTATTTAGTTTGGACGTTTCTAAGTTAGCATTATTAGCAATAAACTTCCTCGAAATAATTACTTTCCATCTGCCAAGTGAATATGTAAAACTTCCGAGCGGAACATTTATCCACAATTAACTCGAAATTTTATGAGTGCTCGAATATTTGAGTCGTTTGGACTTTTTCAGTACGTGATTTTTTTCCCAAATAAGTCATCGATTTCGAGCAGTTTGGAAAATTGAAACACTCATATCGGCTCATTCGACTAATTCGGATCATAATTGAAAAGTGAAGAGAAAAAAGTATAGTGAGCTGTGCCCCATGTATACGACACTGAGCCGATCACGTATCGCTGTGATGTACACATCGGACAGCTGTAGGCAGCTTAATGTAGGTTAAATTGCCTGTATACAGGGGGATATTAAAACGGGTGTCACTTCGACAATAATAACCTGGGCACCATACGTGTGTTAATAAAAGTTGTTTATATTTACCTCATTTATTCGCCCTGCAAGTTTGGTCCCATGTTACAGAAACACCCTGTATGTATAATGTGTGACATATGTGAACATAAAAAATTTTAATGAAAAGCTTTAGCATGCATATCCTTCACTTGCGAATAAAGGAATTAACCATCTTGTAATTTTTAAGTTATATGTAATGATAAAGATTCTATTCAAAGATATATAACTTTCGGTTATCGTGTACCTATAAACGTAGACAAACTTTCCAATACGCTTTGTTTCTTCAAAAGGTTCGTCACACTTTTGAATGATGTTGGGAATTTTCAATTGTGTTTGATGTTAATAGGAACCGCTACTTCCCTTTCGCTTGTCTTAGTCGCGATCACAAACCCTGAAGTAAGTTTTATCGTTATTTGGAAAACTTGCTTTGCATCTTGATCGCGGCATTTTCAATTGTACCATTATGTTTCTTAGTTAATAGATGTTAAAATAGTTATGTTCTGCTCTGCTGATTTTATCCAATTTTATGTACTGAGCCGCGTGGGGCAAAAACTGTCTGACGAAAGTGCACAAGTCTTTGAATATGCGTGAGTAATATTCAAGCAGTACACAAACTGCATAATTTACGTTTTATTATTGTTTGACCTAGATTTTAAATCATAGCTAATGACACGTTTATGTCGAGGAATGTAAATTTGCAGATATAATGCACGATGGTACGATTTTCCCGTGCGTTTACAGAAATTATTTACAGTAATACTGTTGAGATTGCAAACACCTACCTCTATCATTATGGGCGGAATGTATCCTCTTTCGATACAGAACTTTGGAGCGGCAAGTATCTTATATTAATTTCTTTACCGCTGTTACTCAAAGTTTGTGTTCAACAGGTTTCCCAGACCGCTTTATCGTATTGTATGGTGTTAAGACAGTTTTGAGAAATGAAAGATGCTGGAAATATTTAGTAAAAGTTATAATACTACTGAAACACATTTCTGTAGACTTGTACTATTTACTGTAAAGTGCGTAGTTGATAGATAAGAATACAAACATATTGTTACGCTTCATGTTGTAGAATCTGTTAAGGTACATACAAATTTTAATGATGACAATCAGCTTAAATAGAAATTACTTGAGGTAAAATATGAAAAATAAATCAAGTTGAACTTCAAATCGTGGACGTACTTCCCCCGGTGTACACAACTATTCCGTTCCACAATATTAATTTCATATCGAGAACCATCCCTCCAAAATTGATAAAAGCTGTTAATATTATTTTTACTATACATTTTTAAGTCACATGAAAATCTTTTCAGGATTCAACCATTCTACAACTATCACCATTATTATTATTATTATTATTATTATTATTATTATTATTATTATACTTAACAATTGTTTGTAAAAAAACAGATAGCTGCCTCCTAAATCCGTAAAGACCATCCCATTCATATTCCACTACCACTAGGGCTACTCACACTTTTCAGAAAATGTCCCGAGATTCCCTATGGAATTGCAAACCTGAAACCCTCAGCTAAGTTGTAGTCTTAGATACATATGAATATTAAGTTTTGAAATATACACCGTATTTGTTCATGTTTGGAACGTTCCGCTCCACTGTACGTTTGTATACATATACATAGATAGATCCTGACGGCTCGAATGCTCCCGATCAACTAAGCGAATTCTATCCGAAGACTCTACCGCGCATGTTCTTACTAGACGCGCCGCATGTCATAATAATTTTATTTCTCAATTAAATTTATATACAATAATAGCAAGAATTATTTTACTACTAGCCGGCAAATAGATTTGTAAATCGTTTTCAGAATATTATCTTCAATAACACAATTGAATTGAAATTAAGTTTTAATTGCCAACTGCCTTAGATTCTTATAAAATATGAAGAACTGCAATGGGCTACAGGAACACTTAGGTGTATTGCAGAATATCCTAGCGCAGAAGTGTTGTTTCGTGCGTGCGGTGTGCATCGTAAGAGAAGCATAGGAATTGTATTTGCACAATTTACTCCGTTATATACTTGAATGAAATGGAATTCCTCCGTACTAACCGTTTAGTCTATTTTAATTTCACAATCTTTGCTATGTACGGACAAATAAAAGTACAAAGTTTGTTAAGTCGTGTAATCGCCACGTCGTTATTCATGATTAGCTTAACATTATCAGCAGTGATTATGGTACACTTCGTTGTTTTACATGTGTTGTATAAGATGAGTGCTTTTTACGTGTTTTCTCACGTGCAAACGTTTCAGTTGACTGAACTTTTTAAATCCGAACTGCAAATGAGGAACATTATCGACATGGCACCATTACCAGTTATAGATTTATGTATGATTAGTATTTTACTACGTATCGCTTTAAATGGAGAAAATGTAAGGGTTTACGTAGGGTAAGACATTTTCGCGACATCCAACACAACTGTTCCATGTAAAATCCAAACTATTATTTGGATTTTCTTTGAATATTTTTATATCTCATTGTACCACGTGTTAATCACGTGTTATTGCAATGTAAGACATTAATTCATTAAAAGTTTCATTAAAATCATTAAATCATTGACGACATGAAAGGCCTAGTCTTCCATATCTGAATTCGTCAAATTTTGTCGGCATTCCATTGCAGCACGATAAGATCTTGGAGTTAACGATTGAAGACTGGAATAAACAGCGAACCGCAAAAGAACAACAAATTAAAGAAAAGTACGATAAAGAAATGGAATACTACGTTGCGTTTCTCTCCTGTAAGAAGAACAGTAATTTTCTTTTCTACATATATCTGTGTCCTCGCATATGAATAATTCTAAATTTCTTCGCAGCATACATAGTTTTGGCAATTGCCATAGGGATTCTTACAGGTTTCTCATCCCAGTTGCTCGATTTTGTGGTGCCATTGAATGAGTCTCGCCCACGAGAGCTTTTCTTCGTATATACCTTTTTCATGGATAAAGAGAAATATTTTTACACTATTCAGTTATGTCAAATTGTTGCAGTATCTGTAATATCGATTTTGACAATTACGGCTATAAATATGTTTATCCTTCTTGTCCACAACACTTGCAGTATGTTCGCCCAGGTTGGGTAAGTACGCTAAGCCATTTTTTTCGGTGAAAGAACATCATATGAAAAGAATTTCATCCACATGTCTTCCTTATATTTCCATCCAAAAATCATTCCGTTTTCAATTCACTCGCTTGTCTAAATAGTAAAAGTTGTTGAAATTACGTTCTGAATTGTGGCAGGGCGCGCGTCAAACACTTAATATTGTAGGATTTGATTTTGATTCTTTGTATGCGGTGACGCAGTCTCTAATGAGCGGAGAGTCTTTGGGTTTGAGATGTGTGTGTGTGTGTGTGTGTGTGTGGGTCAGAGTGAAAAACCCAAACGCGATCGGCAGTGTAGCCAATGACGAGAGAGTCGCAATCGAACCGTCGGAAACGAAAGTTAAAAGTCGCAGTCGAGTCGTTAATGTTTTAAGTTGAAGTTGTTGTACTAATATTTACCTAAGAATAAATATATTAATGTGGTATAGGAGGCAATTCGTGTCCATTCTAATTTCAACGTCCCATGTCACTTACAATATATTATTTTAAAGATGTTTTGAAATAGATATTGATTTCAAACATTTGCCTAGAAAGGTATCGCTTGGAGAACTTACTGATATATAAATCATCCGTCCAATCCCAAGCCGAATACGAAAAATTAATGTTTCAAAGAATGAAAACTTGCGTAGAAGATCATCTCGCAATTCTCAGGTTGGTACAGTAGCGTATATATGTACTGTGCGACATATGTGAGCAAAAAAAAATGAAAACGAAAAGATTTAGTACATATGTATATCCTTCACTTACAAATAAACGAATCAAACATCTTATGGTTTTTAAGTTGTATAATGTATTCAAAGAGATATAACTTTCTGTTGTCCTGTATTTATAAATGTACTAACTGATTTTCTAGTACGCTTTGTTTTTTCAAAAGGTTTGTCACACTTTTGAATGATGTTACAAATTTTCAACTGTGTTGGATGCTGATAGGTTCTACTACTTCCATTACGCTTATCTTAGTCGCGGTCACAAACCCTGATGTAAGTTACATCGTTATTTAGAAAATTTGCTTTGCATCTTGATTTACATTTTCAACTATACCATTATGTTTCCTAGTTAATAGACATTAAAATAGTTATGTTCTCTTCTGCCGATGTTATTCAATTTTATGTAATCAGCCGCGTGGGGCAAAAATTGTTTGACGAAAGTGCCCGAATCTTTGAACAAGCGTGAGTAATATTTAAGTAATTCACAACCTTGTGTAGTTTATGCTTCCTTTATACTCGATCTAGTTTTTAAACCCTGGCAAATGACCCGTCTATGTCGATTGATGTTAATTTGCAGATATAATGCACAATGGTACGATATTCCCGTGCGTACACAGAAATTATTTACACTAATACTGCTGAGATTGCAGACACCTTCTGGTATCGTCATGGGAGGAATGTATCCTCTTTCAATACAGAATTTTGGGCTAGTAAGTATATTACATTCATTTCTTTCTCACTCCTAATCAAAATTTCTGTTCAACAGGTTTCCCAGACCGCTGTATCGTATTGCATGGTGTTAAGACAGTTTTAACAAATAAGAGATGTTGGAAATTTTAGTAAAAATTATAATACTACTGAAACACATTTCCGTAGACTTGTACTATTTACTGTAAAGTGCGTAGCTGGTAGGCAAGAAGAGAAACATACTGTTGCGTAGAATGTTGTAAAATCTATTAAAGTACATACAAATTTTAGTGATGATCGAATGTTGAACATACTTCCCGTGGTTTATTAAATTATTACCTTCGACGACAATAATTTCATATAAAAAACTTTTTTTTACATATTTTATCACTTATACACAAATGTTATTTATTTAGTAAAATAATGTTACAGAAAAATGGAAAAATAAAAATTAATATTATTTTGACTAGAAAACGGGATATTTCAGCAAAGCTGAAACATTCTTGCGTGGACATGTTGTAATCCATCGAGTTTGTTTCATTACAGCTTTCGATCGTGTTCAGCGAATTCGATAGGTTCAATTCTTCGGAAATTTTTATTGCTTGTTCGTTTTGCCATTTATTGTAATATCAAAGAATTTCGGGAAAGTAAATAAATTAAATTCAGTTACAAATCAGCGAAAACCTTCTTTGAGTGATGTGGAGATTCAATTGGACAATCTGATTCAAGCTGAAGTAATAGGTAAAATGAGATGGAATAACAATTATTAATAACGTTACAAACAATCGTCGCCGTCTTGTCTTTTTGTTTGCTGCATTCGATTTACTCTCTGCATTCTGTCACTCACTAACTCGCTGGCTCAATGACCGTATCCTCTTTGACATCTTGGACACCTTCGATACTTATACCTAAATGTATTCTAGTCTAATACAATTTAAATATAAATTTCATATCGGTTGAACACTTTTTGAGCTTTTGTGATTTTCTATCGATACTTCCCTTCTGTTCCTGTTTTAAATTTTAGCGAAACACATTTGCAGCCACTGAAGCTTTGATATACTGTTATAAAATTTATGAAACATCCACAAGAAAAGAAAGATTGTAGATGTGAATGTCAGATAATTATTATTCATTATTAGTGTTTTGATCAATTGTGTTACGTTTCCAAAGTATCAGCTGACGCAACATATGCTACTGAACTTCCCGATCTCTGGTTGTGAATATTAAAATATTTTTATAGGGCACTTCGCTTACGAAAAAAAGTTTTGTAGCCCACCTTCGACATTACATTCCTCTTCGCAAACGAATATGTGCACTGTCGACTCAGAAAAAAACACACATTTTCCATATTTTTACCACAAATCACGTGTTGAATAAGTTGTACAACTTCGGTCCGCCGTACGCACTGTCATTGTTCGCACTTGTGAGGTACATACATGTATAGCTGTACATTTCCAATGGTAGGTAGATCTGCACGACTCGAACGCTGTCGTTCGACTGCGTGTATTCATGCAAAACAATCGAGTGCGCATGTTCTCGCAGCATGTGTCGCGTCCCATAATAATTCGATCCCTCAATTAAACTTATGTACAGTAATAGCAAGAACGATTACAATATTACAATGCAAATTCGCACAAAAAACGTTCGTAAATATCTTAATCTACAAAAAACGAGCGGATTCAAGGAAATATTTCATAGTTCCTTGCTGTCCAGTGTTAAGAAATATTAATAGCTATTATCGTGTAAGGCAAGACTTGGCTGAATCGAGTGGTACTCTGTGTTTCGTTACACAGACGTTTTACTTCCTTCGTGCGGAAATCCACGGTTTGCATTCAGACAGAAGCGTCGGGCTTCAGTTCCACAATTTATCGGTTTAGATGTCTTAATGACATGGAGTTCATACGTAATAACCGTTTCGTCCATATTAACTATACGATTTTTTGTTTGTATGGACAAGTAAAAGTACACAGTCTTGTACATCGTGTAATCGCTACGTCGTTTTTCGCATTTATCTTGTTAATATCGGAAGTGGCTCTGGTATACTTCTTTGTCCTACACAGAACGCTTATCATGCGCTTTCTCATGCGCAAAATTTTCAGGTCTGCAAATTTCTTCAAACGGAATTACAGATGGAGGACATTATCGAAATTATGCCGCCGATAATTATAGTCGGGTTTATTTTACTTAGTTTATTAAATATTGCTCTAAACGGAAAGAATGTAAGATTCTCTTCCCATTAAAATTCGTGTACTTAGTTGTACTTTTATATCAATATAATAATCGAAAATATATCAGTGTTATCAACCCTTTGCTGATGACTTATATGTGCCTTGATATTGTATAGGTATATTAAGGTGTAATAAAAGCACGATATTTTACGTCTGAATATCGTAACAGAAATGATCGTCATCATCATTTTTCCAATTAAAAACGCGTAAATGTGCACTAACTATGCACTGAAAAAAGGCTTTTATTTCTCGATTTCTTCATTTAATCGCAGCTTCTTTTCAGAATGAAGAATTATTCAAGTTGATGGATAAAAATTGGGTTAGACAACGACACGAAAAAGAACACAAAATTAAGTTAAAGTACATTGAAAAAGCAGCTTTCTTCGTCACGGTATTCTCTAGTAAGAAGAACAGTGAATCTGATTTGTGTCAAGTACCTCGTATGCTGGTATTGGAATAACATAAATACTCCTTACAGTATACGTGATTATGGCCCTATATCTAACGTTCTTGTCGGGGTTTAGTTCTCAACTTCTGGATATAATAATACCATTGAATGAATCTCGTCCAGGAGTACTCATTTTCCCCTGCGACTTTTTCATGGATGATCAAGAACACTTTTATGCTATTCTGTTGTGTGAATGCATTATGATGCTCGTAGTATCGATTGTGTTAGTTCCGGCGGAAAATATGCTCATCTTCGTCTTGAGTTATGGGCGTGTCATGTTCGCAGTAGCCGGGTAAGCATCCTAGGTTTTTAATAAACATACGGTAAGTCAGAAAACTGTGTGTTCTTTTCCTTCTCTTTAAAAAGTCAAAATCGGTCAACCAGAGATACTCTTCTAAAAAAATTCTACGGTCAATGGAACATCTTTTTTTACGTAGAGGCACAAAAATTGTAATGTATATAGTTGCAAAACTGTAATAACAAAAACGTTAATTAGAGATATTTCCCATGAAAGTTATCATTTAGAAACTTTGGTGATCGATAAGGACATTTCACAATCTGCGGCTCATTACGAAAAGTTAATATTCCGACGACTGAAAATATGCATTGAAGATCATCTCGAAGTTTATAGGTTGGTATTTAAGTGCGCATAAGCATATTGCGTTACATTTTCAAACGAGAGAGAATAAACATCATTCTTTATACATCACAAAGGAGCCAATTTTGTGGTAACTAAATAAGATATAAAATATAGTGGTACTCTTCGAAGGCTTATAATTTCCTTGCCTACGTGTCTGCATTTACAGATGGGTGACTTTCTATTGCCATGTTGTTTGTTTGTAAGGTACTTCTCAGTCCTAAATGCTGTCATTGGTATTAGTTTGTGCTACATGTTGCTAGGAATTTTTAGTTCCCTTTCGCTTTTATTAGTCGCAGCAACGAATCCTGAAGTAAGGTTCATCGTCGACTACACGAAGCTTATTGCGTCTTCATCGAATTATTTTTGGCTAAACTGTTATTTATTTTAGTTGATAGGCATTAAACCATTGCTTCTGGTCGCTTGCGAAGTCCTACAGTTCTTTTTAATGAGCAATATGGGGCAAAATATGTCTGACGAAAGTGCGCGAATCTTTGAGAAAGCGTAAGTGATTCCCAATCAGTGTACATTGTTTATGTCTTCTTGTTTAATGTAGATCGTAAACCTCCGTACATGACACGATTTTGACGGTTAATGAAAACTTGCAGATACAGTGCACAATGGTACGATTTGCCGGTGCATTTACAGAAATTATTTACAGTAATAATGTTGAAATTCCAAACACCTCCTCGTATCATCATAGGAGGAATGTATCCTCTGTCGGTGCAGAACTTTGGGACGGTATGTAACGTAACATGAATTTCTTTACTACATTTCCTTAAACCGCATGTGCTATAGGTATGCCAGACCGCTTTATCCTATTGTATGGTGTTCAGACAATTCTAATAAAGGAAGGCCGCTGATGATTTAGTGAAAATCCTACAACTTTTGGAGCATATCGCTACACGCTTTTACTGTTCACTGTAGAAAAGATAATTGTCAGATAAGGATAGACATATATTATTGGGTCCGATGTTATGAAATGTCTTGAATTGAAGTTTCGCGGGGTAAGGAATAAATCATAAATTTTTTCTCTAAAATTCTATAAACTATATATTCCATAGGTTCGCCAAAACATTGTCATATTGTGTGGAGTTAAAACAATTGTAATGAACAAAGGCAACTGATAATTTAAGCAGAAAAATTATACATGTACTGTCGCCTCTGATGTTGTGCAATGCCTTGAATGAAACAGAAATTATAATGTTGATGGTTGTCACTCTCGTTTATTGTTATTGTAAATTAAGTGTCCAATGTGCTTCAATACTTACGTATTATTTGCTATTCTATTCCTCATTTAGAATACTTGTGATATATTTCATGCTACGGCATTTTTGTTAATTTTTTCCATGAAAAAGCAACAATGCCGCGTGTCAATCGTTTGCCGCTGGAGTGCACCTATCTTTTATCACGTTGTGGATAATTGCTCATTTATACTTCATGCTCAACAAGTATTCGACGAAGAGAGGGGTGTTAGTAAAATATGAAAGCATGTAGCATTGGCAAGTTTTATGGGCACTGCTGTGCCAGTCGTAAATCTGCTTAGGGCAAGGATGTCACGTCTGAGAAATCATTTCAATAATTTCAGTTTTGTGTTACTGTCTTTCTTTAGCACTGACTTTGACGCGTTTAGTGGTCAAGGTCCATGGCAAACGCTACTGTCTCATTGGTTCACCAAATGTTTCTGCGTACTTACCTTATTTGTGTCAACATTTCTACAGGTATTTCATCTCACGCCAGTGCGTTATTGTTACATGCAACTTCCTGTAATGATCAAACTATTTCCCGTTGGCAAAACTTTTTACGACGGAATTAGATCTGAGTCTCCTTATTCACATTTTGCCAGCCGCGATGGACACATTGATGTGTTTACTTTTCATTCCCCTCCCCTACGTCAACAGGAACAAAGTAAAATCTGAATAAAGTTTTGGAGTGTTGTCCTAATTACATACGCTATAATTATATGTTCACGTAAGAATACTAAAGTTGTCAAAGCATTACTTTAAGCAATTTTACCTCTACATTTTCTGATAGTTTAAAATGTTATTATCGTTGATGCAATATGACTGGAAGGAGGAGCGGTCCATGGAGGAAATGAAAATCAAACAACGATACGCTGATACCTCTATATTACTTGTCATGTTTTACACACGTAAGAATCAAGAAAACACGTATGGTCTATGGTTTTTTCCGAATAACGCTAAATAAAGATGATATTTTTTTACGAAGTATGGTACACGTAATGTCATTTTTAATGTTGATTTTAAGCCCGCAGTCTGTTTATTCCTAATATTCTCGGTCCGTAAACGTCACATGTTTTAACGAATGTGCATTTTTTCTTCCAATGTAAAAACTCGGACCGTATTTTATACAGTTTTAATTGGAAAAAGCAGGATCAAGGATCATGTAAACCCAGCATATTGGAGATATCAAAGTACGAAATGTGAAAGTAAATCTATATTTCTACAACTTGTAATGCCTTTTAAAAAATTACATACAACATTGTGAAAACTCACAAAATGTCCCATGTTTTGGAAGAAAAGATCTAAAAATTGTAGATTTCTAAATTAGTAATATTACTCCAAAATATTCTTTTTACAGTATACATAAGTTTAGCAGTCTTTTCAATAATAATGCTGTCTTTCGTTCCATATTTTCTGGACATCGTCGTATCGCTCAACAAGTTTTGTCCACGATTACTTCCTTTCCAAGCGGAATTCTTCGTAAACGAAAATGATTTTTTTCATACCAATTTAACATATGAGTGTATGACAATTATTGTAGTTGCAGTTCTTGTTTGTGCCATCGAGGATACGTTCATAATTATCACACATCACGCTTGTGGAATCTATGCAGTTGTCGGGTCAGTGGGCTGAACTAAACGTTGCTTTAAGCATCGTTATAGGAAATAACATTTAACATTTACATTCTTTCAGATATCAACTGGAGAATGCATTGCTTATCGTGAAAAACGAGCAAGACTGACGCAACGATAAAATGGATTTGAAGAATCTATTGGCTCGTAAAATTGCGCTTTGTATTAGGGAACATCGGAAATTGATATTGATTGACGGAAGTTGGTATTGTGCTGAAAACTTTTATATGTTACTTGAATTACGTTGGCACATGTATGTCACGCGTTATTTCGTGCCAAAGGTTCGCAACGATCGTCGATTCTTGTTACGAATCCAGTATTCTCCTGATCCTTGTCGAAACTGTAGTCGCTTTTATGACTTCATTGGTCGAAATGACGACGATAGAGGTAAAAGAAAATCCTGCCTTCTTCTTAGGTGTCGATCTTGACATTCGGCTAAATGCATCTGCTATATTCCAGCTGATCGACGTAAAAACTGTCTTCTTCACCATTGGACAGCTGACACAATTTGCCTTACTCAGTTATACAGGGCAGCGATTAATCGATACAAACACACAGCTATCCAGCAAAGCGTACGAACAATAAATACATATCTAGTTAAAATTTATGTCATTTTAACACGCTGACAACCATTTTGCCTAAATCTGTAGATACAACAGTGAATGATTCTATTATCATTATAATGAGAATGTGTCAACCGTGTACGATAGATATTGAAAGTTTTCATACTTTGTGCATCGAAAACTTTGGCACGGTGAGAACATTTTGGATATTAGAGTCATTTCAAACTTTCTCAATAACCTTACGCGGAAATTAAGTTTATTCTACTCTTAGGTGACGCAGTCCGCTGCATCCTGCTGCATGGTGTTAAAGCAGCTTTCTTGACTTTCGACACACTCAAGAAAATACAAATACATCGTAAATACAAAGCCCCAATCACTGATAGCTTTAAAATATCATTAATATATTAACCTTTGAATAATATTTTGCACCTATTGTTTGTATGTTTGATTCCCGGTTTATTTTTCTGTGTAAATATGCCTGAGAAGACAATTAAAACTGTACGGTAAAAGTACGCGTATTGTATCACCATGATTCACAACATTGATAATGAATTTACGAATTGGAAAAAAGACCAGCAGTAGTATCGAAAACGAGAGGAAGAATTGCTGAATTTATTGAAACACATATCATTACGTGAGAGACAAGACATTTTCAGTGTTGATAATATTGTACCGTCGAGAGGATTACAGTCAACAATTGATCGAAGCGATTACAATAATCCAGTCAATCGTGCGGTCGATTTGTTTCACTAAACGGCGAATCACGATTCAGAGTCACGATACGGTAGAACCACGCACTTTGCATTGTAAATAAATTGCCGGAAAATCAGGACAGAAACTTACTTGAACTTAAGCTGAAACGTGACTGTTTATGTGGTGAATCACTTATACATCTGTCAATACAAATTTTTCTACTGACAACTACTTCGTTCTCGAAACGAGTGACTTTCTGTGCAATGTTTTTCGCGTATAATACCGCACTCGTCGAATGATCATGACTCACTGAAGAAATCCACGGTATAGTCAGTCAGTGCGCATGTTCCACCACGGGAGTGTGAACGGTACGGCTTCGCTACTTCAATATTTAAAAGCAATTACTGGCAATCCAGCATCGGTTATTACGACACGAAAGACTTCCCTACGTACTCGGCAGATAGAGAACATGAATTCCAAAGATTTCACTTCTGAAAATCATTTTCCTTACATAGAGACACACAAATAATTATCCTTAATGATGGTAATGATAATGATGCCCTGGAAGGACAGTGATAGGAAGGAGTTAGCTCGATCGACGGGTTTTTGTTGGTCCTCGCGAAGAGCCACTTCTTCATTTAGAGCCGACGCTTGCACTACGTTCGATAGTCCGCCTTAGATTTCGCCGGAATCGTAGAAAACGGTAAATTGCCGCGAGCAAACTGACATCGTCAGTCATGGAAATGATAAATAGACAATTCTTCAATAGAGCCAGTTTTATTGTATTTTCCTACTATGCACATTTGCCACATCGGAGCCGTTTATCTTGCATCATCGTCACTTCCAGCTTTGCTCTCTCCAGTGCAATAGCACTTGTCTGTCAGGTGATTTCCATAAAAATACTTTTTTTCTAATCTACGATAACCAGCCAATTGCTCTGCTACAATTACGTTATTATAGGTCATAAAACTTTTTAAAGAAGATTTAGATACTTACCTTGTATTCGATATTCTACCGACGTTAATGACAACAATTACGCTCCTTTTGACATCGTTAATCTGCGCATCTGACAGGAAAAAAGTAAAGTTTCCCGACTCACAGTCAACGCTACTTTATTGACAATCACGTAAAAAACAATTAGTAAATATTTAGAACACGGAAGCGTGCATTTTATAACGTTATTCCACACCATGAATAATCAATTGAGCACAACACACGTAATACTCAACTATTCGGTTCTTTACGTATTTTTCAGATTCCAACCTTTTTTCATTGCAGCATTACGAGATATTTTTAATGGTAGAAGCTGACTTGGATCGATCGAGGACCGAGGAAGAGAATAAAATCCAGCAAAAGTTACTTAAGGATATGGACGAATTTGTGGCGATGTTTACGCGTAAGATAAAATTTTTCTTCATTGTTTAATTGTGCGATCGAAAAAAAATTCTCTTTTCAGTATTTCTGTACGGGGCGACATTTACAGCGATTTCGGCAGATTTCGTTATACAGTGTCTGTATATTCCCAGTTCTCATAATGACACGAATCCACGAAGATTCCTTATTCCTGCGGAATATTTCGTCGATGAAGAAGAATATTTGATTTACCTATTAGTGATACAATACTGGCAATGTCTTGTATGTTGTACATATTTAGCTGCCGTCGAAAACGTATTCATTGTGTGTATATTTTACATCTGCATCATGCTCACCGAAACCGGGTATGGCAACTTTTTATTTAAAAACTTTCCTTCAACTTCGAACAATTGTAGATTTCTTACGCGCTTGACTAGATGAAAATGTAATAGTAATTATCGGCGCATTCATTAGGTACAACTTAGAAAATCTAGTGGCACACGCCAGGGGTATAAGTTGCAAAGAATATGAAAATCTGCTGGCTGCTAGAATTAAGAATTGCGTTCAACGGCATCAAGCGGCCATACAGTTGGTATTCATAAAAATTTCGTTAAGCCAAAACACGTCTGACACTTTTTTACAAACGTTCAATTTTTGTAAATATGTCAATATTCATTGATATACTCCGATTTATCTATTACGAAGCTGTACTGCGTATGTCAATACCGTCAGCAAATGGCACCTGCTCTTGTCGCTGATTTTATCCGTCAGTGCGTTAAGCTTTTTATTAGCGGAAGTAAAAAATAACGAAGTGAGAGTTCATATTTAAAACTTTGTCATTTTTCATAATTTTGGGTAAATCGTTTTCCTACGTTATGTAATTTCAGGTAAACTTCGTTAGAGCAATGTCTTTTATATCTGCCATGGTGGGTCACTTCTTCATTCTAAGCGTATTGGGACAAAAGCTCATGGACACATACGCAGAATTATCCCACAAAGTGTGAGTGTTTTTTCGCATTAAAAATAGCCATTTTTTCTTTCCATCCTACCGATTAGGGAAAGAATAACAATTCTTTCCTGACTTGTCGCACATTTATATTTTTAATCTTTGCTTTTAGGTACAATGCAGAATGGTATAACTATCCCCCGAAAATCCGAAAAATACTTGCATTAATATTACTGAGGACACATAGAATTTCTATGATAGTCATGGGTTTTCTTTTCATTCTTTCCATGGAAAATTTCTGTTTGGTGAAAATATTGCAAACATACGTTTACCCAGATGTTCTGTTCCTAAATTCTCACATTTTCAGCATACCATTTGTTTTAGCAGGTTTTGAAAACAGCCGTTTCGTATTGCATGGTGCTGAATCGATTCCAGTGACTCGGTCTCAGAAGTGTTCCTTCAATTAAAATGTCATATATTGGAGACCAGTTTGTAAGTATATCTGTTGTAACGCACTCTATTAGAATTGTTTATAGAATATTCTCTAACCATTGTATGACAAGGGGACTCTCCCCGTGACCACTGTGTAGGTTGTCCAGAGTGGCGAAATAAAGTTATCTGCTTTCTTCTTAGATAATATATTTGTATTGATTAATCATCGAGTTTGTTATATTTTCTATCATGAACATTAATCCAATATAAGCAAAAATTGTCTAACTGGATTCCACACTTGATGACTCTACAATTTATTCTTTATCAACACACTTATGTTTTGTTACCTGATTTATCCATGTTCATCATTCTTCATATTTGACTTCCTTTTTTTATTATTTGTGTGGGATTTTGAGCTTGTAAAATGAATCCCGGACGAGTCCCCAAAAGATTGTGGACTTGTCGTAGAAGAACTTCCTGATCACAGTTAAATCAAATAAAGTTGGTGATTGGTGTTATTCGTACAAAATCGTAAAATCGTAAAAAATCGTAAATCGTAAAAAAAGCTTGTAAAATGAATCCCGGACGAGTCCCCAAAAGACAGTGGACTTGTCGTAGAAGAACTTGCTGATCACAGTTAAATCAAATAAAGCTGGTGATTGGTGTTATTCGTACAAAATCGTTCGTCGCCATGTAGCTACTTGACATTCGTTTATCTTACCGTTACTCGCTGGCCTCATCGTAATTTCAACCCACGATTGTCTAGCTCGAATTGCCGTTCCTCCGACAGACTAGTCCCGTGTTAGGTGCCACGCACGCAACCCTTCTACAACTATTACTATTATTATTTTTATTATTAAGGAAATTACTATCATTATTAAGGAAGTTGCTGCATGAATTCTCTCTATCTACATACGCAAAATTTGACTGCCGAAAATAATGAAAAGTTTGAGCAATTTGTGAGTAAAACTTGTTATTAATTTCGAAACTTTACTGAATACTATAACTAATTGTAAGTGGGTTAGCATGCGTTACAGTGGGGTTGCTGTGATTTATTGTTTCCCTAATGATTTAACTATGTTAAAGTGAAACTGTCCCCAACAGAACCGTCCGTATTGGTGGTCAAGCAAACGACACGTCAATTTTTTATTAAAATAACTGCCATTGAGTAAAGCATTTAATATGTATATTTTTATCGACAAATTAGAAATGTTATCAAGAAATTACAAAAGTGCTCGTACTTATTGGAGCACAGAAGGTGTATAGCAGCCGCATTAAAGTTGAGTCGAACGGAAAAAAAGAGTAGTTCAAGTTCATTTTCAAGGTGAATGACAGCATTTTCCTGGGAAATGGTTCAATTAAAAGTTTCTTGTTTTTTCACAGGTAATCCGAATCCACAACAAAAAGTAGCATGTTCCATTTAAAAAACCCAACTTTGGGTCAGAATGACCCATTTCCGGTTGGTACCGGAAGTTGGTAATGGAACCAATCGATAGAGCGTACCCGATTTAGGTATATAAACATATCGAGTTTTTCTCTGCAGAGCATCCTGTGAGCTTATAAAAGGCTGGTATGGGTGCTTTGTGATACCCTGTATAGCTGCAAAACCGTTATAACTAAAACGTTAATTAGAGATATTTACCATGAAAGGTATCATTTAGAAACGTTGGTGATCGATAAAGAATTTTCACAGTCTGTGGATCATTACGAAAAGCTAATACTCCAAAGAATAAAAATATGCATTGAAGATTATCTCCAAGTTCACAGGTTGGTACTTAAGTGCGCATCAGCATATTCCGTTACATTTTCAAACGAGAGAGAATAAACGTCTTTCTTTATATATATCACAAAGGAGCCAATTTTGTGGTAACTAATTAAGATATAAAATATAGTGGTATTCTTAGAGGACTTATAATTTATAATTTCCTTGCATACGTGCCTGCATTTACAGATGGGTGATTTTCTATTGCCATGTTGTTTGTTTGTAAGGTACTTCTCAGTCCTAAATGCTATCACTGGTATTGGTTTGTGCTATTATGTAATGGTATTGTATATATATGTAATGTAATGTAATGGTATATGTATATAGGTCAGGGGTCGGCAACCTTTTTTGAGTTAACAGCCATTTTTTTCCCGATGTGATAAATTATTTTTCTAAAGAGCCAAATATAATAAATCCAAATTAAATAAAATATATCAATCCAAATAAAAATAAAATAGAGCCAAATAAATACACACATCGGTAATATGTATTAGAAAAAATATCTGCTGTGAAACGTATATTTATTGTGAAATCAAAACATTCTATTCAGAAATTTCGCAGGTGCAACAAAGTGGAAGTGGTAGTAAACAAATATTTCACTGAAATTCTTCGCATTGCATGATGGGATTTTTGCGAAAGTTTGTAAGGCTCATTACGTTTTCGTAATGAGCCTTACAAACAACTACTCAAGAGCCACAAGTATGATTCCACTGACAATGAGCCGCAGGTTGCCGACCCCTGATATAGGTAGATCCTTACGGCTCGAATGCTCCCGATCGACTAAGCGAATTCTATCCGAAGACTCTACTGCGCATGTTCCTACTGGACGTGCCGTTAGTCATAATAATTTCATTTCCCAATGAAATTTATATACAGTAATAGCAAAGAATTATTTTAATACCAACCGGCAAGTAATTTTGTAAATCGTTTTTAGAGTATTATCTTGAAAAGCACAATCGAATTGAAATAAAGTCTTAACTGTTAACTACCTTAGATTGTTATAAAATGTAAAGAACTATCATTGGCTATAGAATCACTTAGGTTATTGAAGAATATCCTCATTTCGTAGCGCAGAAATGTTCTTTCGTGCGTGCAGTGTGCATCGTGAAAGAAGCATAGGAGTTGTACTTGCAGAGTTTATTCCGTTATATACTTCAATGAAATGGAATACATCCGTGCTAACCGCTTACTCTATCTTAATTTTAAAATCTTTGCTACGTACGGACAAATAAAAATGCAAAGTTTGTTAAGCCGTGTAGTCGCCACGTCATTATTCATGATTAGTTTAGCATTATCAACAGTGCTTATGGTATACTTCATTGTTTTACACAGAGTGCTTTTTACGTGTTTTCTCACGTGCAAACGTTTCAGTTGTCTGAACTTTTTAAATCCGAACTGCAACTGGGGAACATTATCGACATGGCACCATTACCAGTTATAGATTTGTGTGTGATTAGTATTTTACTACGTATCGCTTTAAATGGAGAAAATGTAAGGGTTTACGTAGGGTAAGACATTTTCGCGACATCCAACACAACTGTTCCATGTCAAATCCAAACTATTATTTGGATTTTCTTTGAATATTTTTATATCTCATTGTACCACGTGTTAATCACATGTTATTGCAATGTAAGACATTAATTCATTAAAAGTCTCATGAAAATTTTTAAATCATTGACGACACGAAAGGCCTAGTCTTCGATATCTGGGTACGTCAAATTTTATCGGCATTCCTTTGCAGCACGATAAGATCTTGGAGATATTGTTCGAAAACTGGAATAAACAGCGCACCGCAAAAGAACAACAAATTAAAGAAAAGTACGATAAAGAAATGAACAACTACATTGCGCTTTGCTCCTGTAAGAACAGCAACAATTGTATCTTATATTTGTGCTCTCGTATACGGATCATCCTAAATTTCTTCGCAGCATACATCATTTTCGCAATTAGCGTAATAGGTCTTGCGGGTTTCTCTTCCCAGTTGCTTGATGTTATAGTACCGTTGAATGAATCTCGCCCACGAGAGCTTTCCTTCAGATATACTTTTTTCTTGGATAAAGAGAAATATTTTTACACTATTCAGTTATGTCAAATTGTTGCAGTATTCCTAGTATCGATTTTGACTATTTCGGTTATAAATATGTTTATCTTTCTTGTCCACAACATTTGCGGTATGTTCGCCCAGGTTGGGTAAGTACGCTAAGTCATTTTTCTCAAGAAAGAACATCATATGAGGAGAATTCGATCCACATTTCTTCCTTATGTTTACATCCAAAAATCATTCCCTTTTTAATCTACTCGCTTGTCTAAATAGTAAAAGTTGTTGAAATTACATTTTCAATTGTGGCACGGCGTCAAACACTTAATACATTATTTTAAAGCTCTTTTGAAATTGATATTGATTAAAAATGTTTGCCTAGAAAGGTATCACTTGGAGAACTTACTGATATATAAATCATCCGTCCAATCTCAAGCCGAGTACGAAAAATTAATGTTTCAAAGAATGAAAGCTTGTGTAGAAGATCATCTCGCAGTTCTCAGGTTGGTACAGGAATGTATGTATGTATGTATGTAGGAATGTATGTATACTGTGCAACATATGTGAGCAAAAAAAAATTAAAACGAAAAGATTTAGTATATACAGGGTGTGGCAAAAGTACCGGAACAACGAAACAACTCGGAGGGGGTAGATCTGAAGGGAAAATGTTCTCTACAAAAGTTGTAGGATTTTTTCCTGGCTATCTGATGGTGACCTTGGATTTGACCTTGACCTTAACCTTTAAAGTCGTTTCAACATCAAATCCGTTGTTTTAAATAGGAACCACCATTTATAACCCCGGATATGGAAAGAGCGGAAAATTTTATGATCAGAAATGACCTTCAACACCCTTTGATTTGACTCATGAAGATCAAATTCAAGGTCAAGATTAGATAGATTTTGAAAGTCCTTTGCCTTTGTTACGGAAGGTTTCATTGAAAAACAATCAATGTTGAATGTTTTCTAGATGGTTTTGTACAAGAAAAATCCAAGGTCATCATCAGTTAGCCAGGGAAGAATGCTAACTTTCCTCTTCTACGACCACCTGAAACGTTTCAGGTATCCTGTCATTCTACACCGTTTAAAAGTTTGACGTTGAGTTTGACCTTGACACCCTGTATATCCTTCACTTGTAATCTATTCAAAGGGATATAATTTTCTGTTGCCCTGTATTTATAAATGTACTAACAGATTTTCTAGTACGCTTTGTTTTTTCAAAAGGTTTCTCACACTTTTGAATGATGTTACAAATTTTCAACTGTGTTGGATGCTGATAGGTTCTACGACTTCTATTACGCTTATCTTAGTCGCGGTCACAAACCCTGATGTAAGTTACATCGTTATTTAGAAAGCTTGCTTTGCAACTTGATTTACATTTTCAACTATACATTTTCAACTGTGCCGTTATGTTTCCTAGTTAATAGACATTAAAATAGTTATGTTCTCTTCTGCCGATGTTATTCAATTTTATGTAATCAGCCGCGTGGGGCAAAAATTGTTTGACGAAAGTGCCCGAATCTTTGAACAAGCGTGAGTAATATTTAAGTAATTCACAACCTTGTGTAGTTTATGCTTCCTTTATAATCGATCTAGTTTTTAAACCCTGGCAAATGACCCGTGTATGTCGATTGATGTTAATTTGCAGATATAATGCACAATGGTACGATATTCCTGTGCGTACACAGAAATTATTTACACTAATACTGCTGAGATTGCAGACACCTTCTGGTATCGTCATGGGAGGAATGTATCCTCTTTCAATACAGAACTTTGGACTAGTAAGTATATTACATTCATTTCTTTCTCACTCCTAATCAAAATTTCTGTTCAACAGGTTTCCCAGACCGCTGTATCGTATTGCATGGTGTTAAGACAGTTTTAACAAATAAGAGATGCTGGAAATTTTAGTAAAAGTTATAATACTACTGAAACACATTTCCGTAGACTTGTAGACTTCCGTAGACTTTTACTGTAAAGTGCGTAGCTGGTAGGCAAGAAGAGAAACATACTGTTGCATTGAATGTTGTAAAATTGATTAAAGATCATACAAATTTTAGTGACGATTAAATGTTGAACATACTTCCCGTGGTTTATTAAATTATTACCTTCGACGATAATAATTTCATATGAAAAACTTATAGTTTTTTATTCTACTTATTTTTTTACAGATTTTATCTTTTGTAAACAAATGTTATTTATTTATTAAAAAAAGTTATAGAAAAATCGAAAAATAGAAATTAACATTACTTTTACTAGAAAACGGAATATTTCAGCGAAGCTGAAACTTTCTTGCGTGGACATTTTTTAGTCCATCAAGTTTGTTTCATTACAGCTTTCGATCGTGTTCATCGAATTCGATAGATTGAATCCTTGCGAAATTTTTATTGTTCTTTCGTTTTGCCGTTTATTGTAATATCAAACAGTTCTGTCACTCACTAACTCGCTGACTCAATGACAGTATCCTCTTTGACGTTTTGGACAGCTTCGATCCTTATACTTAAATGTAGTCTAGTCTAATACAATTTAAATATAAATTTCATATCGGTTGAACACTTTTTGAGCTGTTGTGATTTTCTATCGATACTTCCCTTCTGTTCCTGTTTTAAATTTTAGCGAAACACATTTGCAGCCACTGAAGCTTTGATATTGTAGGATCCGATTCTCATCTTTTGTTTGCAGGGACGTAGTCCCTAACGAGTGGAGGGTTTTTGGGTCCGAGATGTGTGTATGTGTGTGTGTGTGTGTGTGTGTGTGGGTGTGAGACGGGAAAACTGTAATGCGATCGGTAGTGTCGCCGATGTCGAGAGTCGCTGTCGAACCGTCGAAGAGGATAGTTTTTAAGAGTCGCAGTCGTATCGTCAATGACGATAATCTTAAGTCGCAGTCGTGTCGGTTAACAATAAGTTAAAGTCGCAGTCGGAGTCGATGTATTAGGGTTTACCTAATAATAACTTTCTATAAGCAGGGTATAGAAAGCAGTCGTTCTTAATCTAAACCCTTCCGTTCCATATCCTCTGGTATAAAACTACTACAGAGTCTCTTTTAAAAAATAATGAGGCCTACATTAAGTTTATTCCACTCTTGGTTGGCTGTCACAGTTGGCTGTATCTTGCTGCATGGTGTGAAAGCAGCTTAAGTGACCTTTGACAAATTCGAGAAAATACGTACGTAAAATAAGTAAATCGTAAATATAAAGCCCCAATCACTGATAGCTTTAAAATGATTACCAGATTGTTTACCAGTTTATTTTCCTGTGTAAATATGCCTAAGAAGACAATTAATAATACATACTACGGTAAAAGTGCACATTGTATTACCATGTTTCACGACGTTATTAATGAATTTACGAATTGAAAAAAAGACCAGCAGTAGTATCGAAAACGAAAGAACGAATTACTGAGTTTGTTTTATTACATATCATTTCATGAGAGACAAGACATTTTCGAAGCTGATAATGTTATACCGGCGAGAGGATTAGAACCAACAATTGATCTAAGCGAGTACAACAATCCAGTCAATCGTGCGGTTAACTCCAGCTGATTTGTTTCACTAAACGGCGAATCACGATACGGTAGAACCACGCACTTTGCATTGTAAGTAGATTGACGGAAAATCGGGACAGAAACTTACTTGGGCTGAAATTCTATTTTTTCTCCGTCCACAAATATTCCGAATATCAATACAAACAAATATCAACACGAATACGACTGTTTCTACGGCGAGTCACTTATGCGGACGTGAATAAAAATTTTCCCATTGATAACTTACATTGACAAAATGCGTGACCTTCTGCGCGACATTTGTCGCGTATAATACCGCACTCGTCGGATGATCATGACTTACTGAAGAAATACACGGTATAGTCAGTCAGTGCGCATGTTCCACCGCGGCAGTGTGAACGCAACGGCTTTACTACTTCAATATTTAAAAGCAATTACTGGCAATCCAGCACCGGTTATTACGATAGAGAATATCGGTTTTGAAGATTCCACTTTAGAAAATCATTTTCCTTACATAAAGACACACAAATAATTATTTTTAATGATGATAATGTTCATGATGTCCTGGAAGGACAGTGTTACGAAGGAGTTAGCTCGATCGATGGACTTGTGTTGCCCTCGCGAAGAGACACTTCTTCATTTAGGGCCGACGCTTGCACTACGTCGGATAGTCCGCCTTAGATTTCGTCGGAATCATAGAAATCGGTAAACTGCCGCGAGCAAACTGATATCGTAAGTCATGGAAATGATAAATAGACAATTCTTCAATAGGGTCAGTTTTATTGTATTTTCTTACTATGCACATTTGCCACATCGGAGCCGTTTATCTTGCATCATCGTCACTTCCAGCTTTGCTCTCCCCAGTGCAATAGCACTTGTCTGTCAGGTGATTTTCATAAAAATACTTTTTCTTCAATCTACAATAACCACCCAATTGCTCTGCTACAATTACGTTATTATAGGTCATAAAACTTTTTAAAGAAGATTTAGATAGTTATCTTGTATTCGATATTCTACCGACGTTAATGACGACAATTACGCTCCTTTTGACAACGTTAATCTGCGCTTTTGACAGGAAAAAAGTAAAGTTTTCCGACTCACAGTCAACGCTACTCTATTGACAATCACGTAAAAAAAAATTAGTAAATATTTAGCACACAGAACCGTGCATTTTATAACGTTATTCCATACCATGAATAATCAATTGAGCACAACACACGTAATACTCAACTATTCGGTTCTTTACGTATTTTTCAGATTCCAACTTTTTTCATTGCAGCATTACGAGATATTTTTAATGGTAGAAGCTGATTTGCATCGATCGAGGACCGAGGAAGAGAATAAAATCCAGCAAAAGTTACTTAAGGATATGGACGAATTTGTGGCGATGTTTACGCGTAAGATAAAATTTTCCTTCATTGTTTTGCTGTGCGATCGAAAAAATTCTCTTTTCAGTATTTCTGTACGGGGCGACATTTACAGCGATTTCGGCAGATTTCGTTACACAGTTTCTGTATATTCCCAGTTCTCATAATGACACGAATCCAAGAAGATTCCTTATTCCTGCGGAATATTTCGTCGATGAAGAAAAATACTTGATTTACCTGTTAGTGGTACAATACTGGCAATGTTTTATGAGTTGTACATATTTAGCTGCCGTCGAAAACGTATTCATTGTGTATATATTTTACATTTGCATCATGCTCACCGAAACCGGGTGCGGTAATTTTTTATTTAAAGACTTTCCTTCAGCTTCGAACAATTGTATTGTAGCTTTACGCTCTTGACTAGATGAAAATGTAATAGAAATTATCGGCGCTTTCATTAGGTACAATTTAGAAAATCTAATGGCACACGCCGAGGGTATAAATAGTAAAGAACATGAAAATCTGCTGGCTGCTAGAATTAAGAATTGCGTTCAACGGCATCAAGCGGCCATACAGTTGGTATTCATGAAAATTTAGTTAAGCCAAAACACACCTGACATTTTTACAAACGTTCAATTATTGTAAAAATATCAATATTCATTGATATACTCCGATTTATCCATTACGAAGCTGTACTGCGTATATCAATACCGTCAGCAAATGGCACCTGCTCTTGTCGCTGATTTTAACCGTCTGTGCGTTAAGCTTTTTATTAGCGGAAGTAAAAAATAACGAAGTAAGAGATATATATTTAAAATTTTGTCATTTTTCATAACTTTGGGAAAATCGTTTTCCTATGTCATGTAATTTCAGATAAACTTCGTTAGAGCAATGTCTTTTATTTCTGCCATGGTGGGTCACTTCTTCATTCTAAGCATATTGGGACAAAAGCTCATGGACACATACGCAGAATTATCCCATAAAGTGTGAGTGTTTCTCACATTACAAATAGCCATTTTTTCCTTCCGTCCTACCTAGTCGCGCATTTATATTTTTAATCTTTGCTTTTAGGTACAATGCAGAATGGTACAACTGTCCCCCAAAAATCCGCAAAATACTTGCATTAATATTACTAAGAACACATAGAATTTCTATGATAGTCATGGGTTTTCTCTTCATTCTTTCCATGGAAAATTTCTGTTTGGTGAAAATATTGCAAACATACGTTTACCCAGATGTTCTGTTCCTAAATTCTCACATTTTCAGCATACCATTTGTTTTAGCAGGTTTTGAAAACAGCCGTTTCGTATTGCATGGTGCTGAATCGATTGCAGTGACTCGGCCGCAGAGGTATTCCTTCAATTCAAATGTCACGTGTTGTAGACCAGTTTGTAAGTATATCTATTGTAAGGCACTTTATTGCAATGGTTTATGGAATATTCTCTAATCATTGTATGACACGGGGACTATCCCCGTGACCACTGTATAGGTTATCCAGAGTGACGAAATAAAATTATCTGCTTTCTTCTTAGATAATATATTTGTATTGATTAATCATCGAGTTTGTTATATTTTTTATCGTGAACATTAATCCAATGTAAGCAAAAATTGTCCAACTGGATTCCACACTTGATGACTCTACAATTTATTTTTTATCAACGCACTTATCTTTTGTTACTTGATTTATCCATGTTTATCATTCTTCATATTTGACTTCCTTTTTTACTATTTGTGTGGGATTTTGATCTTGTTAAATGAATCCCGGACGAGTCCCCAAAAGACAGTGGACTTGTCGTAGAAAAACTTCCCGATCAGAGATAAATCAAATAAAGCTGGTGATTGGTGTTATTCGTACAAAATCGTTCGTCGTTATGTAGCTACTTGACATTCGTTTATCTTACCGTTACTCGCTGGCTTCATCGTAATTTCAACCCACGACTGTCTAGGTCGAATTGCCGTTCCTCCGACAGACTAGTCCCGTGTTAGGTGCCACGCACGCAACCCTTCTACAACTATTACTATTATTATTTTTATTATTAAGGAAATTACTATCATTATTAAGGAAGTCGCTGCATGAATTCTCTCTACCTACATATGCAAAATTTGACTGCCAAAAATAATAGAAAGTTTGAGCAATTTGTGAGTAAAACTTGTTATAAATTTCGAAACTTTACTGAATACTATAACTAACAAAGTGGGTTAGCATGCGTTACAGTCGGGTTGCTGTGATTTGCTGTTTCCCGAATTATTTAACTATGTTAAAGTCAAACTGTCTCCAGAAAACCGTCCGTATTGGTGGTCAAGCAAACAACACGTCAATTTTTTGTCAAAATAACTGCCATAGAGTAAAGCTGTTAAGTGCAAAGGGGACCCTCAAAGTACCGTATACGATAATAACTCGTATAAACTTTACCTAGGCTGTTCGTAAAAGTGTTCATTTTTTTCCTAAAGTATAGTAGTTGAAAGTAAAGTTATTGGAAATTGACTAAGCAGTGCCGGCGGTGCTGGTGAGAAATTTGAAGGCAGTGGATCAGCTGGATGGTCGGCCTTTGTTTTATCCACTTTCGAGCTGACTTTGACTCGGAGTTTAAATACGGCGCCATCGAAATGGCTCGTAAAACCAGTTATACTCGACTTCCTTGGCCGGCCAAGGATTTATAGTCGCAACCTTTACGGCACGTTGCCTTCGCAAGATAATCCGCAATGTGCGCTGAGAAAAAAGGTTGATGTACATGATAAAGACAGCTGCGAGGTTCGATTCTGTCGTTCACCTTCTTTCCTTCAAAAAAATATTAACTAGTCTTTAAAGATAGTTTTTTGACCAATGATGGTATTGATAATTGTTAAATATCAATATTTCTCAACCAATTACTACACCAATTATTGCAGTGTGAAAAATAATTCTGATAATTGTCCAGTATATTTTTAGTACCAGAGGAAAGCCATCATATTGTAAGGTTGATAATTAAATAAAAAATAACAAAAATCATTTTTCCTTCTTGGAATGACTCATCGATGTTTACATTCTAGACGCTTGTCGGTCAGGAACTCCACTTCTAGCTTTTTCCACCCTCTCATATTGTCCTCGCTCGGACCCGATCGCGGGACAAACTGTGTGAGGCAATACTGTACAATTGTAATTTCGGAGCGAGTAATATACTTTTAATTAAGCTAGTAAAGATTAGTGCGGTTGTATACAGCACAATATTCTATTAATTCATCAGGATGACTATTACCGGTTATATTTATATGTTTGCAGGAGAAGTCAGATACGTTCGAACCTTTTGTGCAACAAAAGTAGATGCGTTAGTTATTATTTACAACAACGTTTACGTCAGATGCTCTGAATTGGGTAAATTAAGTTGTATATAGATTTTTAAATAAGATTGTGTTACAATCAAACATTTTTTATTACTAATTCATTCATGGAGGGGGACAAACGAATTACGCTATTTTCGATTACGTGTTTTCAAATGAAATGGGGGAAAACAGTTGTACAATAAAAATAATACCCTCAAAATTCACTCCTCTGTGCTAACCATGCGATGTATATTTTTATCGACAAATTAAAAATGTTATCAAGAAATTACAAAAGTGCTCGTACTAATTAGAGCACAGGAGGTGTATAGCAGGGGAAAGATGCCATTCAAGTTGAGTCGAACGGTTTTGTAAATTTACTTTGTAGGAAGAGTACTACATGTACAAAAAATGTGAAAAAATCGGCGACCCGAGCTTGGCCCCCTCCTCTTCCGAGCGAAACCAATTAAAGGTTCCGTCACATTAGTCCCCGTCTCGGTATGAACGCAGCGTAATATCGCGTTTGGCCAATTGTACATCTACTAAATAGAAAATGGACTCCCATGGAGAAGGAAAAACAATGGAAAGCTAATGCTATTAAGCGCGCGTTCATATTATACGCGGCTGTAAAAAACTTTAAAATGTAGTTTTAATTCTTGCCATGCACAACGTTGACATCTTATACTGCCCCGGACGATAACATTGGACGTGTCACGAATTTGGTAATGGGGCTCTGGAGCCCCACAATAAGGTGACATGAAAATACATTGCATGAGTGGTATATCCCTTTACCTAGTCGGTGCTATGATACAGGATCCATACCACATTAGGAAAAAGTTTTATAGTCTACTTTTGGCATCAGATTCGTCACCCCAAATGAATATACAAGTATGCAGTGTCAACTCAAAAAATGAAACATATTTTCCGTATGTTTGCCAAAAGTCACGTGTTGCATAATTTGTACAACTTCAGCCCAACGTGCGCACTATCATTGTTCGCACTTGTAAGGTACATACAACTGTACATTTCCAAAGGTAGACCGCACGACTTGAACGCTGTCGTTCGACTGCGTGTATCCGTGGAAAACACTCGAGTGCGCATGTTCTCGGAGCACGTGCCGCGTCCCATAATAATTCGATCCCTCAATGAAACTTATATACAGTAATAGCAAGAACGATTACAATATTACAATGCAAATTCGCACAAAAAACGTTCGTAAATATCTTAATCTATAGAAAACATGCGAATTCGAGGAAATATTTCATAGTTCCTTGGTGTGCAGTGTTAAGAAATATTAATAGCTATTATCGTGTAAAGCAAGACTTGGCTGAATCGAGTGGTACTCTGTGTTTCGTTGCGCAGACGTTTTACTTCCTTCGTGCGGAAATCCACGGTTTGCATTCAGACAGAAGCGTCGGGCTTCAGTTGTACAATTTATCGGTTCAGGTGCTTTAATGACATGGAGTTCACACGTGATTATCGTTTCGTCCGTATTAACTTTGCGATTTTTAGTTTGTATGCACAAATAAAAATACACAGTCTTGTACGTCGTGTAATCGCTACGTCGTTTTTCGCATTTGTCTTGATAATATCGGAAGTGGCTCTGGTATACTTCCTTGTCCTACACAAAACGCTTCTCAAGCGCTCTTTCATACGCAAAATTTTCAGGTCTGCAAATTATTTCAAACGAAATTAGAGATGGTGGACATTGTCGAAAGTGTGCCATTAATAATTGTAGGCGGGTTTATATTACTTGCTTTACTAAATATTGTTCTAAACGGAAAGAATGTAAGATTCCTTATCCATTAAAATTCGTGTACTTAATTGTCGTTTTATATCAATACGATAATCGAAAATATATCAGTGTTATTAACCCTTTGCCAATGACTTATATGTGTCTTGATATTGCATAGGTGTATTAAGTTGTAATAAAAGCACAATATTTTACATCTGTATATCATAATAGAAATGATTGTCATTATCGTTCCAATTTAAAACGCGTAAATATAAACTAACGATGCACTGAAAAAAAGCTTTTATTTTTGAATTTCTTCATTTAATCGCAGTTTCTTTCCAGAATGAAAAATTATTCGAGTTGGTGAATAAAAATTGGGTTAGACAACAAGAGAAAGAAGAACACAAAATTAAGTTACAGTGCACTGAAACAGCAGTTTTCTACATCACGCTATTTTCCAGTAGGAAGAACTGTGAATCTGGCTTGTGCCAATTACCTCGTGTGGTGGTATTGGAATAACATAAATACTCCTTGCAGTATACGTCATTTTGGCCGTACCTCTAACGTTTTTGTCGGGGTTTACTTCCCAACTTCTGGATATAATAAGACCATTGAATGAATCTCGTCCAAGAGTACTCATTATTCCGTACGACTTTTTTCTGGATGATCAAGAATACTTTTATCTTATCCAGATGGCTCAATATATTGCGATAGTAGTAGTATCGGTTGTGTTAATTCCGGCGGAAAATATGCTCATCTTCCTTTTGAGTTATGGGCGTGTCTTGTTCGCAGTTGCCGGGTAAGCATCATAGGTCTTTTTTTAACATTAACATTAACGGTGAGTCAGAAAACTTTCTATTGTTTCCCTTCTCTTTAAAAAGCCAAAACTGGCCATCCAGAAATATTGTTCTAAAAAGATTTTACGGTCAATGGACCATCTCTTTTTACGTAGAGGCACGAAAATTGTAATGTATACATATAGCTGCAAAACCGTTATAACGAAAACGTTAATTAGAGATATTTACCATGAAAGGTATCATTTAGAAACGTTGGTGATCAATAAACAGATTTCACAGTCTGCGGATCATTACGAAAAACTAATACTCCGAAGAATAAAAATATGTGTTGAAGATCATCTCGAAGTTCGCAGGTTGGTATTTAATTGCGCATAAGCATACTGTGATACATTTTCAAACAGCAGAGAATAAATGTCTTTCTTTATACATCACAAAGGAGCCAATTTTGTGACAACTAATTAGGATATAAAATATAATGGTACTCTTTGAAGACTTATAATTTATAATTTCCTTGCCTACGTGTGTGTATTTACAGATGAGTGACTTTCTATTGCTATATTGTTTGTTTACAAGGTACTTCACAGTCCTAAATGCTGTCACTGGTATTGGTTTGTGCTTCATATTGCTAGGAATTTTTAGTTCCCTTTCGCTTTTGTTAGTCGCAGCAACGAATCCTGAAGTAAGGTTCATCGTCGACGATAAGAAGCTTACTGCATCTTCGTCGAGTTATTTTCGGCTAAACTGTTATTTATTCTAGTTGATAAGCGTTAAATCATTACTTTTGGTCATTTGCGAACTCATACAGTTCTTTTTAATCAGCAGTATGGGGCAAAATATGTCTGATGAAAGTATACGAATCTTTGTGAAGGCGTAAGTAAAATTCCTAATCAGTGTACATTGTTCACGTTTTCTTGTATAATGTAGATCGTAAACCTCCTTACATGACACGATTATGACAGTTAATGAAAATTTACAGATACAGTACACAATGGTACGATTTGCCGGTGCATTTACAAAAATTATTTACCGTAATACTATTGAAATTCCAAACACCTCACCGTATCATCATTGGAGGAATGTATCCTCTGTCGGTGCAAAACTTTGGGGCAGTAAGTAACGAAACATGAATTTCTGTTCTACATTTCCTTAAACCTTACGGTTACATCTAATAGGTATGCCAGACCGCTTTATCCTACTGTATGGTGTTCAGACAATTCTAATGAAGGAAGGCTGTTGATGAATTAGCGAAAATCATGCAACTTTCGGAGCATACCTCTACAGTCTTCTACTGTTCGCTGTATAAAAGATAACTGTCAGATAAGGATACAAATGTATTGTTGGGTCTAATGTTGTGAAATATCTTGAACTGAACTTTGGCGCGGTAAGGAATAAATCATCAATTTCTTTTCTAAAATTCTATAAATTATATGTTCCATAGGTTCGCTAAAACATTGTCATATTGCATAGTGTTAAAATGATTGTAATGAAGAAAGACAACTGATGGTTTTTGCAGAATTATACATGCACTGTTGCCCCTGATGTTCTGCAATGTTTTGAATAAAATAGAAATTATAACGTTGATGGTCGTCACTCTTGTGCATTATTGTTATAAATTATGTGTCCAATGTGCTTGAGAGAGAGAGAGACAGAGAGAGGCGCTCGAAAACGAGCGGTTTGTGCGTCGAGAAGTTCGGTGTTGGTCTTCCTCTGTGGCTGTGGTACTGATTTGGTATCAAGAGCGTTTGGAAGCTGGGGGGTTAACACGGGTTCCGCGTGCTCCGTTCTGACGGTCGGGGCACTCGTCGCGGCCGATCGTCAAGCACGGTGGGCCGTCGTAAGACGCGACCAGTCGTGGCGCAATCGGGACGTCGTAGCGCGACCCTTCCCCCTGTTGCAAACGCCAAAGGTTTGGGTTGCGCTTACAGAAAAGATATGCAAACTGGATGATTTTTAACTGACTTTTATTTAGTGACCGCACTGTTCGGGTGCTAGACGTCGACCGACTGTCCTAGCGTACATAAAAAGGTTGGTGGAGACTCTATTTGCACTTAAGGGTCCTTTCTCAGAAATCCAAAAGAACCGGAGAAGGGTACGCTTGCATTCCTAAGATCTGTTTTGTCTCTAACGGCAGACATTGCAATAGGCATTGTCTGGGATATCTCTGTAGAACTATAAAAGTAGGAAAAGAAAAATAAAAATATGCTAACGCCTCTTTGGCTTGAGTTTTATTTACTTGTTCCTGTGATCCTTGGTCCACTTACCAAATAAAGTAGGTGAAAATGGGGTTACCTGCAAGAAGTGAATACTTGTTAGAGATTTGCGTAGTAGGGAGTACAATTTTCAAAAATATCCCATATGTTATAAGGAGATAATGAGATTAAAAGAATAAAAAGCAAGTAATAAAATTAGTAGCGTGTATAATGGTGTCTTGTTGTTTGCGTGTGTGTGATATGACGAAAAGAAGTTGGAGTCATTTCGGCCAGATTATCCGTGTGCAGAGTGAACTTGTGTAGCAATTCTTTGGTGATGATGAATAACGGGTAGTTGTAGTAGTTGTAGATTTGTCAGAAGAGCAGTGTACAAAATTGTCATGTAAATGCGATGGAATGTTGTGCAGCTGTGTGTGTAGCGAATTCATAAGTGTTCTGGAGAAGAAGTGTTACTGTGAGTTTCTTATATTCAGAGTAGAAGTTGGTGAGTTGTGTTTGTGTGTGAAAGCTGAAACAGTCTCAATCTGTTTATTACAGGCATTATTTGTCGGTAAGTATTGGAGTAGTCATGAGTTATAGGTGTGTAGTAAGTAAAAAGTTAAATCAGAATAGGTAAGTCAATTTTAAACTTGGAGTTTAACTCCGTTTTACTAGCGCGAACTCGGCGCAGACACATGCCAATGGGACTGGCCCGATCTCCGGTCAACTTAGGTAACCTTTCCAGGTGGATAGGACTCACGGATACTTATTGGCGCGTTAAAATTCGCGGTGGTCGCGTGGATTTCACACGAACTTGTCAATGCAATGATCAAAAACAAGCACTTATTTATTACACGAAATTAAAAAATAATTGAAAAAAAAGGTGGACTTGAACCAACTACCCGCTGGGTGAGAAGTACGTATCCACAGCGTCTACTTCAAAATGTTGTAAAGTGGAAAGTTCTATTCTCTCAATAACGGAATAAGCGTCCAATTGAATAGCTCCACTTGTTCATGCCACTGACTAGTTCATGTCTAACCTGAAATCATCACTGATATCCCTACCATTTTCTCATCCGATTTATTCATTATTTGCTATTTAATTACTTAATTAGGTACAAATCAACACTTCATTCATTCATACGTATTTGCAACGACTGAAGATTTGATATACTGCTATAAGAACTTAAGGAACATGCACAAGAAACGAAGTTTTAAGGTATTTTAGAAAAACTATAACTTAGGTAAAATCGGCTGTTGTAACTTCCGGATCTGTGGATAAGAGTGTTGATAATTGTTTACAACCATCCTCTACATGTCGGTACTATAATTCGGGATACATACCACATGAAGAAAGAGTTTTATAATCTACCACTGACATCAGATTCGTTTCTCGAAATGAATATATGCAGTGTCAACTCAATAAATTACACATATTTTCCGTATTTTTATCACAAATCACGTGTTCCATAAGTTGTACAACTTCGGTCCGTCGTACGCACTGTCATTGTTCGCAGTTGTGAGGTACATACAACTGTACATTTCCAATGGTAGATCTGCACGACTCGAACGCTGTCGTTCGACTGCGTGTATTCATGCAAAACATTCGAGTGCGCATGTTCTCGGAGCACGTGCCGCGTCCCATAATAATTCGATCCCTCAATTAAACTTATGTACAGTAATACTAAGAACGATTACAATATTACAATGCAAATTCGCACAAAAAACGTTTGTAAATATCTTAATGTATAGAAAACAAGCGGATTCGAGGAATATTTCATAGTCGCTTGGTGTGCAGTGTTAAGAAATATTAATAGCTATTACCGTGTAAGGCAAGACTTGGTTGAATCGAGTGATACTCTGTGTTTTGTTGCCCAGACGTTTTACTACCTTCGTGCGGAAATCCACGGTTTGCGTCCTGACAGAAGCGTCGGGCTTCAGTTGCACAATTTATCGGTTCAGATGTTTTAATGACATGGAGTTCATACGTAGTCACCGTTTTGCCCGTATTAACTTTACGATTTTTTGTTTGTATGGACAAATGAAAATACACAGTCTAATGCGTCGTGTAATCGCTACATCGTTTTTCGCATTTGTCTTGTTAATATCCGGAGTGGCTCTGGTATACTTCCTTACCCTACATAGAATTCTTGTCATACGCTGTCTCATACGCAAAATTTTCAGATCTGCAAAATTTTTCAGCCGAAATTAGAGATGAAGGACATTATCGAAATTGCGCCAGCGATAATTATAGTCGGATTGATTTTACTTGCTTTAATAAATACTGCTCTAAACGCGAAGAATGTAAGATTCTCTTCCCATTAAAATTCGTGTACTTAATTGTCCTTTTACATGAATACGATGATTAATAATATAAAAGTATTATTAACCCTTTACTGATGACTCATGTATGGGGCTTGGTATATGTATAGGTATAGGTATCCTAAGGCGTAATAAAAGTACAATATCTTATGTCTCTATATCATAATAAAAATGACTACCATCATATTTTCAATTTCAAACCCGCAAATGAAAAGCGAACGATACACCGAGAAGAGGCTTTTATTTTTGGATTTCTTCACTTAATCGCAGTTTCATTTCAGAATGAAAAAATATTCGAGTTGACGAATAAAAATTGGATTAGACAACGACACGAAGAAGAACACAAAATTAAGTTAAAGTACATTGAAAAAGGAGGTTTCTACATCACGCTATTTTCCAGTAGGAAGAACAATGAATCTGGCTTGTTCCTAAACGCTACTCGTGTACCCGTATTGAAATAACCTAAATACTCCTTACAGTATACGTCATTATGGCCCTACATCTAACATTCTTGTCGGGGTTTACTTCCCAACTTCTGGATATAATAATACCATTGAATGAATCTCGTCCAGGGGTACTCTTTTTCCCATACGACTTTTTCCTGGATAGTGAAGAATACTTTTATCTTATCCAAATATCTCAATTTATTATGATAGTCGTAGTATCGGTTGTGTTAATTCCGGCAGAAAATTTGCTCATCCTCGTTCTGAATTATGGGCGGGGCATGTTCGCAGTAGCCGGGTAAGCATCCTAGGTCTTTTTTAACATACGGTAAGTGACAAAAACTTTCTGTTCTTTTCCTTCTCTTTATAAACCCAAAACTAGAATTTCCAGAAATACTGTTCTAAAAAGATTCTACGTTCAATGGACCATCTCTTTTTACGTAGAAGCACAAAAATTGTAATGTATATAGTTGCAAAACGGTTATAACGAAAATTTTAATTTGAAATATTTGCCGTGAAAGGTATCATTTAGAAACGTTGGTGATCACTAAGGAAATTTCACAATCTGCTGGTCATTACGAAAAGCTAATACTTCGAAGAATGAAAATATGCATTGAAGATCACCTCGAAGTTCTCAGGTTGGTATTTAAGTGCGGGTAAGCATACAGTGTTACATTTTCAAACAAGAGAGAATAAACGTCTTTCTTTATACATCACATAGGAGCCAATTTTGTGATAACTAATTAAAATATAAAATGTAGTAATATTCTTAGTAGATTTATAATTTATAATTTTCTTGCATACGTGTGTGCATTTACAGATGGGTGACTTTCTATTGCTATGTTGTTTGTTTGTAAGGTACATCTCAGTCCTAAATGCCGCCACTGGCATTAGTTTGTGCCTCATGTTGCTAGGAATTTTTAGTTCCCTTTCGCTATTGTTAGTTGCGGCAACGAATCCCGAAGTAAGGTTCATCGTTGAATACAAGAAGCTTACTGTGTCTTCGTGCAATTATTTTTGGCTAAACAGTTATTTATTCTAGTTGATAAGCGTTAAATCATTCCTTCTGGTCATTTGCGAACTCATACAGTTCTTCTTAATGAGCAGCATGGGGCAAAATATGTCTGACGAAAGTGCGCGAATCCTTGAAAGAACGTAAGTAATTCCTAATCAGTATACATTGTTCACGTTTTCTTGATTAACGTAGAACGTAAACCTCCGTACATGACACGATTATGACGGTAAATGGAAACTTGCAGATACAGTACACAGTGGTACGATTTGCCGGTGCATTTACAGAAATTATTTACAGTAATAATGTTGAAATTCCAAACCCCTGCTCGTATCATCATAGGAGGAATGTATCCTCTGTCGGTGCAAAATTTTGGGGCGGTAAGTATCGCAATATGACTTTCTTTCCTACATTTCCTTAAATCCCATGTTCAATAGGTGTGTCAGACCGCTTTATCCTATTGTATGGTGTTGAGACAATTCTAATAAGGGAAGGCAGCTGATGATTTGTTGAAAATCATACATCATTTGAAACATATCGCTACACGCTTCTACTGTTTGCTGTATACCAGATAACTGTCAGATAAGGATACAAATCTATTGTTGCATCCGATGTTGTGAAATGTCTTGAATTGAACTTTCGTTCGGTAAGGAATAAATCATAAATTTCTTTTCTAAAATTCTATAAACTAAATATTCCATAGGTTCACCAAAACATTGTGATATTGTATGGTGTTAAAATGATTGTAATGAAGAAAGACAACTGATGATTTAAGCAAAATTATACTCCATATATTTATGTACTGTCGCCTATGATGTTGCACAATGTCTTGAATTAAATATAAATTGTCATGTGTGAAAATTATTATTATCGTCTTCCCCCTCGTATATTGTTATTGTAAATTAAGTGTCCAATGTGCTTCTCTACTTACGTATCATTCACTATTCTCTTCCTCATGTAGAATATTTGCGTTTAGCGATGGTGATGTACGTTTAGTGGCGTGATTGGTGAGAAGATTTCTGAACCGATGTAACTATACCCACATACATATTACTTTCTCTAACCCGTATGCATTGAACTGCTGTCATATACCGTTTGACTGAGCAAGTCGTAAGAAATCCCTAGGTAGTCACTTACCGTGTGTTGCACGCAGGCGCAGAAGCCTGCATATTCTGTTCCCCCTTTATTTTAATATTACATTAGCAATAGATCTTTCTTACCTCTTGTATCGCGTGATAGTAAAATGTAAAATTCATTATAATTGGCCGAAGTAGAATTTTCAATCGCACGGAGTTAGGGATACATAATTAACTTTCATGCTGCGTGCATTGTTTCTAATTTTTTTCCGTGAAAAAGCAATATTGCCACGTTTCAATCGTTTGCCGCTGGAGTGCACCTATCTTTTATAACGGTGTGGATAATTGCTCATTTATACTTCATTCTCAACAAGTATTCGACGAAGAGAGGGGTGTTGATAAAATATGAAAGCAGGTAGCGTTGGCAAGTTTAAGGGCATTGCCGTGCCAGTCGTAAATCGGCCTAGGGCAAGGATGTCTCGTCTGAGAAATTATTTCTATAATTTCAGTTTTGTGCTATTATCTTTCTTTAGCACTGACTTTGACGCGTTTAGTGGTCAAGGTCCATGGCAAACGCTACTGACTCATTGGTTCACCAAATTTTTCTGCGTACTTACCTTATTTGTGGCAACATTTCTACAGGTATTTTATCTCACGCCAGTGCGTTAGTGTTAAATACAACTTCCTGTCATGATCAAACTATTTCCAGTTAGCTAAACTTTTTACGACGGAATTAGATCTGAGTCTGCTTATTCACATTTTGCCAGCCGCGACGGACACATTGATGTGCTTACTTTTCATTCCCCTGTCCTACGTCAACAGGAACAAAGTAAAATCTGAATAAAATTTTGGAGCGTTGTCCTAATTACATACGCTATAATTATATATTCACGTAAGAATACTACAGTTGTCAAAGCATTACTTTAAGCAATTTTACCTCTACATTTTCTGATAGTTTAAAATGTTATTATCGTTGATGCAATATGACTGGAAGGAGGAGCGGTCCATGGAGGAAATGAAAATCAAACAACGATACGCTGATACCTCTATATTACTTGTCATGTTTTACACACGTAAGAATCAAGAAAACACTTATCGTCTATGGTTTTTTTCCGAATAACGCTAAATAAAGATGATATTTTTTTACGAAGTATAGGTATAGGTACACGTAATGTCATTTACGTGTTTATTCCTAATATTCTTGGTCCGTTAACAACTTCACATTTTTTAACGAATGTGCATTTTTTGTTCCAATTTAAAACCTTGGGCCGTATTTGATATTTTGTGCAGTTTTAATTGGAAAAGCAGGATCGAGGATTATGTAAACCCAGCATATTTGACGTTGATTAAAAAGTACGAAATGTGAAAGAAAAAATTTGGGTAACTATATGTCTACAAGTTGTCAAAAATTTTCAAAATTAAATGTCTTAAAAACTAAATGTCCTTTTCAAACATTACATGCAACTTATGAAAACCTACAAAATGTGCCATATTTCGGAAGAAAAGATCAGAAAATTGTAGATTTCTAAATTAGTAATATTGCTTTAAAATCTTCTTTTTACAGTATACATAAGTTTAGCAGTATTTTCAATAATAATGCTGGCTTTCGTTCCATATTTTCTGGACATCGTCGTACCGCTCAACAAGTCTCGTCCACGATTACTTCCTTTCCAAGCAGAATTCTTCGTAAACGAAAATGATTATTTCTATACCCTTTTAACATATGAGTGTATAACAATTATCGTGGTAGCAGGTCTTGTTTGCGCCATCGAGAATACGTTCATAATTATCACACATCACGCTTGTGGAATGTTTGCGGTTGTCGGGTCAGTGGGCTGAACTAATCGTTGCTTTAAGCATCGTTATGGAAAATAACATTTAACATTTACGTTCTTTCAGATATCAGCTGGAGAATGCATTGCTTATCGTGAAAAACGAGCAAGACTGACACAAGGATAAAATAGATTTGGAGAATCTATTGGCTCGTAAAATTGCGCTTTGCATTAGGGAGCATCGGAAAGCTATTAAGTTGGTATTGTGCTGAAAACTTTTATATGTTACATGAATTACGTTGGCGCACGTATGTCACGCGTTATTTTGTGCCAAAGGTTCGCAACGATCGTCGATTCTTGTTACGAATCCCGTATTCTCCTGATCCTTGTCGAAACTGTAGTCGCTTTTACGGCTTCATTGGTGGAAATGACGACGATAGAGGTAAAAGAAAATCCTGCCTTCTTCCTTAGGTGGCGATCTCGAAATTCGGCTAAATGCATCTGCTGTATTCCAGCTGGTCGACGCAAAAACTGTCTTCTTTACCATTGGACAGCTCACGCAATTTGCCTTACTCAGTTATACAGGGCAGCGGTTAATCGATACCAGCACACAATTATCCAGCAAAGCGTACGAACAATAAATACATATCTAGTTAAAATTTATGTCACTTTAACACACTGACAACCAGTTTGCCTAAATCTGTAGATACAACAGTGAATGGTTCTATTATCCAGTCCCTTTGCAAAAAATACTTTTACTATTGATAATGAGAACGTGTCAACCGTGTGCGATAGTTATTGAAAGTTTTTATACTTTGTCCATCGAAAACTTTGGCACGGTGAGAACATTTTAGATATTAGAGTCATTTCAAACTTTCTCGATAACCTTACGCTGAAATTAAGTTTATTCCACTTTTAGGTGACGCAGTCCGCTGTATCCTGCTGCATGGTGTTAAAGCAGCTTTAGTAACCTTCGAAATTCAAGAAAATACGTGTACATCGTAGATATAAAGCCCCAATCTCTAACAACTTTAAAATACCATTAATATATTAGTTTCGGAATAATATTTTGCACCTATTGTTTGTATGTTTGATTCCCGGTTAATTTGCATGTGTAAATATGTCTGAAAAGACAATTAAAACTGTACATACTACGGTTAAAGTACGTATTTTATTACCATGATTCACAACGTTGATAATGAATTTACGAATGGGGAAAAAGACCAGCAGTAGAATCGAGAATGAAAGAAGAATTGCTGAATTTATTGAAACACATATCATTTCGTGAAAGACGAGACATTTTCGAATCTGATAATATTGTACCGCCGAGAGGATTACAGCCAGTAATTGACCGAACCGACTACAGCAAGCTAGTCAATCGTGCGGTCAATTCCAGCTGATTTGTTTCACTAAATGGCGAATCACTATTGAGAGTCATGAAACAGTAGATCCACGCATTTTGCATTGTAAGTAAATTGCCGGAAAATCAGTACAGAAACTTATTTGAGCTCAAATCCTATTTCTTCCCTGACCACAACTATTTACACTTTATAAGTCATTATCACAAGGTAAGACCGAATAAATATCAATACGAATGATACGAACATGTTTATATGGTAAATTACATAATATACGGATGTGAATACAAATTTTTCTTCTAACTACTACTTCATTCTCAAAACGTGTGACTTTCTGCGCGACGTTTGTCGCGTATAATACCGCACTCGTCGGATGATCATGACTTGCTGAAGAAATCCACGATATAGTCAGTCGGTGCGCATGTTCATCGCAAGAGAGTCAACGCAATGACTTTACTACTTCAGTATTTAAAAGGAAATATTGCTAATTTGGCATCGCTTATTGCGACATAAAGGTCTTCTCTAGGAACTCAGTAGATAAAGAATATTGATTCCAAAGATTTTACTTTAAAAAATCATTTTCCTTACGTAGAGAGACATAATAAATTATTTTTGATAGTGGTAATATTAATAATGGCTTGGAAGGACACTGTTACGAAGGAGTTAGCTCGATCGATGGACTTGCGTTGCCCTGACTTCCTCATTTAGGGCAGACGTTTGCACTACGTTCGATAGTCCGTCTTAGATTTCGTCGGAATCGTAGAAAACGGTAAATTGCCGCGAGCAAACTGACATCGTCAGTCATGGAAATATTAATGAGGCAATTCTTCAACAGAGCCAATTTTACTGTATATTCCTACTATGCACATTTCCCACATCGAAGCTGTTTATCTTGCATCATCGTCACTCCAGCTTTGCTTTCTCCAGTGCAATAGTACTTTCCTGTCAGGTGATTTTCATATAAATACTTTTTCTTTAATCTACGATAACCAGCCAATTACTCCGCTACGATTACGTTATTATAAGTCATAAAACTTTTTAAAGAAGATTTGGATACTTACCTTGTATTCGATATTCTACCGACGTTAATGACGACAATTACGTTCCTTTTGATATCGTTAATTTGCGCTTCTGACAGGAAAAAAGTAAAGCTTTTCGACTCACAGTCAACGCTACTTTATTGACAATCACGTAAAAAGCAATTAGTAAATATTTAGTGTACAGAACCGTGCATTTTATAACGTTATTCCATACCATGAATAATCGAATGGGCACAACGCACGTAATACTCAACTATTCAGTTCTTTACGTATTTTTCAGATTCCAACTTTTTCATTGCAGCATTACGAGATATTTTTAATGGTAGAAGCTGACTTGCATCGATCGAGGACCGAAGAAGAGAATAAAATCCAGCAAAAGTTACTTAAGGATATGGACGAATTTGTGGCGATGTTTACGCGTAAGATAAAATTTTCCTTCATTGTTTTGCTGTGCGATCGAAAAAACATTCTCTTTTTAGTATTTCTGTACGGGACGACATTTACAGCGATTTCGGCAGATTTCATTATGCAGTCTCTGGTATATTCCCAGTCTTCATAATGACACGAATCCACGAAGATTCCTTATTCCTGCGGAATATTTCGTCGATGAAGAAAAATACTTGATTTACCTATTAGTGGTACAATACTGGCAATGTTTTATGAGTTGTACATATTTAGCTGCCGCCGAAAACGTATTCATTGTGTATATATTTTACATCTGCATCATGCTCACCGAAACCGGGTGCGGCAATTTTTTATTTAAAGATTTTCCTTCAGCTTCGAACAATTATAGGTTTACGCGCTTTACTAGATGAAAATGTAATACTAATTATCGGTGCTTTCATTAGGTACAGTTTAGAAAATTTAATGGCACACGCCGGGGTATAAGGTACAAAGAATATGAAAATCTGCTGCCTGCTAGAATTAAAAATTGCATTCAACGGCATCAAGCGGCCATACAGTTGGTATTTATAAAAATTTCGTTAAGCCAAAACACGTCTGACACTTTTTACAAACATTCAATTTTTGTAAATATATCAACATTGATTTGTATATTGCGATGTACCATGAGAAATATTGAGGACTTGTCATTTGGTACGGAAACGTCGGAGAGGAAAAACGCAAAAAGCAGGAGAGCCACTTTCACAAACCTATTTAACGCCCGTTTTGGTAGTTTTGAAACAATTACAGTGGTTATTCTCCGCTAAAAAAAATATTGCGAAGTACACAGGATTTTGCGGGACGACTACACGATCTTTTATCGTACACACACACACATACACCCATTACGGTTAATTCCCCGTGTTGAGCGAAATTTACCAGAAACTCGAGTCCCCTTGATCCCACCTGGTCCCCTTTTCCGTGTTGTCCTTGGGCCATCAAGGAAAGATTTACCTGTCACTCTAAATAAAACCCGCCAAATAAGTGGGGGCCAAATAAATAAGAGCAAAAGTGCCGAGGAACTAGACGAGGACCTATGGACGTCGTCCTCGAAGCCGATAGCACCGGACGGTCAGAACCCCGCAACGGAGATTTTCAGAAGCAGAGAAAGAAATCAAAAGCAGAGAAAGAAAACAAGAGAGAGAAATCTTTTCGCCGAATCGTCGGATTAATAAGGCCCGTCGAGGGACTTACCTTCACCCTCGTTTCTGGATAGTCCGGACGGCCTAGTGATACGTCGATGGCGACGAATATAATGGCCACGAATCATCGGCCCCTTGGCCGCAACGCACCGTCTCCCCCGTGGCCAATGGAAGGAAAAGTCTTCGGGTGGCGTAAAGCAGGGGCGACGGCACGACTGGACCCGCTTCCTCATTCATTTTCTTCCGGGACCTTCAATCGGAAATGTCGGCTCTAGACCGATCGAGACCGGGCTCTTGGCTACCAGTAAGAAATTCAAGCTTCTTAGGATCTCGCCATCGTCAGTCTTCTAAGGTCGGTGGTACGAAGATGACTGATAGTGTCGTCAATGACGGAATAAGCGTCCAATTGACTAGCTCCACTTGTTCATGCCACTGACTAGTTTGTGTCAAGTCTGAAATCATCACCGATATTCCTACCAGTTTTTCATCCCATTTATCTATTACTTGCTATTTAATTAATGAGTTACAAATCAAGATTTCATTCATTCATACGTATTTGCAACGACTGAAGATTTGATATACTGCTATAAGAACTTAAGGAACATGCACAAGAAACGAAGTTTTAAGGCATTTTAGAAAAACTATAACTTAGGTAAAATCGGTTGTTGTAACTTCCGGATCTGTGGATAAGAGTGTTAAAAATGGTCTACAACTATCCTCTACATGTCGGTACTATGATTCGGGATACATACCACACGAAGAAAGAGTTTCACAGTCTATCTTTGGCATCCGATTCGTCCCCCTAAATGAATATATGCAGTATCAACTCAATAAATTACACATATTTTTCGTATTTTTATCACAAATCACGTGTTCCATAAGTTGTACAACTTTAGTCCATCGTACGCACTGTCATTGTTCGCACTTGTGAGGCACATATAGCTGTACATTTCCAATGGTAGATCTGCACGACTCGAACGCTGTCGTTCGACTGCGTGTATTCATGCAAAACATTCGAGTGCGCATGTTCTCGCAACACGTGCCGCGTCCCATAATAATTCGATCCCTCAATTAAACTTATGTACAGTAATAGTAAGAACGATTACAATATTACAATGCAAATTCGCACAAAAAACGTTCGTAAATATCTTAATCTATAGAAAACATGCGGATTCGAGGAAATATTTCATAGTTCCTTGGTGTGCAGTGTTGAGAAATATTAATAGCTATTATCGTGTAAGGCAAGACTTGGCTGAATCGAGTGATACTCTGTGTTTTGTTGCGCAGACGTTTTACTACCTTCGTGCAGAAATCCATGGTTTGCGTCCTGATATACCTGTCAGGCTTCAGTTGCACAATTTGTCGGTTCAGATGTTTTAACGACATGGAGTTCATACGTAGTCACCGTTTTGTCCGTATTAACTATACGATTTTTTGTTTGTATGGACAAATAAAAATACACAGTCTTATACGTCGTGTAAGCGCTACATCGGTTTTCACATTCGTCTTGTTGATAACTGGAGTGGCTCTGGTATATTTCCTTGTTCTACATAGAATGCTTGTCATGTGCTTTTTTATACGCAAAATTTTCAGATCTGCAAAATTTTTGAAACGAAATTAGACATGAAGGACATTATCGAAATTGCACCAGCGATAATTATAGTCGCGTTGATTTTACTTGCTTTACTAAATACTGCTCTAAACAGGAACAATGTAAGATTCTTTTGCCGTTAAAATCCGTGTACTTAATTGTCCTTTTACATCAATACAATAACCGAAAATATGTCAGTGTTATTAACCTTTTGCCGATGATTTATGTATGTGGCTTGGTATACGTGTAGGTACAGGTATCTTAAGGTGTAATAAAAGTACAATATCTTACGTCTCTATAATCTATATCATAACAAAAACGTTTATCATCATCTTTCCAATTTAAAACGCGTAAATGAGAATTAACGATACACCAAGAAAATGCTTTTATTTCTGGATTTCTTCACTTAATCACAGTTTCTTTGCAGAATGAAAAAATATTAGAGTTGACGAATAAAAATTGGGCTCGACAACGACACGAAGAAGAACACAAAATTAAGTTAAAGTACATTGAAAAAGGAGGTTTCTACATCACGCTATTTTCCAGTAGGAAGAACAATGAATCTGGATTGTTCCTATTACCTCGCGTACTCTTATTGGGATAACATAATAACTCCTTACAGTATACGTCATTATGGCTCTATACCTAACGTTCTTGTCGGGGTTTACTTCCCAACTTCTGGATATAATAATACCATTGAATGAATCTCGTCCAGGATTACTCTTTTTTCCGTACGACTTTTTCCTGGATCATGAAGAATACTTTTATCTTATCCAGATGGCTCAATATATTGCTATAGTAGTAGTATCGGCTGTGTTAATTCCGGCGGAAAATTTGCTCATCCTCATTCTGAATTATGGGCGTGGCATGTTCGCAGTAGCCGGGTAAGCATACTGTCTTTGTTTAACATACGGTAGGTCAGAAAACTTTCTGTTCCTTTCCGTCTCTTTAAGAAGCCAAAACAATACTGTTCTAAAAAGATTCTACGGTTAATGGATCGTTTCGTATGTCATATGGGCACGATAGTTGTAATGTATGTAGTTGTAAAACCGTTATAACGAAAACGTTAATTAAAAAAATTTACCATGAAAGGTATCATTTAGAAACGTTGGTGATCAATAAGGAAATTTCACAATCTGCGGGTCATTACGAAAAGCTAATACTCCGAAGAATGAAAATATGCATTGAAGATCATCTCGAAGTTCTCAGGTTGGTATTTAAGTGCGCGTAAGCATACTGCGTTACATTTCCAAACGAGAGAGAATAAACGTCTTTCTTTATACATCACAAAGGAGCCAATTTTGTGATAACTACTTAAGATATAAAATCAGGGTTGAGCAGTAACGAGAAGTACAAATAAAATTTGTAACGAAAAAAGTAACTTCGTTACATTTCTCGGTAACGAGTAACGAATTTAACTTTTATCGTTACTTTTTTCAATTTTTTGATTTATTTAAAGTATTGTTCTTACCATTACGCGTGATAAAATTTTAATCTTGACTATAAAGCCATAAGTAAATCGGTCAATCGACATTCAAATATCCTTATAACATTGTTAAAATGCTTGAATGTGATTAGCCGACTTACTCACAGTATACATATAAACGCGCTATTGCGTTCCGTCATTCGCTGCCAGTACTGAAACAGTACTGAAAGAGTTGCAACGATTTTTAAAATCAAATAACTGTAATATCGAAATGTTGAATAACTATCCAAAAATCAGAAAACTTTTTATTAAATATAATACAGCTTTACCGAGCAGTGCGTCTGTGGAGAGAATGTTTAGCGCAGGGACTTCTATCAAAACGTAAAATACCGGTATTATACCGGTGATTATCGGTTATACCTTCGTCACCCTCATAGAAACCGAGATACGAAAATATCGGTATATGAAAGTACCCGTGTATGAAAATACCGGTATATCTATCGATATTAATCGGTAATTTTTCGGTTTTCCTGTTCTATTATAATTTTCAAGATATTTGCAAGAAGTTATATAAGAACGGTATTATTTTGTTGTTGGTATTATGTTCGCAAAGTTATACCGAAACTGATATAGTAGCGAAATGAAAGATGAAAGTAATCATGTCTCAGCATTTTTCTGGTAATATGTATGGTATAATTGCAAGTGTGAAGAAATAGTGTTACAAAAGTTACAATCGTCCGAACGATTCGTCGATCTCGAACGATATATGTCGCAAAATAGCAAAAGGCCGCCCTATGTCGCTTGTCTTGTGTTAAACAAGAATAGCAGGGACACCCGACATAGCATGGACGTGGAATATAAACAAATGACAATTTGTTATCGAGATCGGTAACAAAGCGTGGGAGCTCGACAGTCTGATGACCGACCATTGAGCGAATACACTGATAGCAGAGAAAGATTTTTAATTTTATTAGTATAGGTACTATTCGTTTGTTAGATTATTCCTAGTTTATTAGTGTTAGTGTTAGTGTTTAGTGTTTAATAACCGAAAAAATACCGGTATTTATTTCGGTTTTCAGTAATATATTGGTTTCGGTAATATATCGGTTTTGGTAATATCGGTTTCGGTATAACTTTGCTGGCATAATACCGGTATCATAATCATACCGGTTTTAAGTCCCTGGTTTAGCGTTGGTGGCTCTGTATTAACGAACCATGGACCATGTATTAACAAACCATGAAACCATGGAGCAACAAATTTTATTAAAAATTAATCAAGAATTTCGATAAAATTGAATAATGATTATTTTGTAATAACCTGGTAATGAATTGTTCACAATTTTTCTTACGCAAAATAATTTATCTATTTATATTATAAAAAAGTAACGGACATTGTAACGACTCGTTACTTTCTAATAACTGTAACGGTAACGAGTTACTTTTATAAAGTAACTCTCCCAACCCTGTATAAAATATAGTGGTACTTTTAGAAGACTTACAATTTATAATTTTCTTGCATACGTGTGTGCATTTACAGATGGGTGACTTTCTATTGTTATGTTGTTTGTTTGTAAGGTACATCTCAGTCCTAAATGCCGCCACTGGCATTAGTTTGTGCTTCATGTTGCTAGGAATTTTTACTTCTCTTTCGCTATTGTTAGTCGCGGCAACGAATCCCGAAGTAAGGTTCATCGTCGACTACAAGGAGCTTACTGCGTCTTCGTAGAGTTATTTTTGGCTAAACTGTTATTTATTCTAGTTGATGAGCGTTAAATCAGTCCTTCTGGTCATTTGCGAACTCATACAGTTCTTTTTAATCAGCAGTATGGGGCAAAATATGTCTGACGAAAGTACGCGAATCCTTGAAAAAGCGTAAGTAATTCCCAATCGGTATACATTGTTCACGTTTTCTTGTTTAATGTAAATCGTAAACCTCCTTACATGACACGATTATGACGGTTAATGAAAACTTGCAGATACAGTACACAATGGTACGAATTGCCGGTGAATTTACAGAAATTATTTACAGTAATAATGTTGAAATTCCAAACCCCTGCTCGTATCGTCATAGGAGGAATGTATCCTCTGTCGGTGCAGAACTTTGGGGCGGTAAGTAACGCAATATAAATTTTTTTTCTACATTTCCATAAACCCTATGTTCAATAGGTATGCCAGACCGCTTTATCCTACTGTATGGTGTTGAGACAATTTTAATAAAGGAAGGCTACTGATGATTTAGTGAAAATCATACATCATTTGAAACATATCGTTACACGCTTCTACTGTTTGCTGTATACAAGATAACTGTCAGATAAGGATACAAATCTATTGTTGCATCCGATGTTGTGAAATGCCTTGAGTTGAACTTTCGCGTGGTAAGGAATAAACGGAAAGGAGGTTCGTCAAAACATTGTCATATTATATGGTGTTAAAACAATTGTAATAATGAAAGACAACTGATGATTTATGCAGAATTATACATGTACTGTGGCCTCTGATGTTGTGCAATGTGTTGAATAAACTAGAAATTATAACGTTGATGGTTGTTACTCTCGTGTATTGTTATTGTAAATTATGTGTCCAATGTGCTTTAATACTTACGTTTTATTCGCTATTCTATTCCTCGTTTAGAATACTTGCGATATATTATTAACTTTCATGCTAAGTGCACTGTTGTTAATTTCTTTCCATAAAAAAGCAATATTGCCGCGTTTCAATCGTTTACCACTGGTGTGCGTCTATCTTTTATCACGTTGTGGATAATTACTCATCTATACTTCATTCTTGAGAAGTATTCGACGAAGGGAGGGGCAAATGCTACTGTCTCATTGGTTCACTAAATGTTTCTGCGTAGTACGCAGAAATACATGCGCTATAATTACCTATTCACGTAAGAATACTAACGTCGTCAAAGCATTGCTTTAAGCCACTTTACCTCTAAATTTCCTGATAGTTTAAAATGTTATTATCGTTTGTGACATTGCAACGGGCACGTCCCAAAATACGCTCGTTCGTCTCTTTTTAATGTGACCTACCGCGTTTGGGTCGTCATTATAATACTGGTGCGGCCGGGTACCTACTCGGACAACTCACTGCGGCGGGACGCTGCGGAATTATCGCCACCCCGACCGGGTGTAATTATCGTTTATCCGCGGGCCCCCTAGGTAACACCGGAGTCGAGAGGGGTAGACGAAGGAAAATCCCCAGGAGGGGCACGATGTTCCCCGACTCGAGCATCACTACCGACGGCTTCCGGTACTCTTAAATGATATCTTGCCTCATGAGTCACGGAACAGTCACAGGTAGAGATAGATTAGCCAGTGTCGCCGAAATATCACCAAGTAGAGCGGGCCGAAAAGTAGAGTATCGCCGAAGTATCGTGGTTACGAAGAATAACGGGCAATAGGAGAGCGAAGGGCATTGACGAAAACTTGGGACCACCCCCTTAGAGACGAGGGAGACCATTTTCGCCAGGGGAGGACTCATGCTACCGAGGATTACAACCGGCCGTGGACGATGTTACGACCCGAACCGTGGGTAGGTATATATGGTGGTAAAATGATTAGTCCAGACTCGCACTTGTTGATGACTTCATGGACGTTTATTAAAGAGGGTTGGTAGCGGAGAATGCCCAGAGAGCGGGTTAATAATTGAAACTGTGATGTGTAAAATGTAGAGTGATTTAGGATCTGTGTGACGACATTGGTTCAATGTAATATTGAAATTAAACTAAAGCTTTACTAAACCTAAGACTGACTAAAACTAAATAAGAACTTACTAACTACTAGACAAGGACTGAGGAGTTTTGGGTTTTCAGTCCCGAAGAAAAACTCGGAACGCTTTGGAAAAGTGAGGGTGGGAGGTGGTTGTCGTGATGGCTAGTGTGTTAAGGGTAAGGCCTTAACACACGGCGGTTCCAGCGGAACACCCACTTCAGGCCCAAAGTACTTGGTTAGCCTGACGGGGTGCTCCGGCGGGACGCTACATGCACATCGAGGGATGCCGACAGACCTTTGTCTCATCACTCTCGTGACGCCTGTTAGTCAGTCCCGGTTAGACCGCCGAACGACATACGCGTCCATAAAGTTAAGCAACCAATCACCGTTGTATAACAGCCCTTTTTAATAAACCGCATCACCAGACAGTTACTAGTCAACATCTGAGCGTTACATTATTATTTCAAAGCCAGCCATTCTTACACAAAGATGATATTTTTTTTACGAAGTATGGTACATGTAATGTCATATTTAATGTTGCTTTTAAGTCCGCAGTCTGATTATTCCTAATACTCTCGGCTCGTAAACAACTTCACATTTTTTGACGCATACGCATTATTTCTTCCAATTTAAAACCTCATAAAGTAGCGTATTGGACATTGATTAAAAGTAAGCAATGTGAAGGAAAAAATTTAGGTCACTATATGTCTACAACTTATAATGCCTTTTCAAAAGTACATGCAACTTATGAAAACCCACAAAATGTACTTACCGTGCTTTGGAGGAAAAGATGAGAAAATTGTAAATTTCTAAATTAGTAATATTACTCCAAAATATTCTTTTTACAGTATACATAAGTTTAGCAGTCTTTTCAATAATAATGCTGGCTTTCGCTCCACATTTTCATTGCCATCGTCGTACCGCTCAACAAGTCTCGTCCACGATTACTTCCTTTCCAAGCGGAATTCTTCGTAAACGAAAATGATTTTTTTCATACCAATTTAACATATGAGTGTATGACAATTATTGTGGTTGCAGGTCTTGTTTGTGCCATCGAGAATACGTTCATAATTATCACACATCACGCTTGTGGAATGTTTGCGGTTGTCGGGTCAGTGGGCTGAACTAAACGTTGCTTTAAGCATCGTTATAGGAAATAACATTTAACATTTACGTTCTTTCAGATATCAGCTGGAGAATGCATTGCTTATCGTGAAAAACGAGCAAGACTGACACAAGGATAAAATAGATTTGGAGAATCTATTGGCTCGTAAAATTGCGCTTTGCATTAGGGAGCATCGGAAAGCTATTAAGTTGGTATTGTGCTGAAAACTTTTATAAGTTACTTGAATTATGTTGGCGCACGTATGTCAGGCGTTATTTTGTGCCAAAGGTTCACAACGATCGTCGATTCTTGTTACGAATCCCGTATTCTCCTGATCCTTGTCGAAACCGTAGTCGCTTTTACGGCTTCATTGGTCGAAATGACGACGATAGAGGTAAAAGAAAATCCTGAATACCTCTTTGGTGTCGATCTTGACATTCGGCTAAATGCATCTGCTATATTCCAGCTGATCGACGTAAAAACTGTCTTCTTCACCATTGGACAGCTGACACAATTTGCCTTACTCAGTTATACAGGGCAGCGATTAATCGATACAAGCACACAATTATCCAGCAAAGCGTACGAACAGTAAATACATATCTAGTTGAAATTTATGTCATTTTAACACGCTGACAACCATTTCGCCTAAATCTGTAGATACAACAGTGAATGGTTCTATTATCCAGTTCCTTTGCAAAAAATATTTTTACTATTGATAATGAGAACAAAGTTTTTGTACTTTGTCCATCGAAAACTTTGACACGATGAGAACATTTTAGATATTAGAGTCATTTCAAACTTTCCCGATAACCTTACGCTGAACTTAAGTGTATTCTACATATAGGTGACGCAGTCCCCTGTATCTTGCTGTATGATGTTTAAAGCAGCTTTAGTAACCTTCGATAAATTCAAGAAAATACAAGTGCATCGTAAATACAAAGCCCCATTCACTAACAGCTTTAAAATATCATTAATATATTAACCTTTGAATAATATTTTGCACTTATTGTTTGTATGTTTGATTCCCGGTTAATTTGCATGTGTAAATATGTCTGAAAAGACAATTAAAACTGTACATACTACGGTAAAAGTACGTATTGTATTACCATGATTCACAACGTTGATAATGAATTTATGAATGGGGAAAAAGACCGGCAGTAGAACCAAAAACGAAAGGAAGAATTGCTGAATTTATTGAAACACACATCTTTTCGTGAGAGACAAGATATTTTCGAAGCTGGTAGTATTGTACCGTCCAGAGGATTACAGCCAATAATTGACCGAACTCACTACAGCAAGGTAGTCAATCGTGCGGTCAATTCCAGCTGATTTGTTTCACTAAACGACGAATCACGATTCAGAGTCACGATACGGTAGAACCACACACTTTGCATTGTAAATAAATTGCCGGAAAATCAGGACAGAAACTTACTTGAACTTAAGCTGAAACGTGACTGTTTATATGGCGAATCACTTATACATCTGTCAATACAAATTTTTCTACTGACAACTACTTCGTTCTCGAAACGAGTGACTTTCTGTGCGATGTTTTTCGCGTATAATACCGCACTCGTCGAATGATCATGACTCACTGAAGAAATCCACGGTATAGTCAGTCAGTGCGCATGTTCCACCACGGGAGTGTGAACGGTACGGCTTCGCTACTTCAATATTTAAAAGCAATTACTGGCAATCCAGCACCGGTTATTACGATAGGAAAGAGTTCTCTAGGAACTCGATAGATAGAAAACATCGGTGCGAAAGATTTCACTTCAGAAAATCATTTTCCTTACATAAGGACACACAAATAATTATCTGTAATGATGATAATGATAATGATGGTCTGGGAGGACAATGTTACGAAGAAATTAACTCGATCGATGGGCTTCTGTTGGTCCTCGCGAAGAGCCACTTCTTCATTTAGGGCCAACGCTTGCACCACGTCGGATAGTCCGCCTTAGATTTCGTCGGAATCGTAGAAAACGGTAAATTACCGCGAGCAAACTGACATCGTCAGTCATGGAAATAGTAAAGAGACAATTCTTTAATAGAGCCAGTTTTATTGTATTTTCCTACTATGCACATTTGCCACATCGAAGCCGTTTATCTTGCATCATCGTCACTTCCAGCTTTGCTCTCTCCAGTGCAATAGCACTTGTCTGTCAGGTGATTTTCATAAAAATACGTTTTCTGTAATCTACGATAATTCTGATTAACTGTTCTGCTACAATTACGATATTGTAGGTCATAAAACTTTTTAAAGAAGATTTAGATACTTACCTTGTATTCGATATTCTACCGACGTTAATGACAACAATCGCGCTCCTTTTGACATCGTTAATCTGCGCTTCTGACAGGAAAAAAGTAAAGTTTTCCGACTCACAATCAACGCTACTTTATTGACAATCACGTAAAAAAAAATTAGTAAATATTCAGCACACGGAAGCGTGCATTTTATAACGTTATTCCACACCATGAATAATCAAATGAGCACAACACACGTAATACTCAACTATTCGGTTCTTTACGTATTTTTCAGATTCCAACTTTTTTCATTGCAGCATTACGAGATATTTTTAATGGTAGAAGCTGACTTGCATCGATCGAGGACCGAAGAAGAGAATAAAATCCAGCAAAAGTTACTTAAGGATATGGACGAATTTGTGGGAATGTTTACGCGTAAGATAAAATGTTTCTTCATTGTTTAATTGTGCGATCGAAAAAAAATTCTCTTTTCAGTATTTCTGTACGGGACGACATTTACAGCGATTTCGACAGATTTCGTTATGCAGTCTCTGTATATTCCCAATTCTCACAATGACACGAATCCACGAAGATTCCTCATTCCTGCGGAATATTTCGTCGATGAAGAAGAATATTTGATTTACCTATTGGTGATACAATACTGGCAATGTCTTGTATGTTGTACATATTTAGCTGCCGTCGAAAACGTATTCATTGTGTGTATATTTTACATCTGCATCATGCTCACCGAAACCGGGTATGGCAATTTTTTATTTAAAAATTTTCCTTCAACTTCGAACAATTATAGGTTTACGCGCTTTACTAGATGAAAATGTAATACTAATTATCGGTGCTTTCATTAGGTACAGTTTAGAAAATCTAGTGGCACACGCCAGGGGTATAAGTTGCAAAGAATATGAAAATCTGCTGGCTGCTAGAATTAAGAATTGCGTTCAACGGCATCAAACGGCCATACAGTTAGTATTGATAAAAATTTCCTTAAACCAAAACACACCTGACATTTTTTTACAAATGTTCAATTTTTGTAAATATATCAATATTCATTGATATACTCCGATTTATCCATTACAAAGCTGTACTGCGAATATCAATACCGTCAGCAAATGGCACCTGCTCTTGTCGCTGATTTTAACCGTCTGTGCATTAAGCTTTTTATTAGCGGAAATAAAAAATACCGAAGTGAGAGATATATATTTAAAATTTTGTCACTTTTCATAGCTTTGGGAAAATCGTTTTGCTATGTCATGTAATTTCAGATAAACCTCGTTAGACCAATGTGTTTCATTTGTGCCATGTTGGGTCACTTCTTCATTGTAAGCGTATTGGGACAGAAGCTCATGGATACATACGCAGAATTATCCCACAAAGTGTGAGTGTTTTTCACACTACAAATAGCCATTTTTTCTTTCCATCCTACCGATTAGGGAAAGAATAACAATTCTTTCCTGACTTGTCGCACATTTATATTTTTAATCTTTGCTTTTAGGTATAATGCAGAATGGTATAACTGTCCCCCGAAAATACGCAAAATACTTGTATTAATATTACTGAGAACACATAGAGTTTCTACGATAATCATGGGTTTTCTGTTCATTGTTTCCATGGAAAATTTCTGTTTGGTAAAAATATTGCAAACATACGGCTACCGAGATGTTTTGTCCGTAAATTCTTACATTTTGAGCATACCATTTGTTTTAGCAGGTTTTGAAAACAGCCGTTTCGTATTGCATGGTGCTGAATCGATTGCAGTGACTCGGCCGTAGAGGTATTCCTTCAATTCAAATGTCACGTGTTGTAGACCAGTTTGTAAGTATATCTATTGTAAGGCACTTTATTGCAATGGTTTATGGAATATTCTCTAATCATTGTATGACACGGGGACTATCCCCGTGACCACTGTATAGGTTATCCAGAGTGACGAAATAAAATTATCTGCTTTCTTCTTAGATAATATATTTGTATTGATTAATCATCGAGTTTGTTATATTTTTTATCGTGAACATTAATCCAATGTAAGCAAAAATTGTCCAACTGGATTCCACACTTGATGATTCTACAATTTATTTATTATCAACACACTGATCATTTGTTACCTGATTAACCCATGTTTATCGTTCTTCATATTTGACTTTCTTTTTTTATTATTTCTGTGGGATTTTGATCTTGGTAAATGAACCCCGGACGAGTTCCGCAAAGATTGTGGACTTGTTATGATATGGCTAATGGAAAAGGAATTCGTCGGCTGGCGTAAGGCATGGGCGACGGCTCGATTGGACCCCTTCTTCATCCATTTTCCTCGGGGGACCTTCAATCGGAAATGACGGCTCTAGACCGATCGAGATCGGCGTCTTGGCTACCAGTAAGAAATCTGAGCTTCTCAGAGTCTTGCCATCTTCATCCTTCTAAGGTCGGTGGTACGAAGCTGACTTGCTGGGGATAGACCACGGGACACACGCACAGACACCCACAAATTCATACATCCATTCACACCTCTGTGAACTGCAAACTAACCAGAGTGCCTGAGTAAATTCCGAATACCGAATAAATCGAATGGAAGAAATATCCTCAAGTACCCTACAATCGCCTGCATGTCGTCAAAATTTTGTAGATTCTTCGCTTGTACACAGAGGGACTTAAAACTGTCGTTCTTTTCAATTTATTCACTACCAAAATTCATTACATGAAATTAAAAAACAATTTCCAAAAAAGAAAAATATATCGGTAGGACTTGAAACTAACTACTACCCGCTGGGTGAAAAGTAAGTATTTACAGCGTCTTCTTCAAAATGTTGTAACGTGCAAAGTCCTTAAATCCAACAGCTTTTTTTCCATTTTCGTTTTTGATTTTCATGAAAACGCTTAAGCCTTTCATTGACTCGCTTTGCTAAACTAAGTTTCTAGTAGGAAACTACACGTTGGAAAACTATAAAGATAATCGGTGAGGGCAATTCTGAATGTCTCCTTATGAAACTAAATACCGATATCACTTTTCCGGTTTAGGCACTGATAGTGTTGTCAATGACGGAATAAGCGTCCAATTGACTAGCTTCACTTGTTCATGCCACTGACTAGTTTGTGTCAAGTCTGAAATCATCACCGATATTCCTACCAGTTTTTCATCCCATTTATCTATTACTTGCTATTTAATTAATGTGTTACAAATCAAGATTTCATTCATTCATACGTATTTGCAACGACTGAAGATTTGATATACTGCTATAAGAACTTAAGGAACATGCACAAGAAACGAAGTTTTAAGGCATTTTAGAAAAACTATAACTTAGGTAAAATCGGTTGTTGTAACTTCCGGATCTGTGGATAAGAGTGTTAAACATTTTCAACAACTTTCCTCTACAGTTCGGTACTATGATATAGGATGCACACCATATGAAGAAAGAGTTTTATAGTCTACCTTTGGTATCCGATTCGTCCTCCCAAATGAATATATGCAGTGTCAACTCAATAAATTACACATATTTTCCGTATTTTTATCACAAATCACGTGTTCCATAAGTTGTACAATTTTAGTCCATCATACGCACTGTCATTGCTCGCACTTGTGAGGTACATACAACTGTACATTTCCAATGGTAGATCTGCACGACTCGAATACTGTCGTTCGACTGCGTGTATCCATGCAAAACATTCGAGTGCGCATGTTCTCGCAGCACGTGCCGCGTAGCGTAGTAATTCGATCCCTCAATTAAACTTATGTGCAGTAATAGCAAGAACGATTACAATATTACAATGCAAATTTGCACAAAAGACGTTCGTAAATATCTTAATCTATAGAAAACAAGCAGATTCGAGGGAATATTTCATGAGTCGATGGTGTGCAATGTTAAGAAATATTAATAGCTATTATCGTGTAAGACAAGATGTGGCTGAATCAAGTGATACTCTGTGCTTCGTTGGGCAGACGTTTTACTACCTTCGTGCGGAAATCCACGGTTTTCATTCTGACAGAAGCTTCGGGCTTCAGTTGTACAATTTATCGGTTCAGGTCCTTTAATGACATGGATTTTGCACGTGATTATCCTGTTATCCGTATTAACTATACGATTTTTTGTTTGGTTGGACAAATAAAAATACACAGTCTTATACGTCGTGTAATCGCTACGTCGTTTTTCGCATTTGTCTTGTTCATATCGGAAGTGGCTCTGGTATACTTTCTTGTCCTACACAAAATGCTTATCATGCGCTCTCTCATACGCAAAATTTTCAGGTCTGCAAAATTTTTCAAACGAAATTAAAAATGGCGGTCGTTACCGAAATTGTGCCATTTATAATTGTAGACGGGTCTATTTTACTTGTTTTACTACATCTTGCTCTAAACGGGAAGAATGTAAGATTTTTTCCCATTAAAATTCGTGTACTTAATTGTCCTTTTATATCAATACAATAATCGAAAATATATCACTGTTATTGACCCTTTGCCGATGACTTATATATTTGACTTGATATTGTACAGATATATTAAGGGGTCAGAAAAGCACGTCCCTATAGCATAACAGAAATGATTATCATGTGTAGAATTTAAAAGGCCTAAATGTGAATTAAAGACGCACTGAAAAAAAGCTTTTATTTCTGGATTTATTCATTTCATCGCAGTTTCTTTTCAGAATGAAAAATTAATCGAGTTGGTGAATAAAAACTGGCTTAGACAACGACACGAAGAAGAACACAAAATTAAATTAAAGTGCACTGAAACAGCAGTTTTCTACGTCACGCTATTATCTAGTAGGAAGAACAGTGAATCTGGCTTGTGTCTATTACCTCGTGTGCTGGTATTAGAATAAAATAAATACTCCTTGCAGTATACGTCATTTTGGCCGTACCTCTAACGTTTTTGTCGGGGTTTACTTCTCAACTTCTGGATATAATAATACCATTAAATGAATCTCGTCCAAGAGTACTCATTATTCCGTACGACTTTTTCCTGGATGATCAAGAACACTTTTATCTTATTCTGATGGCTCAATTTATTATGTTATTCGTTCTAGCGGTTGTGTTAATTCCGACGGAAAATATGCTCATCTTCGTCTTGAGTTATGGGCGTGTCATGTTCGCAGTTGCCGGGTAAGCATCATAGATCTTTTTTTAACATACGAAAAGTCAGAAAACTTTCTGTTCTTTTCCTTCTCTTTAAAAAGTCAAAATCGGTCAACCAGAGATACTGTTCTAAAAAGATTCTACGGTCAATGGACCACCTCTTTTTACGTAGAGGCACAAAAATTGTAATGTACATAGTTGCAAAACCGTAGTAACGAAAACGTTAATTAGAGATATTTCCCATGAAAGGTATCATTTAGAAACGTTGGTGATCGATAAAGAGGTTTCGCACTCTGCGGCTCATTACGAAAAGCTAATACTCCGAAGAATAAAAATATGCATTGAAGATCATCTCGAACTTCGCAGGTTGGTATTTAAGTGCGCATAAGTATACTGCGTTACATTTCCAAACGAGAGAAAATATACGTCTTTCTTTATACATCACAAAGGACCCAATTTTGTGATAACTAATTAAGATATAAAATATAGTGGTACTCTTAAAAGACTTATAATTAATAGTATCCTTTTATACGTGTCTGCATTTACAGATAGGTGACTTTCTATTACTATATTGTTTGTTTGTAAGGTACATCTCAGTCCTATATGCTGTCATTGGTACTGGCTTGTGCATCATGTTGGTGGGAATTTTGAGTTCCCTTTCGCTTTTGTTAGTCGCAACAACGAATCTTGAAGTAAGGTTCATCATCGACGACTAGAAGCTTACTGCATCTTCATCGAGTTATTTTCAGCTAAATTGTTATTTTTTCTAGTTGATAAGCGCTAAATCAGTGCTTCTGAGCATATGCGAACTCATACAGTTCTTTTTAATCAGCAGTATGGGGCAAAATATGTCTGACGAAAGTGCGCGAATCTTTGACAAAGCGTACGTAATTCGCAATTAGTGTACATGGTTCAAATTTTCTTGCTTAATGTAGATCATAGACTTCCGTACATGAGACGATTATGACGTTAAATGAAAACTTGCAGATATAGTACACAATGGTATGATCTGCCGGTGCATTTACAAAAATTATTTACAATAATACTGTTGAAATTCCAAAGACCTCTCCATATCCTCATAGGAGGAATATATCCTCTGTCGGTGCAGAACTTTGGGGCGGTAAGTAACGCAACATGAATTTCTTTTCAACATTTCCTTAAACCCTATGTGAAATAGGTTTGCCAGACCGCTGCATCCTATTGCATGGTGTTCAGACAATTGTAATAAAGGAAGGCTGTTGATGAATTAGCGAAAATCATTCAACTTTCGGAGCATATCGCTAGTCTTCTAGTGTTCACTGTATAAAAGATAATTATCAGATAAGGTCCAATGTTGTGAAATGTCTTGAATTGAACTTTCGCTCGGTAAGGAATAAATTATAAATGTTCTTTCTAAAATTTTATAAACTATATATTCCATAGGCTCGCCAAAACATTGTCATATTGTATAAACAATTGTAATGAAGAAAGACAACTGATGATTTTAGCAAAATTATACATGTACTGTTGCCTCTGATGTTCTGCAATGTTTCGAATAAAACAGAAATTGGAACGTTGATGATTGTCATTCTTGAGTATTCTTGTTATAAATTATGTGTCCAATGTGCTTCAATACTAACATATTAGTCAGCATTCTATTCTTCATTTAGAATACTTGCGTTTAACGATGGTACTGCACGTATAATACCGGTATTATGCCAGCAAAGTTATACCGAAACCGATATATTACCGAAACCAATATATTACTGAAAACCGATATATTACTGAAAACCGAAATAAATACCGGTATTTTTTCGGTTATTAAACACTAAACACTAACACTAACACTAATAAACTAGGAATAATCTAACAAACTAATAGTACATATACTAATAAAATTCAAGATCTTTCTCTGCTGTCAGTGTGTTCGCTCAATGCTCGGTCATCAGACTGTCGAGCTCCCACGCTTCGTTACCGATCTCAATAACAAATTGTCATTTGTTAATATTCCGCGTCCATGTCGGTCGTCCCTGCTATTCTTGTTTAACCATGGTTTCACCATGGAAAGATTTACCTGTTTCTCCACATAAAACCCCCCAAATGAAGGGGGGCTGGTCTTTCCGTGAAACAGCGAAAGTCTAGTCGAGCAACTAGTCGAGGACCTACGGACGTCGTCATCGAAACCGGTAGCATTGGACAGTCAGAACCCTGCAGCGAAGACTTTTCGAAAGCAGAGAATTAGAAAGAGAGCGAGTCATCTTCTAGCCGATTCATCGGATTAATAAGGCCCGTGGAGGGACTTACCCTACCCTCGCTTCCGGATAATCCGGATGGTCTAGTGATACGTCGATGGCGACGAATATAATGGCCACGAATCATCGACCCCTTAGCCGCAACGCAGTGTCTCCCCCGTGGCCAATGGAAGGGGAAGTCGTCCGGCGGCGACTGGACCCCTTCCTCATCCATTTTCTTCCGGGACCTTCAATCGGAAATGTCGGCTCTAGACCGATCTGGACCGGGCCCTTGGTTACCAGTAAGAAATTCAAGGTTCTCAGAATCTTGCCATCTTCAGCCTTCTAAGGTCGGTGGTAAGAAGCTGACTTGCTGGGGATAGACCACGGGACACACGCACAGACACCCACAAATTCATACATCCATTTACACCTCTGTAAACTGCAAACTAACCAAAGTGCCTGAGTAAATTTCGAATAACGAATCAGTCGAATGGAAGAAATATCCTCCAGTACCCTATCATCGCCTGCATGTCATCAAATTTTTTCAGATTCTTCGCTTGTACACAGAGGGACTTAACCCTCATACACTCCTGAAAAATAGTTAGTTAAAGGATGCTCGGGTGATATTTCACACATTTTTGCTCTAAACTTTAATAAAGTTATAGAGTTATAGTTATAGATATAAATAAGTTTTAAGCTATAGATAAACTGTTTTAATTTTTTAATTATATTTTACAGGTATTACATATATAAATAGCATATTTATGCTCGCCACATATAGATTGTCTGCACATTTCACAAGCTGCGTATGCTTTCTGATCTTTTCCTTCACACAATTCGCATCGAGTTCCTGTAATTTTTTATTTTTTTTTTTTATTTTTAATGAAATTGATGGACCAGTAATTGCGTGTGGAGTGTTTACTACAGTGAGGGAGGGTACATGAGGGAGGGTACATCTCTGTTGAAACTGAATAATATCATTAGCAAGAACAGTGCAACTAAACTTTCTAAATCAGAAGTTTATACGTGATAACATTAGTACATATCGAGTAATTGAAAAACATTCTATCGAAATAAAAATATGTCAGAAAACAACGTAATAAACCCTTTTGAAAACAGTATGTAATACATTTTATAAGCAAACGATATTTGGGTGAAATATCACCCGAGGGGCTCTTTCGGTACTTCTTATTTTACAATGTTACTATCATATAAAAAATGTTAACGACCTGTGTCTTGCATTTAATTGCAAACTTTAGACAAATACATAAAGTTATATCACATTTAGATAGGAACCAAACATCGTACAGTATTTGAAAAAGAAAATGAGTGAATTTTCACCCGAGGACAGTATGAAGGTTAAAAATGTTGATATGTTCCATTTATTCACTATCAAAATTCCAAAACGAAGGTAGCCAGGAAGCATAGGCAGTTATCAAATATTTTTCTCACACAATTTTACGACTGGTCAAAATTTTAACAAAATCCATGCGGAGGCGAGCCAGTTTAAAGTTGATTTATGAAGGATCCGGAACTAAAGATGATTGCAGGGTTCACACGAACTTGTAAGTGCAACGAACAAAAACAAGCACTTATTTATTACATGAAAGTAAAAAAACAATTAAAAAAATATATATCGGTAGGTGGACTTCTCTAAAACTTAAGGAACATTCACAAGAAACGAAGTTTTAAGGTATTTTGGGAAAATTATAACTTAGGTAAAATCTGTTGTTGTAACTTCCGGATCTGTGGATAAGAGTGTTGAAAATTGTCTACAACCATCCTCTACATGTCGGTACTATGATTCGGGATACATACCACATGAAGAAAGAATTTCACAGTCTATCTTTGACATCCGATTCGTCCCCCTAAATGAATGTATGCAGTGTAAACTCAATAATTACACATATTTTTCGTATTTTTATCACAAATCACGTGTTCCATAAGTTGTACAACTTTAGTCCATCGTAGGCACTGTCATTGTTCGCACTTGTGAGGTACATACAATTGTACATTTCCATAGGTAGATCTGCACGACTCGAACGCTGTCGTTCGACTGCGTTTATTCATGTAAAACATTCGAGTGCGCATGTTCTCGCAGCACGTGCCGCGTCCCATAATAATTCGATCCCTCAATAAAACTTATGTACAGTAATAGCAAGAACGATTACAATATTACAATGCAAATTTGCACAAAAGACGTTCGTAAATATCTTAATCTATAGAAAACAAGCGGATTCGAGGTAATATTTTATAGTTCGTTGGTGTGCAGTGTTAAGAAATATTAATAGCTATTATCGTGTAAGACATGATGTGGCTGAATCCAGTGATACTCTGTGTTTCGTTGCGCAGACGTTTTACTACCTTCGTGCGGAAATCCACGGTTTTCATTCTGACAGAAGCTTCGGGCTTCAGTTGTACAATTTATCGGTTCAGGTGCTTTAATGACATGGAAATCGCACGTGATTATCGTTTTGTCCGTATTAACTTTACGATTTTTTGTTTGTATGCACAAATAAAAATACACAGTCTTGTACGTCGTGTAATCGCTACGTCGTTTTTCGCATTTGTCTTGATAATATCGGAAGTGGCTCTGGTATACTTCTTTGTCCTACACAGAATGCTTGTCAAGCACTTTCTTATACGCAAAATTTTCAGGTCTGCAAATTTTTTCAAACGAAATTAGTGATGAAGGACATTATCGAAAGTGTCCCATTGATAATTGTAGATGGGTCTATTTTACTTGCTTTACTACATCTTGCTCTAAACGGGAAGAATGTAAGATTCATTTCCCATTAAAATTCGTGTACTTAATTGTCCTTTTATATCAATACAATAATCGAAAATGTATCAGTGTTATTAACCCTTTGCCGATAGCTTATATATTTGACTTGATATTGTATTGATATATTAAGGGGTCATAAAAGCACGATATTTTACGCCTCTATAACGTAATAGAAATGATTATCACCTGTCCAATTTAAAATGCATAAATGTGAACTAAAGATGCACTGAGAAAAGGCTTTTATTTCTGGATTTCTTCAGTTAATCGCAGTTTCTTTTCAGAATGAAAAATTAATCGAGTTGGTGAATGAAAACTGGCTTAGACAACGACACGAAGAAGAACACAAAATAAAGTTACAGTTCACTGAAACAGCAGTTTTCTACGTCACGCTATTATCTAGTAGGAAGAACAGTGAATCTGGCTTGTGCATATTATCTCGCGTGCTGTTATTGGAATAACATAAATACTCCTTGCAGTATACGTCATTATGGCCGTACCTCTAGCGTGTTTGTCGGGGTTTACTTCTCAACTTCTGGATATAATAATACCATTAAATGAATCTCGTCCAAGAGCACTCATTCTTCCGTACGACTTTTTCCTGGATGATCAAGAATACTTTTATCTTATTCTGATGGCTCAATTTATTATGATATTCGTTCTAGCGGTTGTGTTAATTCCGGCGGAAAATATGCTCATCTTCGTCTTGAGTTATGGGCGTGTCATGTTCGCAGTTGCCGGGTAAGCATCATAGATCTTTTTTTAACATACGAAAAGTCAGAAAACTTTCTGTTCTTTTCCTTCTCTTTAAAAAGCGAAAACTAGCATATCCAGAAATACTGTCCGAAAAAGATTCTACGGTCAATGAACCGTCTCTTTTTTCGTATAGGCACGAAAATTGTAATGTATATAGTTGCAAAACCGTAGTAACGAAAACATTAATTAGAGATATTTCCCATGAAAGGTATCATTTAGAAACGTTGGTGATCGATAAGGAGGTTTCACAATCTGCGGCTCATTACGAAAAGCTAATACTTCGAAGAATAAAAATATGCATTGAAGATCACCTCGAACTTCGCAGGTTGGTATTTAAGTGCGCATAAGCATACTGCGTTACATTTTTAAACGAGACAAAATAAAGGTCGTTCTTTATACATCACAAAATGGTCGATTTTGTGATAACAATTTAAGATATAAAATACCGTGATACTATTAGAAAACTTATAATTTCTAATTTTCTTGCATACATTTGTGCATTTACAGATGGGTGACTTTCTATTGCTATATTGTTTGTTTGTAAGGTACATCTCAGCCCTGTATGCTGCCATTGGTATTGGTTTGTGCATCATGTTGGTAGGAATTTTTAGTTCCCTTTCGCTTTTGTTAGTCGCAGCAACGAATCTTGAAGTAAGGTTCATCGTCGACGATAAGAAGCTTACTGCATCTTCATCGAGTTATTTTCGGCTAAACTGTTATTTATTCTAGTTGATAAGCGTTAAATCATTGCTTCTGGGCACTTGCGAACTCATACAGTTCTTTTTAATCAGCAGTATGGGGCAAAATATGTCTGACGAAAGTACGCTAATATTTGAGAAAGCGTAAGTAATTCCCAATCAGTGTACATTGTTCACGTTTTCTTGTATAATGTAGATCGTAAACCTCCGTACATGATACGATTGTGACGGTAAATGAAAACTTGCAGATACAGTACACAATGGTACGATCTGCCGGCCCATTTACAAAAATTATTTACAGTAATATTGTTGAAATTCCAAACACCTCCCCGTATCCTCATAGGAGGAATGTATCCTCTGTCGCTGCAGAACTTTGGGGCGGTAAGTAACGCAACATAAATTTTTTTTCTACATTTCCTTAAACCCTATGTGAAATAGGTTTGCCAGACCGCTGTATCCTATTGCATGGTGTTCAGGCAATTCTAATAAAGGAAGGCTGTTGATGAATTAGCGAAAATCATACAACTTTTAGAGCGTATCGCTACAGGCTTCTACTGTTCACTGTATAAAACATGACTATCAGACAAGAATATAAATGTATATTTTTGGGTCTGATGTTGTGAAATGTCATGAATTGAGCTTTCGCGCGGCAAGGAATAAATCATAACTTTCTTTTCTAAAATTCTATAAACCATATACTCCATAGGTTTGCTAAAACATTATCATATTTTATGATGTTAAAACAATTGTAATGAAGAAATACAACTGATGATTTAAGCGGAATTATACATGTATTGTCGCCTCTGATGTTGTGCAATGTCTTGAATGAAATAGAAATTATAACGTTGATGGTTGTTACTCTCGCGTATTGTTATTGTTAATTATGTGTCCAGTGTGCTTCAACACTTACGTATTATTCGTTATTCTATTCCCCATTTACAATACTTGCGTTTAACGATGGTGATGTACGTTTAGTGGAGTGATTGGTGAGACGATTTCGGAACCGATATAACTATACGTACACAGATATTACTTTCTCTAACTCGTATGCATTGGAGTGCTGTCATATACCGTTTGACTGAGCAAGTCTTAAGAAATCCCTAGATATTCACTTACCCCATGTTTGCACGCAGACGCAGAAGCCGGCAAACTCTGTTCGCCCATTGTCTTAATATTACATTAGTAAGAGATCTTTCTTACCTCTTGTATCGCGTGATGGTAAAATGTAAAATTTATCATAATTGGCCGAAGAAGAATTTTCAATCGCACTGTTATGTAGGCCCCTCATTGTTTTAAGACATGATTGTTAGTATAAGGGACGAAAATCCTCAACACGGCAACAGTGTCTGCCTGTGACACTTGGCAATAGTAACCAGCATTCCTGGAAAGGGATCTGTCCTATTTTAAATAAAAAGGACAAAGAGCCATGCGAGGAGAGCAGCCCCGCAAAAGGTCATAAAAAGGCAGGCTTCAGAGCACCCTTAGGGCAGCCCCAAGTTAGAAACCATAGACGCACCACCGAGGTGTTGGGTCGCGGAATAGCAACTGTTTTTACAATTATTTTGTAGAATTTTCTCTATATGTAATAAATCCTATGTATAGTCAAAAATCGGTGAAGTTTAAAGTGAATTCAAGGATTCAACCTGTCCCCACCTCTCACCCGATCAACGACAACGACAGCACGGAGTTATGGATACATTATTAACTTTCATGCTGCGTGCATTGTTGTTAATTTCTTTCGATGAAAAAGCAAGATTGCCGCGTTCTAATCGTTTGCCGCTGAAGTGCACCTATCTTTTATCACGTTATGTATAATTACTCAACTATACTTCATTCTCAACAAGTATTCGACGAAGAGAGGGGCAAACGCTACTGTTTCATTCGTTCACCAAATGTTCCTGCGTACTTACCTTATTCATGTCAACACTTCTGCAGGTATTTTATCTCACGCCAGTGCGTTATTGTTAAATATGACTTCCTGTAATGGTCAAACTATTTCCAGTTAGGTAAACTTTTTACGTCGAAATTAGATCTGAGTCTCCTTATCCACATTGTGCCAGCCATGATGGACACATTGATGTGCTTACTTTTCATGGCCCTGTCCTATGTCAACATGAACAAAGTAAGATCTGAATAAACTTTTGGAATGTTGTCCTAAATATATACGCTATAATTACCTATTCACGTAAGAATACTAACGTTGTCAAATTATTTTTATCGTTGATGAATTATCGTTGATGCAAAATGACTGGAAGGAGGAGCGGTCCATAGAAGAAATGAAAATCAAACAACGATACAGTGATACCTCTATATTACTTGTCATGTCTTACACACGTAAGAATCAAGAAAACACGTATCGTATATGGTTTTTTCCAATAACGCTAAACAAAGATAATATTTTTTTACCATGTATGATACATGTAATGTCATTTTTAATATTGGTTTCAAGTCCGCAGTCTATTTATTCCTAATATTCTCGGTCCGTAAACAACTTCGTATTTTTTGACGAATTTTCATTTTTTTCTTTCAATTTAAAACTTCGGACCGTATTTTGTGTAGTTTTAATTGGAAAAAGCAGGATCAAAGGCCACGTAAACCAGCCATATTGGACATTGATTAAAAGCATGAAATGTGAAAGAGAAATTTTAGGTAACTATACTTCTACAACTTGTAGTGCCTTTTCAAAAATTACATGCAACTTATGAAAACCCCCAGAATGTACCATATTTCGGAAGAAAAGATCAGAAAATTGTAAATTAGTAATATTACTCCAAAATATGCTTTTTACATTATACGTAAGTTTAGCAGTGTTTTCAATAATAATGCTCAATAATAATTTCGTTCCATATTTTCTCGATATCGTTGTACCGCTCAATAAGTCTCGTCCACGATTACTTCCTTTCCAAGCAGAATTCTTCTTAAACGAAAATGATTTTTTCTACACCATTTTAACATATGAGTGTATGACAATTATCGTGGTTGCAGGTCTTGTTTGCGCCATCGAGAATACGTGCATAATTATCACACATCACGCTTGCGGAATGTTTGAATCTATTGGCTCATAAAATTGCGCTTTGCATTAGGGAGCATCGGAAAGCTATTAAGTTGGTATTGTGCTGAAAACTTTTATAAGTTACTTGAATTACGTTGGCGCATGTATGTCACGCGTTATTTCGTGCCAAAGGTTCGCAACGATCGTCGATTCTTGTTACGAATCCCGTATTCTCTTGATCCTTGTCGAAACCGTAGTCGCTTTTACAGCTTCGTGGGTCGAAATGACGACGATAGAGGTAAAAGAAAATCCTGCCTTCTTCTTAGGTGTCGATCTTGACATTCGGCTAAATGCACCTGCTGTATTCCAGCTGGTCGACGTAAAAACTGTCTTCTTCACCATTGCACAGCTGACACAATTTGCCTTACTCAGTTATACAGGGCAGCGATTAATCGATACAAACACACAGCTATCCAGCAAAGCGTACGAACAATAAATACATATCTAGTTAAAATTTATGTCATTTTAACACGCTGACAACCATTTTGCCTAAATCTGTAGATACAACAGTGAATGGTTCTGTTATCCAGTCCCTTTGCAAAATATACATATACTATTGATAATGAAAACGTGTCAACCGTGTGCGATAGTTATTGAAAGTTTTTGTACTTTGTCCATCGAAAACTTTGGCACGATGAGAACATTTTAGATATTAGAGTCATTTCAAACTTTCCCGACAACCTTACGCTGAAATTAAGTTTATTCTACTCTTAGATGACGCAATCCGCTGTATCCTGCTGCACAGTGTTAAAGCAGCTTTAGTAACCTTCGATAAATTCAAGAAAATACATGTACATCGTAAATACAAAGCCCCAATCTCTAACAACTTTAAAATATCATTAATATATTAGTTTCAGAATAATATTTTGCACCTGTTGTTAAATATGTCTGAGAAGACAATTAAAACTGTACATATTACGGTAAAAGTACGTATTGTATTACCATGTTGCACGACGTTGTTAATGAATTTACGAATTGAAAAAAAGACCAGCAAACAAAAGGGAGAATTGCTGGATTTATTGAAACACGTATCATTTCGTGAGAGACAAGAGATTTTCGAATCTAATAATATTGTACCGTCGAGAGGGTTACAGCCAATAATTGACCGAACCTACTACAGCAAGATAGTCAATCGTGCGGTCAATCCCAGCTGATTTGTTTCACTAAATGACGAATCACGATTCAAAGTCACGATACGGCAGAATCACGCACTTTGCATTGTAAGTAGATTGCCGGAAAATCAGGACATAAACTTACCTGTGCTGAAATCCTATTATTTCTCCGTCCACAAATATTCAGAATATCAATAGAAGCAAGTATCAACACCAATACGAATGTTCATATGGTGAGCCACTTATGCGGATGCGAATACAAATTTTTCATTGACAACTTCCATTGACTAAACGCGTGACTTTCTGCGCGACGTTTGTCGCGTATAACACCGCACTCGTCGGATGATCATGACTTACTGAAGAAATCCACGATATAGTCAGTCAGTGCGCATGTTCCACCACGGGAGTGTGAACACAACGGCTTTACTACTTCAATATTTAAAAGCAATTACTGGCAATCCAGCACCGGTTATTACGATATGAAAGAGTTCTCTAGGAACTCGATAGATAGAAAACATCGGTGCGAAAGATTTCACTTCAGAAAATCATTTTCCTTACATAAAGACACACAAATAATTATCTGTAATGATGATAATGTTAATGATGGTCTGGGAGGACAATATTACGAAGAAATTAACTCGATCGATGGTGCTGCGTTTCCCTCACGAAGAGCCACTTCGACAGTTAGGGTCGACGCTTGCACTACGTCGGATAGTTCGCCTTAAATTTCGTCGGAATCGTAGAAAACGGTAAACTGCCGCGAGCAAACTGTCATCGTGAGTCATGAATATGATGAAGGAACAATTCTTCACCAGAGTCAATTTTATTGTCTTTTCCTACTATGGACATTTCCCACATCGAAGCCGTTTAGCTTGTATCATTGTCACTTCCAGCTTTGCTCTCTACCTCACAGCAATAATTTTCTTTCAGGTGATTTTCATAAAAATATTTTTCCTTTAATCTAGGATAACCAGCCAATTATTCTGCTACTATTATGTTATTGTAGGTCATAAAACTTTTTAAAGAAGATTTAGACACTTACCTTGTATTCGATATTCTACCGACGTTAATGACGACAATTACGCTCCTTTTGACATCGTTAATCTGCGCTTCTGACAGGAAAAAAGTAAAGTTTTTCGTCTCACAGTCAACGCTACTCTATTGACATTCACGTGAAGAACAATTAGTAAATATTTAGCACACAGAATAATCAAATGAGCACAACACATATAATACTTAACTATCCAGTTCTTTACATATTTTTCAGATTCGTACTTTTTTCATTGCAGCATTACGAAATATTTTTAATGGTAGAAGCTAACTTTCATCGACCGAGGACCGAGGAAGAGAGTAAAATCCAGCAAAAATTACTGAAGGACATGGAAGGATTTGTGACTTTGTTTACACGTAAGATATAATTGTCTTCATTTTTTTGTTGTGCGATCGAAATAAATTCTCTTTTCAGTATTTCTGTACGGGGCGACATTTACAGCGATTTCGACAGATTCCGTTATACAGCTTCTGTATTTTCCCAGCTTTCATAATGAAACGAATCGGCGAAGGTTTCTTATTCCAGCGGAATATTTCGTCGATGAAGAAGAAAATTTGATTTACTTATTAGCATTACAATACTGGGGATGTTTTATAAGTTGTACATATTTAGCTGCCGTCGAAAACGTATTTATTATGTGTGTGTTTTACATCTGCATTATGATCACCGAGACTGGGTGCGACGATTTTTTATCTAAAGATTTTTCTATAGCTTCAAACAATTACAGGTTTACGCGCTTGACTAGGTGAAAATGTAATAATAATTACCGGCACTTTCATTAGGTACAATTTAGAAAATCTAACGGCACACACCGCGGGTATGAGAAATAAAGAATATGAAAATCTACTGGCTGCTAGAATTAAGAGTTACGTTCAACTGCACCGAACGGCCATACAGTTGGTATTCATAAAAATTTCGTTAAGCCAAAACACACCTGACATTTTTTACAAATGTTCAATTTTTGTAAATATATCAATATTAATTGATATATTCCAATTTATCCATTACACAGCTGTACTGCGAATGTCAATACCGCCTGTAAATGGTACATGCTTTTGTCGCTGGCTGTAACCGTCTGTGCATTAAGCTTTTTATTAGCGGAAATAAAAAACACCGAAGTGAGAGATACATATTTAAAATTTTGTCATTTTTCATAACTTTGGGAAAATCGTTTTCCTATGTCATGTAATTTCAGATAAGCCTCGTTAGAGCAATGTGCTTCATCAGTACTATGTCGGGTCACTTCTTCATTCTAAGCGTATTGGGACAAAAGCTCATGGACACATATGCAGAATTATCCGACAAAGTGTGAGTGTTTTTTGCATTACAAATAGCCGTATTTTCCTTTCGTCCTGCCGATTAGGGAATTAGATTAGGGAAAGAGTAGCAACTCACTCGTCGCACATTTGTATTTTTAATCTGTGCTTTTAGGTACAATGCAGAATGGTACAACTGTCCCCCAAAAATCCGGAAAATACTTGTATTAATATTACTGAGAACACATAGAGTTTCTGCGATAGTCATGGGTTTTCTTTTCGTGCTTTCCCTCGACAACTTTTGTTCGGTGAAAATATTGCAAACATACGGTTACCCAGATATTTTGTCCCTATATTCTCACTATTTCAGCATACCATTTGTTTTAGCAGGTTTTGAAAACAGCAGTATCATATTGCATGGTGCTGAACCGATTCCAGTAACTCGACCATAGTGGTATTCCCTCAATTAGAACGTCATCTATTGTAGATCAGTTTGTAAGTATATTATATCATATATCAGTATATGCTCTTTATTACGAACGTTCATGGAATATTTTCTAAATATGATAAGTGGACTTTCGTCGTAACCATTGTATAGGTTGTTCGGAGTGGCAAAATAAAATGATCTTCTTTCTTCACAAATAATACACTTGTATTGATCAACCATCGAAATTATTATATCTCTCATCGTGTACATTAATCCAATTTGAGCTAAAATTGTGCAAATGTACAATTCATTCTGTATCACCCCAATTATTTTTTGTTACTTTATTCATCAATGTTGAACAGTCTTTATATTGTATTTCCTTTTTTTAATCACTTTATTTTCCACCTTTTGGTTTTTGGATTATTGTAAATTCGTCAGACATGGACAACTGTCGATTAATCATCGACTCTGCCGAACTTAAAGCATCGATCTGTAAGCGGTCAGATATGTTGACGTTAGGTACGTGTAGCGAGCAGAACGCAGAGGAGGATGGGAAATTACTACGTATACAACAGGTATGATATAGTTAATGTAGCGGGAGAAATGGAGGAAACTGCCTCGTGGGAGATGCTTATCGAAGATTCATTGTCATAAATCTGACACTCTCGATGAGCGACATGGAAATGATTTGTCACTTCCGGAGATCAATGATTAACGAGGTATATGACGATATTCGTAGCATTTGCCCGTTTCAATCGCACATACGCACAAATACTTGGACAAATATATGTGCATGTTATGCGAAACGTCTATTTACGTATTTATTTTTCATGTAAAACTAGTTCAGGAAATTGCTGTAAATGACATCTCTGTTTTTCTGTATTAATTAATTTTTACTAATTCTCTATTAATTTTCTATCAATTTATGCACTACCAGAAATTACGTAAACCTTGATTGGTTTGAGACTAAAACTGTCCGTTAGTAATTAAATTTTACTAACGAATGTGACAGAACGGAAGGGAGGGGTCGATTAGTTTAAAAACAGAAATACAAATTCATTAAAAATCTATTATTTCTTACAAATTTTTGGTGTTGACATTGAAGACATACGTATTTATATCTTCTTATAAATACACTCGAGTCGCCGGTACGTAGTACATTTTTACAGGAAATATTTTGCATTATATGATAATGCACAATTATAGTGAATCCATTACTGTACATGTATCTACAGTTGTGTAAAATTTTTAATATAAGCGTATTCTTTGTAAAAAATAGGGCATGTTTAAAAATGAGCATACGTCTCATTACGCATCGACCGGCAATGTCAACGTTAAAAGTAAAATTCCCTCTATCCTCTCTCTTTGGGAGAGCATGGAGCAAAACTTCGTAATGAGTGGCGAAAATAAGTTCGTACATTCTGGGCTACTGAAATCGAACTTCTTTAATGGTTCCACAGTGTTCCAGTTTTCCAGGATTAAATTGAAAAATCGGAAGACGTACATACGTATACACATGACCAAAGAGAGAAAAAGAGTTGGCGAGTGAACGAGACCGTGCGAATGGAACTTTATTCGAAGCTTAAATAGGCGCGATACTTTTCGGGCACAAACCAGAAGAAACTAAGGAAATATTTGTACAATGATGGTATAATGTCAGTCTACGTAGGCAAGAGCTTGATCGTTCGCTTAGAGAGTCTCGACCGTGGCAAACCATCACTTTACGCCCTTTTCAACAGTCATCAATCATAATGACTTTTCGTTTTCCAGCTGTTTCGTGCCTACTGTCAAGCTATGATCGTCTATATATTTATCCGTGCGGGTGGAGTGTGTTGGTTTCTGTATGCTCGTTCTTCCTTACACCTAAGCTCAGAGGATCGTTTCTTGGCAATCTCGCAGTTCCGCGGTGTAATGAAGAGATCCATTAAAATGCACTTGACACATGCATTCACTTTCAGCGCGTCCCTTATCAGATTTGCTGCAACACAAATGTAAATGACACATTAGTGTAAAAAAGATTTAGTCAATAGAGCTGATGTGATTATTCGCAAAGTAATAATCATTGTCCATAATAATACAGGTAATCCCCCATATAACACGATATTTCGATCCCTAAAAAGTCTGTACTGTACGAAGTCGTGTTTAATTAAAAGTGCGCTTTGATAATCATCGAAAATACCTTTAATAGTTTCAGCCGAATAAACCCACTTTCAAGTTCAATTTGACCGATTTTGCGCGGACGACTTAGCCGAGATTGACTTATTAATGAAACAGTCATATATTTATCTAACATTCGACACAAGAAACAAAACCCATTGCAGAAATTTTAAAAGTCATAACAAACACTCTTCCCTCGAAATTACAATTTTAGCCGCCTTGTTTGAACGAAAGGTATCGATCTATTCAATGACCACGCTTGCAATTGAAAATCTCTATCACGGATTGCGCTATTAAAGGGTTTCGCGAATTAAAGCAAAAGTAGTTTGAACAAAATTGCCCGCATTAGTAACCAAGTAAACGACACGTGAATTGTTTTTCAAAATAACTGCCATAGACTGAAGTTTTCAAATACAGCGGGGACCCTCAAGGTAACGTATTATACGATAATTACCCGTATAATCTTTACTTAGGCTGTTCGTAAAAGTTCTGCCCATTTTTACCCTAAAGTAAAGTAGTAGAAAGTAAAGTTATTGGAAATTGGATAAGTAGTGCCGGCAGTGTTGGTGAGAAATTTGAAGGCAGGGGATCAGCTGGATGGTCGGCCTTTGTTTTATCCACTTTCGAGCTGACTTTGACTCGGAGTTTAAATCCGGCGCCATCGGAATCGCCCGTAAAACCAGTTATGCTAGACTTCCTTGGCCGGCCAAGGATTTATCGTCGCGACCTTTACGGCACGTTGCCTTTACAAGATAATCCGCATTGTGCGCTAAGAAAAAAGGTTGATGCATGAGGTGCACAGGATTTTACATGATAAAAGCAGCTGCGAGGGCCGATTCTGTCGTTTGCCTTCGACAAAGTCCCTTTATCCCCCCTTGTTTCCCCGCTTTTCTATTCTTCATCTAACGATCGTGTAAGGCCAGCGAAATGTAGATCTCTTCGTATATCGCAGAAAAGGACCTTTAATACGAAAGGGAAATGCTCGCATGATCTTCTCGAGTCTTTCTCGATAGAATTATTAAAACTTTGCCAATCTTTCAATATATGTACATACGTATGGGAAAGTACACGCGAATTAAACATTTCAACCGAAGCTTCATTATCGGGAAACTCGACAATCCCAGAAATCCCTGAGTTTTTAATGAAATTGCCCTTTTGACGTCGATGAGAAAGCACATATGCCTTTAATCCGTACACTCAATACGATTAGTTTTTGATGGAATACCGGCACATTTCTTCCGTTCGTCGTTCATTAAATTAATGAGACTCGTTAAATGGAATAAATCGTTTAAAAGCGTCAGCTTTGCGCTTTAAATTCCTGGAAATGATAATTTCTAACTTCTTTATGAAATTATCCCATTATGAGAATCACATGTTCTCAGGATAAAACGCAGCCATTTCCCGGATGAAAATCAGGGTCAATTCGATTATTTCGGTAATATCTGTGAATTACTTGACATATCGTTCTAGATTAAAAGCATCAAATGATAAAACCTTTCCAGCGATAACTAAAGTGTGACATTTCTGGCAATACTCATATGCCTCTTCTACCACTTATAACGTTGAACAATTTATAAAACCGTCGTTCCGTTATCACTATTTTGAATTAATACGTATAATCTATATGTACATAATCAATATGTATAAAGTATATCCATGAAATGCATATAAAATGTATAAAAAATGTCAACAAAATTATAAACACCAGTATAAAATATATAAAATTAAAATAATGTATTTTTCTGAAGTTTTCCAGCATAATCCCCTTTTTCTACCGCTTCTTCGTCCCGTTTGACACAGTTTAACTTTACGAAATTTCCTGTCGGACCCTAACTATCGTGTTAACCAAATAATACTCAGTACAGCGAAACATACCTCCGGTTTTTGCGTGTCAACGCTATTAAGCGCAACAGTTTCGGGAATGGTGTCGTCGTCTGTCACGTCTCTGACGCCAAAGACAGTGCGATAGGTGAAGGCCGTTAAGATGGATCCTCCGATTGGGCCGAACCAGTAGATCCAGTGATGGGCCCACTGATTGTTCCAAACGGCCGGGCCGAATGACCTAGCCGGGTTCATGCTGCAACCTGTGTAAGGACCGACCGCCGTAGCAAGGGCAGTCACTGCCAGGCCGAATTTTATCGCCACGGAATCTGTGTTATTCTCGTTCCTGCGGTCCCATATGGCGCAGGCCAGGAACATGAGGATACTCGTCGCCAGAGTCTCCATCAGGAAACCCTGGATGGCCATCAAGTCCTGATGAATGTCCGTCACGCAGAACAAGTGAGCGGTTTCTGGGTTCCCGGCAGTGAGGTGTTCCTTAGGCGTCACTACCTGCGCAACAGTTTCAACACTTCTCTAATCACTAACTTGTCGCCTTTTTTTAACCTTTTCTAAGTGAAAGGAACCGTCCACTACAATCTCCGGGAACCGGTGCGACAATGAACCTCACAACAGTTCGATACAAATATTCTAAGTAATGTAATAAAGGGTTATTGTAATTGTAAAGAGCATTTTGTGATTAATCAGTGAGAAAGATTGATTCAATGAGAAAATCCATAAAGGCATACTGAGTACATGTATCTATTATAATCGTGGATCTGTTAGAGATTAATGAAAGGAGAAAGACTTTTTATATGCAGTTCAGTGAAACAATAATTACGCTTGTCGTCGAGTTTTTTCGTTTCTTTTCTTACCGACCCTTCTTTGTTAAACACAGACGTGTGATATGAATAATTTCGTTCGATTAGCAACATGATCACGCGTGAAAGCTCTGGACAAAACAATTTTCAATACACATCCATCCGTTGTATCCGTAAAGGAAAGATTCTATTCTAAATCCAAGAGTTTACATATTATTATATTATATCTTCGTCAAACGGCAACCGATAATTTGAATAATATGCTTCGTTTAAACGCGCCAACATGAACCACGCGCCGCGGGAATATCTTTATCTTATCTACTTCAGTGTGTTTACGCGGCGCGAATTTTCTTCTTCCAAATGTTTCAGATGATTTGTGGCATTTCCTGAAATCAGCGACAGCGGGAAACGAAGAAATACGCGAACGAAGGACAAAGTACGGGCCTGACGACGAAAAGATGAGAGCAGAAATTGGATGTCAAAGAAATGGAGAATATTGATACACGTGCGGCTACTGATTATGTAATGCTTTTATCGTGTCGGTTGCCATATGTCGCTAATTAAACGACAAGCCTTCAGCTCCGTATTATTATTATCATTATTGTAATAATAGCTCTTCAATAATCAATATTCGGGACTTTCCCGCTGTTAAGTATTTCTTTATTACTCAAATCACTAGCATAAGTGTATCATTTTTAACCGAAATTTCCCGAATTTCAATGTTCGACATTATGGTTAAATGTATTAGGTTGGCGAGAAAGTTTTTCCATCTTTTTACATTAAAAAGAAACCAATAATTCTGCCATACTAACCACTTATTTTTGACCAATATAATTTCTTCTGTTAATTATGACATTTTCCCATCTGCTTGTGAATTTATTAATACCACTTTCACAAAATTTTACATATATGCGGAAAACGAAATTATTTTCTCACCGATGGGATAGTATAAATTTAGAAATATTTTCCTGATAATGAAATATCCAAATGGATTGGAGTTAAGTGACTGACCTTTAACATGCCGTAACCCACAACAGCACCTGTCGTTTGCGCGAGCAAGTAAACCAAAGCTTCAGGAATGCTTTTCTTCCCCAGAACCACTGCCCCCGCGGTGATAGCCGGGTTAACATGTGCGTGGCTGATATGACCAAAGCACTGAAAATAATAAATAATAAACAGATTAATAACTCCTACGCAGTAAAGAGGTTGATTAAAAATATTCTGAACAGAAGAAATAATATTAAGTAGTCCGATGTTTCATCGGCAAAAGTGAAAACAATGTTTATTGAATTCTCGAAAATATACAATATGCACGACACCTCGAGGTTTGTTAATTATTCACCAAAATAAACAATATTCGTGTTATTATTGAATGTAAAGTCTCGATAGTTTAAATTATAATATGGATCGAACCCACTTCGAATTATCGGAAGATAAAAGAAGTATAATTGTACTTATAAACACAATAAAGTGGAATATGTAAGTTAAAAAACAAGAATCAGGATGTATCATTAGGCGTTTATTAATATTTAACATAATTCGGGATAAAAAAACCAGTAAAAAATGGGAGAACGATCTCAGAATTATCGAAAAATAAAAAACAACCAAATGGTACTTTCAAATATGACAAACCGAAACATTTTAATTCAGAATAAGGACCAGTAAGTACGTCTTTACTAAGTATTTATGAACATTTTATGTAATTCTAGACCAGTAAATACGCAATCAAAAGTGAGAATCAATTACTGAGAAAAAGCCACGAAAAACTGAAATTATTGAAAATACAAATCGAAACTCCAGTGCACTTGCATTACGAGAGGCATTATGCAATCGTTGTTAGACACTTAATTCCTTACGCAACGACATTGAAAGGCTACAGGTGTGAACTGACATTAATATAAAATTGATGTTGCGATAGGAGGAACAGCAGCTGCGCTCGAATTGTAATGAAACAATAGATCTTCGCGGAGGAATGCAGAGACGGAGCAAGTTTTCTGCATTCCATTAGATAATATCCTTCAAACGACCGGCGGCAATGACTGAACATTCGCTGACCTGGATGACGATCATGACGGCCAATCCGAAGGTCAGAGTGATCTGCAGATGTGTGGGCACAGCACCAAAACTTCCTATGCAACCCATGCAGCCAATGAATACGAGCATCGCTGTCCCGAGCATTTCCGCCAAACCCGTCAGTATGGTGTTCTTTAACGCCCCCTCGCCCTCCACCAGCTTCTTAAATCCTGCAAAGTATCACAGTATTATTTTACTAAATTGCATTCCCGTCATTTGAAATATCTTTAAAAATACTTTGTTACGTTTAGGATTCATTAACCTCTTACACGTACAGAGGGAAATATTAGTTTTCCTATATACATGTATCTAGAGTACATTTTTTTACAAAATATAGATAAATTGTTTGATCCAAAGAAATATTTCGTACAGTTTGTTATTCATTTTTAGACACTTGTAATTTCTTTACATTTTTCGCAATATATCGGATTTCCTTTTTGTTAAAATCTAATTAAACTTACGTTTCTTCAATTGAGAAGATTTTTAGAACTTTGCGAAATTTTAGTAACCTTTTATTTACCTTACTTTGATTACCTAATTTTACTAGCTTTAGCACATAGTGTGGAACATTAATTTTAATACATACATGTACTTAGAATATTTTCTTTACCAAACACGGAGAAATCTTTTAATCCATATAAATATTTAGTGTAGGCATTAATTTATTTTTAAGTACTTATATTGTCGCTAATATTATTACAATAAATTAAAAGTATTTCAGATATCATTTGTACAGATGTTTATCACTGCCATCGATACATGCGAAAGACATTGAATGGCACTTCCGGAGCAAAAAATAGATTCTCTGCTAAGAAGAAAACAAGGTTTTTCGAGTTATTTTTACAAACGACAACCATCTGAATCATAAATATTGCGCTGTTAAATTTAGAATTATTTTTGTTACACTTTAAAGAATGCCTTAATAATGTATTCTTATTTTTCTTAGTAATCGAAAGTACATAAAATTAGTGGCGTTTACATTGTTACAAATATTTCTACTAAACGACGTTAAGTTATCTAGCATCAAGCTATTTGCCACGTTTTCTCGATTTGTATATTCATGACGGAAGCGGTTCCCAACAAGGCCGAGTGTTTGCCTTAATTACAATAGAATCCATAAACATTTTTTTCAATTTCCTTACAATTACGCACACAATGCTGAGAATACGAAAACGAATACAAGTGACATAATTTCCTTTTATTCGTTCGACTCTGTAAGAACGTGTAACTAAAAATCTAACCCATGTAATGCGTTTATTAAAGAGAGAGAGAGAGAGAGAAAGAAACTAATTAATTTCAATAGTAAACATAATACAGAAAGGTTTAACAATTCAATCCAAAAAAGATAATAATAATAATGAAGAAGATAAGAAATACAAATAAAAAGAAAAAGAAATAAAATGACAAAATAAAGTCGCGATAATGTCATTTCTATTTAAATATTTAAATATTTCTATTTAAAGTCAAATAGCAGAAGAACTCTTCTTAAAAAAGATCGAAACCAGATTGGTATGGCTGAACTACGACGATGAAAATCACCAGTTACTTTCGTGTCTTAGGAGTTGTAGACACGGGTGAAAGAGAGCATATGGAAATTACTGCTTTCCGAGCAAGGAGAAACGGAAAATGCTAATACGCCGGCGAACTTTCCAACTTTGCCACTGAATTTACCCGGAACTTAAGCAATATAGCAAAAGTGTCGTACTCCTCGGCAAAAGTCTTACGAGCTTGTCCAACCCGAAATTCTGCCCGCTAATACGCGCTGTACGTTATTCAACAATTCCCTAATTACCCGGATTTTCCAGCAATACGTTAAATAAGACTCGGCCGAAATACAGGCCGATAAGCTCCTAAATATGGACAGACAATGGACCGAAATATTAACTCAAGGTAAATCTGTTTTTATTTAATCGTTCGAGGAAAATTTGGATGTGTTAGCTGTAGGGATTGATTGATCACTTTGATATACAGAAATCTGTGGAATTGTAAATACACAACGACAGCAAAAATGTGATTAATCGCTTGTACATCTGAGTTATTCCGCGAAAAGTAAACTCCTTTTATCGGCCGAAGAGAAGCGCGACACAAATACGTGTAACTGAATTCAGCTCGTTAAAAGGGTCGATTGAATGATCGTTTGTTACATTATTGACTTCCCGTCTACTCGTTTGACACACGACACGTGTATCGCGTGGCTAACGTTAATTGTCAATAACGTCTTCATCATGGGTCACTGTCATATTTTACATATTTTACGATCTCACTATCGACCTCACTGTCGTCATTTTAGGCGCGAAATTAAAACTTCTTCGTTCTGATAACGAATTTACGAAATATCACCTGAGAGAATCTCATCGCAAGTGCGTTATCAGCAATCGTAAATAATACGATTAAGTCATACGTTTCAAGGAGATTTAGTGGACCCTCGCGCCCCCCCCCTTTTTTTGTTCGGTCGATCGGGATAAAAGTTTCACTTTTCGCGGAACGAGTTATTTGCCTGCGATGGCGGATTACTTTACCGAAATGTCGGGACATTTTCCGCGGTCCTCACGTATCGGCGAACTTAGCACGACTGACTCTGCCCAACGTCGTTACCGAATAGAAAGCTGACGTCGTATACCATCAACTCGCACAAGGACAACGTATTCCGCCCTTCCACTCGGAGAAAAGTCGATTGTGCGAAAATTGCCAGTTTGGTCCTAGCTCTGACTAAGTAAATAGAACTCTTCCCGGAATATGAGATAAATCTACTGTCATATCGTAGAATCTCGATAATCTGAGAAAAGTCGGTTTTGTGAAAATTACTCGCATCGCCCTGGGTCTGATTAAATCAATAAAATTCTACTCGAAATATGAGACAAACCTAATGTCATACGGTAGAATCTTGGTAATATGCGTTATTATTATCATTATTATTATTTATTGAAATCTAAACGGGCATAGACCCCTTTGGTACATAAGTGATAATTCATAGAAACAAAGGAAATAAGTTATTTTCTCAATAATCTGATGTTGTTTTGACTTTTTTTAAAGATGGACCTCAAAATTTATTTGTATATCTTCTAAACCGGAATTATGTTAAATATGAATAATTATTTCATAAACATATTGTAAGGTGACGCAGTTTGAAACGAATGAAAATTATTAATGACACTGTAGCTGACAGAAAATACGAGAATGACAATAAAATATATAGTACGACTATCGGCGAGATCGAAGAAACCCATGACATTGATGAAAGGAGTTCGTGTGCCTCAAGTTTCGATTTTTTTCACTGGGAATATCGAGTAATTCTAAGCGCGTGCAGTCGAAAGTCAACTAGTGTTACAGCGAGTAGCGAGTTGCGAGTTGTGAGAAAATTGTAGTGAGTCCAGTAATAAAGTATACGTATATATATATATATATTATTACCGGTAACACGTGGGATATTTGTTTGTTGAAATAAAAAACCCTATCCCACAATATACTTGTTCCTATCGTTAACTTAAATATTTCATCGTTAAATTTTCCGATAATCTGGAAACTCGTGAAATCTATGAAGAATTTTCTGCACCTGCACGGAGAACGCTTTGTACCGTCGTCAGTTATTTTCAAAACTACTCGTTCGATTTTAACCTCGATTGTCAGTTTAATAAATACAGGTGAGGCACGGCACGACATGCAAAACAACCCCAACTTAGCAACCCTGAGCATAAATATACATTCCAAGTACGTACCGTTTAAAATACGACGGCAGTGCATCGCGTCAAGGGAATTCGACGGAATGATATTTTCATTGGCGCCCCGCGAAACCGATGAGCCGAGTTTACGAGAGACTACTTCCTTCGGTGTACGCATCGAAAACATTACGGCGCAGTAGAAAATGAATTCGACGATAACACGACGGAGAAGGCACGGACACGAAACGAGCATCACAGTATTTCAATCGGTCAGTGAGTAATGGGGTTCACCTTCCTCGTGTCCGAAGCATTAAAGCATTAAAAATTCGTGATCATCGAATGAGCGGAGTGCAGTTGTCGCACGGGTTCTGCGCCACCGGCAATCATTGGGCGGTTTGGAAATTGGGTTACGAGGCTTATACGTGCCGAACATGCGACATTTTACCTTATTCAGGACCGGCCTAGCTGTCTTACAATGTTAGTATGGCGGTAAATAAGAAGTTACACAAGTGTTTCAATGTGGCAAGTTTCAAGTCTTATATGCAATACTGTAATTATCAGGCATACAGTTAACCGAAGACTAAACAAAAAGAAATAGCGATAAGCGATGAACACAGCAGATAATAAATTAATCATTGTTTTTTAAAGCTCTTCCCACAAATTTCTATTACCTAAAATTTTGGGACAGAAAGCCGAGAATATGTTAATCAAAAAGTTAAAGAATAAATGATGTTTTCCGCAAGAAAACGTAATAAATTAATTGTCATTTTCTAAAGCTTTTACCATAAATATAATAATTAATTCTTTCCTCTACTTTAACTATTGAAACAAAGAGCCAAGAGTACGTCAATTACGATCATACAATTAAAAAATCAATGATATTCTCATTCGGAAAACTGCAAAACTCTGCGACAATCAATTTTCAACATATACTACCACTGTATCCTTTATTATGCAATTTTATTCAATCTGCCTGTGACACGAATTTAGCCTGTTATTAGGCAGAAACATTGGCGTGTCACGAAATTACCTTTCGTGAGCATGTATTAAAATTACTCTGAACAGTAATAAACACTGCAAGGAACTACGCACCATTTCCTGTATTTCCGTTCATAATAAAACGTGTTCTTCTGAATTCCGACAATTAATTCGTCACGGGAAACGTATTAGAAAAGTATCCTATTGGACAAGTGATTTGCGAAATAAAAACCCAAGCATTCTTCAGGTATTTGTCAGTAGCAGTATTTGCAAGTGTTTTTGGTTTAATAATTAATTCACATCACGAAATATTTTTAATAGAATACAGTTAGAACGTAGTATTATTATTCTCTGATGGATTAACAAACTGGGCTCAGAAAAAAAATTGAAAAGTTGCAACTGTTTTTTAGGTGAAGCAAACTTGTTCGTATTACCAAAATAATTAATTAAATGCCATATTAGAAACTGTATCTACCGTAGGCATTATATGAGATATGATAACCCACAGGCTTTAATGGGATTTTCAGTAACTCTTTATTATGTTTCAACCTACAAATCACCATTGAAAAGTCATTTTCTGTGCGTTTGACCATACTTAAGCGTTGCATAATGTCCTTATTCAACTTTAATTGTCTTCTACCGAAACTTCCCTCTTTCTACATTAATTACCTTTTAATTAAATTCCGCTACTTTCTTTACGAGACGACAACATTTTTCTAGTACGTAAAACTATTTGTATTTGAGGAAAGAATTTCCATTAACTTCTTCAGCATTGCGTAAATGCGTCGAAATATTTACGCGATAAAACGATATGTAAAACAGTTTTGAACGGGCAATGTTTATTCATATACGTGGAAATTATTGAAACCTTACGCCAAATACTGCACTTCCTCGGCATTTTATTCACCCTCAAGTATAAATCAAACGAGTACCGTAATTTAGTGCGCAACTAAAGCGATGCATTTGCATTACGAATATTAAATAGAAATGAGCAGGGTCGCGTTTAATCGTTATATTCTCATTACTCGACAATAACGAATAGCCAGGAAAATACGCGCGAGTTACAATTTCAGAGCAGTTAGTCCTTGGTCGATGAAAATTTTTATTTTCTTCCGCGAGTATGTATCTTCCCACTCGCAAATCTGCGCAAAATTACAATTTCCTCAGGGACAGGAATGTCCGATTGCATTCTTCGGCAGGAATTTGTATAAATTTCTAACTGACAGATATATTATTGTTTATCCACTTTTTGTGAAATACGTTGTCAACATCCGTAGTTTTATTGTGATATACGAAAGACTGTTACATGTGTACTGTCTTTCAAAGTAGACCATTTTTCTGTCAAAATATTAGACTTTGTTTCGTAAAATAATCAGATTTAAACGCATCTGCAGGCAGGTGTAAAAAAAAAACGGTGAGAATTCTTCATAAATCATATTCCTCCGCCAGTATAGCCCGCTTGTAAATTAAAGATCCAGTCTACGAATCATAGATAAGGAGATATAGATTTAGATAAAGATTTTTATCAGTGACGTCCAAAGTTTACACGCGACGAGCACTAAATCCTTCTTCAAGTACCATTTCTCTTTCTACGACAATATTAAGACCTTTCGACGACCATATCTATGACTTTATAAATCTCCAAGAATAACAAGCACTGATATGCACTTCTTTCATGTGGAATTTTTTTGTACTCGAATCAGTCGCGTATTTAATCGTAACTATATGCATCGAATAAGGAAAATATTCAGACACCAAACTACGTTTAAGTAAATCATTTTATACCCACATCATTTTTAAAAGATACAACTTTGTTTTGTTTCCTTTTCGTAAGCCGTTTGTTACGGACAACAAAACGTGTTTTTAAAAAAAATGTACAAAGTTTACGGTTGTACTGTCTGAATGTTTTTAAAAACGCTATACTCAGGTATTATTTTGTAAAATTTTTATAATACTGTAAGTAATTCATTGCAGTTAATAAATACATGAAGTTTATTCCACCAAACTGCACAAATTACATTATCATGAGCATTAAATCAAATTTTTCCTCATTATTGCAGTACACAAATAAGTCTTATATACATTATAATTTTTACCTTTTTCTTGGTACACTAAATGACTCCTTGGAAAAAAAACGAACCTGTTTCCTCGATAAATAATTAGGATGTATTATCATTTATGCAGACAGTGTCTAGCACCTAAATATTTTCCTTATTCACTGAGCAACCTTTTTTTGCAGCGGGCAAATATCGAAAACCGTAAATCTTTTCTAAAATTATCTTATAGATTCGCATATACTGGATGGGCAATAACTTTCATCGTCTTAATTACTTCCATTATTTGTAGAAACATGAAAAAACTCGATCCACAAAAGTTGTACGGCATCGAAGGATCCATAATCGTCCCAGTCATCATTTTTTTGTCGGTGAAAGACTCAGAGATTTCGAGGTCAACTATATTTCATTTTTGTTACTGCCGCAGCCTTCTGTACTAAATGCAAAACTCGTTAACTTAACTCTGTCCACCGACTGAACTCTATCGCGCAAACAGCTTCGACGTTCCGCGAGTTGATTGTCGCTGTTGCAAAGATGGATTAATATCGTTTACACTGTCTTTAATTAAGACTCGGGGACCACCGGAACTGTCTATGGTTTTAATCTGTGAGCCGCATAGGAAATCGGTCAATATCGCCAGCACAATATCAATTAGACGGCATATTACGCTTGTGCAATCTGCCTATTAGCCTCACGGACATGTATGCACAAAGACAGAAACACGGGACAAGCGCGGATACGAATGAGTCTGTCATACATACATACATACATACGTATATGTGACATTATAAACTTCGTCGTACGATGCAGAAATTGGCTATTGCCGGTGGTCGCTTTGATATTCTTCCGCGACTGACCCACGAGGTCGCGACCCAACGAACTTCACTCACTTACAATTTCATTAATCTCCTCTGCAGAGAGGCATTCTCATCCACCTCTTTTGTAACTACATCAGCTACAATATTTACCGTCATAACGACAATCACCGAAACGGCTAAATTCTGTCGATACAACGAAACAACCTGCACGCTGTTTTCTACATGCGATACTTTTTTCACATATTTTTCATATACATTCTTTCTGGCAATTGTCGCGTAAAAAATACATTACGCTTATGCACGGTTGATAGGCAGTTTCACGAAAAAAATAAAGTCTAGTAAAAAAATGATAAAAACTCGATGAAAACGTTGAACTTGCTTCATTGAAATCGCGAAAAAAATACATTACCCTTACGTACATTCGATATATCGGTTCGCAATGTGTAAAAAATCCTGTAAAAAATTACGAAAACTTACGAACGCGCTGAAATTAATTCTTTAAATTTGCGCGGAAAAAGCTTTCCGCTTTTAATGCTTTATTTCACATGAACAATAAATATAGGAAAGAAGAACAACAGAGTACAGAATACAGTTCGTGAGCATGACAAATGAATTAAAAAATCCCTTAATAAAAGGACAAACATTAGAAGAAACCAGTAGAGGTGAACGATAAGAGAAAACAAAAGGAAAAAGCTCGGCGAAAGTGAGACGCGTAAAAACGAAAAATCGGTCTCCGGAAAAAATCGTGTGAAAAAGGAATAGAATATACATACATACATGTATATATAATGATGACGTAGGGTCATGTTAAAAACTGCACTGTAGCAACACACACGGAACGAACGTTTACGTGTGCGTTTCATTAATAACAATATGCAATTCTGAGTCATACAAAGTACCGTTGGACTTCTGTGTAACGTGTTTCCAAGATTATGCGCGTATCAAAAAATTCACCGACCGTTTTTTTTTCTTTCTTGCACGTGCATTGTCCATTGATTCAACGTTCAGGTGAATGAATACACATAGCGCATATTTCCCGGAAAATATCGTGAACATCCACGTACCATATCTCGTTGCAATTTACGCTTATTCGTAATTTCCGCTAAGCGCGGAGATAATATGCGCAGGAAATTAATATTTGACCTATAGGAGTTGACCAAAAAAATTGCAGCGTTATCGCGAACTACCCCACCCCCCCCCCCCCAAACTCCACCATTTCCCCCCTTTCATCGTATTGAATAGCGGGAATCCGATTTACACTGCGCCACAGTAATTTCGATATTCATTTCATTAAATGCAGTAAAGTACCATACGTTTTATCCGCAACCAATTCTTTCTTTAGACGAGTTATTTGCCCTAACAGGATTGCAAAAATCATTGTATTAAATAATAATTATAGAAATTTTAGAAAAATTCTAACAGAAAATGAGAATTTCAGAAAAATCCAATAGTTACTACATAAACTTCCTATTTTTAGGTTAAAGTTTTTTTATACGATTTTCGTAAAAACTTATCTACCATGTAAAAAAAAAGTCGGGTACATAGTTTATGTCTTTAATTAACGTGGTACAATTATTCAGTAACTCCTTGATAGAATAATCTACACATTTCTATTCCCCAAGTGTTTACTCATTATGTCGTCATGAAAACTGTGCGATAAAAATTGAGCGCACAGGTCAGACGGTTCAGTGTCAGTTGCTTATTCAAAACAAGATTAAACAAACATTAATTCAGATGTAGCAAATACGTTTGGTACTATAGCTCGACGTATAATCAACTTAATACAGCAATTAATTAACAATAATCCTTCATCCAGGTAAAACATCTGATAGAAGAAAATATAATATAATAATTGATATTGATGCATCATATAACCTAATTAATAAATAAATATCATGTTACCGATAAATACGATATTTTAATTAAATAATGTTATCGAATTACAGAGAATAATAGAGAAAATCAACGGATGATTATCCCCGAGTATATTGAATAATGAAATTAAAACGGTTGGACGAGAATTTGAAGAATTTGAAGAAAAATTTGAAACAATTTAACAGCATAATTAATTTTATCCGATATCTCATCTGAAATATCAATCATCGCGATATCCAAAAACGTTGGTCAAGGTTAAAATCAATTGTGGACAGGAAAGTCGTCAAGTTATTCGCAGATGTAATGCTGTTTCTTATCTTCGTGATTAGAGGACGATAAAAATGAAGACGCCTGAAATATCTAATTAAATGTTCTCTACGTAAACGCGTTCCACAATTTTTTGAGCGAAAATTCGAATTGTCAAGGACATAAACAAGTTGAAAACAAATTATTAATAAAGGTACATTAGCCTTGATGCTGCGTGCGTGGCTACAAATATTGCGTGTATTTTGAGGTCTCCTGAGAAAAACAATTCAATAGTCAAAATAATCGCAAGAAACACTAAGTTATTTTACGCAAAAGGCATTCTTTGAACAACCGAAACTTTCTGATTTCTTTTAGACATGTAACTTTTTACTCTGAAAACGTAAACATCATTTTCGTAGTAAATTTCGAAAACAATTGCGATAATCTCTTTACGTGATTTCCTCGGCATACTTTGTCTGGATAATTCGAGCTAATTAAAGTTAGTCAGAGTTCAAGAAAAACTAGCCGGTCTATTACCACAAAAGTCCTTGAAGTGAAACTCGCTGAAATGTGCGAATCGCGCGAAACGAAACTTGCGGGTGAAAAGCGGGAATTAAGGCGAAGCGAAGAATCCTCGATAAGCGGGATTGCTTGAATTAACGAATGAACCCTGAGTGGATAGATTATCGGCCCCAATTTTAACATGTTGGCAAAAAAGTACAAGAATTGGGAAAACTTCTGTACAACACGGTATTCGTATAACACGATTTCATTCTAACACGATTTGTGAACTTGAAAACTCCCTAATAATATGGTACGTGACAGGAATTTTTAATTGGAAACACGAATAAATCAGTACCTTACATTCAAGCAAGTGGGTTTGTTTGTATCAGAACGATGTGCGAAAAGTTTATTACTTATACTTAAAGTGTGGTTCATGGCTTTTAAGATCCTTGAATGATGTTCCGCTTTATATCATTTATTAATTCAGTGCAAGACTATTCCGCTATTAGGTCAGGTGCAGCTAATTCATGCGCGTAAAATCGGTCGAATTAATCTTGGAAGTGATTTTATTTCCCTGAGCATCGCACAAGGAAACGAAAAAATTTAAGACAGCAGTTAATATTTAATGACATTATAAACATGTTTCTGACCGGTATGACAGTAAAATATCGTATTTTTGCAACTTGTTAGGACCTAAGCCTGCTTTTTGTATTAATTCTTAATGCCGTATAACACGACATGTTTTCGGAACTTAACTACCGTGCAGTACGAAGAATACCTGCATAGTCTTAACGAGTCGAATGCATTAATATGAAATTACTCCCAAGCTCTCGTCACGTGGCTTACGAGGATCGACGTTCACTTCGAAGGTCGTATTAAAAATCACACGGCTCTGTCTAAACGCAATAGGTGCTTTTCCCATCGGTTTGCCAGGAACAAACGAGATTTTTCTTCAGAATAAATAACGTTCCTTACGAAGTTCAGACGAGCAAATCGTGTATTCTACTAATTTCTTTTCACTTCGATATTTCCTGACATTTAGCTCGGCAAAATAGCTCGAGTTAACGTCATTGAATATTCTTCTGTCAAATTTTATATAAATAAATCACGGACAAGATCTAGATAATATGAAAATTTCACGCAATCAGGAAACCGATCGACCTTGTTTTTGCGTCAACGTAAATGTGTCGATTTTCTTGACTGATTGGCCAATGAAACTATCCAGGGTAATTAAGCACCGTTAGACTGTGTTCGATTAAGATAATCTAAGCCTTCTCTATGAACAAGCATGAAGAACTTTAAAAACTAATTCATACAGAATTCTTTCTCAAGAAAAAATACATTGGTGTATAAATACGATTACACTTTTTCGATGAAACAAAGGAAATTTACGTGAAAGTCGTTAAATGCATGGAATAATCGTAATCGAAAGAGTTCCATTCCAAGAGCAGGAATTCCAAAAGTTTTCTGTAAATTATGAAAATAGGCAGATTAGCAATTGGATCGGAATCCTCTTGACAATCCGACGAGGACGTTGACACGGGTCTATCAATATCAGTAAACACAGAAATATCTCCGCCAACGATCATAGGCAAACTACGTCACGTGTATATTTGTGTCCCTTACTTTAGAAATCTGTTTCACTCATTCATTTTCCAAAACGAAGTTTCATCTATTCTTCATTTACATGTTTTCTCGACGAATGTGGTTCCACGTGGTTCTGCTTTTACACGCGAATGAAATTCGCTAGTTATGTAAACATTAGTTTGTCGTTCGGTGTAACGAAACATGGAGTATCTGTTTTTCACAGAATTCACGCTTAGAAAATACGATTGGGGGACTTTTTACGAAGTCAATCGATTTGCTCGTTACAAGCTGTCAATTCAGTTCAATAATTCAATATAACAGTTCAATAATAAATATAATATTACTTATAATTGAGGGCACCACTGACGATGACTTTAATTTCGTTAAATTTCACATATCCATAATCGTTTCAGTGTCTTTTTTCAAAAAATATAGTATTACTATACTATTTTATAAGTAAATTACTACCCCCTTTCTCATGATTTTAATGCTAATCTTTTCAATAAGATCGTGTTTATTACTGGACCAAAACACTGCGACATTACAGATTTCGTCTGATTAATACAATTACCAATCCTTGTATCTACTAGTATCAACTTTTTATCCTAGAATTCATTTTACATTTCTCAAATAGGGCAAACCTGTCGCGTAACTCGTAATTTCAGATGGACGAGAAATTTTTGAAAATGCTGCCGTGATAAGTGCGTTGATATTTTGTTGTTCGTCCGAAGAAAGGGTAATTGGCGGGCAATCCGATGATCTTGCTTTAATCATTCAGGAGCAAACTGTAGGAGCTTTTTATTAAATTTCTGGCTGGTCAATGAAAGGAAATGACTCGGAACTGCTTACCAAATCTGTTGTCGCTCGAAGGCATGGCCGTGATTTCTTAATGAAGCAGTCCGCAAAAAATCAGGGGGATGAAATCGGCAAAATCCTGGGTCGTAGCGCGTTTATGAAGTACGGACGGAGATGCGGACGGGCTGGATTATTATGTTGCTGAGAATTTCCTCGTTGCCGTCGAGTTCCTCGAGAAATCGCGGCGGGCACAATATCGATCGAGGAACGATCGCACCGTGAGTTTTATCGGACGAACACGTGGTCCCGCGAGACTCGATCACTCGACTCCGACTAACTCTCGCCACGCTAACGACACGCTAACCACGCTCTACTCCTACCCCCCCTTCCCCTCCTCTTTCTCTTCCCCCTCTTGGTTGCTTTACCGTAAACCCAAAGCTATTCACCACTCGGCACACGCACCGCGAAATCGGTCAGGGATGCTAATTTCAGATCGCCTCTCTCCTTCTCTTCGTTCTTCCTTTTCCACGCACGTGTCATCACTCTCACTGAACGATACTGAAATTCTTACCGGCCAGACAGGGAGCGCCGTAAGATTCAACAAAATATCCCTCTGGCACACATTTGCTCCCCCCCCCCCCTCCGAAAATCTGTATATTTCTAACTGAGAATGTTTCATCGCTGACTTTTAACGAGAACATCGGGCAACGTTCGAGCAAAGTTTCAACGGAAAATCGTTTCGTGCAAACGTAATGTTAGATTAACCCCTTGCCGTACTTTGACCAGTCTAACTGGTGGTAACGATTTCGGACCAAACATGAACATGACGAGCCTGACTCGTGGAATGAAGTTCGGCCCATATGTATATACTAATAAGAAATTTTAAACGAGACGCATTTCGCCTTGTATTGCAACCATTCTCGCGCGTCGTCCCCTACCAGTTTGGCCCGGATTTCGACGAGCTAAATCACACGGCGAGGGGTTAACACACGTAATTATTTCTGACGTCGAAGAGAAGCTCAAAATAAACATTCGCACGTTTAATTAAACTTTCTTATCGTCGACAAACCGCCTGGGGAATGAAATTGCCAACGGTTTCAATGTACATTACAGTGGGTTTTTATTGAACTCGATATAATACGTACAAACAGACAGACATGAAATTATTGCGCTCTGCAGAGGTTGAATAAAATTCCCATTTCGTAACAGAATATAATGAACTGCAGAATTCCGCACATTGTACAACAATAGTTAACAGTATATTTTCGGCATTTACATAACTGTAGCTATTAATCAGAATTCGTGCAATGTACAGATTAAAAGAAAATATTGACTAACTGTCGATAGTCTGAAGAGATTGGCAAACAGAGGTAACATTTTTTTTGTGTACAATCAAGAGGTAAAATGGGGTAGTATTTGACGTTAGCGCAAACATCGTAGATATGTAAACTCGGCGATAGTTTACACGTGTAAACGTGTGTACTGTAGAGCTGTAGAGAGGCGGGAGGCTTGCGTTTACATTCGCGCAAATGTGTAAACACTTTAGTACACACAGGTGGATAGCGACACAAATGTAATTAAAAGTCAGCCCGGTCACAGGTAATTTCCTGCATTCATCCTAATAATTTCGTTACTCCGAAATTCGTGGCAAAAGGGAGTATAGTGTTGTTTTCGTGAGAAATTCAATTCCGCAATCCATCTCTCCTTTAACCACCCTTCGTAACGTCGTGACTAATTACTTTTGCACTAAGTACACGTCAATGTGAGTTGTTCAACCATTATTCTTCATATCGATTGATTAAACGAATAGGAATAAAGTATTCGATGAAATGCCTAATGTGGTGTTCCGGAAGATTTTTTGCTATTTCTGTTGACTTTGTAAACAGATCTGACGAGTATTGTGAGAAATGGTACAAAAACGTTTATCCTTTGAAAAATTCGGAATTCTTCAGGAACAATTGTCATTTGAAAAAATATTGAATTCCTTAGGAACATTTGTGATTTAAAAAATGTGAAATTCTTCAGGAACACTTGACAATTGGTAAATTATGAATACTTCTGGATCGCTTGTCATTTGAAATATTTCGAATTCTTTAGGAAAGTTCGTAATTTGAAAGATGTTGAATTCTTCAGGAACGCTCGTCATTTGAAAAATTTTGAATTCTTTAGGATCGTTTGTCGTTGAAAAATTTGGAATTCTTCAGAAACATTTACCGTTTAAAAATTCCTATAAATAATTTCGAAAAGTTAAGTGTTTTTCTCTCATGTTACAACTTGGGAAGGTTAAAAACAAAAACCAATGCATATCACTTTGAGCATGTTCCAAAGCAGAGTTTATTTCTGTAATGCCGTTCACATTGGTCGTGGATTTTAGTGCGTCAATAAAGTTTTTCAAATCTGACGGACATGCAGGTTTTTAAAAATGGGAACAAGGAGACTCGACTTATAAACATTGCTTTATTTCCCTGTATTAAATGTATGGGCGTTGCGTCGACGCATTCGAGGATTTTTAAAACACTGAAAAATGTCTCCCCCATTTTCCTCGCATCAGTCAAACTTGAAAGACTACGATATATTGCACTGCCTTCACCTCAGGCAGTAAAAAACGGGCAAGACCAATATTGTCGACAGTAAACGCAGAAAATTCGCTTTTGTACAAATAATTGTGTATTATACTAATTACTTAAATAGTATTAAATCCATTCAATGAAAATGTTACATGAATCGACAGAATACGGATTACAGAATACGTAAACATACGATAATACGATAGGCATATTAAACACTTGATATTTACTTACACAAGTGAGTGGCAAGTAATACTATTTTCATTTGATTTCCTTATTTTGATTAAAAATTTAATACACCGATTAACAGACGGGTCATGCTAAAATTACGATAGTTCAACATTCGCAATAAACAAATGTTTTCATCATCGTAAAAGTTCCACGCGTTTCATACATTTGTGACGATAGTACGTAATAAATAACGTTACGCTTCCGATCATAATAAATTACAGTATGTTTATTGGCAAACTTTCCGGCGGAAATCAAATCGTTGTTACAGCAAAACACTTAGACCTATGAATACTTTTTTGTGCATGCATTTTACAACAAGAATCAACCTTGTTGTAAAATGTCGATTAATATCTGCGCAATTATTGCCGGATGGTCGAATTTTGTCGATGTCTCCGATAATTTATTTCTCGTTCCGTAATTACCGGAAGCTCGCTAAGGAAACCGACAAAGTACTCGAAATGAAAAGGTATCGTTGGAAGAGCAGCCTGCTGACAACTACCTTCAGCAACTCCTAGGCGACCATTAAATTCTTGAGCACCGGTCCAAAGGTTTCGACTTATCTAATTAAAATAATTGGGAAAACTTTGTACAAGCTCCTTCGAATCAGTCTATAATTGGAAAGACCCCTTCGCGTGGCAACCTCAAACATACACGATGACGAGCCGTTCTGACGTCAACGAATTTCCGAGAGACGCAGCAAGTTTGAATTGTTCTTAATTTCCGTTTCCCGCGTCATCGCTGGAGGAAAATTTTCTTCTTGCTCAAACGCCGTCGCCTTAAGGGATTCTCATTTTCGATTGCGAACCACACATTCAGGATACCATAGCTCCTGCTAGCAAGAAGAATTCGATATAACAACACTCAGGTTTCTCCGCTATAGAAATAAGTATAATAACCAGCGTAACAATTCTGCTGTCTCTTTGAATATAATCTCTTTGTCACCGAACGAAATCTTAACGAAATTTAAGCAATCACAGATTATACCGTTCATTATATATTATGTGTCTCATGGTTATGAAGCTCTTGTTAAATCAAGTTGCATTAAATTCAATGAGTGTGACGATAATAAGAATTAATAGTAAGATAATAAGAATGTAATAAGGCGAAAAGAAGTCTCAAGATTCAAGCGAGACACTTTTTTCGGCAAGTACCTGCAGTTTTACGTTTCCATGTTGATGCTGCTGGATTCCTGGATAGGTTTGACCTGGTAAGCCTTGGGGAGGAAAAGGCAGCGATAGAGAAGCGACGCTATGATAGCACCGGCGATCGGTCCTACCCAGTAGACCCAATGGTTCGACCAATAAGCGTTCCAAATGGCGGGCCCGATGGACCTCGCGGGATTTAGGCTACATCCGGTGTACGGGACGAAGACGAAACAGAGGACGCTGATGCAGAGACCAAATCTTATGGGCGCGGAATCTGCTTTGCCCTCGTTCCGCGCGTCCCAGACGCCACAGGCGAAGAAAACGAGGATTCCCGTGGCTATCGTCTCCGCGAGGAAACCCTGCATCACCGTCAGACCTTCGTGCACGTCGGTCGCGCAGAAAGAAGACGCGTGTGTTTCATTTCCGTCGTGCAGAAGCTCCTGGGGCGTGATCAGCTGATAATCAAACGCAAAGGTCCTTAATACAGTATTTAACCCTTTGCACTGGAGCTGATGTAACAGCCAAAAAGATGATGGACACATAAACGTGAAAAATTTGTAGATATATCTATTTAAATGAATGGAATTCAAAACCAGAAAGTTTGTCGTTATATCGTCAGAATATTCCTTTATCTTCTAATTAAGATTTTTCATTGAAACTTTTAAGTGAGATCTTTTAATTCAGATTAAGAAGACTCTGTTTTACTTGGAAAAAATGATGCCGGGATTGTAAACTCGGAATTGTCGATATTTACCAAATACGTTTGTCGAAATTGCCGGTAACTGGTCCATAATATCATTTGACGATTGATTCGTCGACACGTGAGCTGTGTAAATGTTAGACGTGGGTAATATCCGTAAGTGTACAAACCTTGAGCATACCGAAGCCAAGTATTCCTCCGAAACATTGCGCCAGGATGTAGAGCATCGTCATTGGAAGAGATAATTTCCCGAGGATCATGGCACCCACCGAAACCGACGGATTAATGTGACAACCGCTGATGTGACCAACGCACTGAAAAGTATTACATTACAAATAGAACAAAAGAAAGATAAAAGACTGTTACAATAGACAAAAGAATGTTTAAATGCTACGCAAAAGTAAATTAGTTTCATTACTGGACAAATAAATTACGTTATACTGCATAAATTTATTATTTATATACATAAATTTATACTGCATAATACTATTGAACTTTATTTTGCCCACCACTGCATACACGAAAAATGTCTCTACACACTCCTCTCTTTCAACTGTTATTTTTTCGATAGAAACTAATGTGTCAATTTTTTTAATGGCAAGTATCGTACTATTTTCATAGTTTATTACAAACAACAAAATTATAAACACATTATAAAGCAGTACTAGATTAATTGAAAAATTCTAGCCGAGTGTACGCAGACTTATTCGAGTCAGTGTAAACCAAAAGGTTTGAAAAAATCATGACTTATTCATTTTCTTTTTTCAACGAGTAAAACTCCTTCAGTTATTACATTATTCAGTTATTTTTCTTTCATATCATTCGTTCTATCAGTGGCTACCCTGTATTACAATATACAATATTACGTTGATCCGTAATAGCGCGTACACGTATTTAGGTGATGAGTTTACCTGTATGGCGATGAGAACCGCAAAACCAAAGCCAAAACTTATTTGCATTAATGGAGGCGTGAAACCCATGCTGCCGACGCATCCCATGCATCCGATAAACACGAGTATAGCCGTGCCAATCATCTCGGCCAGACCGAGTAAAACTCTGTCCCATATCGGCGCGTCTTCCTCGAGTAAACTCTTCAGCCCTGAAAACACGAATATCACGATCATTAACTCTATCAAATTTTTCGTATATTTAAAAACACGGATATAGCGATTATTCGTTGCATCGAAGGAAGTTTTCTTGTATTTCACAGCGTAAAATCAAAAAGGAATTCTTCTTATATTTGAACACACGGATACAGGGACCATTTACTGCATTGAATGAATTCTTATATTTAAAGATACGGATATAGTGATCGTTTACTCTATATTTGACAATGTAAAATCAGAATGTGGTTAAGTATTGCGGGAGACAAATTACGAATAAAAAATGTAACGCATATGTAGTGTATTGTAAAATAATATTGAATAATTTATAACACAATTCTGTCGACTCTGGGTTTCCAAAAGTCTAATATTAATTTTCAATTACAGTACATTACTGTTAAGAATTTTAGGAAAATAGAAAATGAAAACACGTAGGAAAATCCAGACTATGACGGTTAGTAGAATATGAACAATTCTGTTAAATGCTTCAAATAAGAAACAAATTCCCTCAGAGTATTCTACTCTATATTTTTAGTTGCTTGGAAATCACGTCTCTATAGTAAATTTCAGGATTTCAGTTTACATTATCAGCCGGAAATTTTGCAAAACCAAGTCTGAGGGCATTGAGATTCTCACGGAATAAATGCGTTGTATTTACAATCTGTCTCGACAATGTAATCGCTACTCGATGGAGTAACTTGCACGTCAGCCATCTCTGCTACTCTTGTTGATTCATGTTTTCAGGTCAACAGGGAGGTTACGTACCGTATGACGAACTAAAGGTTAATTCCGCCTACATATTCATGCTACCTTTACGATTACGTTATGGATTTTACCTCACACTGAAGGTAGTCGCTTTTAAGACTTCTACACGAAAGTAGCAGAGTCAACAAAAATCGTACGATATAACGTACAAGAAATATATGCACATTCGTTATATAATAAAACATAAATAACAGAGTGTCTTAACTAACGGGTTGCGTTCAATCTTTAATAGGCTGCCAAATCATAGCTTTTGTATTATTTCGTTCATAATTTATGTAAGTCTTTTTAATAAACATAATCTAAACTATTTTAGCAATTTTTATTATTTTCAAATAGCATGTTTTATTTAAAATCGTTAATCTTACGATTTCCACGGTTCAATGTAAATTATAAGAAATGATATTGAAGTATTTACTATAAATCGAAATTATACTCAAGTACTCTCAGTAGAAACGAAATGAATGTTATTTTTCATATGTACATCATTTCATTTATTTATATAACGCACAGTCAACCCACTCTAGCAAGCCGTTAAAATTGTTATATTTTAAACAATTGGACCGCAGTACCATTGCAAACAAATATGTTGGCTCAAACCATAAAAGTTGAGAAATATTGGTATATAACACATACATCACACCGTATCATGTAATTCTCGTTATATAATTAAATTACCTTATATCATTGCACTCGATCATCGTACATTATCGCCTGTTACGTCATAACGATGATAATCCGATAAACAATCTTTGCATCGACATAAGATTTTCGAAAGATTTGAACGTCATTAATGCAAGATCTTGTAGGGATCTAACGATGACGTGATTATCATTAATACTGCATGCATCATGTTTCTTGTTCTGTGGGAATAACATAATTGGCTATTCAAAAGAAGTACTTTATTGAAACAGTCATGTTTCCTTGTAGGTTTGAGGAAATCGCAGGTCTCTTTAATAATGTTAATTCGCGGATTACCATAAGAATGGCGAGGTAACGATCCCGGAGCACGGTAGAACAGTAGTAGATCATTCTTGCAATTTCGCCAGTCCCGACGAACACGCTGAGACGTGAGAAAAATGTAAGTTTAATTAAACCAGCATTTCCCTTCCGCGGGCGCATCTTTTCGCGCGCGCCTAGATGAAACCTCGAGTAACGTTGTGAAAGGAGCATTTGAAAACCGGTCGGCCAGAGTGGGGCCGTTATCTTGCGACGTTCTTTTCCGGGGAAACGCAGGGAAAACCGGGGAAAAAGCTGTGCTCGTTACAATAGACCGGCGTGTTTAATTAAAAGCCAACTATTACACGAGCAAACGCTCTAACGAAGGCACACGCTTTTATTTTCCTGCATGAAACGAGCCGAAGCCGCTGAATGCATAATCGAAAGCGCGTCTCTGAGAGGGGCTGAGGGGAGGCCCGGATGACGGAAAAGGATGGAGTCGGGGCAAAGCGGGGGCAAAGCGGGGGCAAAGCGGGGGCAAAGGTTGCAACCAAGCGAAAATGCAAGCGCAAGAAGCGCAACTGCCGACGGCACCGGCCTTGCTTCGTTAGTAGAGACATTCAGCGGCGAATTCGTGTGCGGAATAACCGCTGCAATATCCTTCCGCGGCACGTGCTGCCGATGCATGAGCTTATCTACGACTATTCCGCCCCTCTGCCGCCGCTCCATTTCAAGCGGGAAACCTTTATTAAGGGCATTTTAAACGCTCCGTACTGTTCTCCGCTTCGGTTACGTCATCAGTTAAGGATCATTTACACGGCCAGTTCGGTTCTTCGTTCAGTTTCCGTTTCAGTTATCAGTTAAGAGATTTTTACACTGTCAGGTCAGTTCTCCGTTTTAGTTAAGTCATCACTTAAGAGTTCTTTGCGGGGTTAGTTCAGTTCTCTGTTCAGTTTCCGTTTCAGTTATGGGCTTTTTACGCGGTTAGTTCAGTCCTCTCTTCAATTTCCGTTTCAATTAAGTCATCAGTTAGAGGCCTTTTACACAAATAGTTGAGTTTTTACGTATTAAATTAATTCTTCTGCATGATTTAGTCGATTAAAAGCGTATACGATATTCCACGAACTGCATTGGTACATATATTTTCATTTTCATCAGTTTAACGGAACGGGATTTTAGCTCTTCAACTTTTGATTACGGAATTATTCGAACAGAGGCCGACAATGTAATGCCTTGCAGCGTAATATGTTAAAAATGGTTCAACCTCGGTTTACGAACACTCGATAGCCGAAGCAATTTTCTTCATTATATTCCACGGACCAGTCTTGGGTAACTCATTAACGAAAATTCGCCTACAAGCGAAATTTCATCCAATAACATGGACGATTATACTACGGTCATTAATGGTCCTTGTAATTCCAATCAGTTTGTTATATACAAGCAATGCAATTATCAATGGCAGAGACGCAGTGTGTACGTCGCAAATCATTAAGGGTCATTCATAGACATCAGTTATACAGAAATCAAGCAGAAAATAAACCTATAACAGTTACAATTAAGAATTACTAAATGACGAGACAAAAGTTAAATATACGAGGTAGAAAATTAAAGGTGTTACGTGCTAATATTTCCAAATTATTAACAAAATTAACTAAACGAATGAAATATGAAATTTTTGTTTTCCAACGATCGTTTAACATCGCATGTGGCATCATCTGACGGATTATTTAATTTTTTTTCTAAGCAGAATTTCAGAAATATTAGCTTGTAGCACCTTTGACTTTCCACTCTCTATAACATCATTTTTAACGTACAATAATTTGAAATTTCTCGTGCGCATTAACTGTAGCTAAATCATCTGCGTTGTTAATGAAAAAGTAGTATAATACCATTTCTTCTCTTGTGAGAATATTTTTTTTTGCCGAGCAAACCTTAATCGAACGTGCCGAACGTTATCAGGTACTGCGTTATCGTCCTAATGCTTCGAAAAATTCCGATGAATTCCCGATCGGCGCGAATATTTCATAGTTTCGCTGGCAGGTGCACTGGCGTGATAAAAATTGCGGAATTTCGTCATGGCAGAAATTGAAATTTTCACGATCGACCATGGAGTTTTCGGCTGGAAATTCGAGGAAACTCCATCCCTACGAACTTTCCTCCTGAAGTTCCTCGTCGAAACGCCCGATGCGATTACAGACGATGTAAACTTGGCCGAAGGGGAGGGTGGGGGCAGGGGGGCCAAGGGTCACCGTGAAATTTGCATGAAGCTACCGAGTTTATGCAGATCATCGAAGAAGGTCGTCGTTCTCTGCTATACGTACACTTTCATCGGGCTTTGCTACATTGAAAAACAAAGTTTGAACGTTATAGCAGTAGCATACCTTAAGTACTTCTGTTGATAAGAGAAAACGATCCTACTATACGACAAATCAAAGTATCCTGTCACTTGTTCGGTTCAAAAGAAATACTTAAAAGTAGTATAAGATAAACTGTTTGTAAACTGTTTGTAAAATTGATCTGTTAATAAAAGAAAACGATCCTACTATGCGACAAATCAAAGTATCCTGCCACTTGTTCAAAAGAAATGCTTAAAAGTAGTATAGGATATTCTTCAACATCGAAATGTCGATTAGTACCTAGGGAAATAAAATAATGATCAGTGGTGTGTTATAGAAAAGGGCTATTAAATAAGCAGTTCTTTAATCGCGCAAATAAATGGCATTGTCCAACGCAGACTTAATTTTACACTATACGTATAAACCTGCAGTCTTTACAAAGAAAGACCGATGGTTGGATTAAAAGACAGCGAGATTACGAGTAACGTTCAGCCTAATTTCAAAGTTTATCTCGAAATTGCACAAGAGTTGCGATTCCTGGGTCATCGGTTTTATTTATAAACGGCCGATAGTTGCTATCCAGGAAAACACGAGCAATTGATTAACAGCTCGGAATATCGGTACACAAGAATTCACTTACTTACGCCCCCGAAACAGATTGAAATTTTTAATGCGCTCGTTATATTCGAGGCACACTGTATTTACGTAAAAGTAAATTTCGCAAAGTTCATTATTCATGTGAGCAAATGAAATTTTCCCCACAGAATAACCTGGGTAAACTGTTTGTAAAATTGATCAATTACGTACACCATTAAAACTACGACTCGTGGCTGTGGTTAGAGGGTAATAATGTTGGGAATGAAAATTTTAGCGCGAGTTAGAACTCAATGGCTCGTAACGCGGAATATAAGGATGACAGTAGTTCACGAAACATCCAACGACGGTTTTATCTAATCGTTCGCCGGTACAGAGTACACAGAGAGAATAATGTTGTTTCACTCATTTTCAACCACTCTACCCTCTCCGATTTCACACTGGAAAATTACCCAAACTAGATAATGGTAATAGACTATCATTGATGCACGTTGTTCTTCGCAATTTCCCGTAAACTTTCAATCCCTGTGCCATTAAAGATTTTTGTTAATAACTTCAGACGCGTGTCAGGAACCTCAGATAAAATTAGTCTGCATTAATCATTAAATTAATAAGTCATCTGATTTTTTCGCTTCAGAATCCCTGTTATTTTTTTTTGTTCTCACTTACGTATCAGTAATAATTTCTTATCAGGTTCGTGGATTTACGGTAGACTATAAATTACTTAGAATTATCACTTGGTTAACGGTGCATTGATTCGCTTTGTATGTTTATCTATTTGACTTTTATTCACAAAGCTAATGAGTTTATCGTAAAATTACAATATTCTGTAAGGGTACAGGACTTTATATTTACATAAAATCTACTATCTACACAAATGTGACTTACGTAAGACATTTACGGCACTTGGTCGACTTCTTATCGACATTTTGTCAGTATAACAAAAGCACAGTTGTGATAAGCTGGCAAATATCACGTTACTTAATAAAAATTCATTGAATTACTCCTGTGTATTTCGAAATATTTATACACTTTTCCTACTGTTTGTAAATAAACAATACTGCCGACATGTTTATCGTGAAATTTGGAGAAATGAAAATGGGTTATTCGTATCTCAGGACGTAAAATGACACCAAAATGATCTTTCCTTTCGTTTCAGAAGAATTATTTACTTTGATTGGTTTTAAAAGCAAAATTTTGACCGAGGAATTCCTAGAAAATGATTCGACGTTATTTGCCGCGACTCGATGCTTACGTAAACTCAGTTTTTCAAGTTTTTTTCGTGCAGAGTCCATAATAATAATGATCTCGCGGGCGCACGTGTCGGCCCGTAAAATTCACGACTCACAAATCGGTCGCTGCTTTTACGCGTTATTCTTGTGTTGTATTATTGTATGCTTCGTTCCTGAGGGATGGGGAATAATTATGTAATATCAGAAATAAGCAAAGAAATATCGTGGACCGTAGCACTGTTATTAACAGACTGTTATTAACAAAAGAAATTGAAGATACTTAAATTTGATATTCTTTCTATAATATATTACCGAAAATATATTATAGATAACTAAAAATAAAAAATAAGAACTCGACTAATCCTGCCACTTGCAATTTGCCAAATTCTTCGGATTGATTAACCTTAAATTTTGGGCTTCGGCTCCTTGACGAATATGTGTCGCATGAACGACATTAAAATAGAATGTAAGAGAAATTAGCATGAAACTACTGAAAGAAAGTCTACATTAAAAAATCATGTGTGATCGAAAAATCGATACATTTATTGCTCTCTGCAGCATTGTTTAGAGAATATCGAATATTACTTTCTAAAATTCTAAACTAACAAATGTGCAAATTTGTCAACGTGCATATACTTCATTGTCCACACTCGTAGGAACAAAATCCCCTTTGTCCGATATCTCAATGACTTTTGATGCTTCGGTAATGGAATTTTCGGCGCAAAAAGGCTCTTCCGAATGAGCGTGCGACGCACGGTATTCCTTCGTCAAAGGGCGACTCGTCGAAAGGAGTAAATAGCTCGAGAATTCCTGCGGAGATGCGCAGTGCTCTTGACCGCGGAAGGTCGCTAGGGCGGGGGGTCAAAGGGCGAAACGGGAGAATTGACGCACGTGCCTTCCTCTGTGAGTGGCAACACGCGTATCTGTAATCTCTGCGAAGGGATGCCGATGCACGTTTGCCCCAGAATTACGGCTGAGCACCGGTGATAAACCGTCGGCAGCGTGGATATAATTAGAAGCGAACACATGTAACATCGCGTTTCCATTATCGTGTATTATAACGGCGCATCAACATCGATAGCCAACGTTCCATTACATTTTACGAATTTCCGACAATTCCTGACTCTCCCCGCCACCCACCCTACCCGGTTAACGTGCTTTCAATCCTCGTCGATACTACAATTGTCATTTTCATTAATCTTCTCAGCGTGTCGAGCCGTAATCGTTCTTATCAGCAGTCCAAAGAGTTATCTAATCTTTTTCAAAATCTTTTTAATGATATGCAAACCTTTTTTTATAATTCTAATGAAGTTTGCTTAAAACTGGTTTTAAGCGTGGAATTTGGTTTAATTTTAAGAAGTTTTGACTTGAAAATACAAGAGTTTGTAAAAAAGGAAAACATACTACAAATACACCGATATTTTGTTCACTGATACAAGCAAAGTTCTCACTCCGTTTATGCATTACTAATATGATATTATATTGTCAAATAAAAATAGTTAACTGTGCATTTTTTCGGATAAAAAATCCGAAATAATTGTCTCCATGGAACTTTTTTTTAAATAAATTCTAAAATATGTGTTCGACAAGAATATTTTTTTTACAAATACAAATCTTTTCATAAAAATACCATAAGGCCAAATATTTACATTAATTACAAATATAGGTTCCAATGGAACTTTTTAGGAATGAAAGTTAACTGTCCTTTCGATCAGTGGTTTTTATTTTTCTTTAATTCTTTCGGTTCATTCTTCATTTCCTTGTTTCATTTCTTCAATTTCTCTGACAGTTTGTATAGCTTTTTCTTTTCGTTGCTCAGAAAAGCAAATTTACTGTACTTCCTTTGCAAAAAAAACTGCCTGGTCCTTCGTCCGGAGTTAATATTGGAACAACCATAATTAATTCAAGTTCAACGGGTTTTTTTGTTAATAATAACGTTGAACATTGCTGACAGTTTTAATTGCCACGACTTTCTAACGAGCCACCGCGGTGAAACGTTTCTAACAAAAAGCATAACAATCTACGTATAAATGCGTCTGAGCAAATGGCAGCTAATAACCAGTCGCTGATAAATACAGCGAAATACGCGTGTACTCGGAACATTAATTAGGAACGTTGCGGGTTGCACCGAACTATCGCCGCAGATAGATGCAATTAATATAAATGGAGTTTCGAGATAATTGGCTGGACCTGGCGGAAGCGTTTCTTGCGCGCGGCCGCGTTTTCCATTTATCCGTTTGTCCCGATGGTTATCCACCGCTCGTTGCTAATCACAAATTAATCTGCTGACGATGGAAGCGCCGTGTAATTATGACGAAAGCCGACATCGTGCTATTACGAATCCCGTGAAAGTACAGGCATGGGCCGTCATTATCGTTCCGCGGGTGAAAGGATCAGGGAACATTTTCAAAAACATCTTCAAACGTTCTGCGACCGTTTGATCGCCAAACGATGCTCCCGTCTCTCTCAGCTTAAATAAAAAGAGATCGAGCAAAGTGCTCAACGGAAGAACGGATGCAGCAAGAGCATTCCTAACGTCGGAGAAAGGCAAAAAGTCAGGCCAAACATGAGATAGGACTTGAATCGAGTCTTCTTCTTCTTCTTCTTCTGCATTGCACTTCGTGGAGAAAGTTGGATTTACAAGACTTTTTCAACTTTCCACCTGTTTAGACGGAAGTTGTTATTAAAAAATTGCGATAGTCTGAGCAGCGTAGAAATGAGCCATCTGCATTATTTGTGTTTTAGTGTTAATATTCAAATTGTTTCGAATGATTATCCAAGATAATTGGTCGAATGTTTCGTTCGGATAATAATCGTGTGTTATTCACAACAAATTATTCTATGTATTTATTCAAACAATTCATCATTATTTATTCGAATAAATTATTATAAGTAAGTAAACTGTGAATATAAAAATGGAAATTGTTTATCTTTTATTCATAATCCAAAGAAAAATTAGTCAGTGCTTATTATTCGAGCAAATTCTTATTCGATTGAACATTTATTCATCAGAACAAAATATATTTTATTACATAATATAATTATTATACAATTTAGTATACAACACGATTATTATAAGAGAATTTTATTCTTTATTCTTATATTTTATCCATTATCTGTATAAAATAATTACTCAAATTTAAAAAATATTACTCAAAATACGGAACAATTCGAAGATAAGAAACAATATTTACATACATGCGGGAGCAGTGATCACTGCTGACAAATTTGCTTTATTACCGACGACCGATACAACAGCTTAAACACCGGCAATTAGCAGGGATCTGCAATGTACACCGCGGAATTCGGTAAAGTCTGATAAGACTAGATGCGCAAACAGCGAAGTATTATCGTTGTTATTCTGCCTTAAGAAACCACTACTTTACCCTACCACAACATTGAGGAACAAAATAGAACTGTAATTCAATAAATCGTAGTAAAAGAAAGTTTCTTATTAATATGTCACACAACTATTTAGAACAACAAAAAGATCGAAAAGGCACGTAAATTGCTATTTCTTTTTCAAAACTGATTGTCACAATACTGTTCCACGTATGGAATCAAGTATAAAGAAAACAAATTTATTTTTTTACTATAAGTTATTTATTACAGTTACCAAAAACATATCAGTTATTTCGCCAATTTACACACAGTATATTATTACGAACATTAAATGAAATAATGTCCAACTATCGCGTTATAACAATAAATTTCATAAACATTACTTTTTAATATGTTTTTGTATTATACAGTAAATGACTCATCGGAGAACAGGAAACAAAATTATCCTTTTTATAAATTATTCAGATATAGTAGGCTTTGTTTAAACATAATTTACTGTTCGAATATTTTCGTCACCCACTGTACCTTCGTTTCATTATTCCTAGACTGAAAAAAAAACGGTGAATCGTTGTAGCAACGTTGTCGGAATTTGTCAATTAAAAAGAATCCAGACGTCTAATTACGGGGGAAAACGCGTCGTTAAACCGAACAATGAAATAGTCACGTGTGATGGCGTTAACGGTACGCAGACAATAAAAAATTACGGCGAAACGTGATTGTCGCGGAGTCTCATTAGCGCTAGAACTTGACCGTGGTTGTTATTGAAAAAGGGGGGAAACGATCCATAAAAGAAACAATTAGAAAAACTGCTGGTGTGCCGCTTTAATGATACAATTAAAACTGTTCCTTTACGATAACAGCAATTAAATAAGAAATAATATATCCGTCGTGCTAGCAAGTTCTGTTATGATTTTATGAATTGACGAGTTTCGTGCGACAATTCATGGGCTGCAGTAATGAAGGTATTTTTCCCGGTAAATCGACACATAAACCGTACGTATTTTTTCGACTTTAATCAGACTTTTAATTGGACCGGGAAAAGTTAGTGACGACGATGATTTTCACCGGGAAACGCCGTCGAACTTTCATTCTGAAAGTCTACCGCCCAGAGATAAATATGGGTACAAGCGTGTATTACTTTACTCGCGATTAAACTCTACTTTCCTGAGATTCAAGTAGCGGCGCTCGTTTTTGACTTATTAATTTGATGAAGTTCATGGATTAAAGCAATTTGTCTAGACGCGAAAGCGATTTGACGCCCATTCGAAAGCGCCTATCCTTCCAGCAGAGATTTATTAATGCCACGGTGGATATCAAATAAAAGCCGTATATTCAGTTGTCAGAATCAGGAGAAGTGCAATCCGCTTTCAAACTGACGCTGAAGCGCGGCGGAATTGCTCCACGATATTAATTAACCGTTTTAATACCCAACTAAAATCCATAGCTAGCACGACAAATTACCGGGTAATTTAAGCACTTTCGTAGAGGAATAGAAATTCCGTTATAACTTTAGAAGTCTCGAAGAGCGACGTAAATAACAAACAAACATTTACATTAACATAATCGAAATGTTATATTAGCAAAGTCATTTTTTTCATTCATAAATATGCGTAGCATATACATTTCTTTATTTTTTGCAATGCATTATAATGCTTTTTAAATATAAACTATGTTTTATTCTAAAAAATTCAAACTAACATTCCCCAAGTAACCTTTTAACCCTGATCTTTCTTGGAAAATAAATAAAATTGAGGGTAGCACAGCCCTTTGAAAAAACTTTCAGTCACTAAGGTACCCATTCGCCCTTTTGAGGTAAGAATTGATTGCTTACAAAATTTCAGCTGCCTAGGCCATACTTTTTTTCAGATATTTTTGTCCGGGCAGAGGATCCCAACTGACAATTATATAGTACCATTAACTTCACCTTTAAGAAACTCCCGCCATATAGTCATTGAATGAAAATAATACACATTCGTTAGGCAATCGACGAAAATTCTGTAAAAGGTCGTGAAAATATTTGCATCGTAAGCAAAGGAAGCATAAGCAATGAAGTTTCATTCGAATATTTTCTTGCTGGGGACAAGAAGGGAAAGTATTAACAAGTATTAATAGCCATCAATCTCTATGATCACGAAGAGAGGACTATTTTATCCATTTTCTTGATACCGATTCAGTGCACGCTGGCCTCAATGTGGAGCGAGTTGTAATTTTCCCGACGCACTGCTCTCTCTTTCCGCGGTTACCTCTCACCAAAACGATCATACGGCCCGGATAATAATAGTCCGTGTCTTCCCCGTGTAGCATACACCGCGGTTAATTACTAAAATGGCAAACACCGTTCAGAAGATTCCATTAATCGTGTCTGTTACGTAGGAGAAAGACCGTGCCCGCGATTACCTTTTCTTTTAATGACATTTTCTACCTCCCAACGTTTACCATATTTCCTGTCTCTGCAAGGACCCTTACGTGATTTCTCTAACAATCAAGAAGCAAGCAACAATAAGCAAGTTCAACACTAACGTAATACAAGAAACACCTGTCTGTACAACTAAATTTTCTCAGTTTTTCAGAGATAAAGAAAATGTTTACACGGTCCTCATTTAAAAGTCCCTCATTTAACTTACATAGCACATGTATTTAGATGCGTACGCGGAAGTTACTTCAAACTTATCATGCGTCATTTACAAGGTGGAAAAATGTTTAGAAATATGGCCGTTCGGTTGATACGATATCAGATTGAATATTGCATAAGCGTTACATGTCGATCCACCTCAACGGCCCTGCTGTTATGATGGATTATGTAGGAGCTTAGTAGAAAGTACGTTTACGGTTGTGCCTTAATGTATGCGCGAAAGAAGAAGATTGAAAATGCACCGCCTGTAACGATAGATCGCATTATTCAACGTCCGCGGTTTCGTCCTCCCTTTGGTATTTACTTATGCAGCACTTTAGTACAGAAAAATGTCAATATAAAATATACAGAAAAATATCGCGACATTTCTATCAAGATTTCCGAAAATTTGCAAAAAACGATTTCTTCTTAGGCTATGTCGTGGAATAAAAGGATTTTCAAATGGTCGATCAATGTCTGCTTATCTCGGAATTCTATGCACGATAAAGCGGACGTAGAAAATAGCATTAAAAATATCGCGAGATTTTTATCAGGAATTTCGTAATTTTCCGAAAGATGATGGTCAGATTAACGTTGGACAATGATTAACGAAATTCCGATGACAGAAATCAACGAATTCGGACCCTGATCTCTGACATCCGATGAGCAACAGTCATTTTTCTTAACGCGACACGATGTGCGAATAATTTTTGTCAACATCTATATTAATTTATCTACATGATTAGCATATCATTGCCGAGATATTCTTGTAAAGAGGAAATGAAATGTACCACGGCTTTTTACAGTGTGTTAATGCATAGCATGGATGTTTGCTTTCTTATATTAATATAAATTATTGGGATATTATATTAAGCTCTTATTATTTTGTAATTTTAAAATTGACCTACAACCGATTTGAAATACTCAGTGCATTCTGCTGTAGATTTATGTGTAAAACCTTTTCTCATTCATATAGGATACAATGACCTTGAATAACGTCAGTACGAAAGAAAAGAAATTTATGTTCCGAATTTGCGCGTAAAATTGAGATTTCAAACGAATACCAGTCCTGCCGAGTCAGACGACGGAAAACATTAATTTCCCGACAGATAATCTCGGGAACATAAAGAGGAAAAACCTTCTGTCCGTGACGAATAAGTAAAGTGGAAAATTGCCGCATTAAATCTCAGCGGGATGTGGAAAAAAGTAATGACTGCACGGGGGAGGAAGTAGAAAGCAGAGAGGAGCAGGTGAAGAATACACGTGCATCGTGGAGAAGTGCAAGTGTGTCAGTGGGTCAAGTTCGCGGTGAATGGCCGGAGAGCAAACGACAGCAGGAATGCCGGTCAGTTCTTGCGTTATGCCACTTAGCTCCCCGCAAAACCAGTTGCAGGATTAACGGTGACCCGACGAAACGCTATGCAAACGCCACTTGTCCTACGATTCTCGCCAATCATCGCCAATCATCGCCAATCATCGCAAAAACTATTGTTTCCCCTCGCGCCCTTTCCACTGTGTAAATTTATCCGACTCACCAGAAGGCTTTTCTTCATTTCCTTAATTCATTAATATCTGTAATTGCTTCGACAACTCCTGAAAGAGTTTTTCGCTAACTCGTTCATTTCTTTAATTGTAGGCAAGGCTCTATGTCCTATCTGAGGAATATCCTCTGCGTTAATCGATGCAATAGAATATACTCTGGCTTCACTTCCTAAGAACGGAAACAATGTTACAAATACTTGCTGGGTAAAATATTTGAAGTTATTCGCCAAGAAAAGTTAACCGCATTGTCGGGAAAAATACGTCAGTCACATAGGTTCGTACGTGGTACAAAGGAACATTTTCTCTAGCCGTTGTATTCCCATAGCCGACATTTTATATCCGGCGCGTATTTCGAGACAAAGTGGGGCAAGATCGTGAGAACAATCTCAAAGCGGAAAGGCCCGACATAACAATGGAACCGTAGCAACGAGAGTCAGGATAAATCGCTACTAACAAGTGTAAGTTCGTAAGTGAATAAGAAGGGCAGTTTCGGTGTAGATAATCTCACTGATAAATCCGATACCCGCGGCTCATTAACTTTTTTATCGGACGATTCTTATTTAAATGCGAGATTATCTCCAACATCTTTTTATCACCTTCGAATTTTTCCTAAAACCAATTCGTAGGAGGTACTGATATCTTAGAAGTACTTAGAGAATCCTCTAATCTATTAAATACAGTACAAGCTGGGGAGAGGGTTTTTCAAGTGCAAGATCACTGAATAAACAGATATCTCAATAAATCACTGATCCTTGAATAAATCCATATCCTTGGTTCAAGCAAGTGTGTTTGCTCTATGAAAATCTTGCAAGAAAGTTTCTACTGCGGGCTATTAAAGTTATAAATTCGACGGAAGAGTTTTGTCCGTGACTTTTAAGAGCTTTGCAAGGTGTTTTGATTTTATCTGTTAATTAAACGTGCGACTGTTTCACTAATTGCCGATCGCAGCTAGTTCGTACGCGTAAAATTGAAGGAATCAAACTTGAAAATGATTTTATTTGGCTGATAGTCACACAAAGCAGCAAAATTGTTTGGCACAGCAGTTAATATTTGGTGAAACTATTAAACATGTTTCCGATAATTATAAAAGCAAAATAGGGCATTTTCTTTATTTTTAGAACACAATTTGCTACTTTGTACGACTTCTTTTATATTCTTCTTTTATATTTGAAATTCAATTTTGAACAGCATTTTTTAGGAACCTAAATCCCGTCTTCTATGGGAGTTGCCTATAACTAAAATTGTGGAACATCAGTCGGAGTTCACGTGAATGATATGCCAGTAGATTTTGTATACTCGATGAATAATTCTGATCTAATTACACACGCAGTTCCTACCCGTGCGTCAGAAAATTTTCATCTAAATGACTTTTTACATCATCATCTACGTATAATAACGTCGCTCTTTGCGTTAATATTTGCCATTCCGATTAATCTGATATTTAAATAACTCGGCAAGCTGTCTTAATCCAATATAACGATAATCGACAGTTAAATGATAGCATCATTGTAACTACGTCTCAAAATGTTTGTCCGAAATCATTAATTTTATTCAGTCGACGATAGGCGTAGATAAATTTCATTCTAACACCTGTTTCTAACAGTTGTGCTCGTCGTCGTCATCGACCCTATACCTCTAATTAGCGGATCACTAATTGACACGTTACAACGAGCGTTAACTATTACGACTTCGATCGTTTAGTCGCGGATTAACGTCATTTAACGAACTGTAAGTTTCTGTCGTGCGTGACACTCAAAACTTGTACTCGTCAATCATATTTCGCATCTTTCTCTCGTGGAGTAACAGGACTTTTAAATGGTTCATGAATTATCTCACAATTTTCACAAATTCAAATGGTTTCCGGAAAAAGATTCTCTAATATGCTATGTCACAGAATAAAAGGATTTTTACATGGGCGATGAATATCTGCTTATCTCGGAATTTTCTGTACGATAAAGCGAACGTGGAAAATGTCATTGAAAAATATCGGGAAATTTTTATCAGAAATTCCGCAATTTTCCGAAAGATAATAGTTAAATCACGCGGTACAGTCGTTGGACAATGATTAACGAAATTCCGATGACAGAAATCAATGAATTCGAACATCCAATCGGCAACAGTCATTTATCTTAATGCGACATGATAACCCATCGAATGTACGAATCATTTTTGTCAACGTCTATATTAATTTAACTACGTGATTTGCATATGATTGTCCAGATATTCTTATACAGAGGAAACGAAACACATCACGATTTGCTTCCTTATGTCGATATGAATTATTGGCATATTGTGTTGAGCTACTATAATTTTATCATTTTAAGATTGAACTTCCAGCTATTTTAAATATTCAGTGTATTTTACTGTAGGTTTCTGCCTGAAACGTTATATCAGTTATATAGTGTAAAAATTAAAAGTGTTATAAGCTAATATACCTAGAACTTAAAATCAAACTCTTTTTAATGATCTTAATAATTTGCCTTAGAAAGAAATTAACTTCATCGTACTTATATTCGGCACTAAACAGTCGGTAAATAAAAATGTCATATAACGTTAAGTTTTGGAAATATTAGCCTGTAACATCTTCAATTTTATATCCTGCAAATTTAATATATACGTTATTTATCTTTACATCATTATAAATGCGTCATTATAGAAGTTTTGTAGGCTATTGCAATGATTGTAACGTCTGCTATACGTGAATAACTCAGCAGGTCTACCTCGTACTTTTCATAATAACAGCTTGCCATTATAATAACAGCTATCCAACGTAACATACTAATGTACATGTCACTTGTATTGAGCAAAACGTTTCATCAACACTCCGCGAATACACGCGACCTTCATTACTACTGAGAACACCAAAACGTTCCGTTCTTAATATAATTCTCAATACACAATAGCGATTATTCGTTCCCTTAATTCCCTCCGACGTAGAATATTTCCTGAATGCACAGTAAAACAAAAATGGGAGCCATTTATTACGCCGGGCGGAAATGTCATTTAATGCTTGGCTGGCAGTATACGTTTCTCTGAATCGTAACTTCATTTCGAGGGTAGGCGTTTTCATTTGTATAACGTCGAAACGTCTGTTATCGACATAAAGACAGTGGAATAATGCGGAGCGTCAGAGGCACGCGACCTCGTCACAATTACCATCTAATTTCATTAGAACTCCACTCGAGCGGCAACATCGGAAGAAGAAAAGCCGATCAGGAAGCTGCTTCCTGCGCACATTCCCCTTTAGACACTTTCTTTTCCAGCGAATCCACTGATTACCTCACAATTAGGTAAACATCGTCGCGATTGAACTGCGTTCGAAATTAGATTTTAATTTGACAGACAATCAGAGACAGGGTAAGAGAAACGATTATTCACAGGGGCAACAGTTGTTAACTGTCTCATGAAAGAATAATAAAAATAAGACAATTTCAGGGGATATAACATTTTAATTTTCACTGATACTACAGCGAACCCTTTTTCATGCAACTATTTTATACAGGTGCAATTATTTTCGACTAGCTAATGCCATAAATTAGTTGCTTGATTTTCTTTTTATTTAAGAAAATGCGTGTGGTTTAATGGAGTTTCTACAGAGTGTCAACTACTGCTGGATATTTTATGTCCAAAAAGATATTTTTGCCCAGGAACTTATTGTGTTATTAAAAACTTTGAAATATGCAATAGGAACATTAAGAACTGTAGAATTCAAAATCACTTTAAGAGAGGCGAAGAGGAAAGATTCTAACCAAATATATGGAAAAGAAGTTATTTTTTTACACTAATTGACATTGAAAGTTTGGCTATAAATAACAGCTACTGCAATATTGTGCACATAACAGTCGTGTAATACCGTGTCAATTTAATAGAACTGCAATTATCTGCGAATGACGTAATTGTACTGGACTATGAATTTTGTTTTTCACCTATTTTCATCGCAGCGAGGAAATATCGTTATTGCACTGGAGAATACTGCGACAGTGATACCCTTCCACGTTCTTGTTTTTTTTTTAAGGAACATACGACTTTCTAACCACGATAGAATGCGCAATTTCAAGAAATTACGTTTACGCAAACAGTTTCTCCTATACATGTTGAAAAACGAAAGTGCAGTAAATTACGGCACAGGAAACTTTCTTCCCAAAAGGGAATTGTCCAGTCCAGTAACTGGATTACGAATCCAGAGGTGCAGGCTTTTTTACATAATGACATATAACGAGAACAGGGAAGGAAGTCTCTTTATGTGCCATAACCATTACTGCTTTTTCTAAACGTTAAAACTGTCCATGCAGCATTTTCCAGAATAAAAAGAATACAATTTCTCCGCAATTAAGAGGAATAAGAAGAAGATTTTTCGTTACCACTGCAAGATCAAAACTCATATTAAAATTGTTTATTAATTCAACGCAGGTAAACGAACACGTGAAGTAACGGAAATACTTTTGACTTCTGAGAATCCTTTAACGTTGCCGCGTGAAACACACGCGTTTCGCATAATGCACCGCTTTGATATGTACACTTTCTTTCGGGACGAAATCGCGGCGGAATTTTAAAAACAGCAGCGCAGAAATTACATCCGGATGGAACTGGAAACTTTCGAAACAACGTACAGGTTTTTCCGCTGGAGTTTTCCACATTCCTTTTAACGAATCACTTTGTACTCCAAAGTAAACACTGTGTATAAAAAAACTTTTAAACAATATTTATATGTAGCCCTTCAGTGCAACCGAAAACAAAATGTTAATTTGACCATATGACATGAATATTTTCTTGGGAAATGAATCATTTTAATCTGTTTAACGGCACGGTATAAAAAAAACTTTTAAACAATATTTACATGTAGCCCGTCGGTGGAACCGAAAACAAAATGTTAATTTAACCTTATGACATGAATATTTTCCTGGGAAATAGATGATTTTAATCTGTTTAACGGTACGAATGCTGAAAAATCAGTTCTGTACCGACGAGGATCAGTGCGAATAGTGACTTTAGTCGAGAACCGGGGAATCTTGCATAGATTTTCGGGGAATTGATATGCGCTTTTAGTAAGAGCCGGTCGGCCGGTCGTCGCACGTTTCTAAGACGACGGAAGTCCCGGCAGGACCTTAATGAAATTCAGTTTAACGGTTTCGCAAGATCCAGAAACATTTGTCACCGGCTGGCGAACCGGTCGCTCACGCGCCCGCCATTTTTCATCGTCTTTCCTTGGTATTCCGGGACGTCGCGTCGGCCCACTTTGTTAACATACATTTATTTTGTCCCCTTTTCCTGTCCCACCGTCCCCCGGTGCGCATGCTAGCTCGGCCGAACTGTGTTTGCTTCCATAACGATTATGTTCGGATGAAAAGATTTCCAGATTTCGAGGGAAAATATGAGCGGTGGAATAGCAAAGAAAACAAAAGAATTGCTCATAAGACTGCGGAGAAATGGAATTTATTGTATCAAATACGGTGCATTTTAAATACTTTTAGTGTGTTTTTCAATGGTTTCAATTTTTGTATATATTTAAATTTTTTCTATGCAATTCTTCTCCTCTCTCTTTTTAATCTTTAATTATATATTCTGAATTTTCGTCGATAATTCTGGATACATTTGCGATGAACAAGTGTACAATATAATATCGTAATAAGAGGCGAACGTTATCGAGAACGATGAAATACCAGCATGCTGACGGATCATTATTGGATATTGATTACGGAAACGGCAGATAATTACAAGTGAAAATGCAGAGGAAATAATTGAAGTAATCATATTTATACAACGGTATTTTCAATACATATTTAATTCGTATTGAGAAGTTCATCAAAAGTGTTACTAAACGTAAGCTTCAATTTACTGTTCAAAATAATAAATCATCTAACGATAAATCAGACACACCACTTGAAGACTCAAGTAAGTGAAGCAAAAGAGTGCGACTACGAATATTCCGCAATAGGGAGAGTGAGAGCAGAATGGGAAATGGAGCGTGTGAAGAAAGTAAACAGACGAAGCAGAGGCGAAACCACTAAGTAGATACTGTATTTTCATGATTGATTTTCATCCACAGCATCGTTAGGATAATGTCTCCTTACGAAAACCTACGGTAAGTCCTGGCCGCTCGTTTGTATTCCACGATGTGCGTGTAAGTGCCCCTTCGACTTTAGAACACATCGCCGATGAAACTTCAGCCGCGGAGAAAAACGACGCGCGGATTTACCGTCCAATAGATCGTCGTCTTTGATTTTACCGCAAGATTTATTGCACGTTTTGCCCCGCTGAAACTCATTCAAAAAACCCGGAGCGAAAGGGGTGTTTGGAAATTTGCAAAAAATAACGTTTCACGAGAGAAGCATTACGATTGAACCGATTTCACTGATTCGCGATGAACTTGGGTAATCGAGGTCCTATTGCATATATTAACACGGTGGTTAGGTTCTTAAAAAATACCGTGGTATACAAAATTGAGAATTACATTCCAAAAACGAGCAAAAATAAACCATTTTGTTTCCATAAATATCGGGAATATGTTGAATATTTTCAATAAATATCAACTACTGTCTCAAAACGTTTTGCTTCTTTTCGCGACGCTCAGTCAAATAAAATTATTCTCAAGTTTAATTCCATCGATTTTACGCGTTCGAACTAGCTGCAGTTGGCAATTAGCGAAACAGTCGCACATTTAATTAACAGATGAAATGTAAATCAAAACAGCTTGCAAAAGTCTCAAAAGTCACGGACTACACTCTTCCCTCGAATTCATAATTTGAATAATCTGCAGTAGAAGCTTTCTTACACTATTCTCATACAGCAAACACACTTTCTTGGATGAAGCATATGGATTTATTCAGTGATCATTGATTCATTCAATGATCTTGCACTTGAAAATTCCTATCACGGGACGTGTTCAATTCTTTAACCGAGTTAAAGCGAAACAATCTTGTAGGGTTTAATGTTGTATATTATCCACGTTGGATAATTTAATAATCATGTTGCACAGTTTCCCTGTAAAAATTAGACTCTTCGCATCAAACCTGTACAGGTAAACACAGAATTAACAAGGTTCAAGTAAAACCGTGTTATAAGAATTCTGCGTTTATCTGTATACATTTAATGTGCGAGTAGTTGAATTTTTTCGGGAAACTGTAGAGAAATGAGAAGAAAAAAGGAACAACATAAATAATATTTACTTACAGGGTGTCTTTAGCTTCTCTTTAGCGGTGCTCAGACTGACACTTGATCTCAAACTGATTCCGATGCTCTTCGATTTCCCCATGGAACTCTCCGTAATTCCCGGTGGCGATATTATCGAGATTCCAGCACCCTGCTCCATAGCGATCGGGTTTATCGATAATGACGCTAACACGCCACTGAAAAACCGTAAATTACATTTACTCAGCGAACCGAAAATCCACATTATCAGAAAATCAGTTGAATCGTATGTCAAACAATTGATAATAAACAAGTCATGTTTTACTCGCAATGACGTAATGAAATATTCGAGTTAACAGTACGAACAACCGTTTCAACAAATTATTTTTATTTAACATCATACCAGACTAGAAAACGCACTGAAAATTTTCAAAGTCAAAAATAAGACGAATCTTAAAAAGAACCCGGCTTATAGAATCTTTGTTGTGTGGTATTTGAAAAATTTGGAAGTTATTATAGGTCGAATGATGCACTTAATATTCTTATTTTTTCTCGTATAAATTCGATGAAAATTAGCAGAAGATTATTGCGATTGCTAGAAAGCGGAAAACAGTTGCGGGGATTAAAATTTTCTAACGATTGAGCCATCAATTCTCCTTTCCCTGTGTGGCAGGGTTTCTCGCGGGTCGTCGCTTGCGTACATTTTTTTTCACCTGCTATTACAACTGAATTGCAAGGCGATTGCATGGCGCGCGACGCATCGTTCGGCAGGCGGGGCCAAAGAAAAACTTCTCTTTCCATCAGCCGTGAGTAATTCTCGAGCAACGGTAATTCAAAACGATATGCCGTGAGCGACCTTTCTGTCGTTCGCCACTGACGAGTCGCGCTCCTGACAGTGAATTACGCTCCTCGTTCCCGTAAACGTGACAATATCGCAAAATATTTGACGGACGAACAGGTACACGGACAGTCATGGTTCGCACAATTCGTGTTGGAATATTAAAAATAGTTGGAAAACAATAAAAGAAGAAATTGCGAAGCATAGGATGTACAGGAAGAGTATTGGGACAGTAAAGATAGTAAACAATGAAAAGAGTTTGGAAATAGTAAAATAGGAGCACAATTTATAATTTGCACAGGAGAAGACAGGAATTTGTATGTTATGTCATTGGTCCTCTGCTTAGGCACGAGAGACCATTACTCTTACCTTAAGTTATTTAATTACCGTATTAAAAACTTTGTTGAAAAAAAACTGGAAAACGTAAAGTAACACGTTTGGTTGTTCGATGTGCCAAAGATTTCTTATTTATATTTAATTTTAGTAGTGTGTAATTTCTCAACAAGATTTCATCAACAATTGAATAACACGATTCGCTTAACACAAGATTTATTATCAATGTTTCATCTTCAGTGGATAAAAAAGTGGACACAATAAACTTTGTAATGAATTTCATGGTTCTTATACGTTGAGAGAATTACGTAGATAAAAAAAGAATCGAAACCGCGGTAAAGATTGCTTCGGACTCGTATTAAAAGGTAGTAAACAAGGTTTGTCGTGATATGAATTGCATTCCAAGGAAAGGGACGAAAGTGGACTGCGCAAGATCTGCTACTCTGGCGACTAATTAAATCTCGTATTTAATTCAGCCACGAGATCGGTTCATTGCATTCTGCTAATATGCCAAGCCGAACATCATTCATTAGTCCTATTAAAGCCATTAATCTCATCGACACTTAATCGACTTCGTTTAATATCGCCTCAGAATTGACTGAATATTTTATAGGAAATTCACCCATCTGCGACATTCATTATGCCACATTTTTGCTTGTTTTTCTTCAAATTCTTTGAAATCTGGGTAAACAACATTTTAAGAATGACTATTTCTTCTAATTTTCTGCCATTTCTACACACTCGACATATTTTCTAGTACCATAAAGAACTCACTGGAATTCATATCTTACCGATGCAACTGCAGAAATCACGTGTTTGATATAGGCTTAACGAGAAATATTGTCCAGCTTATCGGTATCGGTAGCTTAAGTTGGAGAGCAAAAAATCGGCAATATTTCTACCAGCGTGACTGCCTAATCCATCCATTACTGATAACGGTTCATTATCAACCCAAATAGCAGTCGTAAACATTGATAGGTATGAAAATCAAAGGTATATCGTTTTAATCGACTATTGCATCTGAAATTCTTAATACCTTTCTTTTATTTCGTTAAACGCTGCAAATTGATAGATTTTTTTTAAATGCAATACTAAAGATCGGCGAAAAGGAAAAATAACGAACAAAATTTTATTCATTACTTAAGAATAAATATTTAGTTGAATAAGAATTTATTTCAATAACGATTCATTCGTTATTCGTTATTCAAAATGGTTTTGAACAAATTTTAGTTTAGATGACAGATAAAAGATAAATTTCATTTGTTATACTCACACCGTACATTACTTTTACTTCATCCGGTATTTTTATTCAGCATTTATCTAACATCATTCGATCAATAATTTATTCGAATAAATAGAAGAATCGGTTTCCAATAACGGATAATTATTATTCGGATAAAACACTGGACTAACGAGAATTCATTCGGCTAATTATTTCGCATGAATATTCATTCGAAACAATTCCAATAATGTCCAACTCTGCGCTGAACTTGCATATATTTAAGTTGTTTTATACATTTTGATGAGATGCCAAATACATTTGCAAGTTTTAAGAATATCTTTGTAGAATCACAAGCGTACTCCAAAATTTTCCTCTAGATCACGTGACCACTCTTTATTAATAGACAATTGTAGGTCTTTTACCAAACTCTTATTTTCCAATACGACTGTGTAAAAAATTGTATTTAAAAAAAATGTTTTAACTCTTCATATCGTACGTTAAAAAAGACGATTTATTAAACGCCAAAGTATATTTTATATTTGAAACATCTTGCAAAATCGTACTGTCGTTAATTCAAAAATATGTCGTAATTAAAGAATGTGACACACAATGAACAATCTAAGATGTTTCGTCGGAAAAACATACGTATTAAAATAATACAAATATCGTAATATCGAATTTGTTGAAATCCACGATACGTACTCACCTTCAGAACTTGTGAAACTGTATAAACAGACAATTTGGCACTATGTAGCGATCGTAATACGGATGCGTTACAATTGCACGTTTAAAATAACACGATTACCGTTTGACCAGAAATCCGCACGTTAAGCTTTTGAGGAAAAAGGGAGATTGATCGATCGGTGAGTGAATAATCCGGGTATATCGTTTTGTTTACTCGCGAGGGAGGCCCTTGTAGCCGCGTGGTTTGATCGGTACTGAATAGTTTGCCGAGGAGAGCGGACCTCTATATGTAGAAAGCCGGCACTGGCAACGACCAGTCAGACAGACAGTCAGTCAGTCAGTCAGTCAGTCAGTCAGTCAGTGAGCGAGTCTCCCGTTACACCACGCCGAGCTACCACGTGCACGTTACTCGGTTTTGCCAAAATCACTACTCAAGCCGAGATCCCAGTTCCCTCACTCTCAGCTCCGAAATCAAGCGATCTTGGAAAATTCAGCGCCAGGGAAATTGGAGGGGCATTCTCAATCAATAATTCTACCCTTAATCGCTTTATTTCCCTTCATTTTGTTCCACCAATTATTGTTGCACTATGCGCAATAATACATTGAATACTTTTATTGAATATTTTCATTGATTTCGAGATAAATGTAGATTTTCTGACACAGTTGAGAGTTTTCTATCTAATTTTCTACGAAAATTATTGCGAATCAATATTCTTCTACGACAATTAGCCGAATGAATTCTTATTAATCTAATGTTCATAGGCATAATAGTTATTCGTCATAGCTAATAAATTATTTTATTTGTTGGAATGAAAATTTGTCCATTACTTTCGAATGTTCATCAGTAATTCACTGTGAACTACTATTAGATTAAAAAGATGTAGAGTAAGTTTAGAGGCCAACACTCTAAGATGGATCTAGTTTTTCCGAGAATATTACTTATTTATTCCAAAGTTTATTATTTCATGTTATTTCATATAATAACAATAATTAATATTTAGCTTACGATGTTACTTATTTTTCTGTGAAATTTTATTAAAATATATTATTGTTTTGTATTGGTTTACATAAAGAATGTTGTTATCTTGCTATTTAATATTTAGTATAATTCCTTCAGTATTATTACTGTATTATTATTTACTGTGTATGAAACTGTACAAACCAGTAAAAATAAATACATAAATTTTCGCCTAGGGGGAATCACGTCTGTTGTTTTCTTTCACTGTCCAATGAGTTAAAAAGTTGTTTGCCAAAAATCATGACGCAGCAAATTTTGCCCGTGGGAAACAACACTTTTTTACCCCGTCCGTTCTTGTTAGTTTAACAAACACCTGTTGTTATGAAAAACGTAGGCGTACTTTGGTCGAGACCGAATTCTCTATTTATTTTATTTGATATCGACGAAATTATTTGTTGCTAGGAAAACGTGCACGAAGAGTTCATAAAAATGACTCATCAATGAATCTTACTGTATCTTACGTTGTTGTACTATCGAGAATCGAGTAGAAAGTAAAAATTCTGAAAATAAAATTACGTTCGCGACGTGTTTGCCAGTTACTCATAACGTGAAACTAGAATAGAGAAATATGTCGGTCGATGAACTTGTGTCGTGCTACGAAAATACGCGAGTATAAGAAAGAGAAAAAGGTCCGCAGATTTGATTTTCTCATTTCGGCCAGAAGAGGATACACACGTGAAGCCCAGAACTGTGGCCAACTCGTCACGTGCTTTAATTTATTGCGAGCATTGTTCTTGTCCTCCTATTTTGAAAAGAAGAACACTCGTATACGATGCACGGTAAATAATGAAAGTGCCAGTTGAATTACAACGTAGAAAAGTTTCGGTATTCCGCAGGATTCGCGCGGGCTTTCACCCGAAATTATACACGCACAATGCCCGCGGTTCTACTTCCCGGGATACAATAAACGATTTAGACAGCGCACATATCGTTCAGGAATTTTCCTTGACATTTACTTCCCACTAACCCACTGATGTCTGAGTTTTGCAAACGTGTTTCAGAAATGTCGCAAAACTCACGTGCAGAAATCTTTTGCTTATCTCTGATTACGTCGCTGATACCTATGATTTTGCCGTAAATGAAATTTAATACACAGAATGCCCGAGAGTGCGGTACAGCCTTCGATTATTGCATTGAAATTTTCATCTCGGTTTTCAGCTCGGGAATTTTTCGTGACAATTACTTCCCACTAACTCCCTGATATCTAAGTTTTGCACACCTGTTGTATGTGCGCAAACCTTTTGTTTATCGCTACAAAATCTCTGATTTTGCCGTAAATTAAATTTAATGCAGAAAGCGTCTCAAAGTGTAATACAATCTGCGATTGTCGTGTTTAAATTTTCATATAATTTTAATCATTTAACGAAATAAATTTTTCAATTTAATTGCAAAAGGAAATTTGTATTTCTGCATTAAACGAATGAAAGTACCATCCGGACTTCAATTATTGTGTTGAATTTTCTTCAAGGTCATTGAAAACTATTTTCAACGTCGTAGAATGTTATTTTTTGGCGCAAAATTTTTCGTATAAAATTTTTATCAACCCGTTTCACTAAATGCAATTACTCCTGGCAAGTAGACGCAAAAATTGAAAACCCCAATGTAATTTTCGTTGGCAAAAATCGTGTTAGCGCACTTTTGTTTTTCGGAAATTCGCCGGTCGTTCCCCCGTATCAGATAAGAACGAGGGAATTATGTTGTATCAATGAGAGGACTTTCTAAAGTCCACATTCCACGCTTTTTAAGCCTATCACCGTGTATTTCGAATCCGCTCTTCCATCAAACCGTAAGCGAACTTTACTTCCTGCTCTCTATTTGTCTTCGCATCAATAATTTACGTAGCTTCCGCTGGAATCTCGCATCAAGCAAACAATAAAACAGGATAAACATTGCTTTTCATAATTTTATATGCGAGATAACGGCGTCTCAGACGGATGTCACTTCTAGCAATTTTTAATTGTCCTTTTATTCTAAGATTTACGTATACTTTGATTTATTTTATTTACAGATTTATTGGTTTATACATTTTCTTCGTTTTCTTATTGGCATTCGTTGGTTTATCATTTTTATTGAGTTTCTGAATAATAAGTTAATATAGTTATTAGTGACCGTATTCCGTTTCGTTGTTTGACGTATTTCGTGCGCTTTTTCAATTGTTACCGTAAATTAATATCCATGGCAAAATTAGAGGAGAAACAGATGTACCGGACAGAGAAGATAACCGATAAGTGGAAGATTTGTTTGGCCTGTCAGAGAGAAGAGGATTCACGTTTCATTAAACATCGATGGAATCAGAGCGGTAAATTGTATTTCCTTGAATATCCGACAGGGCTTTATTATCTACCCGTCACGTTTTCGTGTTATGCAAATATTTCCTAAAGGGCAGATGCGCACGGTTAATCCAACACGCAATTTGATTAAAAAATCGAAGTAGCCAAGGTCGTGCAAACCGGGAAGGAAATATATTAAATTATAATGGAATACCTAGAATTATAGTTAAAAATTGACTGGTTGATAATACTGGTAAAAAGTTTTTCAAAGTTTTTTAATTTAGTTTTTTGGCATTTTTAGGTTTAATTGTGTTAGTCTTTCGTTTCATTTCTTAAATTATAGGTCAGTAGTTTTTTATAAACATGTCAACATAATAGATTTGTCTCCTCAATCTGCTGGTATTGATCTTTTACATTCTTTCCTTTGGGGGTATTTAGAAATTTCAGTTTATTCAAGGCCCGTTAATAACCTAGATAAACTTTCAAGCAACGTGTCCAAAATGGTACTCAAACGTGTAAAGTCCTCCATTAAAAAACATGCTGAAGTTTGTATACAAATAAACGGTCAACAAATTAAAAAATCTTTTGTACCTTAAAAACCATTATCGGATCTTTTTTTATTCAGACTTTTTTGTTTCTCTTTATGACTTTCATTAACCAATGAAATTTTCACTTATAACTCTGTAACAGCCTGTACACTTGAATTTCGAATGGAATATTGTTTTGAAATTGAGTCAATCTCGATTTCCTATGGTGACAACGTAAAAACAGAACTAAATTTTGTTTATGCTTCTGATACGATCGAACGGAAGTCTGTTTCATCGACTGCAATTCTTCGTGATAGCGTGTAACCCCCTTAATCTTTGGAATCAAAGACGTGCATTAACATGGTGAGAAGGCAAAGTTATTTATTAAGAGGACCAAGGCGTTTAGCGAAGTTGCGCGTGACAAGCGTGGCCAAAATCCTACGGAGCGAAATCATTTAATTCCGACAATCGCTTTAACGGCAGTGTTGGTAGGACGCTCACGCGAGGGCATTATTCTTCATTATTTCCTCCTGAGACTCGAGGAACCTTGCATTTACCCACCTCCGCCTTTACAACACACAGAAGAGCCATGATTATATTCTGATTTTTCGTGTAAGCAATTGAAAACACCTAAGTGGTCAAACGGAAATATTTTCATTGTAAATCATAACTATCTATTCACTATTCGCTATTCTTGCAATCTACTTTGGCTTCTTTTCGTCAGTGTGAAAAAGTATTTCATTTCCTTAGCATCGAATCCTTCGTATAATTTCAATGCAGTTTTTCGACCCTTTCGATTCAACTATATTCAAGGTTTTAAATATAGCAAATTGTTGCGTGAGAATACCGTCCTTAAATATTAGTCATATAAATAATAACGATTTAAGAGTTCATTTCTGTGCCAAGCAAAGGATCGTAATTTTCCGACGACGAAATGTAGAAAGAGTTGTTTTTATTTTTGCGAAGTAGCAACGAATGCAACACGTGCACAATAATACTTCGAGCTATTAAAGTAGCTATTAAAGTAGCATGCAATATAATTTCATCGGCATGTTAATACCTAAAATATGAATCATCTGAAATAATAAAAAGAGCATCTTAGCCCGGTGCGAATTCCCACGATTTTTCATAATGAATTATCGCAACGTCCATTTGACCGTTTTTACAATGCAAAATGATTTATGTCGATTACCATTTACCGTAGAATCGTTTCTCTGTGCCGTCTCTCCTTCTATGAATCTGCGATATCATTGCAAAGCGGACGAGAGTCGGCATTAAATAGGAACATAATGACGAAACGTAATCGACTCACCGTCACAACGCCAATTGCATGGACATTGCGCAACGACATTTTGCATAACATTTACGTGAACTTTAGCGGTCGACGACACGGCTATAACGTTCCACGCGGGTCTTTTCGGAACCGGAAATTCGTCCACCGGAATCGCACGGATCAACCGCAAACCATCAACGCCATTGCAAACCGCGTACAGGCATATATCATTCCAAGCATGAATTATCCCGTCAACAGCCAATGATAATTATAACTTTCGTCCGATACAAAGGTAAGACATTGAAAACTTCCGAGCTCCACTTTGCATGATGATTTGGACTTCAGGGTTAACTCGAGAAGATTTGCACATCATCGATACTCGTCATTTAGTGTGTTCTTTATTAATATCCTACTGTGTAATTGTTAGCTAGGAATATCTCGAAAACCGACAGGTCTAGGAAGCTGAAATTTGTTAAACAATTAGTTCTTACCCTAAAATGTGTGTGCTATCCCTCGATTTTACCCTTTTTCGTTAAGAAATAAACTGTGAGTTTAAGTTGTCGTAAAAACAATTTGTGAAGAAATTCATGCAAGAAGAAAGAAGAAATTCACACGTACAATATCTTGCACCGTTGATTTTTCAACGACTTTTAATACTAGCTTATTGATAATTGCAAGTTGCGTTCTTCCTAATGACAATTGTAAATTTAGTAAATTTCTAAATAAAGCTAAGTTTCTTTTAGGATTATTAGGAACGTCGTTTGCTACTACAGCGGAAGAGTAATTATTTTTCCGCTCAAAGTATTTGTCGTTTAACTGGCAATTAGTTAAGAATTGAAGGAACGGGAATGAACTGCCGCGCTATCGCATGTCTTGAATCGCGTAGCGAACATTACACCTTCCTGCGTGTGAGGAATCGAGAACTGGAATCTTCTACCTGGAACTGGAGAAACGACGTTTTTCGAGCAACCGGAAGTTCTCGAAACGCATGCGAATATACGATACGTACTCTCCGAAAGGGAAGAGCATTCACACGCACGTGGAGAATTCCAAATCATTTTAATTACCAGCAAGCGATATAGCTAAGTTTTCCCTTGACGTCACATTTCTCACCGATATTTCCTGTGCAACTACGAAAAGAATAAAACAGTGTTGTACATGTTTAGAATTTGAGATCGTACAGATGTTATCGAAGATATGAAAGGTCAAAATAATAATAGGAGTAAAAGAATATTCTACATATTTAGAATTCCAAGTTGAACAACTGTTTTTGCAAATATGCGAACGGAAAATAACAATAAGAATAGAATAATATTGTCCATGTTTAGAATGGCAATTCAGACAGATGTTATCGAATGTGTGAAGTCTAAAAATAAACATTAAGGCTTAAATTTACATACATTATCGCAGAATGAGTGGAAGAATGTCATTCTTGGCAGCACACCAAACAGAACCAAAAATAATTACTATCTACAAAGTATCCTCACGCAATGTGTACCAATAAAATTTCATTAAATTACAGCTTAACGCCATAATAACTCAACTGCAACATTCATATTTCAGGAAAAAACATTAATTTTTAGGGACGAGATATTTTATTTGAAAAACCTTACAAGTACAGAGAAGTTCGGAAGTATTAAAATAAGGACACAATTTAGATGCAAAAGAAAAGTCCAGAATTTCAACGTTTCGTACGTATTAGAAACTTCTCCTTGATAAAAAACGAAAACTTTAAAGTAACAGGTTTTTTAGTAACAAGTTTAAAGTAACAACATTGATCGATATGTCAAAGATTGCATTCTTTTCAATTAGAGTAACGTGTAATTTCGCAACAAGCTTAGTAATTTTAATCGTTCATAAAGTGCTATATGTAATAAAAGTTTGCGCAAAAGAGGGGCCCCGTTATTCATCCAAATAGGAAGACATAGTCATAGATATAGAAGATATAGAATCTAACAGAAAGGTGTAAGTGTTCATCAAAACATCATGTAAAATAAAATACAATAAACTTCAATAAGGGCTTGGAACCTTGTTAATCCTTCAAACAAGAAGATACAGAAATAGATACAGATATATTATGGATTCTAACAGGAAGGAGCAATCATTCATCGAAACACCATGTAAAATAAAGTATGACTTTAGTTGACGTACCACGGACGTAAAACAACTGATTGTGAGACTTAACTGTCGTTATGATCAAGAGACAAAAAAAGAGAGATGGTGAATATCGCAGATGAAGGAGGACGCACAGAAGCGAAGAAGAATTCCATGACATATGTGCGATGAAAAAATATGAGGGTCCTTGGAGGGATGTCGGTCGATTCGGGATGATGTCCAGATGGAAAGATAGCCGAGGAAAAACGGTTTCGCCTCGCTTATAAAGTCATAAAGACCGAGTGGCGGAAGGCTCAAGTGGGCGGATAAATAATGCATCGGACATCTCGGATCTGCCGGAGAATGCCGGGAAAGGAGCAGTAGGTCATTCCGGCCTGACAGAAAATGCAGAAAACTGTCGTGTCTTTTGCGGCATTAACGGACAAGAAGACGGCATTCGGCCTGACCTCGCCGGACACTGCCCGTTCTTCTCTTTCAGCCGATCAAAGAAACCGAGAAATGAAAATACGGCTTTTACGGACATATGTCGGGGTTCAGCGTGATTTTATGAAATTGTTGTAGGAATAATTCTCAAATAAGGATTTCGTAGAGTAATATCGTCTCAATGTAACTGAAAAAGAAATTATTTGTCCATATAACAGATAGTAATAAGAAATCGTGACAAGTAATGGGCTATTTGTGTCTCAATAAACGATAGAAAGTCATGTAATTTTCTTTTGCTGTCTGCAAGTGATGTATTTAAATATGCTGTTGGTTTCGAATAAATTATTAGTGTGTAGGTCGTACCAAGCGAAGCAAATACATATCGGCCGATGTTGACATTAGACATTTATTATTTGCCAAAAATGAAGCAGAACCAGATAAATTGTTTGTAAGTTAATCATTTGAAATTGGCCGCTAAATAAAAATCGGTTATCGCATCTATTTGCAATTACCACATAAAATATTATTCGAATAACATTTTACTTTTAAGTATTATCTTTCACTTTCTGTGCCGATGAAAACTGACTATCTACTTTTCATAATTTTTAAATTCACATTGTTGAATCCCTCTCCCTCTCTTACCCGTATTTACCAGAAGTACAATAAATTTTTATTTTCAGAAGAAATCCCTATTATCCAGACTCTACTAATGGATACGTTTTTTATGAGAATTCAGCATATACATCAATACGCTCAATCCATTTTTTACACCATCTTTTCCAACTGTCCATCTTCCTTTTCCACGCAATCTACTAACTTTTACCGAATTTTTCCTTCATTCCATTCATATGTTTCATTCGTAAAAAATAGAACCGCGTAAGAAAGGCATTAGAGCCATTAACTAGAACAAATTAATTAGAACAATTAACAATATTCCAGGTTATCGTTTGACGCAATTTATTACAAAAATACGACTCCCCGTTCCTGTTCGTCCTCGAAAGTCAGGCTTTTTTCTTTTTACGTGAACCGATTCATCCGCGAGCACATAATTCCTTAGCGTTGTTCGTCCTCGAGGTGGAACACTGTCGTGTTCCAAAGGACAATCTCTGCTGGCGTTCATAAATGAAGGTACAAAGCTTTGTCAGAACGAAACCCGGTCTCCCATAGAGTCACGTTCTCAATGCTCCGACAATGCCGCCGGGAGATGACGAAATAGATCATTCCTCGCTCGTGCAACGTGCATCGAGATTCCATCCTTTTCGCATTGGACTGCACCGACAATCCCCGGCTGTATATTAAACCGCATAACTAGAATATCCGAAGGCGCTTATTCGATGCCCCCTCCCCCCCCCCCAACTCCACCCTTTCGCTGCAGATGAGAATAACTCTGCCAGCTGCGTTCTCTTCATTAGATGAATATCGGTGCGCGAGGAATTTCGACAAAATTATTTGCTAATTCGCGGCAGTCGGACAAAGGAGGACGGGAAATCGAAGGGTATTAATACGGATTCACTTATGCATTGGACATGTCGCATTCTTCCAAGGGTTTCGGTGAAATATGCTAATATCCAGTATTTTCATACGTTGCATTAAATCATTATTATTGATTCATATGAGTATTCGTGTCATTGAGTCATTACCGGTGCCATACATTAATTGAACCATTTATTTCGAAAATGGATAAAGTCCACTTTCTTATGTTTCGAATTATTAAAAGGTTTGCACTTCAATTTACTCAAAAACATTCCAAAGCGCGAATACTATTGCTTGGAATTTTTTTTTACAATGAATTGTTTAATTTATCTGGTATACATCTGTATACAATATTAACCGATGAAAGTCATAGAATTACTGAGCTTAAGTGGACTTGCAACTCTTTTAAAATAAACAGTTCGATTAGCTCTTCGTGAAAATTTACTTATCGACCGGGAAGTATCGTATTTGCGGCATATTAGGTCGGGGAAAACAACCGTATTTCCAGCGATGCTGGAGAAATGCATGCGCCAATTGGAAAGCAACGATTTCTATGTCGTTACAGTTTTTTGCTGGAAAACCGAGGACCTCGCGGTAACCGCGGAATCCCTCAATGCAAATTTCGTGTTACGCGGAAAAATACCCCGCGGAATTCTACGCTTGTCAAAACTTTCTTCCATTTGCAACGACGATCGGAAAAAGATTCGATGAAATCGTACAAGGCATAAAATGTAGCAGGAGCAAATTTTTGGCACGAGATTCTGTAATATCATCGCGATGAATTGCGTAATAAAGGTCATTAAGTCTTGTGACAGTTTAAATTGTTCACCTTATATATCAAATATAATAACAAATGAATCTCTAGAGTTATATTGAAATAATTCACAACCAATCAATCGTTGAGATCCTTCGAGGGAACCTTCATCTTAAGTTTCCAAAATATTAGCTTCTAACAGCTTGAACTTTCCGCCCTGTGCATTAAAACAAATATACCGATAAAAGAATCTTCAAACTAATATCGAAAAAGTTAAGAATCGCTAAACTACTGAGCAGAGTGCGGTTAATCGAGTTTAGACGTAGTTAGCATTTCCGGGAGACAGTGAGCCACCCGCATTAGCGTAAACGCTAGCGAAGGCTGGAGTAAGTTACGCAGAAGGAAACATTCTGAACTTGAAATGCCGGCACAGTGCCGACAAAAGAGGATCATTACGATTCCAGCGGCGTTTAATCATTCAAGAGCAATTAGGGCCCGTTCGCCCGTAAAACCAGTTCCGGAGCCATCTTCCTCGCCCGCGTATTTTCCATTTACATCGTTATTAACATGTACCTGCACGAGAATGCAAACAAACAATCGGCAACTATGCTGCGCGCATTTCTGCGATAACGTAAGGCAGTTTGCCTCACAAAGCAACCTTTATTACGTACGTGGCAATTTATATTCCCCTATTTTTTCCGGCTACATTGTATTTAGGAGCGTGGATACCTACGCTAACTCCGCAGGAACATTAATTCGGCTCGGTTGAAGCTGCGAAAGGAATTGTTAGTAATAATTCAGTCAAACGTATTATTTGGATTATTACGGTACGTTGCATAAGAGTTAAATCTTGCTAGCATTTACGATGATTCTCATGAGGATGATGACATGAGTTCATGGACCACAGTGTTCGTTGTAAAAAGTTAGATATAAGAAGCGAAGCAGGATTTTGTCGTACAAGAAAAAATAAACATCGCTAATGCGTCGTAATATGTTAACGTACGTATTGCGTGCCGTAAAATATGTCCTATTTGATTATCGTTATGAGGAGAATTTAATCAGTGGTCGGAACGTCGAGATATTTTAAACATAATCGACCATTACTACAGACTGTGCGAAATGCATAGAAACGGCTCATCTCGCATATTTCAAGCGTAAATTAATAAACTGCAACGACCACAATTCCGGCATTTGTATTTAATTTCATCAAACATTGCGTAAAAAAATTCGCAGTTTTTTTTATCGGGCAAATGTCTCCCTTAATTGCCATATTTTTCTTATTTTTCTCTGCCCCTTTCATTACTTTTTCTTCTTGCCGCGTATTTTTGTTGCTTCCTTGTAAGACTTTTTTACGTGCAGAAGAAACCGTGCATTAAGTCGGATTTGACCTCGAGCGAAAAGCAGCAACGGGATTGCAGCGCGGTTTAAATTCCTTGCGTTGTGTTTCAAGTTTCTGATTTTTTCAAAAACATTCTTTCATTTTTATATCCGGCCAAGTTATTACTCCGCGCGGAAATTAACGTGCGATTTGAAACGTCATGGCTTAATCATGGCACAAAGTGAAAACACGGGGGGAGATTTAAAGAGGGGCAAAAATGAATGTGAAGTTTAATTCGGAACGACGTTGTTAATTAAATTGTCAGTAGACAGGAGCGAAGAGAGAATTTACTGATTGAACGCTGTCAGCCGACCTTCCCTCTTCATCATCGGAACTCTTGCCCATAATCATCCGTCATCGCAGGAGCAAATTTCACTACCCGATTCATACTTCGCAGAATTTTCCATTTATGACTTTGTTGAAATTGCAGAGAAGTCGTTCTTAATTAGCGCACGTACTTATCTAACGTTATTAAGAAACGAAAGTGGTTGCCGTCGCGACGATTGAAAGAATCGACGAAGACAGGGACGTCAAATGTCATTAAGAAATGAAAATCGTTGACGTCGCGAGAATAGAAAGAATTTACTAAGTGAGGGAACAAAAATTGTATCCACTTTTGAGCCCTTCTTGCGAGTCTTTGGAAAATTCCTACGTAGTCTTGCCCGTTGAATATTTAATGGAGAATTAACCGGAAATAATGAATGTTGAAGGATAAACGGATTGTTGTGCCGCAAGAGTGATTTGCCGACGACCATCATGCAAATCAGTTTAAAATATAGGCCTAACGGCAAAGGTGCAAGAGGCGAGGGAAAGTCAGTGGGTTCGATCCTTTCGAAACATAGTGGCATCTACAGGAACGTCAATTCGCCTCCAATGAAATGTCAGTGAAAATATATATGTCGATAAACTTTTATGCCGAGATAAATCCATCGAAAAATTCGGGTCGACTGGCCGCTTCTGTATAATTGATCAGCAGATACAAACGAACCGTCAATTCCATCGATGACGTAACAAACATTTTCTCGCATTATACATACGCACCTATTATGCGCACATTTCGTACGTTTTCGTAGTGTCGTTAATTTCACCTTCATCGTGGGTCGTTATGAAGATAACATCTGAGAAATATTTCATGCTACAAGAATTTATCTATTTGCGGTAAAAGCACGCGATTGTCGCATTCTACCGTGTAAGAACGTTTTTGCAGGAATATGTCAATCACTTTTTCTGCCGCAGTGGCTGCATTCTTAGCTGACGAACGCGACGACGGAAAAACAAAGAAGAACGACAAAAATATGTCAACAGGTAGGCACTTAGAAATGGAAGTTTTCCTCGCGATCCACCCGCTCATGGCCGGCATTGCCATAATCCTGAAATCGCCGTGAGAAAATACGCGCAATTGGAAAACGACATGCGGTTTCATAGCGAAACGGGTCAAGATTGTACGAACGAACCAACAGAATTCTCCCTGAATCACGAGCGGTCCAATAAAACAATCTTCAAGCGCTGATTCTCTCCTGTCTCGTGGTTCATTCATTTGTCAACGTGCTTATAAACAAATAGGGGGACAGAAAGAAACTTTGACTATAAAACATTATACTCGCGGATAGCTAGTCCTTGTACGAACATTCGCTATTTAGACGATCCCCTCGATTTCTTGACAAGGGAATATTTATTCCTGAATTTGCAGATTATGCATTGTTGGTTCGTAACGATGGCTTGATAAAGGAGTATTTTCTTCCATTTTACGGGAATAAACACTATCGGATGAGGGGTTACTTGTACAGTAAACTAATCAAATAAAGAATATAGTAAAGTAATTGTACAGTAAACTATTCTATTTAAAAGAACTGAACTTGGGCGGCTAATGTCACCTTTCAGACTAAACACAACACATATTAGCTTTTAACACCTTTAATTTTCCATCCTGTGTATACTTTTATCAGCATTAAACTTTATACACTTACATTTAATATCGACATTAATGGTATTACATACTATGCACTATAACGATGGCAATTATTTACCGAAAAATGTTATGTACATTATTCATATTCATATGTTACATTAATATCGTTAGAAACATACCTTGAATCCAGATCTTATTTTCAACGATGCATGCATATACTATTCTTATGAAATTGTTCTCTAATACTATTCTTCTATACTTTATTCCCTGTACTTTATACAATTAGCCATTCCTTATACGAGGATCGACTATTTACTCGGTTCACTGTATTTCTTGACAGGGGGATATTTATTCGCGAATTCGCGGACTACGTCGTGTCGGCTCGTAACAATGGCTCGTCGAAGGTTAATTTCCTTCCATTTTCGTGAAATAAACGCTCGGGGCTGAGGAGGGGAGGACGTCGTGCCCGATTATCTCCGTTATCCTCTGTTTGCCTTCGTCTCGTTTCGCGGCTTATGGCGTTTTCTCAGGCGTTCCTCGCCACGGGAATAATTGGAGATCAGTGCTCGTCGTCGCGCTGTAAAATCTGCTCGGCTGTTTCTGATATCAGAAAACCGAGACGACCCAGATCCGCCGCCAGTGTAAAACAACAGATACCCAGGAGTCGCGTGATATTACATGAATTTTTATCTCCTATCTCCGCGGCGTCGTATATCACAGAACGTAATGAAGGGCAAATATAAAGTTCTTTAGGCGCAATAAAACATCCACTTCTCGTAGGTCGTTTTCAAAATATTCTGAAGTTTCAGTAATCCAAATTATTATAATACATTTTTTCCATATTTTCTAGAACACAATCGTATGAAAAGTAAACGAATATGTGATAACAGTATACTTGTTGTTATCGTTCATTTATATATTTCACTGTATTATGTTTCAGATAATCGGTGCATATTATGTTTAAAGGTACAATTTATTAGTTTTTATTTGTTCATTACGCGTTAACACGGACGATCGAGAGTTTGCTGCAAATTTACTTTTTAACAAGAAGAACACGAATTTCACGTGCCTAGGATGTTGAGTAAATTCGTCATTGTAAGTCGTTTTATTGAGTACCATTCATGAAAAATTGATATACTCTTGGGAAAAGGTCGAAAGGTCTAGGCCGACCGGTGCAACGGGTTTTTCGAAAAGTTCAGCGGATTCGTAGGTTTAGGAAGTAGGAAACCGGAGAAAGATAAGTTATCGTTGTCACGAGGATCCTTGTATTTTTCATGCTGAATTGGTCTCTCAGAAGGCCAACGGGATTCTCAGATGGGTCACCGTGTGACCACGACGGAAATGTCGTGTTTAAAATCCTGCCTTCTTCTTGTCTTCCGCCGTTTATAAACTTGAGGGACTACCTCTTCCGCGTGTGCGGGAAAAAAATGTAGATGAAACGTCAGAAAATGAAAAATGGCCATGTCATGATAGTTGTGAGATCATCGGCAGAAAGAATGGCTAAAATAAGTCCGTTTAAAATGCTCGTTAAATTCCCGCGGTAGGTACATTTAATAAAACGTAATGAGCCACTTGAGCGGCATTCATCGAGGCTTATGTAAATTTCAAGCAGTTTCTGTAGCCATAAAAGGTACAAAAATCGTCTTTACAGTCCAGAAAAAGATGTAAAATTGTTATACCTCGAGATACATGAACGAATGTATTGTGAGAAATGTATGAGTTCTCCTAAATTTACTTCAACAGAAACCTCAAGAATATCATTAAATGTTGGAATAGTAAAATAAAAAGACGGTCAAATAAGTAGAATGTTATATGGCATAATAAAGTTTTGCACAAAAGGAGGGTCCTCGATATTTGCTCATGCACGTACAGATTCTAACATTAAATATATTGGCTTACTGAGAAAGTTTTTTCGTTTTATCATATTAAAAAGAAAGCAATGATTTTTAGATATTAACAATTTATTTAATCAATAATATAATTCCATCCATTATTTATAACATTCTTTTATATAGCTATTAACTTAAACGAATCTAACAGTCAGGTACAATTTTTGAGTGCATAATGATTAAAAATTCGTATTCTGACGGCAATACGTCTTTCTAGATCCGGAACATTACAAAACAAAAAAGTTTTTATTTTATGACAGTCAATTAATCTAATTCTTTTTCTTCTTCTGAATATATTTACGTGTCATATTATTCCGTCCGCTTTCCTTAATTAAACTGCATTTCCTCAGAATAAGAAACCTGACTTCTTATATCTAAAAGAACCAGCAATATAGAATACAAAAGACATGAATAATAAGAACGCTTGCTATTAGTCAATCGATTCGTGCAGACCACGTGTCCGCCCCGTTTTAATGAACTCCGCAGAATTTAAGAGACAATGTTTGGCATTCACGACACGCCTGTCGTCAAAAATGAACCTATTAATAAACAAGCGGGGAGTCAGGTGTCAAGGTATCGTCTCGATTAGCAGCGACGTTCGCCGCTGATTGTGAGTATGCACCGGTCGTATAAATTACAGCGGGAGGAAGTCGCGACGGTTGGATTCTCAAGGAAGATCGGTCGTGACTTCGTGAGGCTTTCTGACAATCGCCCATACCTTCAGGAGTCATTCACCCAGCGGCTTTTTTTCTCCCAGTGACGCAAGTCCTCGGATTTTACGCATCTACTCGAAGAATCTTTCGCTCGGCGTGGGATAATCGAATGACCCACGTTAAATCGCACGTGGATTTAACACTTTCGTTCCCACTCTAACCCACTCTATCTATACGGCTATGTATTTAGAAGCAGCAAACCAAATATTACTACTGCTAGATTTTCGTATCTCTGAAGATACAAGGTGACCCAGTTTTTCCCAACCAGACTTTAGTAATATATCTCATAAAGAAGAATAAGAAAAAAGTGTGACGTAAGTATGGGCCAAAAAATGCTTTATTAGTCATAGCAAAAATACTGTAGGTATAATTATCTACTATATAACGCAAATCGACTATATAATTGTCAGTTGGGATCCTGTGTCTGGTCAAAAACATCTCGAAAACCAAAATTCATACAAGCACATGTACAATCTCTCGCACCGTTGATTTTTCAACGAGTTATAATACTAGGAAATTATAATCATGGATACACATAAGTGTATCTAGCATAGATGTATGATTGTGTATTAGTGTATGATTGAAAGTATGACTGAATCACCAAAGCCTATGAGTAATCAATATAAATAGCTTTTTTTTACGTTTCATACTTTTGATATAACTTTTTAAAAAAACATTTTTAAACTCATACTTATATAACACTTTCTTCCTGTTTATACTCATCGACCGTATTACCAAAGCTTAGCCGAGGTTTCGCGAAATATTGCAGCAAAATGAATTACCCTCGCATAATTTTCCGTTACGTTAGCATTAGCGTATAAATTTTCGCTCCAATATTTCTTTCACCGGCTTGCATAATGCTGCATCTATTCCGTAATTGAATAAAACAGGAGTTAGTGGGTACTACGAATCGTCTCTCATGTCGTCCGTTCTAAATAACGGTTTTATTATCCTCGTAAAATGGCAAATGCACGAGACGAGGCATTCCAGACTGTCGGGGTTTAATCGATACGCCATGAGCAACATGTTGATCGCCTTTCGCGAGGATTCCATTTTGCACTCGTAAGCATCGCCAGAGGTACGTGAAAGTAAGGCCCCGTGTACGTGAATGAAAATTCTCCAAGACACAAAGTGACCCGCGGAGAGAGGAACCGCGTGATCCACTCGAACGGATGATCCTTTCTATGCCGGGCACGTGATCCTCGGTGCATCGCGGTGCCTTCTCTTCCTCGCTGACTTCGCGATTAGCCAATCGACACAACTTCCTGCTGGCCAATCAAAAGAATCAAACCGCGAGAAAGCGTAAAAGGCATTTGCGAAATTTACTGGCGAAAAACGCCATGTCCGTATTCAACATTCTGTCAAGGAACTTCGGTCGTTCGCCCGGACGTTAGAGCAGATAATAAATTAGATTCTTGTAGAATCGAACCATACAACAGCCATCCATTCTAAGATTCAACGAAAGAAAAATTGAAACGAGCGGTAAACAACTATTTATAATGTCAACCGTAGTTTCACTGTCTTCATACATTGCACCATTTCACATTTACAAAATATAAGTATTCACCCAGTTCTCTAGTACTTCTTATTGTTAGTTAACTGTTGATAAATTATATTTTCGATTTTTCAATCTTGTAAACAATAAAACAATTTCTGAGAAACAGTTTGGTTTATGTAAAATTCTTACTAACAGTTGTGTGCTGATATTTTTCTTCGTAAAAGAGATAGGACAGAAATATGAGTCGATTGCTGTAAAAACGATAGTTAAAGGGGATAACAGAGAGAATGTTTTAGCGTGAATGAAATGCAAATATCATTGACGATGAGAGTATAAAACGGGATTAATTAAAAATCCGATTGTATTTGACCCTTATAAACTTCCGACATATGCGTTCGCTGCAATTTTATTCAGCTGTTCGTAACGGTTTCTCGAAATCCACAACGGTTACCGTAGTAAATTTGTTACAGCGAATGTTTTTCCATGACAGTATCGTTAACCTGACTGTTAAACATTCCAGTACGTTAATGAAGGATACAACTTTACAGAAGTACTTCGTTCTCCCAATATCGTTTTACAATGAAAATACATAAATAAATCGAAAAAAAAAATCATTAATAAAATTCACTCGGATAACAATAAGAGTATTTATTCGATATTGTCAGCAATTAATATTCATGCCTTTCTTCTTTTTAACTTTCGCATCTATAGCTATAAATCGAATACAAGTATGAATAATATGTGCGATTTACGAAAGCAGCGATAGCGAATGATGATAGACGAAGAAGAATTTCGCCTTTTGTAGCGAAAACGCAGCTGCTTCGTACTTTGCCACTTTTCGGCATTCTGAAGCAGAAACTTTACTCATAAAGCTAAGAATGGTGCTGTACAATACATGTTTTATCGCTGTACTAATCCTAGCACGGAACAGTTATTGAGTTGAGCGAGTAATTATCCTCGGTAAATTACTAGCATACAAATTTTCGGTTCTGCGTCCCTATTTTACAAAGTTGACTGACAAATCCACACCTCCCCGTTTGTTCCGCAACTTATAGGTCAAACAAAGTTTTATCCAATTACCTTCGTCCAGTTACGCAGTACTCTGAACAGTTATTGCATAAACGAGGCGAATATTGATCTTCCCCGTGTTAACAGGTCTCAGATTTAAAAACTTGGACGCTTAGAACCGAAGTATTTTACTTCCGGAGCTAACGGCTTACAGTATTTACAATTTACTCACAATCAGACAACCCTTCATAACAGAAAATGAAAATTCAATCCGTCACAAACGAGAGAACTGTAATGTAAAACGTGTACCTCTATTACAGAGTCGTGACGATTCATTAGTTTCACTCAGAAACTAAGAATAAAATTCACTGTCGGATCGAGTTAATACGTGTTCCGCGGGAGCTTAATGTTACATGGCAAGAGGATGATTGGAATTAGCGAGCTCGCCAAAGTTCTATGCTCGAATTTCAGCAACCCCCGGCCTCGTAGGTGACCATATACTGGCCCTGCATCAGGTTGAGGAAACGCGGCTGACCTGCAGACTCGGTTGAATAGCCGCAGGCCGGACTTTCGCCAACTTAAATCCGTACTAACGGCCGAGCAAATGCGCACCAAAGGCTTGGGAAAAGCCTACTTTGCATACTCCACCAGCGCTCCTGATGAACAACATAGTAGACACTACCGATTGGTATAGGTAACATAAATAAATTTTCATCGTGAAAAAAATAGGGCCTAGTGTAGATAGTTACAACGTATACATGTATGTCAATAATCTTTTAAAAATTTTAGTAATGTATTAAGAAGTGTAATGAACACGTTAAATATATTAATAATTTGTATAGTAATAAAGTTTAAATATTCAGTGTTATATTATAGAAATGAAAGGAAACACAAATTTCCAGTGTATAAATAAGACTTTAAACCTTTTGGGTAATCTGTTATGAATGGAAATTAGGGCTAATCAAAACTTAATGCACAAATTCTAATTTATGTGTGCGTCAATTATTATCATATTTCTGATTTCGTACTTAAATTGATAACATGAAATTTTTCCTTTGAAATTCCCGCCAAGTAGTCTCCCTGCCAAACCGACTGAGACTGCATCGCGGGTTCACATTTATCGACAGAACTAACCTAACCAAGCAAGTCAACCGATTGACACGTATTCCTGTTATTTCGTCATACAGTAAAGGGAATTGAATTTCAAAATTTATTATTAGTTTCTCAGTGTGTTCAAAGATAACAAAAATACAAGGAACACTAATTGAAATCAATCGAAGCGTCATCTGGAACGTGCAGACGCCATTTTCACGCGGATCATCAGCCACGTCTCAACTTGATGGCAGGAGTGTCTTGTTTAGATCTGTTAATACATTTTCTCAATTAAAATCAATTATATCGAATACAGTGGATAGTCGTTAAACAGTGAAAATGGTGGGTATCAGTTACATACTTATTTATAATTAACATTAATAAGGAGGTCACCGGTGAACACCTGTAGACCTACTGTATTGACATTCATATTTTTACTTGACACGTCAAAATATCAATTCTCAAATTGCACTGCATACTGATTATTTCCTATGACTGAATAGATATTGCATTTCTAAGTATCTATATTCACTGCAACAAACACTTCGAGTTGACTATTTTTGAGGAAAACTTTTCACATGACTTTATCCGATCAATTCCGTTCAGCACGACCAAGCGTTGATTCATAATCTGTTATTTAAAAGTCTATTTTATGTACCATTTTAATTATGACTATTTTTTCTCCAATTTATAATAATGTTATTAATACCGACTGCATTCTTTTATTTCTTTTAGCCATTGAGGTTAGACATTAAGCGTAAGCTCACTGCCAGGTCAGATAGAGTGAAGAGTGTTGATCTTCACCCAACAGAGCCATGGATGCTCTGTTCGTTATATCAGGGTAATGTTAACATCTGGAATCATGAAACTCAAACCCTAGTGAAGACATTTGAGGTATGCGATGTGCCAGTACGTGCAGCAAAGTTTGTGCCACGCAAGAATTGGGTTGTCACTGGATCAGATGATATGCACATCAGAGTATTCAATTATAATACACTTGAACGCGTACATGCATTTGAGGCCCACAGTGATTATGTCAGATGTATAACAATACATCCCACACAGCCTTTCATACTTACTAGCAGTGGTATGTATATCATTTATATTTGCAATAATAACATAAAGTAGAAACCATAAGAATAAAAAGTATTTGTATAATACATAGATAAAATTCAAATAATGTACTACTTATTATTTTCAATTTCACATTTAGAAATAGTGATATTAAAAATTAATATTTTGTCCAGAACAATTGCAATATCATTAAAACATAATGTTTGCTTTCCAGATGACATGCTCATCAAATTGTGGAATTGGGAGAAATCTTTTATCAGCCAACAAGTTTTTGAGGGCCACACCCACTATGTCATGCAAATAGTATTCAATCCAAAAGACAACAACACATTTGCCAGTGCCTCCCTGGATAGAACGGTAAAAGTATGGCAACTGGGATCATCTACTGCTAATTTCACATTGGACGGGCACGAGAAGGGTGTAAACTGCGTCGACTACTACCATGGGGGTGACAAGCCGTACTTAATATCCGGCGCGGATGACAAATACGTTAAAATATGGGACTATCAAAATAAGACATGCGTACAAACTTTAGAAGGCCATACGGAGAATATTTCAGCAGTTTGTTTCCACCCCGAATTGCCAATCGTTCTTACGGGCTCGGAGGATGGAACCGTCAGAATATGGCACGCAGGCACATACAGACTGGAATCGTCCCTTAATTATGGATTTGAAAGAGTATGGACGATAGCCTGCATGAAGGGCTCGAACAACGTAGCGATTGGCTACGATGAGGGTAGCGTGATGGTCAAAGTTGGTAGAGAAGAGCCTGCGGTTTCAATGGACTCTCTAGGCGGCAAAATTGTCTGGGCAAAGCACAGCGAGATACAGCAAGTCAATCTCAAGGCTTTAGGGGAAGAAGCACAGGATGGAGAACGATTACCATTGGCTGTAAAAGACATGGGTGCTTGCGAAATCTATCCGCAAACTATTCAGCACAACCCGAACGGAAGGTTTTTGGTAGTCTGTGGAGACGGAGAATACATTATTTATACATCCATGGCACTAAGGAACAAAGCCTTTGGACAAGCATCGGAATTTGTATGGGCTGCGGATTCCAGCCAATACGCTGTTAGAGAAAGTAATACAACAGTGAAAGTTTTTAAAAATTTCAAGGAAAAGAAGAGCTTTAAGCCTGATTATGGAGCCGACGGTAAATCATACACGAATTTATTTCATTCCTGTATTACTAGATCACATCATCTACTTAATATTGCATTTGCAGGTATATTTGGTGGCTTTTTATTGGGCGTATCTTCCGGTTCTGGTCTGTCTTTCTTCGATTGGGATACGTTAAAGCTAATCAGGCGAATTGACATTCAACCTACGCACGTTTATTGGGCTGAAAATGCATCACTCGTTGCCTTAGCCACGACTGATCAGTATTTTATATTGAAGTATCACGCGGATACTGTAGCCAATGCAGCAGAAAATGCGGAAGATATTGAAGATGCATTCGAGGTAAAATATTAAGAATACCATTCTTATCAATGCAGCGATTAATCCTCACTGATTAGTAATAGCCTAAATTTAAAAATTAAAAATGTGAATCTTTTGAATTTCAATGGTTATGTTTAATTTTCTAGATGGTTGCAGAAATGAATGAAGTTGTAAAAACGGGTCTATGGGTTGGGGATTGTTTCATTTATACGAATAGTGTAAACCGGATTAATTATTTCGTTGGTGGTGAAGTTGTAACAGTATCACATCTGGACAGACCAATGTATCTACTTGGGTACGTTCCCAGGGATAACAGATTGTATCTGTGCGACAAAGAACTGTCCGTTGTGTCCTATTCGTTATTATTGTCCGTATTGGAATATCAAACGGCAGTTATGCGAAAAGACTTTGAAACGGCGGACAGAGTACTGCCAACTGTACCTAAAGAACATCGGACAAGAGTGGCGCATTTCCTGGAGAAGCAGGTAAATTTCTTGACTGTAACAATCAAAGCATAGATAGTAATAAACGAGCATGAACAGCCTCCCTAAACGTTTTACATACCGCTTCCGAATTAAATGGATACGTATAATAGACCAAATAATTCGAATACAAATTGCGCAGTAATATTGACTCGTTCCTATTATTCATATTATCATGCACTGATAGTGCTAGTAAGAAAACATCGATTAACAAGCGATCGATCAGTAAACGATGACAGTGTAGGTAATATGTTAAAGTAAATAATAAACCTTTTCCTTTTGCGTAGGGCTTCAAAGAACAAGCATTGGCGGTTTCGACAGACCCAGAACACAGATTCGAGTTGGCCCTAGCACTGGGAGACTTGAAAACAGCTCATTCTCTCGCTAAAGAAGCAAACAGTCAACAAAAATGGCGACAGTTGGCCTCCCTCGCAACGCAGAAGGGAAAATTATGCTTGGCACAAGAATGCTTGCATCAGGCTCAAGATTTCGGCGGGCTACTCTTGCTCGCAACGAGTACGGGGAATGCCAACATGATAGAAAAACTCGGTACCGATGCTGATGAGCAGGGAAAGAACAATATATCATTCCTATCGAATTTCATACTTGGCGACATCGACAAATGTCTGGAAATTCTCATAAAAACGGACAGAATACCTGAGGCAGCTTTCTTTGCCAGAACATACGCACCCAGCAAGATTTCTGGCGTGGTGAAGCTCTGGAAGGAAAAACTCTCTGCAGTCAGCGAAAAGGCTGGACAAAGCTTAGCGGATCCTGAACAATATGAGAATCTCTTCCCCGGCTATAGAGAGGCCCTTAAAGTCGAGCAGTTCCTCAAGGAGGAGAACAAGAGGAAAATCCCCGCCTCTGCCTTCCCTACAATTCAGGTAACTTTCCTTATATAACTATTCTACCGCAACAGCAGTCGATCAATTCAAGTTTCGTTATCAATGCAAATGTATGAAATTTGCTTTATTAGAAAGTCTTTCTTTTAAGCATTACTTAGCCCATGTCCGAAATATTAAGAAACACAAATGCTTCGTACAAAAACTAGTAAGTCCGAAAATTTGCAAGTTCATAATAACGAAATTGAATTAAGTGATAATTGTTACAACAACTGCACAATCTTTCTAAACAATGAATTGTAGTGATTCCTTTTTAAGACAAGCGAAGCAGTATAGTTGCTTAGTTTTATTTAAGTATCTCCGGGAATTAAGGCATATTTGAGAAACCATTCGAATTATACCGGTAAACAAACGGTGAAAAGCAATGCACGTCGTCCTATTTCTTATTTATATCGTGATATAAATACAGGAGAACGCATACATCGCAATCGACGGTTCTACACGATGACCAGGCAAGTACCGTGACTGTAGGGCATAATTCACTGTCATAGCGCTGATACCGTTGACAATTAAGTTGTAGCAACATATTTATCGGAAAGTTAACTCGCACGTACACTAACCCAATTACAACAAATACATTTTAGATTATATTAGCTATAAATAATGATTTATTTTGTAGAGCCACGGTGCACCACGTTTTTAATATTGCAGGAACAGTTAAAGCGTCATGCTAATTTCACTTCTACTTATGGCCAACCGATGAATACCATTTTTCGAACAATGTCGGTAAACGGTTATTATAAAAAATGTCCCATGTGCTATCGAAAAAATTTCAATGGGAGCACGAAATTTATTTTATTTAATGAGGAACGAATTAGAAATATTTTTCTGAAATTATCTGATGGTATATAAAATTGACCAATTTAAAAAAAAGGTTACCCACTCATGAAAGTTATATTGTTAAATTACAGTCGTTGTCTCTTTGTATTTTTCATCAATAGAATCCAATCAGTGCGATGCTACCAAGCTTTTCTATTTTTGAGAAACTGTTTGCGAAACAGAAAGAGGACAGTATATAATACAGAAGCAAATAGTGAGTTACAAATAATTATTCATAAAAGGAGATTGTGAGAAGAGCTTAATTCGTTCCGTCGCTAAAATGGATGTAAAGATTTAACGGAATGCAACCACGAGACTCGTCGGTCGTCGTAGATGAGAACGGGTTAGACTTGGTAGGTATCAGTAGGGCCGTGCCGGTATCACAGCCCAAGAGCCGTTTTATGATGATTGCGCAACAATAAACTGATATCGTATTTATGTAGTGCAAATCATCTCGCTGAGACTAATCCATTACCCGAACCAATCAGCCGGCAATCCGCCGCCTATAGATGTAATAACAATAACAATGGGCCCGGCAACACCGTTAAACAATATTTTTATAGGTGCTCATAATCACATTGTAAAGCTTTAACAATCGGGTCACGCCTATTACAGATAATGGGGAATTTGCGCACGCTCGCATCCTCTGACTGGTGTCTATCTGTCTGTACCCTACAAAAAAGCTGAAAAGGAAACCGAATGTCCCTAATACACAAAAAACACAAAGGAATGAGATTCTTATTTTATGACAGAAATTTAAACAGTCATCTAGATAATTTTCTACATTTCTTCATACTGTCCCTGGCTCATGTCGTGTATTAGATCGGGCTACTTTCAGAACAGTGTATTGAATCTTGCGATTTTATTCAATCGATTAGCCTAACATCGAGCGCAAACCACTGGAAGAAATGCTGGCTGCGGAACGGTCAGGAAAATTCGTTAATAAGGCTGGCACGATTGTCGCTCCGGAACCGGAAGCCGAGCAGGTCGAGGCCTTGACAAATCGACTGCAAGACATGGACATCCTGAAGAGCACGGCTGCGTCGTCAGCACCGACGTCTTCGCAGCCCGCCGCACCTGCAAAAACCGCAAAGCCGCCGAGCAGCAATTCTAGGCCACTTGTCACCTTCGACGATGATGATGATCTGGATCTTGATGTTGAGATCGACGAAAATATCGATACTTCCGTAAGTATCTGAAACCGTCAGTTTCCTTGATCTGAGCCAATTAACAACTCTTCCATGAGAGAAGTAGAAAATTCATTCACGCATAAGTATCGAAAATAAAACAGCAACATTTTCATAGAGAGAAACTTATCTTCTCGTAAATGTACTCATCTTTTCTGTATCTATCGGTGTTTCGAAATTACGTGGCAAACCTAACTGTAAGATTAAGAAACTACTTAACGACGATTTCCGTTTATAATTTTGGAATGTCCAATTTTGTACACTAAGGTAAACTTCTTCTGGAGTATTCTTTCGTGTCAGTTGCTTCAGTTCAAGCACCTGTCTGCTGGCATGCACATTGTTACCAATATGTTTCTCAAACACGTTTTACGTGCAGCTTATTTTATACACAGTTTTCTTTTTGCATGCTGTCCTGATAAGCACACCCATATAAAGGAGTAAGTTCCTCAAAACGGTATGTTTTTTCACGAGGACAACAAGTCTGTTATTTGCGAACCTGTACACGTCGTTTGTAAACAAGGAAGACTTTGTACACAACATAATCAGGCCCGCGTGTTAAATATTATCAACGATATAACGTATGACAAGGATATTAACAACACACGCAAACGTCAGCGAATCGTAATATTTTCTTTGTCAGATTGCTTTGGAATGAAAGCGGAGTTAATGTCAATGTAAATGAAATACGTATAATTTCGGGATGTAGCCAGAAATGAGAGACGGGTTCAAATGAAATCTCCTAATGAAGGATGTTAGGCGAATAATTTTTTAAGTGCCCTATATAATTGTTTTTCTGTGCGCGTGTAATGGAGAGAGAGGACTGAATTGAAACGCCATTAACGGTAGTCGCATGTAACGGGTCTGTCAAAACAACCGGCGCGTGGTTAATCGCGAGCGCATGACTGAAACAATTTGTCCTGCGATCGGTTTTTAGCTGTAAACGTCAGTTGGACGGATTAGCAACACCGTACCAGCCCGAATGCATTTAACTCTCTGAACCCGAGGCATGTGCGATGTTAAAGGACTTTAGGGCTTTCCGCTCTACCGAAGGGGAAGGTAGAAAGAGTAGGAAACAGTGGCAAACACGCGTCCATCGAGAAACCTTTCGGTTTGCAAGTGACAGATCGCATTGAGAAATAGGGGTAGAATGTAACAAAAGGAGTAAATAAAGACTGGAACAAGGGGATGGGGCTAATTGTAGGAAGCAATAAAGGGAGGGCAGGTGGAGGTCATTTAGGAGATGGCTTAATACCCTGAAAATACGAGCGCGTAACCTTAGTAGGGTATAACGTTACGAAAACAATGGACTACGCTGCCCACGGTTCAAGTGTGCCATTAAATAAACTAGAAAAAGCTGAAACACACGAAAAGAAATAAAAATGCGGTCCAACCCGGCAGTCAAGGGGTGTCGAAAAATTCCTCACGAGTTCGATACGGTAAAAGCCCTACCATATTAACAAGTATAAAATATTGAATTTCAATTTAAGAATCGAAGATGACCTTGAAATCTCTGAAACACCAGCACTTAGAAAAATTTCGCTGGACCCACCTTACGTCCCACACGGAACCATTCAATTTCATTTGACCTATTTTCGTGTAGAAACAATACTTTCAATGTTATTTCAAATGTTAATTTGAAGTGGAACGTACTGTACGCTGTTGTGATTTCTTGCTATATTACATTACTTCTGTACCATGAAAATAATTCGTCCAGTCAATGTACACCCAAGATATTTCACAACTGTCGATTTAATGCCGTTTGCAGTAGAATACTTGAAAATCGGCAGGGGATCATTAAAGCTCGTATCGCGTAACATCCGATACAAATGGAAGAAAGCCGAGAGGTTTCGCAAGAGCTTCGAGGGGGCTTGTTTACCTCGTGGTAGTCACGCTGTATTTTGTTTATAGCTTTGTTGCCATAACAAAGCTCACTACGAATGCGACAGCTCTGCAGGAACTTTCCCCCCAGGCGAATCCGACCGTTTTTACCTTTTGTCACGCTTCGACCTCCCTCTGCCCCGCTTGCACAATGTTACCTGTATTTCTCTTCCAAAAACAAAATTCCAATAAACGTCAAACTCTATTTAGAATGATGCCCGGTGAATGTAATTGGGAACTATTTGTTGTAGGAGGTAAATTTTGAGGACGATCTACTGGATGAAGATTAATCTGCCCCAGCCGAACTGCAGTTTCGCCAGTCATTCCCCAGAAATCGAGGAGATCTTTCTTGACACAAGTATTAAAGTCGAAGAACTCTGAGTGCGCGAGTGTTTATACGTACAAGTGGCGCTATATGGACGGAGCATTTACACGCGGGCTATTAGCGAGTTTATCGAAGATTGAATATATTGTTAATATAATGAGATAATATCCTTATACATAGACGCTACGGTTTTTCTCTCCCCCCTTTGATTGAACTACGCTACCGATTGTCCCCCGTCGTATCGCTAATACCACTGAAATTCACTTGTGCGCAAAACTAAAGTAAGGGATTGATAAGACGCATTAAAAATAAAGTTATCGTCTACCGGGGACGGTATAGAGCTTACCATTATCCTTTCATTCTCTCCAGACAGGACTCACATTCTACAGAATCCTACTGTCCCGACTTTCCCTGAAAAAACAGATACCTATTACCGCTGTTTCAAAACCTATTAGTTTGCATCACAGAATTGTTAAAGCGAAACTCAAAATTCCGAAAAGAGTCCAGACGGGGTTTATTTTATTGTTTTTATATTTCACGGATATTCAAAATATATATTTGCGAGCAAACTTTAAGATTTTCGGGATGTTCAATCTGTATATTATTGATTCACAATTATCAGTGCATTATTGTAAGTTATAAGATTAGTCAATCAAATAATAAATTAGAAATGATTCATTCAATCGTAAGAATGCAGTGGCCGACTTGCGCACCTGTTTTTCATATCGCAGGTAAGTATTTCACCATAATCGTTGTTTTTACAGAATTCATTGTTTCACATAATGTGGAAATCAATGTTCTACTATTTTCTGAATCCCTTCTGAATCCCTTAGATAATGAGTTCATTCTGCAATTTTCATTGCAACGAACAGACTTATATATTCGTTCCTCGATAAAAAATAATAATTTTATGGGGATTTATTTTTACCATCGTTCTGCATACAGCCTGAAAAGTGCACACGCACATGCGTGCATAAGTTATTCACTATGCAGTGTAAAAATGCACAGCTGCACGCACACACGTACCGATAATTACGTATATATAAATGAATAAACGAGTGTCGGAAGACGGGAAAGAAAACAATGAACTGCAGTTAGCAGGACGGTACGTGCTCCGCCGTGAACTTCCGAAGAAAGAAGTGTGCGTGTAGGAGTAAATACACTCGTTATTAATACCGAAGGAAAGCCGAGGGAGGGTTAAGGAATTAAACAGACTGAAAGGAACCGATGAAACGGTCTATGTGCTTCCACAGAATAAAAAACGTAACGAATTACAACTATTTCAATAATATGTACCAATAATAATATAGTATAATATGATATAATACAATATGTTAAAGAAATTAGTTTAGTTTTAATTATGTTCAAGATAATATGATAATAAATTAATACAGGATATAAGATCGTTCGAAATGTGCAGTCAATTAAAAATAGCTCCAGATACAGTGGCACATCTAAAAACAAGCTGAAAGACTTCAATCGAAATAACTGTTGCTAAGTTGTAAGAACAATATGGCATATTACAATGGGGGAAGAATAGAGTAAGATTGTCTGGGAAACATTCATTCAGGAGGATATGCTCTTTAATTGTGTCCATCTTCAGAATTCAATGAAATGTTCAGATACAGTTGAATCGTTGCAGTTACAGATGTATATATATAGATTTTAACAATGAGCTTGGCAGATTTGAACGCACGAGAGTAATAATTATAATGCCGGCGTAACTGCTTTCCTTGCACATCTCTTCCTCAGCGTTCTCAAATTCATCACATTCTGCATGACGGATTATAAGCTGCACGCCAGCACTTTTCTCGCTTCGAGTCATGGACTTCTGGGTAAACGATCCTTGCAGATCGTCAAGGCTCGAGTCATTGACCGTTGTTACGTTGTACCAGTGCATCCGATTTCGATGTAACACATCATGCGTTTCTTTACTCGATGTTTTATATAACTTACTTTACGTGGACACTCAATACTTGGCTAGAATTTTTAAATGAATTTATTACTACGTTGGAATGTGATTATAATTTTTGTTCGGAGGGGAATAATGTATGAAAACAATAGAACTGATTACTAAACACACGAAATGGCAGAGAAGAAAAGTGTGTACAACTTAAAGATAGAAGTAGATGAAAACTGTATTGGGACAATGTATGTTTAGAAGAAATTATAATAAATTATACTCTCAGTAAAATGTTGTGTTACATCATATAATTGATTGGTGTACAATATGCCTATGAGAATTTACATAAATTCTTGATATTGAGAAATGAAAGAACAGGAAGAACTAATATTTAGTTATATAGATTTGATGGTAACTTAAAACACAATAAAGTAGTTGGAGTGGAATTTACATCTACTGGAATTTACAGCCGGCGTGCATATATGCGGTTGTAGTTTTATTTTAAGCAATTCATAAGACGACTGTTAAGTACCTTTACATTTTTGAAGTATCAAAATGGTAAATGTGGCATTCGTTGGCCCTTGTGATTCGTGAAGGCTAAATTTCATGAGATTCATTCAAATCCATCGGACGGTCGGTCCAAAGGAAAGAAAAAGGAAAGAAATGCTGCGACGACGGCGTAGCTGGCGTCGAGACGATTCAAGACGCGGAGAAAAAGATATCTGCTTGCGCCTGCTCGAAAATAGAAATAGCCTCGTTGACACTCTGCGCTACAAATTGTCCGCGTCATCGCTCGCAAGGATCTCCAATACAATTTCAGACGTACGAGTACGTCCACCGGATCAAATAAGACGAACAATACGAATAATCACTTCTCAGCTCAGCTTCTCAAGAATTACAGTTATTTTCAGAACAAATTGTACAACGACAATGGATATTGCGAGTATTAAAAGTACAGTGCAAAAAAGGGTACGATAGGCTTTGAGGTACAATTTGCCGGGCCCAGTAATATGTTTTGCGCTGGTTTACCGAAGAATTGAATTCGTATTGGCGCGACGGAAAATTGCCTGAAATATAAGTCGGCGTGATCGATCGGCGAAGGACGGTTACGAGACTGTCGACATTTAACACTGATTCCTTCGGACGTCAGACTCGCGGGAATTTATTGCTCGCCGAGGATTATGGGTGGTTGGACAGACTCTCTGCTCTCTCCGGTTAAATCTACTCGAGCGTTGGCATAACTCAGCCAAGAAGGTCTAGTCAAGTGTCCACGGCGAACGGACATTCTCCTGGAGAAGAATTATGAACTAGCCCGTGGAAGAGGAGCAAATTACTCCTGAGCATCTGTAGCGATTACTTCCGACGACTTATCTATGTATTTTAAGAGAATCATATTTCCCCGAAACGGGGATCAGGGAAATTCGCGCGATCTTCGCTGAGGAGGGATGAGTTGAGTCGTTAGAACTTTCGACGGGACGAAGTAAGAGAGTTCTTTTTCTCCGGGAGTCGATGAAACCAGTCCCATCGTAGCACGCACGTGCGTGAAACATCCCGTGAAGCTGCTAATAGTCTCCTAAACGGTCGACACGGTTGCCCTCGCTGTCGCTATATGTCAGCACGTCTCAACGCCCTCTCCTGCCCTCCTTGGCCCTTTTCCCTTGCACGCTTCGGCACGCACGATTCACTCGCAATCCGATGACAATTTCTCACCACTCCTACAACCTTCTTCCCTCAATACCTGCTCCCCTCACGTTCCACATTTTTCTTCGAGCATTTCTCGTACGAGTCGACTTTGTTTTGCTTTGCTTCATATTCCCGTGCAAAAAGGCTTAGAAAGTGTAACAACACTTAGGTACAACTGAGGTATTAAAGTAGTTAGAAATTAAGTATGACACCTAAAGTAGTTAAATATAATCTCCACAACTTGCTTTCTTTCCCACCTGCTTCCTTAATGTTTTACATTTTTCATTATCCTCTGCTTTATATTCCCACACAAGAACACTTAATTTTTAATACTCTCGGAAGGTATAAGACCATCATTCCCCTATCCATATCTTTCATCGATCATTTTCCGTACGACTCGACTTTGCTTGTAGTAAATTTATACATTTATAAAACTCATATACATCTGGCTCAGTTACTTTTCATGTCAAAATTTTTTGTCGGCAACTAGTTGCAGTAGCGCGTTAAACAGTTTCGAGGACGAAGGCGAAAAATGGACAATGGGAAAGGAAAAATGCCTATGAAAACAATTTCGTTCGGGGTCAGCGAACAGCTGTTGCGCGTCATTCAGCGTCGAATGTCGCCTCTTAAGAACTGTCTCCGTTTCTGCGGGCCTTTAAACTCGTTCTAAATCTGTTTCCTTACGACCACTGAATAGATTATCTACCCTACACGCCGGCACGCTTCGGATATATTCCGATTGTTAAATATAACAATATCGCCGAAGAAAAACTCTGTAACCCATTGCCGTCGAAATCCTTCTGGTTTTGCACGAGTTAAGATCCTTTGAATTAGTCGAATTAACATAACGCACATTTCGAAAATCGAGGGATCACAAAAACTTGTCAAGAGACGTTTCAAAAATGACAAATTAGTTGAATACTTAAAAAGAAAAGTGTATTAATCTAAACTGACTTAACTGCGGTTAACATTAATTATACAAGTAATATTAATTACCATTGGTACATAGAATCCTGCTTTCTGTATAATTTTTTGATATATTTATATCTAATGTTTGCGTAAATAAAACACTGGCAAACGTTTACGTTGAGAATATCAAACATCGTAACACGTGTCACGTGTTGTGTTTTTAATCAGACGCAAAGTGAGAATGACAAATAGGAAAGAAGATGAGAATGATTCAAGGAATTCGGTATCAAATGACGGGGACCTGTATAATAATTAATTGTCAACCATATACCTGCCTTCGTTACTGTTAAGACTGAAAAAAACGTTTACTCCTTTTTTTTATTTTTTGTGTCACATTTCCTGATTTTCAATTCGAGTCTTCGTGTTACAAGATCACAAAGTACGCCGAAACGTTCCTTTTTGCTGAAGAGAATCGGCCTGAGAAGGTTTTCTTCGAGAATGAAAGCTCCACCTTGAAACCTGAAAATACCTGTTTCACCTGGCGGATTCGTCCAATAAGATGCGCTCGTTTTATCTCCCGCTCCGGCGAGGGGAGTGTGCATCTTCAGCAGGTGGAAAATGGACGGTTACACCTGCCTCGGTTGTCCAATGGGAGCTCACGTTTGCCCCTGTAATGGCCTAATCCCACAATAGTCGTATAAAACCTGAAAACATACTTGCCAACACTGTGCATCGACGAAAGAAATATGTAGGAGAATATTCTCTGGATCGTTGAAATTAGACCTTTCCATCTCCTAACTGCATTTTGCAATTAAATTTAGCGCAATATTACGGAATATAAAATGGCGGAAGTACATGTAAAGATAGAACAGGTATGTCTATTGAAATGTGTGTATCTGAAAACATACTCGCCCGTATTATACCCTGTACAGTCTCTGCATTATTGCATTATTCCATATTAATGCATATTATTGCAATATTGCAAAATGATTCGATCATAGCGCAATATTAGGAAATATTTAACGGCGGTGAGAAGTCTATGGAAAAAATTCGTATCTCTTTGGGTCGAGGAGAGGACGGTTTCCGCTTAATTATTCCCATCGGATGTATGATTTATTTGAAGCCCTGGCGTAAAATAAAATGTTACTGCCGGCGAGTGGAGGGAATTGTCGGAGTTGACGCAGAAACGACAGAGCGTCGACGGTGCGATTTTATCGGGGCTCGTTGGACGGTCGATGCTTTTGTTTACAAAACTAGTTTTCACAAAGACGCACGGCCATTGGTTCGAACGGGCTGTCGCGGCCCCCGACGGCTTTTCTCCGCGTCTGGCCAAGGCGGGGTTTACCTTTCACGGACCTCCCCTGCGCCATGAAAATGGCCAACGCGATCTCAATGTTCCCTCGTACGCTTTTGTCATTTTCCCCCGGCGCGGACGACTTGGACGATTCGTAAGGGAAACCGGTGCCCATGAAAACAGGTCTAGGTTTTTGCCATTTCACCAACCCCCACCCCGCACTCGTCCTTTCCAATCAACTTCACCCCCCTCCATCACATCCCGTAAAATCGGATGAAAAGTTTGCAACGTTTTTCGTGCATTGTAAAATACAAAATGTCAGATGCAAATGTGTAACTTTTCCTACACTCGTGCGGTTTTAATTGAACTAATTATCAAGAATAACAAGGTACCCGTCGAGTCTAAAATCAACACGAAAACTGCACTATACAACTGTTCCTTTGCAGATAAATAGTCTAATTTTATTAGAATGATGTATTGATTTTACGATGTAAAATGTTTTGTAGCTTTTCCACTATTTTAAAATCATCTCACCGTATTGGGGGCAACAAAAAGGAAGGAAGAAACGTTATTGCAGTTTGGAGGATTCAAAAAAATGGAACAGGAAGGAAATTAAAAACTGCGCAAGAAACAGTTAAACTGTACACAATTAATCTTCCGTTCGCTTAAAACTAAGTCTTTATTAATGATCGAATTTACTCCTACGTTATGATTCGCATGTATTTATACAGACACTTTTTAACTTTCTGCAGCACCTCTATAATGTATTTACACATATACTGGTTTATACATATACACGGAGATGAAACTCAAAAATGTATTCATTTAACTGATTCGAAATCGACAACGCACCAAGCACGTCATGCAATGAAATTGATACTATCAAACAGTACTAAAAAAGCAGCTGGAGAGAAGTACAAAAGTATGATAAACGGTATATGAAAATTAAAATGTTGCTTTAAAGTTAAAGTAAAAAATGACTAGTCCACAACCAGAACCGACGGAACTTAAAAATGTACATACAGTGATAATCAGAGTGATTTTGGATTAAAAAATAACCGAAAGATGAAAAATATTTGTAGAAAATTGTGACATGGAATATTAGGACAATAGAAATACAAGTTTACCTGTACAAAAGTATACCTGTTTTATTTATATTTTGCATTAAACGGTACTGCCTTCACAAGGAACATCCCTTCGAAATCAAATTTGAGCTAAATACTGTCTCCGAGAAGTTTCAATCACTTTTATGCAACGTAAAAATACGCCCGTCTGTTAAATTTAACTCACAATAAACTTGCAGTTATCATCGTCAGTTTCATTTGCAAGACGCAAATAATACAATTGAGTTCCCATAACTGGTTTATTAATATTCTCCTAAAATTATTCAAGCCCGAGGGACGAATTCATTGAACAATCGGCATTCAGGAGAATCTACAAAATGAAGCACACCATAGACTTTTCAGCAATACAAACCGAAATGTCAGGGAAATTGATACATACCAACTGTTGCCATTTTTCCTGGTAATTAAATTATACAATGCCGTCAACCAGTCTGAAGAAAGAAACGAGAAGTGTCTGAATTTGATTGCGACTTTTCAGTGAACATATATAGTTACCTGTTGACCTTCCTTTACCAACAATTTATAAACATCGATGTACTTTTTAAACATTAAGTCAAGTAACAGTGCAAGTTATTTCAACTATAATACTTAATATGTCGACATATTGAGATACACAGAATAATAACGACAAATTTAAAAGCTTTAATAGCATGTCAGTTTAATCGAAATTTAATATGCGGATAAATATTACTAAGATCATCACAAAATATTTACTCTCCTTATACAAGTCTCCATTAAGTAAACATGCTTCGAGATTACTGTAAAACGAGATCACACGGAAACTACAGCAAGTTAAAATATGCCAATTTTCTCTGAAAACAGAGATCACTTAGTTTGCCTGAATCTCGTTTTAATTGGAAAAGTGTCACTTCTGAAGCTGCGACAAGTGAAGTGATATTTTTTATAAAAAGGGTTAGGCAGTGTGGTTGACGATCGCACTGCAGTAACACGAGATTGTGTCTTTCTTTGGGTCGAAGGTTCGAGGCTCGGCGAGAGACACGTTCGCCAGGCCGACGTAGAAATCCAATTATCAGGCGTAATACGTGCGTATCTAACCGAAGTTATCGCACGGCCCTCGTCTCGTTCTTACCGAGCTCTGCGCAGGACGTGTGGTTTCTTCAAGAATCAATCGGTGACAATTCAGCCTTCATTACGCAACGAAATACGTCCGTACTGTTTGTACCCTAAACTGTCAGGAACAAACGGCCAACGTTTCCCAAGAGAATTCCTTTTCTTGTGCCCTTTGCGACGCCGGACACAGACTTATTCTACGCATATTCTCCATTTTACGTAAAACGTGGAGAATCGGGGATTAATGGCAGAGTTTCGCTGTTTCAATGAAGACACTTTATTGTTCATATATTAAAGACATATTTTATTAAGCGAATGAAGTAATTATTGGACATTGAAGCACAACTATATGAATTTATAATCGTCTATACTGATCCAGCATCACAATATGTAAAAAAGATCGCTTTAGATGTAATTTAAACACAATCTTAAATAAATAAAATCAACGCAAAACCAGTATGTCAACGTAAACTCTTGAATTAAACCAGCCGTTTAAAATAAGAAAACATCGAAATACTGATAATATCTTAAGGTTTAGTTTAGTTTGTATATATGTACACTAGTCAAATTATATACATATATAAGAGAGGAAAGACCCATTTTCTGAACAAAATCGCATCGTTTATAAATAAGAGAACGAAACTGTCATAAAACTCCCGCTGAAAAAAGGATCCACGTAAAAGTAATTTAAATTAGGTCGATGGAAATATTTCTAAAAAAAAGGGACACACTTGTCTGCGATGGAAATACTTTTTTCCGCAGTAGGAAATTCCCATTATCAAAACATTGCGTACTTTACTAGGGTCCATTGTTGCTTCCTACGACTCTGTGGCTGTTAAACGACGGAAATGATGTGCATACACTGACAAAATAAACGTCGTAAGAAAAGCAAGTACGGTGAAGAAGAAATATCCGAAAGATTTCTACGCAGGTTACTCTACTCGCGTATGTTTTGCCTGTCGAATTGTTAATAACATTGACTTCCCGTCGGAAGTAGCACGTACTTCATGAGCATCTCGATGGATGTTACGAATGAGATTTTAGGGACCTTACGACCATGTCGAGGGTAACTTGCCGTCGGCCAACATTTACGTCTTTAGGATGATGCACAACATGGAGGATGATTTTCCGGTTTCCTGGGGGGATCGATGAAACGATGGATTCACATGAAACACTTGGAGCGTGGCTGGAAGTCGATGCTGGGGAATCCCGTCGTCGAGACGGCAGTGGTCGTCGTCGAACCCATCATGCTCGTCCCGACGCCGACGCCAACGCCAACGCCAACGCCGACGCCGACGCCGACGCTGCCACTCGACGTCACTGTGCTACCCGGTTCCTCCTTTACGTTCACCACTGCGACAGATAAAGCACTGGCTTCTTTCACTGGACCTCACGCTCCTCGCCATTGCGATTCTCGAGCGTCTCAAAAGAATTAATCAACTACCGTGCGCAAGGTTAATCACAAATTAGCTACGGTCTATTTCGGCTGTAAACTCGACTGTAAGCGCGGGCAATGGCTTTTCAGTGAATACCTTCATCAACAATACTTTTAATCACTGCTGTGAGTATGACCTTATTCGCGGGATATATCTGCTCCGGTATCAGGTGACACGTTGAAATTTTGTCAACACGTTCACGCTTGGACTTGAGTCTCACGGAGAATTTCATCGAGCGAATCTTTCGATCAAAAGTTTGTTTAATCATTGTTGACGGCGATTTCGTGTCTTTTCGGATAGATCGAATCTGTCTGACGGGTTCAAAGTCGATTATGAGTGGAATGACTCACTGTCCGGCCAGTAACACCTTGTTGGGACGGTGTCGGTGCTTATGGGGCCGTCGTGCCGCCTGCCGCAGGTAGTGAAGCTGCTTCCGAAGGAACCGGAACTCATGGACCCCGGGGAACCGGCCGTGCCACCTGGAACATCGAGGTAATTGCCTTGAAAAGCTTTGCCTGGTCGTCCAGCATTTCGCGACAAATAATTGCCCGCTAATCACGACATTTTTCAAGACTCACCTAACGAGGAACCCAGCTGACCGTAGCCGTTCATTGCGGGGATCTGCATCGACTGCATCGGCTGCAATTGAGGCTGAAGCTGCAACAAATCATCGACGGACTTGCAAAAACTGTCGTGCTAAGTGACGGTGATTTCGATGAAACCGTAAAATGTATTATACACGGTTCAAAATTCAAGGTTTTACAAGCTAATATTTCGAAAACTTTAAATTAAGATGTCCTTAATATTTCTTTAATGACTTACTCAGCAATCATATTTCGCTCGGTTTCAGAAATATTCATTTGTAACACCTTTAATATTCCACTGTATGTGAGTCCAAGGTCAATAAAAATACGATAAATGTATGAAATAACCAATTTACTACGTTAATTGAAGGTGCCTTTAATTTGTCTGATGAAAAACACGTTGATAAAAAATTATGAAGTGTTATGAAAAAAATATGCAGAAGCTATATCGTTTCTGTAGATCGAAACTTACCGGTTGACAATGGCTATAGGATAATTGTGGTTGTTGAAGACTCCACGCACTATAACAGCAAAAAAACAATTGCCATAATGAACTTTCAATTTTCACGAAACTTCTGAACGCAAATGGAATAAACACAAGTATATATGATGAATACAATGTGAGATTGACTCGAATTCAACAAAGTTGGGACATTGGGATTAATTTTTGACGACGTATAAACATTCCTTATTTACATGGCTAACCCTCGTACAACACAGCATTTCGACAACAAGAGTCTCCCCTTTATTCGAAAGTTTTACACTCCATCAGAGTTACTTGGAAAAACAATTGAATCGTCGTTTGCGAGGGTTACTCGTAAAACGATTTTCCACGAGCGTGCCAATTAAATTGACTTAAATAATACTGTAATTACCTAGTATCGTAACGTGTGTAAGCCGCGGGTGCGTAGGAGGGTGGCGAGTGGGCAAATAAATTTCTTGCCCCTAAGTGAACGTGGGTTGGTGGGAAAGGATCGCCAAAGATCGTCTTGTGATAAGGCGCATTTCGGTAGGGGCGTTTCATGCGTCTGCGCCGCCGGTAGTTGCCATTTTCAAACATGTCTTCGTACTGAGGATCTGTCGGCAGAAGGTCGTCAAGGCGACTGGTAAGAAGAGACAACATGATATTCGTCAAATCGATGCGTTTCGAGAGAAAATGCGGCGATTATCGATCATCGTATACGATAAAATGTATGGTTTAAAAGATTGGCCGAAGTATAGTCATATAGTCTAAAATGTAAGAGTTTTGGAGAAATTTGAAAATCAATACAGTGTAATGAAATAATCATTGACGGTAAAGAGATTCGTAATAATTACCGACTGAGTGCTGCGATTATCAATCATCGTATACATCAAAATGTATGTGTGGTGTAAAAGATTGTTTTTATAGTAACATGTAAGAACTTTAGAGAAGATTAATAACTAATAAAGCAATTTAACTGGATAAAGATTGTTTGTAAGATTATGCTTGTAGGAAAATGTAAAAGTTTTAGAGAAAATTGATAATCAGCGCAATTTAACTGGGTAAACATATAGACCGTGAAAAGAATCTTAGTATTTACTGACCGAGTGTCCAAAAGTTGCCCTTTCGTTCGCCACCTCCTTCGCGGGGCACCTTGACAAAGCATTCGTTGAGCGAGAGATTATGCCGTATGGAATTTTGCCAGCCCTTCTTGTTCTTCTCGTAATAGGGAAACTTGGCGGTGATGTAGGCGTAGATCTCGCTGAGGGTCGCCCTTTTGAGTTCGCTGTGCTGAATGGCCATGGCGATAAGAGCGACATAGCTGAATGGTGGTTTCCCGCTGGCCGAGACATTTCCGGTGCTAGGGTTGTTGGTCTTGCTCGAAACGGAAGTCGAGACTGTCGAGACTCCGGAAACGGAGCCGGTGCCGTCCACGGCGCCGGTGCCTGTCGTCGGCGTCGACGGGGCAGAAGGTGTCGACGGATTGCTGTTGGTCGAACCGTGAAGTACAGCAACCGGAGAAGAACCGTGAAGTACACCGACGGGCGAGGGACCCTTGTCATCCAAGTGCTGATGCGACTTGCCCGTCGAGTGCAGGGGAATCGAAGAATTTGGACTGTGCAGGCTCCCGTGGTGTCCCTGGTGATGGCTCAAACTTATCTGATGAGGACTCAAGTTCCTCGACAGGTTGGCTGACACCGATACGCCATCCAGGTCCTTGGAAGTTGTGCTAATGCAACCGCCCGAAAACTCTGACACGAAATTGTTCACTGCAATTCACCGATATAAACAAAACCTTCTTTAACCGTCATCCAAATGTACAGAGGATACAAATTTTTCCTTGCGCAATGTTTACTCGTAAGATCGGAACAAGAAATTCTCCATACCATTTAACTTCGATAATATAATTTTTAACTTTAACGACGATTACAATTTTTCTTCGTGTCGTTTTAGTACATCTTTTGCCAATTACCGTTGGTCCACGTACTTACTTCGTGAAACAGGATAAATTAACTAAATTTCCTCTATGTGTTAGTGTCGCGTGAACATGAGGATTCTGTTTACAGGCAACATTAATTCCGGAAAGGTCACTTAGTTTTGTTTTCCGGGAAAAAGACAATGGTAACGCAGTTCACATTGAATTTCCATCGATCGACTTACGAGTAATACCATTTATAGCACTGTCATTTATAGCACTGCTATTAATAGCACTACCATTCATAGCACTACTATTTACAGCATAATCCACGGAAACATCCTTGTGGGAAAACAACGGAAACATTACGGATAAAGTTGTTTCACGAAAAGTTGCGAGTGCTCGATTCATACAGAATGGAAGATAAATCAATAAGGAAAGTGTCATAAAAATGATTTATCGGCTCATTAGTTGTAGTTGATCAACATACCGCGAAATATTACTTCCATCTTGCTTTCGATAATCCAAAAAACTTCGAATCCTCAGCTGACGCGGTATTCCCTCGAAATCGCAAATTCGTACTTGCTGCGTACAGATTTCTTAACTGAGCTGAATTGTGCAGGCAAGTTCGCTCGTTCGCCCGACAAACGCACGCTGAAATTTCTTGCGCGCCTTCGAATGCGGGAGATCGTTTATTTTTGCTTCAGGTCACGTAGCCGCGGTTCGGCCAGCGATAATGATAACGATGACGACGATGACCTCCATAATCATGGCGACGAGGGGGGAGGGGGAGGAGGCAGGGTGCCAAGGGGGAAAAGCGACAGAGAGGAAGCGATAAAATGCCTGAGGCAGGGAAAAGGGAGGGAAAAAGAGATACGGGGAGATGATCGGCTGGAAATCGAGAGAACGGTCCGTGCGGGGGTTGGTGGAAAGGGCGGAGAGGGGAGGGCGAGTTTAAAAGGAGAACAAAATATATATTTTAAAAGATTTTGTTCACAGTAAAATGTAAATACTTTGGAGTAGATTAAAAATCACCGTGATTCAAGTAGACCATCATTGTTTAAAAGATTGTGCTTATAGCGAAATGTAAGAGCTTTGAAGAAAAGGGGGAAAGGAGGGCGAGTTTAAAGGGAGAACAAAATATATATTTTAAAAGATTGTGTTCACAGTAAAATGTAAATGCTTTGGAGTAGATGAAAAATCACCGCGATTTAAGTAGACCAGCAATGTTCAACAGATTGTGCTTACAATGAACTGTAAAAGGTTTCAAGAGAATTGAAAATCACTGCAGATTAATTAGACTAACCGACATAAGGGTCGATGCGTGCGTGCGTACGTGGGTGGAGAAAACGGAGCAGGGGGGTGGGGGCGAGCTCGATGGAAAACGCGAAGACGCATACTCGGAAATGGATACGTACAGGGGCATCAAATGCATCAGTGCCCGCGGCACGTGTAACTGGAACTCAACGAAATCGGACACCAGTTAACCTACGTGCAACACGCTGCAGGCCACGTAGCGCAAAAACTACGAGTGGAAGCAAAAGGACGACGCAATGAGAGAAAAAGAGAGAGAGGGGGGAGAGAGAAACACTCCAAAGGGTCCAAGAAGGGCTAATTAGGGCGGCAAAAAAGGGACGCGAAAGACAGAGCGTGAGGAAACATGAGAATAAAAAGTGAATGATTTCAGGATCCTAAAAGAGAAAGAGGAAAAAACATGAAATACTAGAAGACTTTCCGAATGTAAATGTACCAGGTGTGATTTTAGCGTAGGTAGGGAATTGGCATTGATTATACAGAAAAAATACACTGTAATCGCTAAGTTTCGTTTTCTTTTTGTTAAGCAGTTTAGAATGTCTGTCAAGTGCGATCGAGATTTTTTCTCTTGACACAAGTTTCTCGATACCTTCGTGTCAGCTGCTGTCGAAGATAATGTTAACTGGAAGAAAAAGGACACGCTCTCGACCGAATGGCATCTTCGGTGGCTAATCGTCGAGGTCAGAGGTACGATAAATACCTAGTTGCCAGCTTGCAAATAATGCGATAATAGTCGATGCAGTTGGAATTCTTCAGCCGACGAAGAATGCTAACGACTCACCGATATATCAATGTACGATACATACGTACTTAGCTTTCTTAATATTAACATTGGCCAGCGGAAATGAGAAATCTCGTCTCAAAAAGCGTGTAGTCTTTATCGATGATTTCTCAAATAATATCCCAGTTTTTTATAACATTTGGGATTGGTGGGCAATTAAATACATAGCAGTTTTTGGGTTACTGCTATCAAGTTGTGTTTCTCTTTTCAATTTTATGCTTTGATGATGGCCAGAAAATTAGAAAATTACAGAATAAAAATAAGGAAGTACGTCCGATCGGTTTTTTGCGCAATCGATTGGTTACGGCAATGGTCGTGTAAAATAAAATCGCGCGTTTGATGGATTGATTCCAAAAATAAAAAAACCGCATAAGTGATAAAAATTTATGAAAACACTGAATATGGTTCTTTAAATTCGCGCAAAAAACGCTTTCCACTCGTAATTGTTTACTTCAAATGAACAATACAAATACAATGGAACAACAACGAACTACGGAATAAATTTTTAGAAGCTTAGCAAACTAACGAAAAACTTTTGAAAATTTCGCTCAAATGTATTGTTTGCAAAAGGAATTATCGCAATTTTATTGCACACGTGACGCAATGAGTTTGTATCATTAAAATTCCAATTACATAAGTCGTCGCATGAGTAGCGAACTTTTGGCGAAACATTGAACAGTCAGGTTTTTACCTTTAAAAACCTCGATATTCGTCGTTCCCATTTTTGTTAGAAATTGTGTCTCGAATCAACGGAAAGATAGGTGCGAAAGAATTAACGTTAACCGCCGTGTCGACGTTAGAACACGTGCAAAGGGCAGAAAGTTCGCGGAGGGCAAAAACGAGCGAAACTCGGGGCATGGGATAGATCGTAGAATCTGTTGGTGGCGGGGGGAAGGGGGGCCGAGGGGTCAGTTCAGCGGTTTTACACTGGCGTGTAATTGACGTTATGGTACACGCCGTTAAACCGAGCCTTAACAGCCGTTCAGATTGGCTCGTGTACATGCGAAATGTTCCCTTAACCTGGCAGGCGAAAACTGCACGTTTGTCCTGCAATACCGACAAATAAAAATGCGTTTTATTTCACCGCTCATCATATTAAGAAACATATTTGCAATAGCAGATATTGTCATGACAGTTAAGACAAACTAAACTGAGAATAATGAAAGGAAATGATTAACCCGAGATTGCTAGTAGAATGCGTAAAATCTTCGCATTTTAGAGAAACAGTGGTCCTCCCCTCCCTCGTCCTTCATGGACACCACGCCTCCTACCCTTCTATGCATTCCTCTGCTAGGTCTATCTAGTGTTCATTTTGATATTTTTAATATTTATTAACAAGGAAAGGCATCTTTGGTGAAATGCATCAATATATGGGCGTAGAAAGGACAGAGCGATTGAAAAGATAGCATGGTAAATGTAAAGTAAAAATGAATGGCTATAAAAATAATAATATAGTTTGTTTTCTCAATCCTTGTATTGTAACTAATATTTATTATTTGGCTAGCAGGATTTTACGTGCAGTGACTCACAAAAATCTTCGGACATTAAGATATATCCGGATTCGTCGCGTGATATTTCAATTATTTGTAAAGAAATCGTGTTTGTTATTTTTTTCAGTGACGATCCATTCATGGAAGTTAACACAAGCATACAATTTATTTCGAAGAATTACGTAAACTTAGTAGTGAACTTAATGGCAAAATCTTCATTCCAGTAAATGTGATCACACGTTTTGTACATTGTATAAAAACTTTGAAGACATGCCTGTTTATGTTATTTTAAGATTTTACTGTACCGTAATACATCCATTTCAAGTGAAGTCAATTCAATCTTCACTGCGCGATAAACCTATAAAACTCTTAAGAAACCTAAGTTTCCAAACACCTTTACATTTCTTCCAAGATTTAACTTCATAGAACGAAAAACAGATTAAAAAGCTATGTTATACGTCTTTTTTCCCATAAAAATCCTAACCATGCGTAAAAAGTTAACATCGCTATTAATATCACGCCGGCATTCTCATGTTAAAGGACTACAATTATTTCTCTTGCGCGTGTTGAAAATTGAATTCCTTGACTTAGCGATCCGGCGACGTCGGACCTTTCGTAATTCTTTATTCGACCGGAATTTTTGCTATTTCGTATCCCATGGAAACGGATAGGACGATTCCTTCGTACAAGGCCACATCCATCGGGCACCGGTGACCGTTAGACAGGGGATGGATGGAGGAGGGGAGGGGCGATATGCGGTTTCCCGTGCAGCAGGATAAAAATGTTATGGTAACAGAAGTACGAGACCGCGCTGATCCACTGTCATAACAGCGGTAGCCGGTGTTTTGATGGCCAGGACAAATTGTAACCCCATCCCCTTCCACTGCACGTATACTACGCGTACGGCACTCTTATAGATTCTACGAAGGCGTATCGTTTTTCTGCTTCGACCGATGATGATTTCATCCTGCACTGGAAATCTACGGACAGGAATACGGCCTGCAGTGTACGCATTAAATCAAGCGTAATGTAATATTTTGGGGAAACCGAAGTATTACCATAGCCGCGGAAAAAATGGATTTTACATCAAGTACTATGTGCACGTGAAATAAGCGAAATACTCCGTGCGCATAAAATAAGAGTATTGTAATATTTCTGAGAGATTGAATTGAAATCTATTGGAGAAAAAAATGGGGTTTACCCGAAACTCCGCGTGCGCATGAGCGCTAAGAATATATTAAAAAAAAGTATACGAATAGCAAGCTACTTTTTTCCCTGAAGGGTGGATCAATTACTGATGCATTTACGCTGTTGTACGATAAAACGAAATATTTGCTCGATCGTGGATATTGTAACTGGCTATTAGAAGTTTAAAAGAAATTTTGCCACTAAACCATCGCACGGTTATTGAATGACCAAAAATTTGCATTGCGGCAGCAAATTCTTTTCGCTGTAGCAGCAAACTTCGATATGTCCTTGTCCCAATAGTATGACCGATTTCGATGAAGTAAACCACTTGTGATTCAGCATACTACAGGTAATTGTAATTACAGACTCAGTTTTATTGCACCGTAAAGAGAACGAATAGTTCAGCAATACGAGCCAGTCACTTGCCGTAACCCCTTTTTTCAAAGTTACGTGATCATCAAAAAGATGAATACTTATTTTGAAATACCGCGATGTACGCCTTCTTAAAAACTTTTCCACATGCTCATTTCTCTAAACTGTGCACGCTTTTCTTCTTTTTTCTTCTCTCTTGTATTTTCATTTGAAACTAACATGTCACTTTCTTCAGCGCTAAATATTGTACTGTTTTGCATATTATTATCAGGCCAGAAAGAAAAATTATGAAAATTTCTACCAAGGTATATGAAGATTTTTTTTAGTCAGTATATTCTTTACTGAAAGTTGTTAACTTTTTATAGCTGGGGTTTCATTTTGTGCCAATATTGCATCGCGTACTGCATAGATTTTTACTAAGTCCGAGATGAAAAAGATGAAAAATCGTGGGCACTGGCGTTCCTGAAATCCTACCAGTTCTACAAGGAATCGACATCCGCTCCCGATAAGCGAAATGTAACACGCCGTGACATCACGGCTGTAAGTGGCAGAAACAAAGAAGACGGACGGTCAAACGAACGGGTGAAGAAGGGTAAGGTAACACGACCATAAAATGAAAGAAAATGTAGGAAAATGAAGGACAATGAAGGAAAATGGAAGAAAATGGAAGGAAATGAAAAAAACTGAAAGACAAAAGCTTGGAAGGGCAAGCTAATAAATCAATATTTTAGGAAAATCCAATTCCAAAACGACAAAGAAAGTAGCCAATGAAAAAATAACATAACGTATCACGAAGACTAAACAGTTAGCAGAAAATTGGAGAAAATTGAATGAATGTTTATCGAGTTATTATCGAACGGAGCAAACAAATTGAAATTGTAATTTTTACGCGATTTCGACATCATTGTGCAAAATTGCATAGTCAATGAAACGTCTTGGAAATGTTCACGACCTTGGGAAATGTCATTGTTGTGTTTCTTACGAAGGCCAGTTTACATAATTATTACGTCATTGGCTGTGCATTCCTCCAGAGTGCTGACTTCTCCCAATTAAAACGACGCTGGGAATTGACAGGTACGGCAACGACGCTAATCGAGAAACATTTGTATTTTCGCCGGAAATTCTCGTCCCTCTCCTTAATTGCAGGTGGTGCGTTGAATTAAAAACACGAGGCCTGCGCAGGACATGTCAAAGATATTTCGTAACTTTTCCTATTTTTATTCTCTTCAATAAAGTGCCTCGAAATAACAACAAAACAGTAACACGAAACTTCGATGAAAAAAGGATACTCCCTTTGGAAAATTGAGTACAGGCACCCTTTGGTATTTTAAATGGCGATAGAAATAAAAAAATTTCAAACTACAACGACTATTTACCCATTAAAAGAAAGGAATATACTTTTTAAAAATGATAGTGATTAAAGACAAGTAGTTAAGAGATTTGATATTTGTTTATTCAATGGAGAGTAAATAATTAAATATACGCAGTTCAGGAAAGTAATATTTCTTTATTTAACGGTTTATTTAAAGTAAACTTGTCTTTAATTTGTTTAAACCCCTTTGGTACAATAATTAATGAAGAGAAAAACACAAAAAAATCATACAAATATTGTTACGTCCTGTTTACAAATTTTTACCTAAGTTTTTGTAACTTATTAAGTTCCACTTTACTAATTTGGATGAATTTTAATGAATGCTCTTCTTTTGATAGACATATTGTTAGTAAAACTAAAAATATGTCATGACAATGATGTTTTTTTTAAAGGTTTGTTAAATAAATCCTTCAAATCAAATGTTCACGTTTTCAATATCGCAGAACGCGATTACCAAAATTCTATGAATCCTAAATCTCGTGTAAGATGGAACCAATTAACCGCGTTATTCGAGGTTTACCTGTATTTTAATTCAATAGCATAATCAGAGAAAAGCTAATGTTTCATATAGCCATACTTGAAAGTGCATATCCTCAGCGTTGTATATTCGTGATACTCACACGTATCATTTGAATAATAATCTTGCGGACGGAAATATTGGTAGTTGAGAGTATCGATACCGTACGCAGTATGATACTCCCGTTACAAGCAGGTGCATACAAATGTAATGACCTTGTTGAATATTAACGTTTATAAATACGCCTTGCTTATTTATTAACTAGTTCCTACAGTATGGCTTATCTGTAGCAGTGTAAACCGCTGTGCATACAATCCATTGTTGTCAATATTAGCTCTGATATTATTGTAGTCTTATACGATACAAATGAGTAGTTGGAACTGCTGATATTGGTCTTTTAAAAAGTCGCCTATGAAACGTCTGACCCCGAAAAAAGATAATGAAGACATTGTTGTTGAAATCAAATAAAAAATCATCAAACAAAAATTAACACTTAAAATTGATCGTGGGTGAAATTTCAACTCAAGTGAATTTTGTTTTATCTGATATTAAATAGTAATAAAAACTTTCTATTCCATCTGTTTTTCTTATTAATTTTCAAAAGGTTAAATGGACCTTTTTGTGATAGCTTCTCATTTCCACCATTTTACTCCGACAATTTCTGTTCTTTTTAATTCCCCATAATCTTGGAAATTTGTAATTAGTCTACACCGAATTGCAATTAATATGCTGATAAATAACATTTGTAAACTTCAATATTAAACACAGTTACTCGTCCCGCTCATAGATTGACATTAATTGATGAATTACAATTGTATCTTAGGAAATCTGCTATGCATTTATGCATTTTATCTGATACTCAAAACTCAGTCTTGACAGATTTGTTAATACTGATTAATCTCCAACATTTACTACATTGAAGCGTTTTATCTGACCTTTAAAGCTCTGTTCTTTACAGATTTTTAACACTTAATTTTCCATTCCATGTCAACACTAACACCACGAGTGCAATTACGTCAAGTACCTTGGTTTACGGCGAGTTAGCGGACTAAACCCTCAGGTACAGTTTGAAGAAATTAGCGTGGATAATGGATCGAAAGACGCAAATAGAGAGCAGATGCAGTGTCCTGGGTGTCGCATAGCACGCATCTCCAGTTGCAGTCAGGTGTGTTCGAGAGTCGTTTCGCGTTATCATGATCTCATTTGCTCGCTTGCTTGCTTGCTCCTCGCATGTGCAACCACCTTCGCCACGAGTTCTACTACGGTTGCACACCTGACATTTGTCCCTACAAGCACACTGCTGTGTTCTTCGTGTAAATATAGAATTCCAGCAAGTATTCCTAACGCACCCCGATTGATTACGGATCGATAAGACGACAAATTGCTGCTTTTTGAATGTCCTCTGCTCGAACGTTTTTCGAAAATTTGGAAAAATACGCGAGTACTATAAGCGTACAACTCGTAGTCGATTTGTCCTGTTCGTATCCTATTTACAAAGAATATACCAAGGTTCCACCCTTTTTTACGTCATTTCACCTTTACGTAACTTTTTCCAATCACTCGTTTCCTTCTTTCACGCAATCTACTCACTTTTATGCGATTTTTTTACTTGTACTTTTCCCATCAGTTTGAATATTTGTTCTTAAAATACGAAAAATGTTCTGATCGATTTTTTACGTTTCATAAAGGCTATTCTGTAGCTGTGGCGGGTTGTCCTTTCTTTGCAGTCTTATTGTTCATGTGAACGAAAGAATTACGACCGGAGTGTCCTTTTACGTAAATTTAACAACAAATTTCAGCGTTTTCAAAAGTTTTTATCATTTATTACGCTGCTTTTTTGTTTTCGTAACCAATGCAGAGTGTAATGTATTTTTTTGCGCAATCTCAATTTATGCAACCATGGCCGGAACAATAGTGTGTCGTAAAAAAAAGGGATTGCGTGTACTTTTCAAAATACACCTCAACCAGTTTATAATACTTTTTTAACCAAGGGTTATGTACGTGCAGAATGGGGGGATATTCCATGCCCTGGGGAAAGTTTCGAGAGATTTGAAAAAGTTAATCCGTCAATACTGTCTCCCGAATTATAAAACCCGTGATGCTGACGACGTAAGCATTCTGTCTGAAGATTTGCCCGATCAACAGCACGTGACTCTCTTCCGAAATACCATTGGGCTAAGAAACCCGGGAAAACGTGATGTTCCCCTTCTGGAAACGTAAAAAGAACAGCATTTATCCGTGACAATGCAACGAATTCGATTAACCGGAAATTCATACAAAAGGCATAGCCCTGCGAGCGAGTTCCGATGGACAATCAATGGAAAACAGACAGCGAGTTGGCAAGTACAGGCCAATACGAAGATACGCAAAAAGATGTTTCGACGCGTAAGTGCTGACTTCTCGGATCTCGTTAGACTCGTCCCCGTCCGTCACTTCCGCCTTACGAAACGCCGCAATCCTTTCCGGCTGCGCAGTACCGCTCACACTTCCGTCTACGCACTTCCGCTCATCGTACGTTGACTTTACGAAAGACAACAAATACGCGAATAACACAAGACAACAAATACGCGAAAAATCGTCGTTGATACGAACAGAAAGAGAAACAGAGGGAGAGAGATAGATAGATAGATAGATAGATAGATTTATTAATTATGCTTATGACAATATTGAGCAATTAACACAGTAAATAAATAAGAAAAGAAATATAACAATATAGAAAGAGAAATACAGAGAGAGAGGGAGAGAGAGAGAATTAATTAGCTCTTAGTGTTAAGACCCCGTAAGATCTGGATTTTTCTCCGAAAAATACACATAAAGAGCAATGACAGGTTTGCATACATTACGATATAAATATCAATCAAAGCATAGTACAACAGTAGTAAGTTGCATGCAAACCAAAAATTAAAATGAATATAGAGGTAGACAAAGGTAGACAGATTGCAAAGAAAAAAAAAAGGAAAATTATAAACAAATGAAAGAGAGAGAGAGAGAGAGAATAGAATAGAATAAAATAGAATAATGTATTAGGCCAGGAGAGTGAGTGGGAGTGTGAGGGAGAATATAATAGCTGTGGCGAGGGTCTGAACTTATGGCTTAAGGCAGTTCATGGCTCACGATGGAAATCCGATACCTCGCAGGCAGCGGGACTGTATTTTCACCCTTCTCTCCCCCCACCCACCCCCTTCTTCGTGTTCCCCACCTTGTTTCACCCTTTTGCATTTTTTCATTCTCTTCTTACTTTCTTACTTCCTCTCCTTTCTCACTGCAAACTCGAGACACACACGTACGCGGTCGCGCAATATTTCTCTCGCTTCAGATGCAAATCTCACAGTTTTAGAAGACATTAGCTCTTGTCGCCCGTGTTCAGGTTAAAAACCCATGAAGTTGAAGTGGGTTGAGTCTTTCATGAGTCTTCGTGTATTTCCCGGGTAAATTGAGGAAAGTCAAAAATGGGTATCGACTTTCGCATTCATTTCTTCCCGCGTTTCGAAGGTATCGGATTTTATATTTGTATAGTATAGTACAGCGGTCGCCAAACTTTTTGACCTCACAGACCAGTAAATTCATAATTTAAATCCCGCGGACCACTAATAGGATAAAATATACAATGTAGCTACAGCAGTACGACTTATTTACCTATTTTTACCTATTTATTTACCTATTTGTCTGTTGAAGAATCAACGGTGCAAGATATTGTATGATCTTGTATCAATTTTTTAAGATATAAGGATATTACGATATTAGAATATAGACGTATCAAGTTTTTATTATTACTCAATTCTACAGCGGTTTTTTTGAAAAACAAAAATAAAATCAGGAGATAGCACACTCCTTCGGGAAAACTTCCCGTGGCTACGGTACCCATGAACGCTTTTGGGGTAAGAACTGACTGCCCACGAAATTTCAACTCCCTAGGCCTTGTGGTTTTCAAGATAGTTTTGGCTGCACAGAGGGTTCCAGCTCACAATTATATATTGATATTGATAATATATATTGAGGATAGACTGTATTCGCTGGTGCATTCATTTACTGAATGGTAGGTAATTGATTTACCCGAAAAATAGCTCTTGTTTGGATCTTATCAATTAATGCCGGCACAGTTTTCCAATGATCGGGAAAAATCATGATTGCGCGATAAAACACATCTATATGTATTTCAGAATTATTTGAAAGGAACTGACTTACATTCATCAATATAAAAATAAACGGAGATTATTTTAATCCCTACAGTACTTCAATTCCTACAATATTTTATTCCCTACTTCTAAATACTTAAATAGCCTCACGACTACACCGAGAACGAAAGTGCAAAGAATTCAGCCTCGTGAACGATTTTCCATACTGCAGTAAAGCAAATGCACCACAAGTCCGTGGTAATTTTTTTTTGCCTCATTAAGCCATGAGAATGAAATGTCGAAACGCGTGCTCGAGTAGAAGATGAAAGAACAAAGATGATCGGGGGGCGGGGATGTAAGAGCGAGAACGAGGAGGCTGGGGTTGAAAAGGTCATCTGAATGACGATAGCTCATCTGCCGGTATCTGCGAGGCGCGTGAGCCAATCGTCACCAGCTATCTCAACCTTCTCGTTGTCATGACGTAAGGAGAAAAGCGTACCGTCCTTTCGTTCGCCACGAATTCGCCTTTGAGTTGGCTCATTAACGACTCATTAACTCATTTAGACCTACCGACCCACATTCGCTAGAGTTTGTTAAAAAAACATTAACTTAAATACCCATTCAAGTTTTACGTTGACGATGTAGCATGGCGCCAAGTGGAAGATACAAAGAATAATATAAAAACAATTAATGCGCCGGAATTGGTCAGAGAGTGAAAACTCGAAGAATAAAATTCAGGGAATCAAAACTGAGGGAATAAAATTCTGTCTAAATTGGTTTCAGGTCTAAATGGGTTAACGAATCTAGCGACTATTTGGTAAGTAATTTTTCCCACTCATCTTTCTCCCCGGCGAACTCAGCAATTTCTTTTCCCTTCTTGCACTCGTCATTTTGCGCGCGTGCGACTGTCCGACGTTCGTTCCTCCCGTTCTGCAATCTCCCTTTTTTCTAGGCCCGTTATCTCGCCGTTTATGGGCGCTATCGTGTTTACTATAACAAATACGCAGTGGGAGTGCTGTTTTGCAGGAGCATCGCGAACGCGTTGAACGTTGATTAATCGGCCGCGGAGTCTGGCGTTATCGGTGACGCGTGAACTTTCGAAAACAAAGAGCCCGTGGGATGGACCGATTACCTAACCAAGTATCGCGCCGCGGCCAAATCATCGCGAGGGGCCCGTCCGCTTTCTCAACGGTTCATTTGCTCACGGCTTATCGAGATTCTCAAGTCCCCCACGTCCTCGTTTGCCCGTACGATCGAGGGAACACGTAGAATAGGAACGCGGAAAAGGGGAACACCTAGGTCCCTGAGGCCCATCGAGGGCTCAGATTCAGTGACGTTTTGCACCGCCTAAGGATACCCTTCTTTTTGCACCGAATTTTGCCCACGTGATGTCATCTGTCGCGAAACTCAACACAGCGTCGCTGCAACTACTTTCTTCCTCGCCGAATGAAGATATACCCCAACTTTTGTTTATTACTTTTCCGATCCTTCTCTTAATGCTCTTTTTTGAATTACAATGAATGTTTTAATTAATCTGTTATTTTAGGTTTTATAATGTTTATTCCGTAGTTTGTTGTTCTTTTATGTATTTTCATAGTTCGTGTTGAATAAAGAATTAAGAAGAGAGCAAATTTTATCATTTTTATAAGTTTTCACCATTTTTCAGGTGATTTCATGCTTATTTTTGAATGACGAAAACTGTTTTGATGAATTTCTTATGTTTCATAAAGTGTGTTCTGTAACTTGCTGTTTTTCTTTATATTTTTATTATTTAAAAGAAACAAAGAATTCAAAGTAGCAAGTCCTTTGCACAAATTTAAAGGACACAATTCAGCCATTTCCGTCAGTGTTTGACAAATTTAACGCGATCTTTTTATTCTTGGAAGCGATCTTTCAAACGTACATAAGTGTAAATTATCTTTTTACGCAATTTCATTTACCGCGACGATTGCCGGAATCAATCTAGAGCGCATAAAAATCAGATCGAGGAAAATCATTTTCCCTCGCGGCGGCCTCGCTGATAATAATTGGCGATTTTTCGGCGTCGGCGAGATTTTTCCGAGCGGAATGCGGCGTTATCGTTAGTGTCATCGATCGTGTCAAATCCTGGCAGCCATTATCGCTACGTAACCTTCCGAAACGTAATGCCTCGTATCTGCAACGATAGCGACCGGCTGTGTACGTTCGATTATCGGACGTGACTGACTCTTCCCAAGCCGTGTCCTTGTTTACTACGCGTTTAATTTAATGCGAACCCGCGCAAAGATTACATCCTCGGCCTGAATTCAAAGTAAATAAACAGGGTCACCGGGGGGTGGAGACCGGTCGGTCGATCATCCTCCGCGGACAACGATATTGCCATTTATCCGCATGGAAATCGCAAAGAGTGGCGCTTACATTTTTTACGGCAGATTTTACGAGAAAAAAGTTTCATTAAAACTGCAGCACGTGAATACCGCACGTTTGTGATTTTCATAGCCAAGATTTCAAATGATGGACACGTTTTACGCGTGTCAAGAGAATCTGGTATTGAAGAAAAATGAAAGGATAATCTAGTAGCATTTCTGATTACATTGCTCAGTTTGAGGAATATTAAATAACAGGAATTGCAGTAAAAGAAGACAAAACGAGTGTTAAGACTTTCTTTTAATCAAACTGATGATAAATGCAATCGTTTACACCGAGTGCCATTTTAATACTGTATTCATTAAAAAACGTATGATGTAGAAGATTGTAATAAGATGTAAATAAATGATGGTAAAAATGACCTCGCATGATTGAAACGACAGGAATCACTCTGTAATTGGCTAAAACAGGAGAAATATAGACTGCGCTATAGCAGATCAATCGCGATTTGTATAATTACACTATTCGGAACGTGGTAATAATTAGATCAGCCTTTCACGATAATCCCTGGCCTATAATTAGATATGTCATCTGTCTCGTACGTCCTTATCGTGTTAGTTTTATTGCTATGATAAAACTTTGTTCGTTCGATCATGGTTCAACCATAGAGCAGCGAATAATGTGACATGATTATCAAAAAATTCAAATAGAGAAAAATTCATCTCGATGATCCGAGTTAACGTGAACTGGACCCACTTCGAATTATCGGAGAATGCAAAAATGTCCAATTGCACTTTAAAATATAATATAATTTAATACTGAATTTAACAACAGGAGCGAGTCGATATATTTATCAAACATTAATTTACATTTATTACAATTTTCGACTAGAAAATACGCGAGGAAAAGCCCGAAATAATCCTTTGAAAAGGAGAAAATCAAAGGAACTCAGACTATCAAGACTGTAATGCATTACTTCATGCTCTAGCAACATCTTGATTGCGTAAGCATTTGTCCCTAAAACAATAAGGAACCAAAATGGGCCTTTCTTTTGAAAGATTATATGACGTTTCTTACCTGTAACTTACGCGAACAGCCTATCATTTCGTAATAAGTATTTTGCTTGAAAGGAGCTTTCTTGCTAAGGTACTTAAGACTGTAGGTGAGGTGGAATAATTTCACTTGATGCACGAGCAAAACATCTGCTGATGATGTAAAATGATGTAATCAACGGTGTACGTATTGTATCGACTTATTATTAGAAGGTAAAAACCATGTCTTCAGCTAGTTTTGCCGTACTTTCTTGCTAAAGTATTTAAGGGTGTGGGTAAAGTGGAATAATTCCACTTGATGCACGAGAAAAACATCTGCTAACTATGCTAAACTGTGTAATCAACGGTCTACGTACTGTATCGACTTAGAAGGTAAAGACTATGTCTTTAGCTGGTTTTTTCGTAGCTCGTTCATTTATAAATGCGAAGAGCAAGAGCTTTTCCGTTTCTAGCGCTTCCCCGGGGCAAGAATCCCCGAAAGACACTGCCACTGGACGATATATCAGCCAAGTCGAAAGCACGCAGCCTTCCCGGATTAGCGGCCATAACTCTTATGTCGAGCACTCTAAACAGCCTGATTCCCCAAACATGAGAGCACGGGACCAGCCAGAGGGATTTTCTTTTTCGCCTCAGCCGACAAATCCGGACCGCCGTGTAGAAACTCTTCCCCCCGCGGACAAAGTTTCTGCTCTAGAAACCTTCCACTCGCCATAGCATACGGCTCAATGCAATAGTTTTATTTTCACACGAGTTTGTAGCCCGTTGAAAAATCAACGGTGTTAGATATCGTATTTACTCGTACCAGTTTATTCGGTTATTGTTTCTATTGCCACTCACACCTGCGAGGCTTCTTGAACAAAGAAGGAATAAAATCGAGAGGAGCACAGCCACGTAGGAAAACTTCCGGTGACTGAGATACTCATGCACCCTTTTGGGGGTAAGAAATGATTGTCTATGAAATTTCAGCTTCCTAGGTTTTATGGTTTTCGAGATATTTTTGACCGAACGGAGGATCCAAACTGACAATTATATATGTAGTAAGCTTGAAAAGATGCAAAATTATCTGTGACGAATTTTCTTTTCTTTGTAATATTTGCTGCAATGGAAAATTGAAACATTGCACCGCTTTAGTTGTTCATTAAATTATTATGGATAAACGACAAATGACGAATTTCCCCAATGTCACTGCTTGGATCGAACATTTCAATTGATTTGAAATAGGTAGAACTTTTAAAAAATGGCGGACAAAATTAAATTACAGCGAAATCGCTCGTTCATCATCTCCATCTGCATATTTTCACGGAAGATAATGTATGATATGTCTTGATTATTTGTCAACTAGTTTGTCAACATTGAAAAATGATGATTTCAAGCTTATGTGTTTGTTGCGCTAAAAGAAATAAACTTACTAAGCAAATAAACTCGCTGTATTCTGGTAGAAAAACCGAGGGATCTTTGAGATTTTGCGTTCATCAAAGGCTAAAATTTCTACTGGCCGACCCCACCTGACTGACATTTCTCAAAAATCTGTCAACAAAGTCGTGTGCACCTAGAAAAATACACAAAAAGTCTACGAAATGTCATGTTTTCCAAAAATGACAGTACCGTAAAACATATAACCATATTATGACAACGATATTTATCTCGTATGCTAATTATCTACAACTACAACGAATTAAAACATCGTACCGAAGTATTCGTTTAACTTTGAAAGAAATTAATAAGGAATCTACGAACAATACGTAAAAGATCGATGAATCTTGATAAAATATTAGTAACCGCTTTTATTAATTTCAAACGATTTTTACCCAAATTATTTCAATTATTTTTCTTAACCTGTCAGCTATTGATCAACTTTATAGATTTTTCAGTAACAATGAAATGTGCGTAATATCCTAGAGCTAGTGTATAATATAATTAAGAAATAAAATGCTCTTCTCAAGTGGCAAAAAAGCAAATGGCCTTACGCAAGAATTTAGCGTTACCGACGCGTCATACGCTGAAAAATATCGCTATAATCGGACCTTTCGATTACTTTCCAGTGTCCCGTGGGGCAAATTCTTCGGCTTATCAGCATCCTACGGAAGGACGGTTCCTTTGATGTTGAGCCGCGCGATACGCTTTTGTCTCCGAAGGGTTACGTCGTGATTTCCGTAGGAGCGATGGCTATCGGATTTCCTTGCTGTCCAGCCGACGCACATTGGGCTATCGTGATATAATTGCGACCCGGTCTCGGCTTTCCACGTGCGTATATCGCCTGGGAGGGAGAGGGGGGGAGGGCATTTCAGGCGGAGGAGACAGAGAGCGATAAGGCTCGTTCGTTTGGGCTCGAGTTACGAGACTTTATTATTCGCTAATCGCTGAATATGTTCCGGAGGGACACGGAGAACGCTCGCGATTAATCCGTCGTCTCCGAGCGTAGCCGGTCGACGAATACAGGACGACGGAGGGGGCAGAAAAACGAGAAATCTTAGAAGCCGTATCGACATCTCGCTCTTCTGCTTACATTGGAATGATAAAGTCGACCTAATGTCACCGTCGCTGCTACGCAAAACCAAATGACGCACGTTCCACCGTACAACCCGCCCATTTATCGCGAGGAATGCATTCTCCACGTACTCGAGCAAATGATTCCCCAGTTGACGAGCAATCGCTCGAAATTATGCCCTACCTAAAGGAGCCTGTTGTTATAATAAAATTTCAGGATCAGGTAATTGCCTGAATCGATTAGTGAACGAGTAACAAAACGCGAAAAATAGGAGAAGAATACCAAAGTATACATTTATACTTTTACGATTATACATATAATATACATTTAAATATACATTTACGATCGAGCGGAAAGCCGAGTAATCACCAATTAAAATCGGGTAATCAATCCGAATGATTTCATTGTGATGTCGAATTATTAAGAATAATCGATCAGAGTGAATTTATTAAGGATTCTATTCATTAACATTCTAAAGAGTAATGAAAGCGAATAATTTTCTGAAAAATTCCTCGAAAAATCTTATGAAACCGCGTCCTCTCGGGGACAGGTTAAAACCGTAACCGAGGGCCTAGCTATTCGAGAGTTGAATTTCCGATGCATCGCTAATGCCCGAAATTCTACGGGGGAAGCGTTCGGTTTGTGGAGAGGGGGGAGGGTTAGATGAATGGATGTTTCAACGCGACCGAAGAGTAGAGATATGTAAGAGTAGCTGCGAGGGGTGATGAGCGGGGGTAGACGGGGGGGGGGGAGTCGTCGAACGACGAGGTAGCGACACTTTCCCCGAGGACTATAATCGCAGGAGAGAATGTGACTAAACGACGCGTGGAAAGATCAGGGCGCAGCCTCGGGCGGTATATCAAGCGCGTTATACCGGCGCATGCGAGTAAGTTTCTCCGGTGGCTTGGCTACTCAGCCACTCCTTTTTGCTCCCCTCGAGACTCCCTCACCAGCGCTCTCCAGAGTTCCGTTTTGTATTATTAGAACGCAGCCTTTAAGCCGGCCACCAAGAGACGAAGCCGCGCTCAACCAGCACCCTTCGTCCACGACGTTTTCTCGCTCCAACTCACGGAACACTCCACCTTTTCACTCAGTCACCACGACAAGTCGAGCCCACCAGAGGTATCCTACGGGCTGCAACGCCGAGGATTTACCTACTTTCAACAATTTTACGGAATAAGGCATAACCGAACGAGCGTTGCTCGTGGCTCGATTGATTCATCGCTGCGAGACGGATACTTCCTTCGTGCAAATGTTTACGGAGTTTCAGTAAAGGTAATTACGAGTAATACAAACTGCGGTTCAATACTCCTGTAAGTGATGATCACGATATTTATTTACAGTCATTGATGCAGACAAACAAACACACTGAGCTTTTGTATTGTGCTCTGTTCTCGTGTTTCCTCAGCGAAGGTACCCTTTAATATGCTCTTCTCCAAATAAACTGTAAACGGTCCATTTGTGACGTTACCAAATGGATCGATAACATCAATTTAGTACGCACACTTCCCTTCCCACTCCTAGGAGAAACGTAAGAACAATTCATCTTCTGTGATTGGAAAGAACGAAATAAAATGCGGTACTACGTCAATGATTGTCAACTTTTGGCAACGAAAAGACAGTGTTACGTCATTGATTGCGAAAATTTTTAACAACTACTCGCAATAAAATATACACCCTATACTTTTTTGCGCCAGCATTTTTTAGCAAACTGCTCACTTTTACATGATTTTTTCCTTTTACTTTTTATTACTTCTAATTTTGCTCTTCCGATCATTTTTGTTTAATGATTGCTCTGGAATTAGAACAAATGTTTTTGTTAACTTGTTATGTTTCATAAAGTTTATTCTGTAGTTGGTTTTATTCTTTGTATTTCTATTGCTCACGTGAAACACGGAACTAAAAGTGGACAGTTGTTTTACGCGGATTTAAACATCAAAATTGAAGCTTTTCACAAGTTTTTACCAGTATTTGACGCAATCTTGTTATTTCTGAAGTCAATCTATTAAACGTACACAAGAGTAATGTATTTTACGTGGCCATTGCCGGACAGAATTTATAGCATAAAAAAAGAAATAGAAAAAGAAAAAGAAAGGTTTACATTCGTAATGGCGAGTTATGTCATGTTAGTAATTCATTCCAATCCGTTTTACTTGACGAAATTTCTCACAATTCCCGAGCTTACTGGACGCAGATGATGAAGAAAAATTTGTGAAAGACGAAGGTATTAACATGAATGGAAGTGTTGTGCCGTAACGACTTTTTTTTCAATACCGATAACTACTCGCCTAACTGGTCAATCGTCGTTTCCTTGGACAGTGAACTAAGCTTGTTGTTTCATGCCATTTGTAAATACGTGCTATAAATAAATAGTCGGCACGTAATGTTTCCGTATGCGGGCAAGTTTAAAAGTTGTTATTCCTTTGCATCGCGAAACATCGGGATCGTCGATATCTTAAGTAGTTCGTTAATGCGGCTTCTTAATTTAGCTGACATGGCTTTATAATGTTTGTAAATCCGCAGATACGAGAGGTTGTAACGCGGATTAAGCTGAAGCTACTATCGCCTGCATTTCGCGGGGCACATGAACTTCGTAACCGGTTTGTTTGTTGTTTCCAGTTGTATGACGATGTTTTGGAAACAAACCGATGACCCGCGGAGCAAACTTAGCAAACGGAAAAGATAAGGAAGACGTACCTTGATGAATGGGCGGAAGCGGAGATGGCGGGGACAACTGAAAAGGTTCCTGCTTGATTTTCAGCGAGTGCGAAGAGTCCTGAATTCCGACCAATCCTGTCCCGAGGTTACCGTTGCCCTGCTGCAGCTCCTGAAAATAGTCCTACCTTTTGAATAATCAGCCAAAATCCTCTTAGTTGGTCAAACGAAATACCGATTAAACGCAGCACATACGATATATTCGTGCTCGAATACTTCATAATAATTAGACCGTTGATAGGTATTAATCCTCGAAAGCTGTTTGGCGAGTACCGTTCATCAACAGCGACATGCTTTACCCAGTGAATAATCGTGCCGAAACGTCAGGCGGAGAGAAATCGGTAATAAGGTTTTCATAAGCGTCACAAACGATCAGAACGAAGACGGTATCCGACGGCCAGCAGTTGGGGGAATTTTGGCTTGGAGCTTGCGATGTTTGAAGTGCCGTCGCCGGAAGCTTACAAACACCGACCGGCTGTTGTGACATCGTATTATGCGCGCCGAAACTTACGGTCTCGCTAGATCGTTAATTTGCCATCCGGTTTTACGAGGGCCGATTTACACGGCTGAGAAAACGCAGCGAATATCTACCCAACGAGCGAACCAACAACGATTATCATACTTCCATGCTGAATTGCAAACTTCTTGCCGACTCGAATTATATTTTTTCCTTCGAGCATTATTTGCCTTCCACGATCACGGTTGTTTGGAAAACAATCAATTAATCGGTGAGTAACAAAGTCGTAATTACAATAACACGGCTTACTATATAATTGTTATACTGCTGTATAATCAATTATGCGTCCCACTGTGCTTTCATTGTGCTACTATACAATTGTCTGTTAGAATCCTTTGTCCGGCCATGAGTAACTCAAAAACCATCAAGCCTAGGAAGCTGAAATTTGCTGGACAATCAGTTCTTACCCCAAAACGGTGCATGAGTACATTAGCGACTGGAAGTTTTCCCGGGGGTCTCTGCTATCCCAGAATTTTACTGTTTTTTCCCAAGTAATTCGCTCTAGGTTTAAGTAGTAGTAAAAACAATAATCCGAAGAAAATTGACACAAGCACATGATATCATGGCCCCTTGATTTTTTAACGGATTATAATACTGGTTATTGAATAAATGGTATTGTCGTTCAATTAATGAATCGATGAATCGATGAATAGATGACATCGTCATTCAATAAATGAATTGTTGAATCGATGAATAGATGACATCCTCATTCAATAAACATAATGACTTGTTGAATACACGAATGATTTGCTGGGAGGAATGTTTGATTGAAAATAAGGCGAACGTCGGTGAACTCGTACTTTTGAACATTTTCGCAGATGCAGGAATCTTCATGAAGCTTCGCCGTTAAGTGCACGTGCTTGGAAAGCGACAAGATATACCGACGGAGGATGCGAAGTACCGCGGAACTGCATCAACTGGCTGACATTGAGAAACGATCGACGAAGGAAATTCGAGCGGAGAATGGCAAGGCTCTTCGTTGGCCCTACACGCGAATATCGCGTTTATTAGCCCGAGAACCATTAAACTCTATCTTGCTAGCTCTTGTCGTCGGGCAGTCTAAGCGCCTTAACTATGACTTTGCACGTGCACCTGCACCCTACGAAACGTTTTAAAGACGTTCGGACGAAAAGTTAATTAACTGAATTTCCAATGAAAATGCTTTCCAATGAAAAGGACAAAGGGAATGATGATTATATCGGTTAATTATGTTTACGTGCAAATAATGGTAAGTAGCTTGTTCAGGATAAACGAACAATTCGCATGACAGATTCACAATGAAGTTAAAAACTAAGATTGAGGAAACAGAGTAAAATCAACAAAGAGTCATAACAGAACAGAATTGTTTAAAAAAATTGTTGTATTGGTAACCAAGACTAACAATTTGTAAATCAAACTAAAATTAAGGGTATTACAATCTAGTATCTCAGAAACTGAAGAAACGATGAAATTTTCATTTTCCAGCGACTATTTGGTATCGAATAAAATTAATTTTTTTTTTAAGTGGCGTCGTTAAGATTATTTCAAAAATATTAGCTGGTAACGTCTTCAATTTCCCATCCTACATACGTCATTATAACGTGCATAGGAATCGATTTCCCCGAATCCCAACATTGCATAGCTAGAAAAAAACACAACATTTTAACAGTTAAAAGTAACAGAAGAATGTGTGGCGTAGTTCATGTCGGAGATAGGAATCGCGCAGAATTTTTGGCATTACATTCCCGTAAGACGTCGATGTTTGCGGTAGTGCAATAGGATTCTTATCGATTTTGCAAAGCTCGTAAGCGTAAACCATGACATACCGATCGATTTGAACGGCAACAGATAACCCATATTCCGTTCATTCAAAACCTGAGCTACGCAATTTCATCAATGCTTCACAATAAATAGTTTTGCAAGGCACGCGGCTTGTAATTTTCGAAACTACATTATTTTATGTAGCCATACAGGGAATAATGCCATATGCCAGGGATAATTTGACGTGAAATTCGAGTTTGTCAATCATCCAAAAACCACGTTTGTGAACCATTATGAAAATACAGTAGATGACACGCGTAATGATTGGGAATTGTGATTCAACTGTCAGCGGGTGTACAGAAATAGAAATAAATCGTACAAATTCATCGCGAAGAAGCACGTTGCGAAATTTTCGAGGTCGCGACCTAAGTTAGCTTTTTTTCTTTCCCCTCCTCCATTGGTCGATGATAACGGAGTAACCATGAAGCGAAGTCGGCGGGAAAGTCGGCGCATTAAAATGCTACGCAGCTTCTGCCAATGGTACAATTGTCACTTTCACTATATTCTTCTCGTATTACAGAAAGATTTCGTTTGCTTGATAAAGTACATCCCTGCTGAACGGTTCTGACCAAATATTTACTCCTAACGGTGTCTGAACCGTTTGTCATTTTGCTAATTGACGACCATTGAATCGTTTGGGTAACTGATGAAAATCTCTTCTGTGTATCTATTACATCGCTGACGATTCGAGGGGTTAAGAAGATATTCTCGTCGTTCTATTGAAAAATTGATTTACCTGATACAATACGTAACGGTTATGCAAATTGAAAGACGAAGGAGAACAGAAAATAAATTCCTGAGATACTTTTGGGACTGAAGGGGACTGGGATTCCTGCGGACATAGTTGAACTGAGATGCAAAAATGGCTGAATTGACTTTGAACAATGAGGGAAAAACATAGTGTAAAAGTACCAGTGGTTGACACTCGTAAGGGAAAAGATAACCTTTCTTTTTTTTTAACATTTCTCTCCGGCCTCTTCAGAAATGTGATTTACGGATTCTACAGTTGTTAACCTTTTTACTGCATATTTAAAAGTTCTTAAAAACATAACAAGCTGCCGAGAAAAAATAATTTCATGGAAACATACAAATTCATCTGTAGTTAACACCTTACACACACGTCTTTGAATTACGCTAATTTTCTTAAATCAAAAGAGAATTCACCACACACAAATGTACACCAACTGGTGTATATTTACACCACCAAGTATTTGCGTGAAAAAAGGTCCTCTGTATTTTCAGTGAAAATAAAAATGCTACATCGCCTCCAGTCGTCCTATTTTTATCGCTTTTTTTGTGAGGGTATCAACAATTGGCACTACTATCAATAAGCGATGCTTTTACCACAGATTTCGTGACTTGATCGAGAGCCTAAAGACGTGATCCCCACTTATTCTTGCAAGCGTCATGATCGGGATTGTTGAACCTGCATGGTGCGACGTAAGACGATAAACCTGCATTCTCTCGTCCCCCTTGTTTCTTTATTCTCGCGGCAGCGGTGGGGGAGGGAGGGGGAGGAGGAGGGGAGCATTGGGGCCATAAGCTTCTGCGAGTAAAGTAAGGAGACTTCACGGTCCAACCATTAGCCGGTCCGATTGCCCGTGTCTACCAGGCTGCTTACAATAATAACGCTGTTTTATGGGTCGAGTTCACGCTGCAATTCCACCAGTGCATAGCCACTTTGCGGTCCGTCTATAGATAAGCCTGGGTATTATTACGCTAATGTCGCAGTTAAGTGTGAGATTTCCACTCGCCTCGGAGCAATGCCACGTGTCTACCACTTCCTGTCCAACCTCTTTATTAAACACCCCTCCGTGTTGTCCCTGACTACGCCTGGCCGATCATGAGCAACCCTGACCAATCCTGACCAACCCTGACCAACCCTGACCAACCCTGACCAACCCTGACCAACCTTAACTACCTTCTTTACCAACGCAAAATGCCCTGCAATTATCAACCACCCAGGTATCGCCCGTACTGTCCCATCTTAGCCGCCCAGAATAGCCTTACCTGTCAATACTCCAGTTCACGAAATTAGCCCCGCCGTTTGTCTTATTATCAATAGTTTAATCTTGACAAATAAAGCTTTCCAAGAAATACGTCCTATTAGGAATTTCATTCAGTTCGCGTACAAAACGGAATACAACGAACACACTGTTATTGTGGATAAAAGTAACTTACTTTTGGACTCCTTTGTCATGCTATTTCATATCTCATTCATTTGATTATCTAAAGTTTGATCTGCTGAGGAAAAGCTTTACAAGAAATACATTCTATTAGGAATTTCATTCAGTTCGCGTACAAAACGGAACGCAACGAAACTTCCTTGTAAATTCTTCTAAACAATTGCACACTGGTCTCGTGGCGTTATTCATGTTCATTGTCCATGATGAGCAGCACGTGAACAGAAACAATGCGCTTCTAAGGGGAGAATTTACGATATCATTCCAGTGCCGTATACAATGGTGGTCAAAGCAATAGCTCCGTCCATGGATAAATTTACTTATTATCGGTTTAACGCTGCAGCTACGTGCATGGCGTAGTCGCAGGATTAGAAGTCGATAGAAGGGCTCTTCACGGTACTCCATTAAACAGTCTGCTTATTTCCATTAGCCCGCTTGTAACTACAACGGGCATTTACGAGGTGCATCTAGGCTGTAATTCTATCACCTCGTAAACTCCAACAAGCCTTATGGCGCCGTAACTCCTCTTATGCTACTCACAGAACTCCAAGTTCAAAGATAAGATGTTAATAAACGTAGCCGAATAAATAAACGACTGATTTTCTATTTGGTATCTTTAACTACGATCTTCCGTTCAATAAATGACGTTCCGATACCACGGTATTTTTTCAGAGAACTCAATTAGTACGGTGAATAGGAGACTGCGAAAACGATTTTATTAGTACCTTTAATTATGATCATCCATTCAATAAATGACATTCCGATGCCACGGTCTTTTTTTAGAGAAGTCAATTAGTACGATCAATAGGAGATAGTGAAAATGATTTTATTGGTATCTTTAGACGGTTATTTAGAGGATTATTTCGAAGATGATTATTTGCTACCTTTAATTATGATCTTCTGTTCAATAAATGACGTTCCAATACCACGGTATTTTTTCAGAGAATTCAATTAGTATGATAAATACGATACTGCGAAAAAGATTTTATTAGTACCTTTAGATGGATGTTTAGAAGATTATTTCGAGGAGGATTATTTGCTACCTTTAATTATGAGCATTCATTCAATAAATGACGTTCCGATACCACGGTATTTTTTTAGAGAAGTCAATCAGTACGATAAATAGGAAATTACGAAGACGGTTTTTCTGCAAATTTTCTGCTGCGGTTCGTAGAATCGCTTTTTAGTTGTAGTTTTGACGGTGAGAAACTTACCCCAGAAACGGGAATCACTTGGGACACCATTCTGCTCCTATCTGCAGCCGTGTAGTTCATAAAGATGTTGGCTGTCGTTGCTGCATTTACACGATGCTGTTCGACGAAGTCCTCCCAATAAGTCGAGAGGCCCTCCACCGTTGTACTTTGGCCCGGAAACGGGATCAAGTTCGATCAATAAGCAGAATTCTTCTTCCACAGGATTTCCGACGGTCCAGTCGAAGGAATTGTCGTTACGACGTAGCACAAACACTGCGAGAACAGTTTACGCTCGATTTATTGAGTCGATGTCCCTGCGACGGTGGCTTTTTACACGAAAAATCCTTTTACGCAATTTCCCACAACTTATCTGACCTCTCGAGGGAATTTATCGGAATCTTTCTCGCTCAATCAATCGCCACGAAATGTTGGTAATCGCACGAGTATATTATGCTACTTGGCCGAGGAAACACGAGACACTCCGTGAGGGAAGAAAGTACCTCTGCTTTGTGCACGGAACAAAGTGTTTGTAAAGTTTCACAAATGTTGCACGCAGAACAGTCATTTGTTCCCAACTCCAGCGGTGTTCACTTTAAAATTGAATCTTCACTCGAGCCACGCCATTACACTTTTGATCGTTTTGAAACGCGACGAATAAAACGCTAAATTCTCGTTTTATGAGGATGTTTTACACGGATCGACAGCTCCAAGTCTCTTCAACCTGAAACAAATATTAAAAACACTCACTCAATTTCAGTTAGTAATGTATCTTTGATTCTTAAGAAACCTTTGCAGGGGGATTAATTGCAAAAAGGGACAATCTTTCTGAACGAACCGGTACGTACTTTCTAAATATTCTTACTAAAACGTGGAGAATTAAAGAATGAAACACCGAAGACCGACAAATTCTTCTTACTTTCAATGAACATGGAACGTTTCATAAAGTTTCTTCTGTAATTTGCTACTTTTCCTTTGTATTTTTATTATTCACGCAAAGTAAGGAATAAAAAGAGAGAAGTTTTTTACGCTAATTTAAAAACCAATTTCGGCATTTTAGTCAGTTTCTGTCACTTTTTACGCGATTTTTGTATTTTTTCAAGGCAATCTATCAAATGTACATAAGATTAATATATTCTTTTGCTCTGTCTTATACCACGCGATCAATGCCGTGTCCAATCTATTCCGAAAAGAAGGCTCAGCTGTATAACACAGAATTTAATAAAAATACCTCCGTACAAATAAAGAAAAAGTCTATCTTTTTTCAATGTATACCGGTGGTGGGGGATGAAGCGGGGTTTGAGCGTGAGACTCGACGGAATCGCAAGGGAATCGATGCGGCTGTGTAGTTTAGACGGATCTGGGAATCGAGACGTTGGTTCAATGTGTTCCGAACGACAGTGACAAGCCGGCTGCTGTTGCCGTTAGTGAAAAAGACAGCGTGAGCGAGATGTGAGCGAAGAGTCGACGGTGTAGCACGAGGCGAAATCGGTCCAACACGGCCGAGTGATGGGCGAGCAACAGCTGAATACTTAGCGCCCTTCACAGGGGCCTTCCAAGGGCCGGTATATATGCCCGTACCGTTACTCCCGGGGGACTCATCGGCATTTCCGCCGGCGCCGCGACACAAGAAGACGCCGAAAACGTCTTCTACACGCGACCCCATAAATTCCCGACCAACGCGGCCGGCAGGAAAAAATAATAAAATCCACGTCATTGACGCCAGCGGCGAGAATCAAACGTTAAATTAATTCCGCTCAATTTCGAATCGTCCTCGTCCTATTCACAAGAACTTTTTCAACGGATCCGGTCATTAACTATGTTTAATTGTGACAAATACAGGTATTTCTCACCGTCACGTGGTAAGAATTGTCAAGATGGGGATTGTCAATAATATCGTTTTCTCCATCGTTTATCTATTAAAAATTTGTTTTTGTAACACTTCACATGCGTACGCCAAAAAGTAAATCGCAAGTCTTCCGTATAAGGCGACATCAGGTAAATTCGCGATACCGGTAGATTAATTTTCATTCGTTGCAGAGCTTCGGTTGATATTGAAATTTATTGAAAATCCACGAGGACTTTGTGCCTTGACGAATATCTGCACAACCGGAGTTTCTAATGTCGCGAATTTCGTAAACTGCCCCAAATTTCTGAGATGTCGAAAGCAATTATCAGAGTGATTATGATAGTATCGTTTTTTTTCCTTGAGCGATTTCGTAGTGGGTGGTCCAGGGAGACAGCGAAATACGTAAGGCAAACGATGAAGCCTGTTTTGTCTGTTCAGCGTGATAATGAAAGTCTGATTGAGGACGTTTAAAACGTCAATAAAAGGTCGCCTACTTCCGTCTCGGGGCTCATTATTCTCACGTAATAGGGAGAGAGAGTCTTATCCCGCTGGCGGTTAAAGAAATATTTATCTCGTTGTTTAGTAAACATCGGCTGGAGTCTATACAAATCTTATGCGATCGCGGAACGGAGTTTACAAACTTTCTCTGATCTCGGCAGACGATGATCTCGAGCTTCGCGGGATGCCTTGTTTTTGTAAATAGACACCGATTTAAAAGACAGTTTTTTCTCCTCTTCCGCCGGTCGTTACTCCACTAATTTCTGATCAAGAAATTATACGAACACGGCGGGTAGATTAACCGGTTATTCAATTACAACCCGTCGTCGACTTTTATCTACTCTTTAACGAACCATTTTTTTTTGCCAAAAACATAGGACCAAGTATGATTTTTTTAGGTCAAATGTTTTTATGTTCCTCGCGGTATGAAAAAATCCCAATGAATGTATCATTAATGTGTTCCTTTCGTACGTTTTGTCGTGTCTAGGCTATCTTTGTACGTGTGAAATCTGCATTACTCCCACTGAAGATTAGTTAAAACGGAATACGATGCACTTAATTGAGACTTCCTTGATTAATTCTACGTCAGTCCATTTCGACATTTATTTGTGTAATCAAAGACTGGCTAATTCCTCTTGCACTTAAGTACGTAAAGTCTATAAGAACGCGGTGATTATATGATTTCTAATTAAATTAAACTTGTCAGACACTAATGAAATCTTACAAGAAAGTGACAAGGTAGAAGTACTGCTTGCTGATTATAAAAGTACGTAATTGTCGACAGGTCTGTTTAGTTTGACAACTTCAAAAACTAGGCCAGGTCAAGAATACTCCTTATTGCTTCAGCACGTTCGCTGTTTTTTCCTCGCATTCGCCAATGTCTGATAAAATAATGCACAGCTTGCTTTTCCGAATATAACGAAATTCACATCCAAACGTGACAAGGACGCAATCTCCGCGCGGTGTTTAACCGACGGCAACTTTCGCGAGCGGAAACAATGGACCAGGGCGATTTACTACAAAAAACACATTGATCAGTTAACCTAAAATCATAGGAAGAAAACGAGACCATTATCAATACCACGTAGCCTAATTTGTTAAATGTAACTACGTGAATTACGCACAGTACGTCACCACACATAGCAGTATCTGTAAAACAGTTACGTTCAAGCAGTTCCTGGTACCCTGAGACAGTGGGAAACCAATAAATCGATAGCACGTGAGAACTTGATAACCAAAGACGATGATCTACGCGTTAGCTGTCCAACTCATTGGGTCTGCACGTTTAACACTTGCACGAGTACCATTCACTTTTGTCGGCGTTTACCTTGTCGTGACGTCATGCGGCTATCCCAGGGGGGAAGGGTGTTGTTTCACGGTATCACTGGTCTCGCGTGTTTTCGTGGACCGACGACAACACCTCTGGCAACGCGTGCGGACTGGGCTTTTGTCGGGGCTTTTATCGAGGGTGGAGATGAGTGCGCAGCGAGCGGGAAAGCACCGCAGAGCCGTCGAGAGAGGAACTCGAGGCCGGATTGAGATCGAGCCGCTGGAGGCCCCCGCCACCCACCGTCGTCGAGTAGTGGAGGAAACCGAGAGGCGGAACTTCCGTCCGACCGCCCTCTTCGTCATTCTATACCATTCTACACCCTCCACGTCCCTCCTACGGTCTCCCCGTAAGCCGCCAACAGGATTTCGCCCTCGACTTTCCCTTCCATTAACTCCCTTTAACACTGGACACCATTTTTAACATTATCCAACAGTTAGTTTTGGATTTTGTTTTGCGGTACAAGACGACAAATTAGAACGATTCTTTGGATCGACTTTTGGAGTTTATTTTTTCTAATTGATTTGGCCCTCAAAATTCCCTTCCATTAACTCTCCTTAACACTGGACACCATTTTTAACATTATCCAACAGTAAGTTTAGGATTTTGTTTTGCGGTACACGTGACAATTTCGAACGATTCCTTGGATCGACTTTTGAAATTTATTTTTTCCAATTTACTGAGCCCTTATCTTTCCCTTCTATTAACTCCCTTTAACCCGGGATATCATTATTGCCATTATTTAACAGCTGATTTTTTATTTTGTTTTACAGCACAAGACGACAAATTCGAACGATTCCTTGGATCGACTTTTGGAGTTTATTTTTTCCAATTTGTGGATATTTTTTAACTGTATCGTGCATTTCAGGCGGAATAATATTTTGATTGTTATGGAAATGAATCAAGCATTGAAAACTTTGTATTTTTTGATATGACTGGTTTTAAAGAACCGTCATCAACAGGATGTTAATAACAATAATTATAATGTTGATATTTATTAATTCAAAGAAGTTCAGAGTATAATGGTTGTAAAAATAAAGTGCAATAAACAGTAGAAGACATCTGAAGTAGTTCGAAGCAAAGTTTTTCACCATTAACGGATTTCAGTTTATTTTGATTTATATACTTTAGTTTATTAAAAATCTAGCGTGCAGATACAGAAAGTGATATCACCATTCTACTCTGATTTGTAAATTACAACGTGTTTTACCGTACGTAAATAATAATTGAACCGAAGATGCACACATGACCGACGAGAACGATTATTTAACGCAGCACTTCCGTCGAAAATTTCGGCAAGGAATATCGGTCAAAAGACGAGAGGATTATGCAAGTGGAACGCTTACACCGCATTCTGTAAGTCGCATTGGGCAATCATTGTTTTGTTCGTTAATCGCTAGCTAGAACCGACGTCGTGAAATTAAGGTCAAGAGACAATTTCGCACTCGTCAAAATCGCTGACTACAAAAATACGTTACGTCATAATTTACGATGTATTTCACAACCCTCATGCTGACGCGCTAAGCTCAAGCATTTACTGCAATTACGCGGCCATGTTAAGCTGTGAGTGCAAACTTACAAAAAATATTAATATCACGAAGTTTATTGTTTCATCGAGTTTACCATTTTTGCTTCCCCGTGTGTAAGATTTGCTTGTAACTGTACTTTTGCGGGTAACACATAATGATCCATTTTATGCGAACTTTTAGATTAGATGAGGTTTAATTTTGAGATTTTCAGATTAGGAGGATTAATGTGTAATAGGGGGATATTATTGAGCCCAGTGAATTTTTTTAAATTTGCTTTAGATGTGTGATTAACTGTCCTGCTTGGAAGTACGTGCTAATAACCATCGAAACATTGAGAATAATATAAAATAAGTAGCATACTCCATTTTTACTAAACTTTACCGAAATTAATTCAAAAGCGTATGTCACGAGGCATATGGAATTTCAATTATTGTAGAAATTAACTTATTTCTCAAAAGCTTTCTTCTTTCGTTTGAAACAAAACACGCGGATGAACATTATCTTTTCAAAGCGAATATTTTTTTCGACGCTGTTGCTACGGCGCTGAAAAAAGTCATTTATAAGAAGGGCCGTTAATGGGAATGGTACTGTATATAGTGGAATATTCGTATGAAAGATTTCGTAAATCTGCGAAGCGCAGGTTCGTCAGCGATAGAAGAAGTGGGGTACGGAAATGGTCGCCATGTTTGGGCGGCATCTAGCGCTCCTGAGGCTTTCGATTGGACGAAACCTTAAACTGCAACATTAACTTGAGCCGCACACGCGCCGGCCCCGTAACACTTCTCCACATTTCCCCGATCCTTTGTTCCCCAATTGCCATGGTAAAAGGACTCCTTTCAATGGAATTGTCGTCCGATCTTCCCCATTCCTTCCTTCCATCAGATATTCAATCTTTTTCGATCCTTCGAGAAGGATTATAAAACTTGTCAAAATACATTATCACGTGTACAGGGTTGTCAAATAATCAGGTTGACAAAGAATAGGCGAAAAGTGTTGTGCAATCACTTTTTTTGTTCTAAGTGCGTTTCGTTAAAATAAGAGCATATTGTTCCTTACAGGATATTTCTTCAACTTGAAAAAATATCGTGACGTAAGGTAGTAAGTTTAAAATGGATAAATTTAAAGCTGGTGAAACTAAACCTAAGCGTGGACATGTCATGAAAGAAATAGCAATAAAGTGATCGAAAATTGTTGTCATTCATTCAATTAGCGATGAACAACCTTTTCTTTATTACCATGACATTTTTTAATTAAAGTACTGCTCATTTATAGGATATTTTTTATTTTCAATATGTAACAACTTCCGCGAGCCGTACGTTACCTATTATTGAGTTAAATGATTAACTTCAGTTATTGAACAAAATTATCTTAAAATATATCGTATAATAAATATAATTAAGGCTATTTTGGGCAGTGAATTCTCAAAATTACCTTATATTCGAGAAGGTAAAACGATCTGTATCAAAGAAGTACTTGACTGTTATCGCGGCCAACTCGCTAAAAACATTTCACTGATATCCTTATGTATACACCGGCATGGGGACCTAATTCTGAGAAATGGTTTTTGATACACTATATGGGTTGGCGATTACGCAATAGATAGAAATTTAGGGTAATTCGATCGTGTTCGACAAAAATAAAGATCGGTTATCAGAGTTTACTTTAATCAATGTTTAAAGAACAACGACCATCGTTAAAAGACTATTAAAAGTAAAGTTCAATAAACGACGTGTTTCAATGGACTTGTTTGTACAATTTTGAATCTGCTTAAAAAAAGAACAAATTTCTTCAGCTTCATTTTTACTTTTATTATTACCCCTTCACATTCATTTCACCCATTTCACCTATGAATACGAATTATTGTACATAGTTAGAAGTGATAAGAGAAGAAAGGGAAGAATAGGCGATGGGAGAATGGTGATCGGGTTGGCCGGATATTTTACAACACAAGCAATAGCCGAGTGAACGAATTGTTGACCGAAAGCGAGGACTTATGGTTGGCGCTGTTGCCAATATAACAGGGTATTGTTAGCCCAGCACAATGAGTATGTTTAACAATACTGCTAGCTGATTGTTCAATTGTTTCCTCTGGGGTTTAGCATTATTGTTGACACTTCGGCCGCGATTATGACGATTAACGTTATACCATTTAAAATTAAGATTCTGTGGAAAATGAGCGGTTCTCGCACGCAGTAAAAGACCACGAGAAACATTCAGAAATCAATTGGAATACAGGACGAATGTGGCATTGAGTCTGAACGAACGGAGAGACTTTCAGTTTTGCGCACAAAAGTGATCAAATATTAACCAGTTTAATGCTGAAGGTGTAGAAAATGAATATTCTGAGGAAAATGAGCGATTCTCATGGGACACAATCAGAAATCCATTAAGAACGGCTGATGAATGTGGCATTGAGCCTGACAGAACTGGCAGACTTTCAGTATCGTGCATGAAAGTAATCGGGTATAATAGCGCTTGGAAAGAAAAAGAAAGAACGAGTGAAGGGGCCTGTTTTGATTAGAGAATGTCAAAGCAAACTGGCTCTCGAAGCACGGTGCCCTTCTTCCCGTTTCGCCTCGACTTCTCCCTTCAGCTTTACTACCGTTTTATAGTCGTTCGTTTGTCGCGCCGAGGCGAGACAGGAGCGATTACCACGCGGTCACGTTCCAGCCAAGGCGTTATAGTCCAGTATAGTCCTGCACATAAGTTCCATGACGTTTTTCAAACTTTCAGCATTTTCGTACTTCCCTATTCGTACAATTGGATTTATTGTTCGCCACGTACGCGAAAAACGTGCATGTTGTGCATGATATTGAAAAAAACACGTAGCTTTCGAGAGATACATGTATGTAAACAATATCGTGCTCTAAAGAGTACGTGGCAATGACCGTATTGTTGAAACTACAAGTAATATAGAAAACAATGAAACGTGATGAATAAGACGGTAGAAGTTTAAGTTGGATCTGCCCTTCGGTTATAACATTATTTTTGTACGATTCCTTCGCAAAGAAAATTCAAATATATTTCAAATATATTATTTCGAAAGGCAAACGTGTCGTAAATGTGCGCCAATTTCTCAGTCTTTGGCTAGAAAAAATTCTTCCTGGCGCTAAGAACAACATATGTGTATAGACACATTTTTTGACGAACCCTTATCCTTTCGTACATACGATAATTATTATGCACTTTTGCATCTTCATAAGTGTTTGTTGCTATTGTGTGAACGCGAACATTGGAAATAAGGCGAAACGAGGCTCCAGCTAAAGGTTCCAACTATACGTTGCGTTTCGAGTAGTCGAAAAAAGGAGCCATAAATCAGGGCGCGCGCCGGTATTTAAGTTCTCGGGGCCAAGCCGACGGCTTTATGCATCGCTGCCCTCAGGGCAGTAATGTTTACGTTAGTGCGACTGACCATCGAACAATATTACCTTTCATGGCGATTTGACGTGCTTTGTCCCTCGAACGAACATTTTTTTTGCCATTCTTCACTACTCGTGACGTGTTTACGTACTCACGTGTGCAGGAACATAACTTTTTCATTGATTCATAAATAATCCCCGTCTATTGATCAACACATTTCTTACGGACACTAATATTTATTGGACTTTCATTTTTCCACGACATTTTACATGCTAACAATCGTGTCTCTTTTTAGGTAACTGTTAACGTGAAAAAGGTAGCATATAATTGAAACAGGAGGAAAATTTTAGTAATTGCTCATTTGTATTATTATGTTTGAAAAAACGTACCTCTAGATGCACATGCCTCGAGGTGCAGTAGTCAATTAATGCAAAACTGCGTTAAACGACGATAAGAGCTTGTTCAACCTTCTTACACGCCATTATCAACCCGTTAGAATATTATAAATAGTTTCGTTTATCATTTTTCGTTAAGATTAGGCAAGAACATTAAAATGTACGGCACGTTCCCGTCAGTGTACGTTTATTTCAAGATAGAATTATTGGTTAAAATCAGATACTTTTTAATTATTTAATGAATTCACATGTAAAAAATGAGGATTTACGTTTCGATACGTATGCCATGTTTGTAGAGTGTGCAAATTTTCAAATATATTGTTGAAAATATTCTTACAAATACACCTACGCACGATGAACAAATTTCGGGAAGAAAGTAAAAATATCGGTTATATATCACACTTTCTTAAAGTACGATAAAAAATTTTACGATCAGTTCCAACATCGTACAAAAATAAGAAATGCCGGGCATTTTTTAAGACTTTTTAAAAATAAATATTACGCTTTGCATTCAAGTATATTATATTAATAAAATGTATAGAAAAGTTAGTAAACATTGTACAGAATTTTCAGCGTATGCATTTCAATGTTATGGACATTTAATTAAAAGTCTTACATTACGTGAGTGTACGTTATTCCGTAGTCGTAGACGGCCTTGTTGTGATATGTTCTGATTTTTTAACTGTCGGTACATGAAGTTACGAATAATGTATTCCGCGCAAGCGGCGCCATCTGTCGAGTAATGGCCGAACGAAAATTGAATCGTAGGTCTGCGTCGATCCGGCGAATCTTTCGTAACCTATGAGAGCGAAAAATTAAGCCGACAGAGACACAGCAGTCTGGAAGGCAGTTCAGTGAACGCTGGCAAATTCGCAAATTTTAAAATGGATGAGGACAATGATCAGGATAATGTGATCGAAGAAGATTATTACGCATTCCTCAACATACCGAGAAACGTGAGAAAATGCTGTGATATATGTCAGATTGACCTAGATTTATTGGTTAAGAATGGTAGATCAATTTTTGAACCCTCCACGTGACTTTTTCTTCCTCTCATGCCGCTGACGTAACCAGATCCTTCTAGGCAAAAACCAAATCGATTTTCGGCCTGCCAATAATGTCTTCATTGATAATTATGCGGATACATGCTTGATATGCACTGAAAATGAATATTACTTTTGTAATGCATATTCTCCGTTACTACTATCAATTTTCCCGCCCGGTTTACATTTTTCCATTCTATCCATTTTATCAAATTTATCCAATTTATCCAATTTATCCAATTTATCCATTTTATTTTGACGACGTTCGCTTATTTTCTGCTTCATGTAAGCAGTTAACTTTGTTCTTAAATGTAATCAATTTGTCATCACTGCTGCATCACTTTAAGTCATAAAAAATATTTATTATAGGCTACAATTGAAGAGATCAATAATGCTTATCGCAGACAAAGTAAAGTTTACCATCCAGATAAGCATGTCGATCCAGTCCTTAAAAAGGAAGCAGAAATCTTGTTTAATCGAACTAAGAAAGCTTATGAAGGTATTCATTTCACAATATTTACAATTCCAGATATATTTTTTAAGATCATAATATACTGAGTTCTATGCAATTTGTGTTACAACAATGATGAATGATTTGTGAAGAGTATTTTGAAATTACTTATCATTTTATCTTGGATTGATGCAATTAACAATATTTTTCAATGAATCAGAACTACTCTAATAGTTACTAACTGCACAAGGTCAATAGCAGGTTCTTGGAAAGAGATAATAATTTCATGATTGAAAACATTTCATTTTCAAACTTGTTATTTAAGGATATTTACATGAAAATGTTTAGTCCTTCGTGATCCTCACAAAAGGGCAATATACGATTCCCTGGGAACGCGGGGGTTGGAAACAGAAGGATGGGAAGTAGTTCAATACACAAAGACCCCTCAGGAAATTAGAGAAGAGTATGAACGCTTAGCTAGAGAAAGAGAACGGCGTAGGCTTGAACAATGTACTAATCCACAAGGAACTGTAACAGTCAACATCAATGCAACAGACCTGTTTAACAAATATGATGAAGATCTTGATGACAGGTTAATATCGCTTTGTATACTTTAGGAATAGTAAGATAACGTATTAGAATTATTCTCCAAAGAAGTATTAAAATCATACATTTATGTTTTATAATAATCAAAGAATTTCATTTTAATTCAAAGACATATTTGTCAAGAACTCAAAACATATTGACTGAATCAAACACCATTTTCAGAACCATTGTGGATAAATGTATATTTTCATTCCAGTGGAGGAATATTTTCGTCCATAGAAGTCAGTGGAATGAAATTTAAGCAATATATCGAAGCTCCCCTGACTTTAAGAGATACCTTAAGCTTGCAAGGCCAAGTAGAGACATCAAATGGGACGGGCAGTGGGACTATCAATGTTTCGGCACGGAGACTTGTATCTTCGAGGGGATGGGTGGAAATGGAGTTGGGAGCTGGAAACGGTGCAACATTTGGACTAAAGGGCTTTCGCACTTTACCCGAAAGATTTTTCTGTAACGGTGGCATGGTCTTACAATTTACACAACTAGGAATAAGACCCAGTTGTTTCGGAAGTATGTTCAACTTATTTTAACGTCATAAATGTAGGCTTTCGTAATATGTCCGTTATTTGGAATGTTCCAATTTGGATTTTAGCACTCGCGATGCAACTCGATAAACACACAGTCGGCTATTTGACTTATAAGGCCGGATTTGAAAGTGCAATGAATACCATGATCGTGAGAAGCACTCCTCAGTCGTATACAGAATTAACGCTTCAATTCGGTATCATAAATTCGTATATAGGTTTGAACTATACTTATAAAATGACAGAAAGGCAACTCAGATTACGCGGAAGCGTGAAGTAAGTAAATATATAACACACGGAAATTTTTTGCATTTTTGAACATTAAATTGTGAATATCTGTTATCTGCTATAGGATTGGAACGCTTGGTTCTTTTTTGGAATACGGAGCTGAGAAGAAAATATCTAAGCACAGTTCGGTATCCGCGGCTGTAAGCTTGGGAACTCGAAGTGGTGTTATATTAAGAGTCAAACTTAAACGAGCATCGCAGACCTATTCATTCCCGATTCAGTTGTGTGATGAAGTTCTTCCAGCCCCTGTCTTTTACGCCACTGTCGTCCCGGTAATGACATGGATGGTTGTCAAGAATTTCATTGTCGACCCCATTGTTAAAGAACAGAAAGAACGTGATAAAGAAAAGCAAAGAGAAGTCAACAAGATACGAATGTTAGAAAGGCAGAAAGAAGCGAAAGCAGCAGTCGAATTGATGAAGGCAACTTTCAGTCGAATTAGGGCTGAGGAAGAGTCCAGGCGGGGTTTAGTTATAACCAAAGCTTTATATGGGCGATTAGTTTATCCACAAGACAGGTCTTCCTCGGAAGAAGTTATAAATGAACACAGGGATGATGTCATAGACGTAACGATTCCATTACAATGTTTAGTCAAAGATTCTAAGCTAGTTCTACACTCAGCGTCTAAGGTATTGCAGTTACTTATAATTCAAACTAGTTGTGTTCCATGATTTGAAGTTTTTACTAAGTTCTTTATTTAGTAACCCTAAAGACTGATTGTTATATGAAATCATTACAGAGTCAGTTACCCGGCTTCTATGATCCATGCGTTGGAGACGACAAACAGCTTTTGTTACAGTATCTTTTCCACGCACAAACGCACGAATGTCTTATAAAGGATGATGAGCCACTCAGGATACCGAAACAATGTAAGTGTCTATGGTTGACTTTACAATTCTGTTGTAAAATTCAGCACTAACAAAATAATGTCTCTTTTAGCGCACAGAGTGAATACAACATGACGCAAAAGAATGCTCATCAATACAAAACAAAGACACTGATTTCGGTGTATCGTTAATATTTTCTTCGAAATATTTTGGATTTTTCGACGTCGGATTATCGCGAGTATTGGGGGAAGGGCCAACAATTGTTCGCTCATCTGATATACATCGGAATTCAGTTTTAATTCGAATTAGTGACATTAATTATTAAAATGTTAATGTCACTTTTTCTGAAACATTTTAAGAGAATATTGCAATTTTCAAAATTTTATAACACTTGAGATTGTAAAAACAAACTGCAAAACGGAGCATCAGTCTCCTATTGAACAGCTTTGCAAGTTGTGACGGGTGTAACAACTTCACTGCTAGAAGAAAGGAAATATTGATGTCTTACAAAGAAACGTTCTAGTTGTGTATAATACGCATTCTCGTTAGCATAACATTCGTCCTTTATAAAAGTAAATATATTTTAGTTTAGAAAGCTTCTACTGCTTTATGAATGTATAATTAATACACAATGTGCCAATAGTTAGATCCTATTTCTAGATATATTCTCTGACCCAGAGTGTTTGCAGGCAAATGCCCATCGTTATCCATCCGAAGCAAACTTCCTGCATATTTTGCTTAATAGAGCACACAACACAAATACTTCGCGCGAATAAATTATGAATTTTCAATAGAAAACATTGTTTCCACGAGGTTGATTGTGATTTCGTACAGAATTACGTACACAAATATACTGCTTCGTGTGTACAAATCCTATGAAGAATAGATATTCCCTCAGTATAAAACTGTTACCTCTAAACTTGCACATGATTCGATCTAAATATAATTTTGCAACGAAAGTTAGATAGAGTTTGATTGGTTAATTATCGAGTTAAATGTATTATAAAATGGTGTGTTTTGCGTTCTTTAGAAGACGATTTAAAAATGAACACATAATGTATTTATTACAGTCGATTAAAAGGGAATATTAGTAATGAAAATATCATATATTACAGCAGCATAGATTAATGTTACAACTACATTATGAACATTTCAAAGTAGATTTTTTCTAAAGTACGTATGTTGAAACTTTGTACAAAAGGTTGTTAGTCACTGCCTTATAAACTGTATCGACATTAAGCTACCTCTTTACAGGTATAAATAAAAATATTCAAATACAGGCCATTTAGATGTTTACTTGTTAACATTCATGAATTGTACACAGGTTGTAAAAAGCTAATGCATGAAGTATACTTCTTACAACCAAGATAAAGAGGACTGTAGAATTGTGTTCATCTACATACCTGTATGTAAAGAGATAATGAAAAAATTCTCACGGACTTATAAGTTCATAACTTATTACTTTTGCTAATTCCTTATTAACTAATGAACTCATTGTAATAAAATCCTTGTGGATGCTAAGTTCGGACTCGTGTCTCCAGTGAGCAACTTATTAACTATAGTAAGTTCATTATCTCTAAGATTCGTTTGGGATAAAGGCGTCCATGAGTGATCCTGTTCTAGTCGATAAGATCCTTCGTAAGATTGCGACGGCCCGCAATTTCCCCATTCCTACAATACATAATCATGATTCAAATTATGTAACTAGAAACGAATTGCGAAATATATCAGCATTGGACAACAATGCTAGTACAACTTACTTCTGGACTCAGCATAGAAAAGTAATACTGCCCAGATTCACGTTTGTACAAATGGTATACATGTCCTGGTTGTTTTACAAAGTTACATGCAGCATGATGTAGTTTAGCATTTTGTTCTGCTTCCAATAAAACACTTTCAGCCTGTTTCTGAAGAAACTTCATTTGTTCCGCAATCATTCTCAGTTTGGCACAGGCATTTGCTTTAATGTAAGTGTCTGCCTATCGATAAAGATTATTGTGTAAATATCATACGTTATAATTTATTTTTCGTGAATATAAATAAGTGACTTCATTTATATCTTTATATCTTACATCTTGATTATCTTACCAAAGTCTTATATATAAATTTTCCTTATTGCACACAGTTTAAAAAAATTTTAAACTATATAGTAAAATGTTCTAAATGATAAAAAAAGGTTTGGTAAGAATATGTTGTCATGTTTTACTGCGTAAGAATATAAAATATATCTTTAGAAAATGATGCGTGTTTTATTTTTACTAGAAAAAAATGTACCTTTTGTATCTCTGTTGCTAATGCTATCAAGTCACTTTTGGATGCTTTGACAACAGCATTTGCATCCACCAGGGGTATTCCCTGAGGCATTATATTCCGTTCAACGAGAACGACTATAAAAATAAATAAACCAATTTCTATTATGTGAAACGATAGCAAACATAAATTCTATCATTGTGTGGGGGACCTTACCTTTATTTGGCGTGTCTTCTGAATTATCCATTGGATGATAAATACGTTTCATTCACTCTGAAACATTGCAAAAATTCATAGAAAAGATGAACATGGAACTTACAAGCAAATGATGTATAAGAATGAATTAATAATTTATGGTCATGTATAAATGTTACAATTGGAAAATAGATATTAACCTTCAAATCCGAAACGACAAAATAGAACTATTTGGGCAGGTCAAGGTATACCATAAATAAAATTATATGGAAAGAAACAAAGAAACCAATATTAAATGTCAAGGAATTTCGTTTCGATCGTCTACTAATTATTGAGATCAGAGATTAGCACGTGCGCGGGGAATGTTATGTCAACAAGGTGCCTTTACCAGACATAACATTGTGCTTGTGTATGTAAACATAATACAGAACGATATGTTCCGTCTACTTTTATTTAAGATCTTTTAAACGACCTACAGACGTTGTAATTTATTTTCGCACTAAGGCTAAAATGATTATTGGGAAAATTGTTAGATCCTTTATTATCCCTGTTAATCAGTGATGTATGATCGTAATCGGTTGTTTTGAATTCAGTCTTGGTTAGTTTCATGATTACTGATAATTATATTACTGGATAGGAAGGGATAACGGGAATTGTAAAGCTGGCAAAATTTTATGTCAGTATTAGAAAAGCCATGGTATTATCACTGCACATATTTCATGAGGAATTCAACTGCATCCAGCCGTAGATTTTTTGCATCCACAGATACTAAATAGTACGTGTCGATATCAATATAAGATGGTATAAGATTAGTACTGACGTATGTGTAAACTCAAAGTGCAATTAAAGCGGTATATTGAATTTAAAAAATTGTAGGACTAACAATTTAAAATTGTAAATATATATTTTCCGTGCCGTTTATTAACACGGCAAAAATGGTGGATACATTAAAACAATTGTATATTGCTTGTTGTCATAGACAATATTATGTATAATATATGTATATAATATTACATATGATACAATGTTTTTCTTATATTGAGTTTTATGCGCACCTGCCCTTAGATGCTTATTATATTACAGTATATAAGTCTACAAATATGCAATGAATAATCGCTGTTTTTCAATTACAATCTAAAATATAGGTATTTTATCGAAAAAATATCTTCAACCTAAGAGATTTTTGTATACAGTTTCGAAAAACAGCGACTATCCGTAAAATCAATATTTTTCAGAATAATGACAATGTTTGGCGATCGTGATTCGACGAAAAAAAAATATTTTTGTTTACAAACATCCACATCTATCACATTTTGTGCTTGGTATATAAATATACCCGATAAATTTATTCCAGAATGTAGAAGAAAACATAATAATTTTTCCAGATTCTGCAGGGTAATATCCAATTTGTAAATGAATCTTATACTAAGCGGAAGTTCATAATTTGGACTGTTTTACATATATTCAAACTGTTCACACAAGATTCTATTTCCAAGTAATGTCTTGTTGACAAAATTCATGAAATAAACTGTTTCTTATTTAAATATTAATTTTGAAGAAGCTGGAGTAGCTAAAATAATTACTACCATAATACCTTATGTTTGTTTAATAGTTTTTAACTAAAGTTAAAAACACGATTTCAGAATACGAAAATGTATACAGATTCATTTAGACAAGCCGTAAAGTACAATTGCATTTTATCTTTAATGTCAAGAGCATTCTATCCTAGCACTGGTAGATGTAATTTATGTATTTAAATGAAATACAAAAAAAACATTAACAATGCAAGTGATGCAACAAGTGATTCAGGTATTTCTACTAAATAACCACGGGTTCGTAATATTCATCGCGAGGTTTTTTACATTCATGAGAAGTGTATCTAACATAATTGAAATGAATATGTTACAGGAGCACTGAGTGATCAGTCATAAATCATGTACCCTTTAAAACGTTCGGAAACTAAAACAGATTGTTGGATTGAAATCATATGCTGGGCTGATTAATGATAGTTACCATTCCATAGGATGAAAAGGAAGTAATTATTTGTGCCTGATGTGTTATAGTCGATTTATTTCAGTGATGATGACCGGTCGTGATTAATGCGGGTAAAAACGAACCGATAACTAAAGCCATGATTTCTTTAAATTTCAAACCAGATGAAACCACACTGCCATTTTCGGTGGTTGGTAAATGAGAATAATTGCTCCCCCGTGTCATAAGTTCTGGCAAAACATGTACAGTAGCTACATACAGGAAAGTCCCTGCACTGAATAACATTGCCAGTCCAGTAGCATTGACATTGCTGAGCGTTTCCTTGCCTTCCTGAATGATATTAAAGGTGTAATAAATGTTAATACAAAAGCGAATAGCTTAGTTAATAAAAATATTGATTTGTAAATATTCCATTATTCTGTAAAAGAAACTATGAAAAAATTTAATAGCTCTATGATAAGACTTACTTTTCCAATGCCAAAGTATGTAATCAGTGCAAGACAAGGGGCAGACAAGGAAAATACTAATAAATGTCTATTTATTCTTTTCCTGTCCACTCCCTCATGAAGTAAAAAAGATACAAGACCAAATGCAGCTGGTGCCTGCAAGAAAAACATAAATATCAAGTTAGTAAACAATAAAACAATATTTTTATAATAATCACGTATTTCTTACTTTATGCAACATTATTGCTAAAAATACAATGACTTCAACATCTGCTTGAGATGTTGTTGCTGCAGCTCCTAATGCTACTCCATCGGCTGCAGCATGAACAACAAGACCCAAAGTGGCTGTAACGCTTCTTTCTTTCCCACCACTTCTTTTCGCCGAACATTGATCAACCAAAAGCATAAATACAAAACCAAGGACCAATGTAACACCTATCAAGGAGTGTAAATCACCTGTAAAGTATAACATTAGAAGATCCTCTTGCACCTCAGAAATAATGAAAATAGTTGTTTGAAAAATTACTGATATGACTTGCCATGATTTTCAACATGCTCAGGAGTGGACCCACTACCGCTAAATAATGCCCTAATACCTTCTGGTATAATCACAGCCAACGCAGTACCAACAAGTAGGCCAGCACCAAGAACAGAAACTAGCTGTAATTTGTCCTAAAAAGAAAAGGACCAATTAAATTCCTGTCCAATAGATATTTTTAATTACTCTTTATTTCTGTTTTCCACTTACACATACTAATAGCTTCAAACTATAATCATTACTTTTCTGACAGATGTATTGCAATACTTTTTGTTTCAACACAGTAATGAATTTGCTATTACATGTTTTTGTATACAGGTTATACATTACATTTTTGTGATTTAGAAAAATATTATATAATAGTAGTAAATTTGTATTCTTACCTCCGATAAGTTCATTACTAGCGGTAAGGAACCAGCCAGGTAAGAACCAACGAGCATGACCAGAGAAAGCATCCACAACACCGAGCTCTCTTCCATTTTACAGCGTTTATTTTTTTTACAAATAGTAACCTATCTATTCGACCTGCGTTTCATATCATACACAATCGTTTAAGCGTTGAAAAATGTTAAATTTCCGTGTACTTGGCACTTTTGGCTACCGCATGTTGACGAAATAGCTGTTTGCCTTACACACCTCGTTTTCGTCTACGTAGCAATTTTCGCGGCGAATGTTAGATAGTAGCGACACGAAAGCAAACTTTTACCCGTTCTGTTATGACAGTGTGTTCTTTCCGGCGAAGGAGGGGATGGAAACAGTCCAAACTGGCTTAAACTATCCATTATAATAAAGTAGCAATCAGCTGGGCATTTTTCTAACCTCAATTGCTCGTCACATTATCTATGCCGTAATTGTTAGACTATTTTTATTACTGTTCTTATCTTCAGCATAAACATGAAACACAGATCGCAACGTTGTCCTGATTTACTCTTAATCATTTGTTCCGATTGTGTAATAATCTTATTAGCCGTTACCGGTTGTATCACGACATATTTCTTTAACAGGTGTTTATTTTCACAACAATTATTGGCACACCTTGGGCAAATCTGGGGATCGTCTATTAGGCTATTAGTAGATTGATGAAAAGTGTAACAATTCTAAAATGTATACAGTTGATTTCAGAACACACGAACCAGCTGCAGGAATATCGCAGTCGGTAACTGAAATCTACACATTTATGATAAAAAATATATTTTGAAATGTGCCAACATAAACTAAGTTCTTTATTATCATTGTCGCGAACGATTTAAAATTAAAATGTATAAAATAAAAACTAAATCTTATAGCAGATTATATGTGTTTACGTAAATCATTTTCTTTCGATAACAAGTTTAGCGTGTTTCTAAGAACTTCTGCAAACTTTATCAGACATAATACATTACCTTGCCGAGAAATGTTTTTGACAAAAATAACAAAGATAAAGAACAGCTGTAATAAAAAAAAGAAGATTATCGACAACGGTAAAAAGAAGAAACCCAATGATAACACCGCAGCAATTTTCTCGCAGTGGATAATTTTCAATAAATGGGTACCGTTAACATATATCAAATAGTTAAAATCAAAGATTTTGATTAATGATTATTGATTAATGATTAATGATTAATGATTGTCATAAATTGAGGACGAAAAAGGAGCGAGAATAAATTGGAAATGCGTTAAAGATGGTTTGAGTCCGGGAAAATCGTGGAAGAGCCAGCTGATCCGCTGTTATCAGTTATCTTAGGGTAAAGAGTGTACGGAACGGGGATATGCGCGCGATAGGGGCGCGAAAAGCCAGTTGGAGGAGGGATGGAGATGGGGATAGGGCGATAGATAGTGAGGAGTGAGACAGAGGGTGAAAAGCGCGGTTGGTGGTGCGCACGTCGAGAGTGGGGCGAGGTTATCACCGGCGAGAGAGAAAGAGAGAGGGGTGGGTGGGTTAGAGGACGAAAGAAGGATCTGGCGCGCAGCAGGAGAGGGTGGCGCGTACGCGTACGCGTACGTATACCGAGAGGAATCGATCTAAAACTAGGAGTCGCCGCAGTAACCGCTGGGAGGAAGCCACTGTTACGATTTCCCCCCCATATGCGCTAGGAAAATCTTAGATCGAGTATTCGTAGCGCCGGAAAGAGTCTCGGAGAAGCGGCTAGTAGGAATGAGGTCTTCTCGTGAGGTGGTTACTCGCGTATGGTCTTCGCATTAATAGGGGTGATACGCGCAAGGAAAAGGGGCTCGGTGCACCGAGAGAGGAAGAAAGCGCGAGAGGGGCGGATAACAGGGGGAGAGGGTGAGACAGACCGAGTGGCCCGCGAAAGGAGGAGAAAGAGGGAGGTCGTTGAAGCTCGAAGGAAGGAGATCCGTGTCGCATCGCGCGCTGTGTTCCGCTCTGAGAAAGGAAAGAAAGAGGTGGATCGACTGAGGAACAGGGGAGAGGGATAGAGCGAGACGGCTTGGCTCAGGGGGAACGACAGAGGGGGAAAGAAGGAGGAGAGGACGTTGGGCGGATAGCACCGCACGAGAGCATCTCGTCGCTACGATAATGCGACGTGCACCTTCGCTCGTTCCTACGGAATAAGTGCTTGCTGGGACAGTCCCTTACCTGCGAGGATATGACGTAATGGCAAGAGAGGTACGCTATGTCAGTTCTCTCTTTATCCCTTTGTTTTTCCCTATTTTCTAACGTTATCATCGTGCTGCACGCAGATCGCGCGCTGTTACATGCACCCCATTTAGACGTCTACCCGTGCGTTCCTTTAGCTCCATTTCTATTATCCTGCAAGCGCGAATTTACTATTTTTCCTGCACTGCCAAATATTTTTCTACAAAACAACCCCTTGCTGCATCCCTTGGCTGTTTAAAACCGCGATCTCATATTCTTTGTTGAAGACACCATTTTCACGTCTACCAGTTCTGCCTTCACTGTACAATCTCGCGCTTTCAGCAGTGGTTTGCCTTACTACGTTCATCTATCGTGTTATTAAAAGTACAGTGCTGTCAGTTGATTCGAATCGTCCGAGAAAACGAGTGGAAATGTACAATTCCAAGGATGTTATGTCAACGTACACATTCTTGTACGTGAATAGCGCAGCTGCAGATCCAAGTGGCCAATTTCACCTACTCACTATGGATCTATTACTGAGCTCATCTCGTTGCTAATTATTCTCGTGTTTTCGTTCTTCCGAAAAGCGTTAATAAATGCACTAAGCCTACGATCGGTGCATGAGACATAACAAGCTGACTGTCTTTGTCGTTCATCCGCTATTTTTCCTATCGTTCTACTTTTTTGTTGTTTATTTTCAGTTGTTGTTTTCCCAAGTAAAAGCGCTGGGTGAAAAGCCTCGTTCCGTTTCCGTCATCTTTCGACTCGGTCCGGGCACCTGCCGGCTGCTGCCGATAGGTCCACTACCCGGCGGACCCTACCCCCTTGCAAACAGTTCGCGTGACCCAGTTCCCTTACAACATGACCTCGTGACACGCGACTATCTCCCGAATTTCCCCTGCATCCTGCGGTTCTTACGTTTCGAGTAGCTGCACAAAAGAAATCCTCCGAATAAGTCATGCGACTGGATCATCCCCGTAAGGACGCCTTTACGGCAATATATTTTAGAGGTTCATGGCGGCGTCCGGGGCAAACATCCTTCGAGTTGTATAATACCATCCAGTCAGTACTATCCTTCCTTCGTTGTTTGTTGGTTTTTTCAAAAATTCAAACGGTAGTAACACTTCCTCCGAATATGTAAACGGTGTTCCTACTCGTACAGATAACTGCATTGCTCGACGTATCGCATACTATAACTACTCTTTTCGATCGTAGCTTTCGTCCAGCACGATGTTCGTTCGAAACACAGGAGTGTTTCGCTGTCGAAACACTCCTGTGTTTCTCATTCATGTCTTCTTTCGTATTTTTCCTCGCGTTTGCGATGACCGGGTAGCGTCTAAAAATTCTTCACAATTTTGTGGCAGACGAGCGAAACTGGATAATTCAATAGGTACGGTTTCTATATCGTAGAAAAGCACTGACTTAATTCTTTGCCATTTACATCCGTTGATCGTCGCAAAAGGTTGAATCAGGTCAGTGTTTTCGACCATAAGTTGTGTCTGCGGCTGCGCTCTCGTCGTTTAACACCACCCTGTTGAAAACTAGGTACAACTCAAACATAATATTCACGGATTCGCATTATTCCGATTGTGTCACTCACGAGTCAATAGAGCCTCGTTTGTTCGTCTGCTGCCGTCATAGTAATCGCGTGTGCACCGTGTTTTCATTGTGTTTACAAAAAGTGAAGAAGAAAATATCAATGGCCAGGGACATAGGGCTAGGAAATTCTCGTCCGGGGCTTAAGACAAGTCCCCTGGAATTCCAACGTATCCCTAAATGCACTACCATTCTGTAAAATGAGAACTCGACCTTATGGTACGCCGATAAAAATTAGCTACTTATCAGCCTACAAAATTACACTTTCAAATTTCCTAACTAGCACTACTATTACCATTATTAATACTACTCGTATATTCACATATCGCTAGCATGTTTATGCATTTACTTCGAGCACATAATATTAACGACAAGTTCCCGTACGAACATGCTCATTTGATTCTATAGTTTATTGTTACCACAAAATTTCATTATATTCTACAAACTTTTCACCACAGAATTGCTGTACTGGAATTTAAAACACTGCACAATTATTAGCATGATAGTGGACGTAGGATATTCCCGTATGGCCCTATATGTCCTGTTAAAACGCGCGGTTTTCCTTGTGTTAAAGTTAGTTAGCATGTTGTTTGTTAGCCACGTATGCTGTATGGATAATTCATAATGATAAACCGACAAGTTCTTCCTTTTTTCCTCGCATAATTCTCTCTCAAGTTCGATTATGTTGTTCTGAAAATAACAGCTCTGCCAATATATATCACATACTTTTCAGCGCATACAGTCTGAATGTAAAGTAGAGAGGCTAAATAAAAAACTAATGCTGCAGCATCTGCGCTTTTTATGTCCTTATATATCGACGGCGGTTACAATAAATAAATCGTTAATATCATCACTTGTGCTCAATGTATATAATCGTTGTACACTCCCGGCTCACACGTAGGTCTTTGTTTATAGAGCGTTCTACTTAGTTACCGTGTATAAAGGCTGCCAGGTAAATTACTTTCCCGCTGACCCGGCATATAGACACTTCATTTAACATGTAGGCGATAAGCGTCTTTCTCCGGACAGTTTCAGGGTCGATGTTGTCTCCAAAGAATTTTCTCAATCGCACAATCCTCTTAGACTTCAAATAAACCCACTCTCCTTGCATTTCGAGAAACGCATTTGTAAATGAAAAAACACCAGAGGTAGATAAAGTAGAAGTTTCACGATTCTAGGTCATATTAAAATAGTCATTTTTTCACTAACCTGCCGTGTGTTTATACAGGATGTCAGATTTGTAAGGCTCAGGGGGCCGTCCTGGGCATTGAGATAAAATACACGTGATATTTTGACGATAAAATGGTTAATTATTCAATTGTTCATAATATACATAAACGTCCGCATGAAAAGATGAAATGCACATCCGCGCGCGATGGCTGATCATAACTGACTGATTTGCTCTGCGTCCCTTGTTACGCTTTTCGTTTGAAAGCTAAACAAAAACCGAACAAAGCCCACAGTGTCCACGTATCAAAACGCATGGCTGACCTATCGTAATCCTACCTTATCGTGTACACTCTTATAGATTCTTAAATACAGATTATTCATGGTACAACCGGGAAGAGGGTGATTACACAGGAACAAATTAGAATTAAAATTAGAATACGAAATTAAAATTCCGTAACGACTTTGAAAGTCCGTCTCAATTATGCGTACATTAATTATGTCGCAGTTGAGTTGATCTCGATACAGAGCACTATTTAATTTCGTATTGACACGAAATCGTAAGCTCCTGATGCAATGTCATGATTTCTTGTCTTACAATTACTTTGCTATGATTTATCGGTGTCGACTGTCAATTTCCATGAACTTGTTACAATGGTAAGATGCAGTAATCGCGAATACGTGTATATAATACTTGTATTGGGAACATATGATATTAACGCACCTGCCGTGATTTGTTTGTGCAAAGAACGTTATCCAAATCAGCGTCATCGCGATAGACGTGTCATTCAAAGAGTAGACAAAATTCTAATATAATGTTGGACCTTTGGGTCATCACGCAATCATGAATTACGTAAGCGTAATTCGTAAACGACGAATTTGAGAAGTTGTAGAGTAAAAGATTATAGGAAGTGTACTACGTACTGCATCCTGAAGACAGTACGAGAAATTTTTCTCTACAACATTATGCTAGTAGATCAATAGTTGATCGTATTCTGCAGGATAATGAGATGCATCCTGATCATACACTAAGAATTCAAGGACTAATGTCTCGTGATTTTATCCAGCAAAAAGGCTTTTTGCCACTGATTGCTCGAGCAACACTGAAATAACTAAACTTTTTTACCACCTAGGATTTTTAAAGTGGATTTCTCGAGAACAAAGCCTCATATGAAAAAATTTTATTCTACATTTTCGATTTATTTTTTCATGTAGAATACCCCCTTTACTGTTGTACTATGAATACTGGGACATCCTGTATATAGAGATCAGAGTATCTTGTAATCTCCTATCACTTCTTTCGTGGATAAAATAATACTTCCAATAATAAATTCTATACTTTGCCAAGGAACGTTATTTCTTAAAAAAAAAAATGCATTAGGATCACATAGCGCAGTGTTTAAAAAGGTTTCATCGCTATACATAGATGGGTTATTATTATCGCTTGACATACATGACTATCCGTTTACGGGAAAAAGAAATACTTAATGTGAAATGTTACGGGTATTTTTTCCGTAGGAGTTACGGGGCAAGAGACCTTTCAAGATATGGGACAGTTGGCGTAACGTACGGAAGGGACTGGTCGTCAGCAATTTCGAGGAACTAATACACAGGGGTAAGAAACATTCTGGTTCGTTGTTGCAACATCACACGTGTATATCGTTAAATATTTTTCTCAATAGTCTTAATGAAGAAAATGTGCCATTACACGTAACTGTCGCTGTTTATCTTTTCACTTCAATTCATGCGAGTCCTAGAAGATAATGCAAACTCTTAGGTCATCATTATCAACCGTTTTCGTATATCATTAGAATGCTACTAAAGTTTGTGGAGTAAAGAAAGCTCCAACTAGTACATACAAGGACTGCTAATTATATTAATAAGATGAAATTTGTAATGGCACAGTGTTTCAGTCTAATAATAATTTTACATATTACACAATATTATTAGTGCATAACATATTATTGTATAATATTACAACATGTTCTCCAGGGAAGGTATTCCTTGATTTACGAAAAAGCAAAAAATTCAATTCTTCGATGAATGGTGAGAAAATGTGAATAATCATATTGTTGCCGATAAATGTATCGATATTTGGCCTATTATTGTATATATTACTGTATATGGCCTATTATAGGGATGGTGCTTCTTGAATGTTATTTGCAACGCTGATTTTAGGTAAGGAAAAGTTGGGGGTGCCTCAGAACGAGAATGTCTCGTTAGTACTGGAGTCCGATGGGACGCAAGTCGAGGACGGGGAATACTTCAAGACATTAGCCAATAATACGATCCTGCTTCTCTTGCGGCATGGCGAACGGTGGTGCCCGACAGGAGTTGACATCATACGAGCCGGTATATCGTTATATGTATTCTGTAGTACTTTCCAAAGACCCATTCGATCGTCCATGCTTTTTCTAGCTAATTAAATTCCTTCCTGTATGTTGTCTTCCTTCTTTACACGACAGTGAATGCTTCAATGCCTCCATCATAATTAAATTCGTGTAAATACTCTGTTCATTTAGGTACTATTTTTTTTTCTCGTAAGAAGAAAAGGTGCGGTAGAATTCTTCGAGCGGTCTGACCGTATTCGAAATGTAACTTTCTCTACTTACGGTAAAAGAGAATATTCGGAATGAACTATTTTAGTAAAATGCGCCTCTGTGCTGTGATTAATACTCCGGCAGTAATGGTGCCGGGATGTGTATTCAACTGTTGATGAATAGCAGCGGGCGATATCTGTTCTGCAAGTTTAGAAAACAGAAGCACGTATCTGATGAGACGGAGGGCAGATCAATAACGTTTAGTTCTTTCCCCGTGCATTGGCTTAAATGGGATACGTAAATATGAACACACCTTTGGTTTCTAACATTTCGCATACTTTTTCAGAAGCTCGTATGAGTCGATAAGAAGAGAATTGTCGTGCGGATTGTTAGTGAATCTTGAGCTATTGTGTCTGTAGATTCTGTTTGCACGTGACATGACGGTAGTAAAGTCGGAGCGGAAAGTAGTTGGAAAGGAATTATGCGAGGTAAATGTATGACGGCGGAGGATAACGGGACTTTCGTTGGTTTTCAGCAATTTCTGCGATACCTAAAATAGTTTGCGAGACGATACACGCCCTGGAGCTACATGATGAGACGCCATCGTGGAAAATTATGGACAATAAGGGTCGCGTCACGGTCGTCTTGCACTGGGACCAGCGTTCGTCTTCGTCGCAGGTGCAACAGCAAGCGAAGGCAGCTCCTGACGGGCAAAGTTCCAAATACTCGCCGACAAAGAAGGCCGACCTGAGCGGGGTGCAGCGGCCGTCGCTGGTGATCCAGACGAGCTTGGACAAGCTGAACTATGGTGGGAAATCGGCTCATCTACAGGGGGAGATTGGGCCGGGACCGCGTTACACCAGCCCGCAAATTACTGTGATAAATCATGATGACATGGTACAGAAGACTACTTTTACTAGTCACACTACTAATAGTTCCTACCCGGGGTACATGGCATGCTATGGTTCACTATCGTCATCGTCGTCGCTTCAGCAGCAGCAGATGCAGCAGATGCAGATGCAGATGCAGTCGGGCCAGCACGGAATGCAGCCGTCGGGACGGGGACTGGTGAAGCAGGGGACGAACTCCTTCGACAGCGCGACTATCCATATTCACACGCCGGAGTGCTCGAACCACATTCATCAGCCCCTCGTGAGAAATGGCAGTCCGGTGAACGGCGGGGACAGCAGCGCCTCGGGGGAGTGCGACTTCCATTGTTGCGCACTTCACGAGGAAGGTCGGAGGATCGCCGTGCACAAGACAGTGGCTACCTCGCCGATACAGGACGCTCATCATCAGCAGTACCAGGGGGTACCTCATCATCATCATCCCCAGCAGCAGCAACAACAGCAACAGCAACAGCAACAGCAACAGCAACAGCAGACTCAGACTCAAACACCCTCACCTCAGCCACCTTCGTCCCTCTCGGATGGCACAAGACGTGCTGCCCTTGGGGGCAAGGGTCACGTGCGTTTTCGCGACACCGCCGACGAGGAGTCGAGCTCGCGTCTCGGCAATGTCGCCTCCAGCAGCTTCCATCTGCATCATCGTCACAATCATCAGGAGCACGACAGCTCCGAGAGCGAGACCGAGAACACGATAATGGAGGACGAGATCGTCACGTCGGAGAAGTTCCTCCTGCTGATCGACCAGCTGACCGTCGATCAGAAGCATCATCTCAGCATCAAGGACATCGGCATCATCCTCGAACGACTGAGCTCCAAGATCCTCGACGTCGAGAGACTCGATCGTGAAAGCGAGAGCGAGGAGTGCTACAACTGGACGATCAAGGCGATCATTCGGGGCGACGTTCTCCGCGAACTCGGCGTCATTTACAACGGCAACTATTACGCCATTTCCGAACATCCCGGCTACAAGGAGGAGTCAGAGGAGAACAATGAGGATAACGAGGAAGAAGAGGAAGATAGACTTTAATACGATGCCGTTTCATTAGATAGATAGATAAATAGATAGATTATACATCTATTAATGGTTATTATTAAAACGGTACGTACCAACTGTACGACTGCTCGGAGGATCGAAACTTTTGGGCGGGCTGGACTGAGAGACTCGGAGAGACTGGAAATACGTGAGAGAGTCGCCGATCGGAGTTTTCTGCTGACACAAGGAAAATGCTGATGAGAGAAAGACAGACGAAGCCCGGTATTTCTCTATTGTGCCGCGCGCCGACTAAACGTATCGTCAATCGTCGTGAATTTTGCAACGGGTAGCCATTGGTCGTGTACCATGGTTTGTAGTTTTAAGGCCGAACAGCGAGATAGGCGGACATGGACGAGTTTTGTTCTCAATTGATATCAGAGTCGCTGTTGTAGAGCGACTTAAATAGATCGGAATAAATATCACGTCTTGTACGATATAGCGAAAGGGCCGAACCGAATGGTTCCTCCGGTATAATCGGATTCATCGCGGAATTTCCTTCGTGTACATAGATACGTTTTTCCCCCGCATGGAGTATGTGGAAATGAGAATTTACGTTGAATCGCGCCTCGCGAATACACCTTCGAATGGGCAGGACCGTAATTAGGAAACTCCAATCGCGTTGACGATCGAAAAACCGAGCGGCATGTGGCTCGGCGGGGGGTGTTCTATCATACAGGGGTAAGAATACGACTGAGGGAGGGCGAGGGGAAGGGGTTAGGGTGGGCTCACCGGGCTCCACGGACAAAGACGTGACTTTTTTCAAAACATTTTCATAAATAAAAGGAAAGCATCGTAATAAAAAATCATACGTCACCTTATAAACTTAGTTCTAAAGACGGTTGTTGAAATATATACTTATTAAATAGTATGTATACTAGTAGGAAACATTTTTGGGATTACGGATGTTCACTTCCGTAACCGTCCACAACACTGCCCTATCTAAAAAAAAGAGAGAAGATGACGATGAAGTGGAAGAGGAGAAAGAACACAAACTAATGTGAATATAATAAATACATATATAAAGACTTAATCACGTTCGAGCACGCTCCGTTTCGGTGTTACGTTTTCCGTTGTGTTTTTTCACCTTTCATCGCGTTTATCTCACTCACGTTTCTTTCTTTCCTTTTTTTCCTTTCGAACAATCTCCTCGGAAGTTTGGTCGAGCTCGAAATTGTCATCGGCAGATCAAACTCGCAGCACTACGTTGCCAACGGATCCCATTGGCAAAGGGGATGATACACGCTCGAATCGAAGTTCCTCGAGAGCCCGGGGATTCTTCGAGGAAACTTTTCCACAATTCGATCTGTTACGATGAATTTCGTTGCCATGTATATACTTACGCGTAAATCGAAAGAAGACGAAGACAGTGATATGTATATCTACTCTCCTACCGGTGCTGCTCTCATAAAATACAAGCTACAGTCAGAGGAAGTACGCTAAAGCCGCGCAAAACCGTCGTCTACGCTGATCATTTCACGGAGAACCGTCGATTACGTAGGTAAAAAACAGCGCGTGTTCCCCACCTCCCAGAATTCACCGTAGACGATGGTTTTTGGTCAACTATAATCACGATATAGCTGACAGAGCCGTAACGGACGATACGTAAGAAGTAATTAACGAGAGCGTGTGCGCGAGCAAAGTGTCAGCGCGTTGCCGAACCGCGCGATTTTAATGATATTTCTAGTGTAAGTATATTTAAAAGCGCGAAAGATGAGACGTCGCGGTGAAATTACCCGATAAACCAGGGAAGACTCTTGAACGCATTTTATACATTACGAGAATTACGATGCTCGAGGGTACATTTGTAGAATGTTCTTCCGTTGTCTTCTTTGTTCTTCCTTGGCACTCATTCGACTTTTGCTTCCTCCTGAACGAAGCTTTGTGATCCTCGACAATTACTACCTTGCAAGATTTTGAACCTTCGGCGAACAGATCAGTTTCATTCGGTGCAAATTATGCGTAATTATATGTTGAAATAACAAAACGTTATTTCATAACGTTTTAGTGGTACAGGCAACTTTTTGTCCATATGCCAGGAGAATCCAATTACAGATATAGATAAGTTGATGTTATGTCGGTAAAATTGATGTATGAATATAGGACAATATTGATAATGCATCAATTGTAAGGAATTATATTGCAGAAGACATTGTCACACGAAGTAAAAATAATCTTCGAATTTGTAAACATTTGTTTCATTGTGTAAATATGGGCATTCGTTGGATATTTCTTAACAGTTAAAATTATCGGAGTATAGGTAATAGGTTTTGGAAAGATCACACAGCTTCGTACAGTAAGAATATCAATTCTTTTACTGCTTGTAAAAGAAAAGGAATGCTTCCACGTGAGGAAGCGATGTGCCAAGTTACGCTCGGCAGCAATGTTTGTTAATTTTATACTCTTCACTAACGCGAATTATACGAAACTTGAACTTCTCAATAATGCAGTAGTGGCATTAATTATAATTGGTGAACGATCGATCGGTAGCTATTCAAACCCTAATAGTTACTATTTGATGGTTACTACTCGCTACAAATGACAACTGTCAGATAATAATTATTTTTTAGTAAAAACAATCGGAATCTATTCACACTGGAATTTGGATAGTTCCTACTAGTGGTTTTTTAGCCAGTAGCAATTACAATGCTAAATTATCACGAAGGATATGTCACGATCTATCGGATCGCTGTGCATTTCATACTTCCGGATCTGGGCCAGTGATTGCGGCTATGAAAAGGTTAATATTCAAAATGAGAAGTCAAATCGAATGGAAGTGTTGGTATAATGCCTACCACCGTTTAACATCGTAAAACATAGAACCGAAATCGATTGGCGTTCGTTATGATTTTACAAATCTCATTTCACCAGCGTTTGCCGTAAATTTAACGAAATTATATATATATATATACAATGTGAACGTAGCTTTTTACATGCACGTGTAGGTGAACGACAATTCCTGACTTTTCGTTTATCCCGTGAAACTCGTGCCAATATCCAATGGTTTTCCAGGAAACTACTAAAACTCCATACCCATATACATAGAGCGCGTAAAGATTCATGACCCTATAGTTTATTTCCCTCTATTCTGGTTTGGAGAACACGGCGATAGACTTAAGGGTGTAACTCATTTGACGAGAAGGAAATAGGGAGAGGTGGGACGAGGTTGTCAACGAGATTTCAGATAAAAACAAACTCTCCGCGAGAATAATGGAAAAGCGTGCTATATACGCTTTGACGAATTTAACGATAGACGCGTTCAAGCCCCTGGAGACGTTTTAAGATAAAAAAAACAGAAAAAATAAAACCCTTTACAGGTTTCCGATATCTTAGTGCCACTTTGAATAATAAATAATAATACACGACACTAATAATAATAAAATGGAATAAAAGAATTGTTATAAGTTGTAACTGTTGTTTTTGGTACATGCAGATACTATATACCCACTGAAACAATGGCCTGTGGCGTTTATTTCATGCAGCCTTCTCCCACTATCCTTTTTACTTCAGACGAAACATCGATGAAGATTGTTCCATTTGTTCAGAATATCCATTGCGGTATTTACCACATCTTTATGAAATGCTTCTGGATGATATACAGCAGAGAAAATTTAAGGTGTTATAAACTAATATTTCTGAAATTTAACATCAAGGTGTCTTTGAAGTGATTTTAATGATCTCAGTTAAGATAAAAATTAACTTGGTCACGTGATGTCATTTGCGATATTAAAGAGTCGTTGGAAAATAAAAGTTACGTATTTCGTTTTGTTTCAGAGATATTAGTTTGTAACACTTTTGATTTCCCACCCTGTGTAAACATTTCTATTCGATCGTAAACTAAGAAATGCTACAATCTTGTTTAATCGCTCTATAATATTGCTTACTCAATTCCGCACAACAAATTACAGGTTACCAAACACTTTGCTACCTCTAGTCTCATTTACGAGTGAATTTTTAGCATGTAAATTCATTTTTCAGTTCCGTATGTAGTGATCGCACAATTGTTATGAAATAGAAAATAGAAAATAGCATTTACTCAATTTTTCATAAGTACTTGTGACAATTTTTCGCTTCTTAAGGCATACAAAAATGGGCCAATTATTACTGCAAGAAAAGAAATTTATATTTTTCAACGTAGGGTAATTTCTATTCTCTTGTCAATCATGCATTTACAATTTTTATAATTTTTACTCAGCGGAAGATAACAGCAGTATTGTACTTACTAATTTTTGCTTACATTCTTTGCAAAAAAGATATTTGAAGGTTGTTACTTGTGAAGTGATAATTCCTGCCCATTTTTACCGTGAATCGTTATTGTTTTCGGAATTCGTGGTAACGTTGTAATAACAGAAGTAATGACAGAAACGAAATAGGGTCACATTGAATTAATTTCTCATGAACGATTGTAAAGCAAACAGACATTATTCGGACCGGTAATTTTGGAAATAGGATAACGTAGAATGGAATTCTCATGAATAATGATGAATTAAATGTTAATTATCGGAATTGTTAATTTTCAATGTAATGAGTAGTACTAAAAGAAATGTGTGTTTACGAAAATTAGGAAATCAGTAGTTTGACAAAGAAATCTTTAATATGTTTAATATTTTTTTCAAACAAACTGTAGACAATAATAAACTGAAAGACAATCTTTCGAAAGCAATTTAACGGAAAATGATACTTCGAAGACCTGATTTATGAAATGAACAGCCGAGAGAAAGGATAATCTGCACTTTTCTTTGATCGATCGGCGTTTCTCAACATTCTTCCCGTTCAATAACATTCTCGTACTAAGCAGAACACTTTATCGAATGTTTTCGCGTGATTTTTCTTATATCCCGGCTAGTGGTCTTGGCGAGAAATAAATTTGTCGCGGATAAAAATTGAAACTCGATAAGAAGGCACCGGCGACTATCAGCCTGGTTATCGTATTAAGCGTGAAGGTAAGGACAGGCGATTTAATTAAAAGGGCATGAAATTCTTCAAACAGTACGAACGGTCTTCCTTCGCAAAGTGACGGGCGATGTTCTTGTATGATCGATACGCTAAACAAGCCGATTATGTATTTACTCGTAAACAAATACGCATACGACACACGTAGGGCAATGAAACGATAAGAAACCGTGATTACCATTCACAATCCTATACTCTGCACTGTCAAAATGAAACATAAAAGTAGTGCAAAATAAGGTTTTCTAAAAATTAAGGCTAATATACTGACTTTTTTAATAATGTTTTATCACGTTATGGAATAACATGAATATGACATGAATATATATATATATATATAAATATACAAATAGGTGTAAAGTATAACGTATATATATATATAGATATACAGCGTGTTCCGCTTAAAGGCGATATTGATGATATCGGCTTCATTTTTTTTGTCAACTTTTTCAAAAAAAGAGCAGTTTATATTATATAAATAAAAGAATCAAAGTCTCTTTTCAAAAAGAGGAAACGGTGGGTAATTAAATTTCTGAAAATTTCAATTACCACGTACAAAAGTTTTAATTTCCGGCGAGAAACACATATTTCGTGGAAATTACGGCTTTATTTATTTCTACTTATTTATTTCGGAGAACTACAATTGTTTTTCGTATGCTTTGTGGGCTGAAGTATGCAAAAGAGATGAACCCGATGTAACGATGAGGCTCGATGATATCGACTTTCTAACACTTTACGGCGAAACACCCTTTATGTACGAGCAGAAATATAAATATGTTGATGTATATATACAAATGTACACATATACATAAGCATGTTTATATAAATGGATATAGATATGTACATTAATCCCGAGGTACATAGTTAAGTTACTAACGACTAATACCCCATTAACAAGTATGTAATATCTACGTTATATACATACTTATACATAAACATGTGAGTGCGCGGCACTGGTGAGTTCGATGAATGAAAATTTAACAAGACAATGTAAATAAAGAGTGTAACCTTAATTAATCTTGCGAGAATCTAATTGCCAAGTATATATACGCGCAAGAAGCATACCTATATGACTTTACTGCAGTTTTAGTGACCAATAAAGAAAATGAGACATTGACTATCGGGGGGAAAAGAGGGAGTGGGGGATAAAAAGGGGAGATATTTCCGCGCTGACGTCGAGCTTATAGATAAATACCTTAATTAATATTAATCCGACATCCAAGTTTTTACGTAAACCCGCCGCCTGTGCGTCGCTGCGCCAGTGGTTTTTTTATTGTTAATTGTTACGGCTAATTGCACGGGGCGACTACTAATTAAAGGGCCGAGCACGTCTCATGTTAGTCAATAATTTCTTTGCTGAAGCTTCTAAGAACGACATTTTTTCCACAAGTAGACGTACATTTTCGACGAAGCGTGAATATATCTGTTTATTTTTCGTTGTCTACGGATTAATTGTGCTGCCGAAATGTACCTATTATACGTAAATAAAAAAATGAATAAACACGGGGACAAAAAGTGAAAGATGATAAATTGACGTTTTCAGTGCTTATTTCTATTTAAAGGTACTAGTAATTTCCATGCTGAAATTTGTTTTTCATGATATTTTTTGCTAATCGATAACGTATATTTATGACAATGGTTCAAGGTAAGTCTGTATATATTATTTTATGGAAAAATATCTTGCCAAATAATTATAATAGCTTGCGTGTAGTTAGCACAGCGAACCGACAAGATTTTTAAGGGAGTAGTATCTAGGTCAGTAAGAGATCTACGTCACTAACAGTTCTGGGTCACAAATTCGTACAGTTACGTTCTTATCGTTTCAAGTAAATTTATTTAGATACATCAGCCTCACATTTTTTTATTTTCTACACGCAGCTTGGAATATTCTAGTATGTAAATTTACCAAAAAGTCAAATATTTATCATGAATTTTGTAAATACGTTTCATTATATTCAACGAACAATAATAAATCAAAGCAGTTAAGTGTTCTGTCAATTTATGATATGTCATTTAGTAGTTTCTTGTCTCATTACAAGAAAATGGAGAATGTAATGACTTCGGAAACAGTACATGAGATACGAGTTTTAATTAATTTTACTTTAATTAGTGGTTCCGCGGAAACGCCCAAATGTGACAATTTGAACACATAAGACATTAAACGATTTTACGTGTATGATTTTCGCCGTCCTACGATTTCACCTTATTCTTACGGCGGATCTTTGACTTTACCTTTTGAATTTCCTCCCATTCCTTACAGACATAATTATTATTCGGTATAATTATCCGAACACGTTGACGCATTGCACAGTTCCATATATTACTTTTGCCATTGTACGATTCCACGTTATTTTTATGGCATGTTTCCAACTTTACGTTCTGAATTTCGTATCACTTCTTGGAGGTATCATTATTATTCAGTATAATTACTGCAACATGTTGACGCATTGCACGCTTCCGCGTATTACTTTTTCCATCCTACGATTTCACGAAATTTTTACGGCAGGTTTCGTAACTTTAAGTTACGAATTTCCTACCATTTGTTGCAGATATAATTATTATTCAGTATAATTACTTGAACACATTGACGCATTGCACCGCTCCGCGTATTACTTTTCCCGTCCTACGATTCCACGAAATTTTTGCGGCGAATTTTGTAACTTTAAGTTACGAATTTCCTACCATTTGTTGGAGGTATAATTATTACTCGGTATAATTACTCGAACGCATTGTCGCATTTTACGGTTACTCCTGTCGTCGTACGATTCAACGTGATTTTTGCCCGTTGACTTTGCATTTTGCATTCTGCGGCATTATTTGCCGGTTGTGTATGCCTCGATTGGTATGCCTCTGGCATAATTACGCCAGCGGAATTAGGAGAATGCGTTACGCATGACAAAGCGAGGAAAATGTATTTTAATTACAGAGTGAAATGCGCGGGTGCAAACGCAACACTAACGAATTCCGCGCTACTGACGTCATCGGCGTGTGCAGCTCGATCGATTATCGAACTCTTTCGCGCGAGAATTGTCATTTTTACGTAAACCTCCTCAATATATTTATTACGCGCGCGCGCGCGCGCGCGCCAAGGAATCTCGGAGATTTTTCCAATCTTAACCCGAAGAACGTACTTAACGAGGGACGCGCAGGGGAAAAAATGGACCATTCTTCGACGCATGTGTACGTATATGCATGTATCGTGGAGTTTTTTTCGAAAACCGGGTCATGTGTTTCCGATGCTCATGCGGACGAATGCGAAATGCAAACCTGAGTTTCAAGGGGGCTCGATATTCTGCTCGATAGCGAGCAACCCGTCTGATAATCTTTCGGCAATCCCGTTCACACAAGTTGCTCGATGCTTGGGTATATCGTAACTCTTTCGAGAGCTCTCCCCATCCACGAGTAGAAGCTTATCTTCGGCAATCTCGCACGTAGTTTGCTTACAAGTGAATCGAACATCGCCGATGGCTTTCTCTCGCAAAACAAGTGTATTATCGCCGCGACTAATCGTACAAGTTTCACCCAGTAAGAGGCTTCTTTATCGCCCAATAGGATCTTTAGTATCCATAGTTTTGCGTATTTTCATAAAGAAAACGGTAGGTGCGATGCTAAGAAGACAGACTCTAATAACACGGAAGTGCAATGCGTAATAATTCATGAATAATCAATACAGTCCTCATGTTATTTATTTGTATGAATCACAGATATATAAAGTATCATTTCAGGAAATTAAGGTACCTGCGTTTCGTTTGTTTGAATGTACAATGAATGTGACAAACACGTATAGTGCATTTTACATTTGACGCAAACAAAGTCTATTGTCAATGACGTTGACTATTATCGTTTGAATGACTGGTGGGGCGATTGGTCGATCGTCCAACGCAGGGAAGTCGGTCATTCTTCTGACATCCCTTCGATCGTAGAAGAAAAAAGTTAATCGTCCGAAGTTACTAGTCCAAGTACTGGATCTTTCACGTCCGTCTCGCGCGAACGAACAAATAAAATAAATGACGCGGAACGGATGACTTACTATCGCAGAAATCACACGTTTCTCTCTCTCTCTCTCTCTCTCCATCCTTCTCGTTCTCCCTCTTTCTCTCTCTTTCTCTGCATCATTCTACTGCAACGCAAGCTTCCCTTGGATACGAAGAAGGATCGCTTTACACAAAATTCTGTTTGCTTTGCGGAAGAAGAGTAATATTGACGAACCAGTCCGGTAGTAAAACTAGAGACGAGTGAACATGTCAGTCTAATTATTACAGTTATTAATCACACGGCGAAGCAAAGATGGTTCTTTGGAAATGATATTTGGAATATTTGGAAATGATTGCTAAAATCCGTACATTCAGATTCATATTAAATACACAGAATACAAGATATTTATTTGTCTGTAATAACAAAGAAAAGATAAGAAATTGTAAATATTTGTTAACAGTAGAGTCGTGTTGGAAGATCGAATAAAGTGGTTGAAATTCTTCTTTAAAAATGATTTTCCGAAAAAGAAAGAAACTTCAGTCTACAAGTCCTTGGAAGACATATGAAATAATGAAACGATGGCAGAATAAGAAGAATAAAAAATCAGGATGAAACCTCGCTAAATCTCTTGAGATACTTCGATATCCGGCAGATAGAAACCTTCAATTCAATATTACTCCACATACGCCATTCTTTCTGTGCTTCTATTCCCCGGTAGATCAAATGTACGTCCCGTAATGAAAGCTAATGCTCTTCTTCTTCTTCAACTTTTTTTTCTGTCTCCCACGTCTTACGAGCCGTACATGAACCATTCCCTCAGTAAAGGATTAAGAAAAAATTACACTGAAATCATTTTTCTATTACCTCGCCCTTGGCTACACATTGGAAAATTTTCATTCGCATCCTGAGTTTGCAACGTACCCCGAGTTCGCGATGTTTAGCGAACATAATCCCGTGGAAAGTCGTGAAAATTTCGAGAACGTCGCGATCTCCTCGACCTTTTCTGCACGACTAAGGAGGTCATTAAGAGAGCAGAAAATCGACATTCGGCAAGGGTGTGTCTCGGGGTGAAAAGTCCCTTTGGTTTGAGGGTAAATTCGGTGCCTTTGACGAGCGGAAAAGAATGCAATGGGGGTAAAGTAAGTCTTGTGCGGTGCGTCGAGCGTTGGTGTTGTTCTGGGTCCTGGCGGAATGGGTCGGCAAACTCTTTGGAGTTGGTGCGTGAGGGAACGGTGGTGCGGTGGCGCCTCTGCCGTCAGTTTTGGGCTTTGAACGACGACGATGACGACGACGACGACAAGGACGTCGACGATGGTGGTGGTGGTGGTGGTGGTGGCGGCGGTGGTGGCGGCGGCGGCGGTGACGAAGAAGAAGCCGCCGTCGTGGTCACGACCACCGCCGTCGACGCTCCCGCCGCCACCGCCTCCACCGCCGCCGCCGCCGGCAGCGACGTTGGATTATTGATTTGACAGGAATGACGGGAAATGGCGCAGGAATCGATAAGAGGTGGTCCCAAGTTGCTGCTGCTGCGCGGGCAAAAGGGGTTCTGGCCAGGCTGGTGGGAGATGGAGCAGCCTGGTCGGACGAACCACAGGAGAGATCGTGGACCGGGGGGTAGCGAAGAGAGAGAGAAACTCAAGCCGCAGGAGAGAGACAGAGCCACGGGGTAGGGAAACGCGTGAAAAAGACGTCCAGGGGGAGGGGGAAAGCGCCAAGGGCCCAGAGAAACGGGGAAAGGGGAAGAGGAGAACCGGGCGCTCTTGCGAGATTCTCTCCAAAGAGAGAAAGATAGACAGAGAGAGATAGATGGACAGAGATAGAGATAAAGAGAGAGAGAGAGAGAGAGAGAAAGAACCGTGAAGCTCGTGGCGTAGGGTAAAAGATGACAGTCGAGGCGTGATTCGAGACCGGGAACTTTGTTCTCCCCTTGCCTCTGGCTGCCGCGGGGACGGGTGAACCGGCCGCTCGGGAGAGACGAGAGGAGTGGAGCAGAGTAGAGTAGAGCAGAGCAGAGCAGAGCAGAGCAGAGCAGAGCAGAGCAGAGCAGCAGAGGGGTGGCTGCCGGGCAACGGGGTAGGGGGGTCGCACTCGTAACAGGGGAGATCCGGAAGCGGTGCGCTAGCGTGGTGCATTACCGCCGTGTCCAGTGTTCCGAGAGAGACCTACGGAGATGTTCTGAAACAGGGTACGGGGCCTGCCGTTTGCCGTTTTCGATAGTCGCTCTACTCGATCCTCTTGGCCCTCGGTCCTCCCGGTTTTTCCCTCACGAATCGACGCGAGGGTTTGTCTCCTACTTTCGAGGATCCTCGGACACGCTCCGATCGGGGCAGTTTCCCTTCTTTTCCATCTTGGCTGTCCCGTCCTCCCTCGATTCTCGCGCCCTTTCCCTCGGTCCCTGCTTAACGTTTCTCCCCATCCCTCCGGGCCTCCTGGCCGGCCTCTTTGCTCCTGTCTCGACACTCTCTCGGCTCTCTGTACGGTCTCTCCGGCGCGGTCCGAACGTTCCTCTCTCGTGTCGTGACACTCGCGTACTCATGATTCGCCCGACAGCTAGGTAGTACCGCTCCGTAATATGCGCGACATGAGCACCAACGCCATCGTAGTGCTTTACGAGCGTCATGTAACATGGAATTAAACAATGTTGTTAAGACGTAAACATGTTTTGGGTACACTGTGGACTCTTTGTTCTCGTGATTGCCGTACCTGGATTTATTAGCAGCGCCGACAGCACGTCCAAGCGAGGTAACGTCAGTCTACCTGTCTTCACACACTTGCCTGCCTCACCCTACCACTCATTTCTTTCACTGCTCTTGTCGCCCACTTCTTTTACCGTCCCTATCATTTGCTTCAACCTACCACGCCAATCATTCACTCGCACACACCGCTCTTACCCCTTTTCCTGCTCTTATCGTTGTCTTCTCCCGCTGCTTCAATCATTCGCTTTATCTACCGTTCCACGTCTTGCTCTTCTTATCATTGACTCGTACTACTTGAAATATCCCCATTTCCAACAATGCTCGCATTTCGCCTCCTGCTTCTTGTATTATTCACTCGTGCTATTCGTCGTCATTTTCATTGGTAACAGCCGAAAATTTGGCAACGATAAACGACCGTTTTGTAGTGGCAATGGTTGGCAAACTCGAAGAAGGTCCTATCGACGTCAATGGTGACCGGTGCGCCGTAAGACCTACTTGTCCATCTACCTGCCGGTCGATTTCCGTTTCGAGGCGTTATCGTCGAGAAATCTGTGTTACGAGTTGCCAAATTCAACCATCAGATAATCCGTATTAACGCTTCATGTCGATTGAATTGATAGCGAATCGTGTAGTTTCATCAATCTATTTAATTGCTCCGCCATTTCGACTAATCCACAGCTCAGCACATTTGCCGAATTTCGGATTGTACCAGCTGTGTTTGCCGGTTGAATCTTTTAAATACAAACTTTCTACCACACGCTACTTGACACATTTTTTCAGGTTTTTCTTTAAACTGATCATAAGACATTTCTTTTTAATGCAATACACCACGTTGAAAATGTCATTATTTTCACTCTTCCGAGTGTTGTGCATCTTGAGACCCACATATCCTGCTTGCTATCTCCTAGAAATGACAATATTACCCAATTTGTCGATGCATTTTGTAGTGGCATGTACTGAGCTTGTTCCGTAAAGTCGAGGTATGTTGGTTCTCAGGATGGATCGGCAGAAAAGGATTGAAAGAAAATCGTCGTACCGTACGTAAGGGGGTTGGACTGGTTGAGAATAACGATACGGAGGTTGTTACGTGTTCTCTTCGGGTCCGGTTGGATCGATTACAGAATTCTGCTATGAGCGTTGGAATCGATCGTCGAATCGCCTCGAGCAGCCTCTCGCGAAATACGTCGAATAAATGCGCTCTCCAATCTAAGGTTACCGGTGTTCTCACGTTTTCTTTTCCTCTTATTTTTTTCCCTCGCTGAAAACGCAGATACGAGCGCCTCGGCAACGTTTCAAGCTGTCGCCGCTTGATAAACTTTCAGGTACGCGCGGTAGAATTGATTCTCGAGTTCCGAGTTTCTCTTTTCATGTAGGTGTCGGGAACAGAATAAATTTGGATTTCGGTTCTCGCCGTGTGTAAAGTTTTCAATAGCGTATACCGTGAAAAGGGGCCACACAAGGGTTATTCAATATTCTTCCACAATGGTGCATCATTGTTCTCACTGACGTACAAAATTTTCACGCCTGCACCTGTTCTCGCAGGGAACATAAGAATAACGTCATTTCACACTCTTAATGTTGTACTTTAATCCATACGGGTTGTCGTTTAGTACTTGAAATGTATCAAATGTTCTTCCATTTGTTGCTACAAACACTGAACGTAAGTATAAGACAAAAATTAAACGTAAAACAATGTTCTTTCTTGAATTTTGTAAAATCAATCGTATTTCGACGTAACTTGCTGCATAATGTACTGAAAATTGAAAATATCACAATCCCGTCAACAAATCGGATTGTTAAACTGCTAAAGTATAAATGTTTTTTTAGATGTGCTTCTAATTTTAATGGCCATTACAGTTTTCGGGGCAGGTACTTTCAACGGTAGTTACTTCCAATCAGGCAGCGATTAATCCTGAAACTTCTAGCGAATCCACTTTAAAAGCTTTTCAATTAAGAACATCCATTTCACTTTCCCGTAGCATAAATAAACGATAAAGAGAAGAATTGCAGGCTATGTCTTCAGTGCAAGCATTTGTTTTTCAGACAACAATCTATGCTATTAAAAAGTGTTATTAGAAATTTTCATGGAAAATTGTTTCGTTGGACAAAGTTTTTAAAAATTATAAAAAGAACGCGTGTTTGTAGTAGGTTTTATAAATTTAATTACGGATTTGGGGCTGTTGTCTTTATCTGTGCAAGCCGAAGGAACACTTCGTCCAAATTTATTTTTCCTCGGTAATTTTCTTTGGCGCAATAATTCTTTTTCCCGTCGAAGAGATTTCCTGCGGATGGGAAAAAGATCATTCCCAGAGCCATAGCAGCGATTTATTGGCTGGGCTAAGTAATTTATTGGTCCAACTGACGAGTCGTCGAACGACATCTCCAGCGGCAAATTCTCCGAAGCCATAGGCAGAATTGATTTTCGAGTTTGGAACCTAGCAATTCTTTCTGTTTCTCTTTCTGGTTGGTCGGTCGTTGCCCCTCGCGCAATCCTTTTCAGTTTATTTACGAAATATACGACTAGCTCGACTGGCGCAAACTAAAACGGATCTCGCCGAATTGTAAGCTTTGCCGTTCATTTGTCGACTTTCGTTTCCTGCTATTTACCAGCTTGGTTAGCAACTTGGCTCCTACTTTAAATTCAGCAAGAAAAACAGAGTTATTTATTCCCAAGTTTTATTCTTCTCCGTACTTGCTTACACCATTGTGTGTCTTATTCATTTACGGTAAAACAGTGACTCTCAATTGCCCACTCCTGCGAATATTGATACAATTGATTCCACGAATTTAATAAACCTTCCCTACGACGCGGGCGTATTTAACGGCAGTTTTCCCGAGTTTTCAATCGCTGCATATGTCAGATTTTTTCGGCAAATATTTGACGAGCATCGAAACTTCAAGCAGGGGGAACAAAAAGGTTTTGTAGCGAGGGTTCGCGGACTCGCGCATTGAGAGAAAAATTGTACTGGATTTGCCGGAGAAATGCCTGAAAGATTTCTGCCCGCTGGATCATCCGGGGAAAATGAATTCCGTTTGGCCGTTGCGGCCGGTAAAATCGATAGCCCAAACGGCGTGTCTTCATTTCTGGTTTCTCGCGCGGAGTTTCGTAGGGAGGGAATTTTGTCGAGCCCACAGGAGTCTTGCTTACGGGGAAAACCTCCGCGTAACCTCCCTCGATCGTTCTCGCTCCACGATGTGTCCTGGGAAAGATTATTTTCTCTCCCTCCCAGGCCTGCCTCCCCTCCCTCCCCTTGCCTTACGTTACTCCTTTTCCCGGCGGGCATCTCCCGGCTGATTTATATGGCCAACAGCACGCGATCCTGCGATTCTTCCGCTCCCGAGCGAACCTTGGCCAATCGAACGTGCCATTCTTACGGCTTCGTCTTCTCTTAATCTCATCTTCGCTTCTTCCTTATTCATTAATCCACGTCCATACACTCCGTATAATCTACAGCGTGGAAACACTCGGATACAGAGATAACCCCACCCTATCATTCTAGCAAATATATCGTTCTTCGATCAATGGGTCCCACTGAATATCGCGATTTTTTCTTCATATTTCTAAGGATCATAAAAGCACACTGATTTTGGAATTTCCCAATTTTTCTGGGTATGTGTATGAGGAATTCTTCATTGTTCGTAAGAGATTTTACAATTCTTACAGATATAATATGAGGACTTCTTTATTTCTTGTAAATGACTCGAAAAATTTAGACTTTGTTGCAAATGTAGATTACTAATCAACGTGTCACAATGAATGTCGTGGATTCTTGAAATCTTTGTGCGGAATATAAAAATATTTTGCTTTTGGAATTTTTCCATTTTTACGGATATGTATATGAAAATTACGTCAATGCTCGTAAATGAATCGAAGAAACTACCCTTTACCATAAATGCAGATTACCAATCAATGCTTCTCAGTGAATATTGCAAATTTTTCTTAATCTTTAAACAGATTACAAAAGTAGTCTATTTTTAGATGTTAACAATTTTGCCGAATTCTTTATCGCTCGTAAATTACTCGAAAGAATGACACATTGCTGTGAATGCAGATTACCGATATACTGTGCAAACATCACTGGCGATACATTATGAACCGCATGTGACTTTACAGTGACACACGATGTGCATGAGTTGAAAATGTTACATTTTCATGGATTCCATTCTTAAAGCATTGACATTGCGAGGCAGTGGCCGCGTTAAGTTTTAGTCTCGAAATGTACACAAGTATTACGAGAAAACAAACAGTGGCCGTTCTTTGGAGTTTACATAACTTAACGTTTCGTGTAAATTCCGGGGCATGCAAATAGCGTAGGAATTTAATGTCCGCCGGATGAGTCGGGGATAAACAGATTGCCGTAAGTAAGCATTAGGCGTCGTTTCCTCTCCTCCCCCGATTGAAAGTCAGACGTTGCATTATTCATATAATATCATCGTCGCGGGCTGATATAAAAGGCAAACAAAATGTACGTGCGTGTAGAACGGTTCACGAGGGACACAGACGAGCACTGACAATGCGCCTATTTGAACGTTTACGTGTGGACAATCCAAGAGGGATATGTAAACCGCACGTGAATGTATGTTTCGCGCAGGCCGTCGTTGCTCTATTATCGTGCATCGATTTTCCTCAATGATGCATACACCTACCGGCCTCACCGAGACTCTGACACATTTCCAGCGCACCGTAGGCGAACCTTTCAATTTTCCATGTTTAACTAGAAAGTCCACTGACGTAATTCCCATTACATAATTTGTCGCGGGATTACGTAACGCCTCGTGCCGGCTATACAGCCGCGGCTTCAATAATTTTCAAAGACCGACCCGTGGAAGGAGGAAAATCCGGCAGAAATGTCACGGAAATATCAACTTAATAACTTGAGTCTAGTTTTCCCAACGACGTCTTTTGTTTTCTATTGAATTCGTATTTCTCTAATAAAGAGGCATTATTGTTATTATTGTGTCGTTAACGATTGCTGCGCTATAATGTGACGTATTCCAAAGGACGAGACTATCGATCAAACGCAACTGGCGACGATCATGTCACAGGAAAGTTTGATTTCGTCGTTACTCGGGCTAGGCGATATTCAATTACATTGTATTAGCCATTCTGATTTTCCTGTCAATAAAGATGTCGTCGTGGCTGTTCGCCAGGCGACGCTACCAGTTGTTGATACAGATTGAGTTAAGATTTGATTGATGAACGAAGATGATGAATTGCTGGCTCGTAAGCACACAAATCTATGAGAAGGCTGCGTATCGATGGGAAATCTTTAGCTATAGCCCTGCGCCAGGGGAAAAGAAAGCCGAGCCGTAATCACGACATCGACATCGACATCGACATCGACATCAACATCGACATCAACGTTTACTCAGCCCGTTAATACGTCACTCATATAGATTCTATGGACGTTTTATCATAGTCCAGTGATTGAAAGTGATATTTCGTCGACGATTAGCACGTACTTAAGACAATCTTTTTTAATTACGATATGTGTTTATTCAGCCATTTTTATTAGACGTCGATGCGGTTTTTAAGAATTTGCAGCAACTTTTAAGAAAAATTTCCAACTGTGCAACGAAATACGATCCTGTATTGCCCTAGAAATTACAGAGACAGGCCGGTGTAGATAAAAACATTTCGCTGACGATGTAAGGCCTTATGGGCTAGACTGGGGGAGGGGGAAAAATGCATTGGGCCCATCGGCAAGGACTGTTCAATGAATTGCGAAGTTTTCCAATACATATTTATATGCAATTCATATAGAATACATATTTCCAATACAATTTCATAAAAACCCGAAGGGCAATCGAAAGCCAACAATTACACGGTATTTACGAATTATAAAGTTTAATAATCTTCACTGTTTGTTGCTTTTCTTTATCGTACATTATTGACCACTACTCTTGCTCTGAAAATTAAACGTATCTCACATTTTTCTGCTCGCTTGAAATCATTTTTTTCGAGTTACTTGGTCCTTATAGTAAAACTCTCTTTGAGTGCAAAAGGTTAATACAAGACAATATCATTTCTAATTGTCTTAGAATGTAGAAGCGTAATAGGAAAAAATTTGAAAAGACGTACTCGGAAAATATTTCGTTTGCCTTATCCTCATTGTCACAAAATACTAGTGTTACGTGTATTAATTTATTGCTATGAACAGAATGGTTCCCCCGTGGAACTTGATAAAAATTAGTCCGAATAGAAACGGTTGCCATTTGCCCTGAATTACCTTTGCGGCTCAACTGCATAATCGTACGGGCGAATTACTTGAGCTATACGTCATAATTTCCCTTGGCACGGCGCGAATTGTGTCGTTGGAAAGTTCATCGTCAAGTACTTCGATGTGGGAGACAAGTGAGGCCCCTGCAAAGTTTACACGCGGAATCAATAAATTCCTATCGTGCAATTAATCGACTCGTTCCCTGGCAAAATGCTGACCTATAGAGCAGCTCGAGCTTTCTTGTCTGCCACGAGATCCATGAGATTGAAATGGCAGAGCGCCAGTTCTAATTTATTGGCTTTGACGGTACTTTTAATGCATCAACTTTTCCCCGATTTGAGTCCTCCAATCCTTCCGTCGTTACTTTTTTTTTTTAGAAAGAATTAGTGTCAACGTGACGTCATCGGTTTTCTCGTTAACGGAAAAATGTGCAGATGTTATGCATAGATGAGCACAGAATTACAATAAATGAAACATTGAAATGTTAAATTTAATGTTTTAGTGTGAATATTGCCTGTTGTAATACTTGTAATACTTTGCATTAACTTTTCACGCATTAAACGAAGTACAGAACAACATCTGCAGTATTATTGTCCGCACAAAAAAACAGAAATTAATGATAACAATATTGGTAACAGGGTTGTAATTTCAACAAATTTAATGTACGAATTTACTCAAGACGACTTTCATTGATACAAATATTAATTAGAGATTACAATATTCTAATCAGGATGGTAATTTTGCCAGGCACACAAACTAAATGAGCGCACTCTATACGCAGCTGAGAATAATATAACATTTTCAACGTAGAAATTCCGCTAATGAATTCAAATTCTACAAGAAAAATGACGCTTTGAGAATAAACGATATTGAGAATTTGGAGAAGTATGCAGAAGCTTCGGCTCGAACGTAGAGAGAATATTATCTATCATTAGGCTTTCTAACATTTATGTCTGGAATTGCCGAGAAACAGAATTCCAAATCTAACTGGCCAATTGGCAAGGGACTTTTGCTTTCGCTTCCATTTCGTTTGTTACATAATTCGAGCTTTCCTAAAAGCATCAACAAGATATAAGAGTACGGTACGCTGTGATGTGGAAAGTGGAAATATTAATAAACATTCAAGGAATGCAGCTACCCTTTGATGCAACACACAAAGGCAACATTCACGGTTACCAGCTGATCGTAATTGTATATTTCAGTATAAATAAATTTGCAAGCGTCATTATTTACCTTGTACAGGACTCATTAAATTTTAGCCAGATGCTTGTTAATTACAATGAGGTTTACGTGTGATTGCTCTGTATCATTAACAAACATTAATATACACTATTCACTTGATTTCAGATTAATTATAATGCTCGTGAATTACGTAAATCATGCAAATTTTCAACGTTTTACGAGTATTGAGAAATGAATTTGTTAGTGTTCAACAACATTAGTTGGAACTGGTGTTTCGACTGTGTTCTATGATTAACGATATCAGGACCCGCAATGGCTCTGATTTCACAGCGAAAATGCCCTTGAATTTTAAAAAGCACGTTTCATCATACGGTTTGGACCTGGACGTAACATTGACGTGGTTAGTTTTTGTACGGACTAGCGGGAAATGTAATTATTCCGCGTTGCGTGCGTTGCGAATCGGTCAACCTTTCTTTCACGGGCTGCTTTCCATGCAATTCCATGCAATTCCATGCAACTCCATGCAACACTCTGCTCACGGTGAATAGTACATACGAAAATCCAATAGCGCCGGTCCCGCTTCTACATTTAATTCCACGAATCCGTAGCAATGTTTATTTCTGCGATTGTGCGCCCTTAGACGCGACATAACTCCATTTATTTTCCCTCACGCGGCGAATTCACAATTCAACTCCGTCCCATGTCGGTTCCCACTGTTTCCCTTCTTCACCCTCGCCACTCGCTGTTTACTGCAAAACCCTACGAATTCGCCCCCTCCAAACAAGTTCCTCGTAATTGTGTGAAAAGCGTCACAGGTCCATTCAAATCGCCAAATTGCAAGGTTTCTCCTCCTTTCTTCGTAACCCTCTTTTTAGTCGACGAAAATTGTACACTTATGCAGCGATTCGCTTAAACGTAGATCCATTTTTGGGGAAATACGGTCTTAAAAATTCTTTCGAGTCAGGAGAATAATGAATTATGACAACGTGAATGCGTATTTTGCACATTTTCTCAAATATTAACTTCTATTTTAGTGGTTTTGATAATCGTAAGGTTGGTCACCGAGGCAAGCCCCACCCACGTCTTTCATTTCGTCTTTTACTTCGAGAAGGAATAAAGCTTCACGAAACTCAATCCTCAACCTTGAGCTTTTCTGACATTTCCTCTACGTTGCGCACGGGCCAAAATTTCAACTGGAATTTCCGGTACTTATAAAACCAGTTCTCGGGGCAGTCGATCGAATTATTCTTGCGCACAGGCCCTGTACCTTCGACAGCGAACAACAAAAGCTTCGAATGCGAAATCGCGAGATAAAATCGAACGGAACGACGAGACGAGAAAGGAAGTAATATTTGACTTTCCGCGGGGTCAATTGGGCTTTTTACTACTTGAAGAAATACCCCATGGCGAGTTCCATTGGCAAATACGTTGGCGAATTGGCCTGGCGTAGGTAGGACTGCCGTTGCCCCGTAATTTGCCAATCTCCGTTGGAAACTCTCCGGGATGAGAGGTTGGCCAGGAGAGAGAGACGGGGGGGCGGGGGACGGGGGAAGGGGGAAGGGGGGGGGGATAGGAGCGTGTCCGGTACAGCCGTACGTGGCTGTAACTTATGACGGCTTACCGTGTGTGCCGTGTGTCATATCGTACCAACAGATTCCGAAGCTGCGGTAAACAAAACACTCGCATATCTGCAGGGACATCCATCATTCCGTTTAGCTGCGTGCACCGCGTGCGACTATCCACTCGCTCTCCCCTCTCTCTCCTGCTCCGCCGCCCGAGTCTCCTGCCCCTCGCCATCCTCAGGCTTGTTCACCCCCTTGTTCGGCCTCGCCCACGCGTCTGCTTCCAACGGAATATCGAGTTGGTCCACACGGTGCGTCGCTAAGTTTCACCTAATGGTAACGAATGAGGGATCGCCGAAAGAATTATTGCCGCTCCGCAGGCACATTTACATGGCCGATTCGAGTATCGCCGAACGCCATTGTACACAACGCTCGTCTACAGTTCACGTAAAGTGACGAACGAAAATTTTAGGACACCAGACTGTGTCTTAATTGTTTACAAAGGAGATGAGTTCGTTTTTTTTCGGATGAGACATTTATTAACAGTAATAATACACCAGACTGTGTCTTAATTATTTACAAAAGGGATGAGTTCGTTTTTTTTTCGGATGAGGCATTTATTAATAGTAATAATACACCAAACTGTGCCTTGATTGTTTAAAAACGGAACAAATTTGTTTTTTCTTCAGATAAGGCATTTGATAATAATAATAACGTCTTTATTGCGCCGGGCAAGTACAGGTAATTATATAAATAAAATAACAAATAAAAACAAGTAAATAGGACCAGGTTTAGCAAATAATGCTGTTTTAAACTTACCTGAATTTAAAGATATAATGGTAAATAATGTAGAGTAGCGGAAAAAAGAAAGTTGAAATATTATGCAAAAGTAAATTAGTTTTGTGGCTCGATAAATAAATTATATTACACCACATACATTTAGTTTGAATATTCACTGAAACATCTATTACATATTCTCATTTAGTACAAAAAAACATGTAATTATGTTAAACTTTCGTTTGTCCGTCATAGTATACATTCTCGTACCATCCGAATATTTTTCTAACGCCAGTATTATTTTATTTAATGTTTAGAATACTGTAGTATGTGAAGATGGGTGGAACACATTTTCTATCCTTGTTAACTGTATTAAACGACTTATCGTAAGAATGAATAAACTTGTTTCCTTTGTGAATCATTAAAATATATAATGATTCTTTCAAACATAATCTGGGGTCCTGATGCTCTTTCGTTAATGGTATTTCATAACACGGAAATGACGTTTGTGAGACTGGGTTATTATAATTAACATAAATTGTCTCGTTGGAGCGGTTTATAAATGTATACTGGTTTCAAACACTGTTCTAAGGACAATTTATATTAATTTGTGTATTCGAACAGAATCGCCAGGTATGCAGCAAACCACATTATCATTTTTGTGCACTTTCAGATAACGTTCAATAGGATTATTATATAATTAAACTACTGAGGTATATGTCGAAAATCAGTAGATTGCCACGATCAATTAACATCGGTCAATAAGATTAATTAGCGATTATAATCTAATTAATTGTTTCTGCCAATGAATTAATATCAAATTTATATCTAAATTACACTTAACGAAATGAACAAAGAATTTCATAAAAATTACAATGATATTCTCTTTTCGAACAGCATCTTCGTCTTCCCTGTTTCTATTAGTGAGATTGCTTTTATGTGGCTCAGGAATAGAGATGAATTTTTCAATCAGTTTCGGCTGATGGCAAGAAACAAGGAATTGAGGAAATAATGATTACCGCTTGTCACGCGTGCAGAATCTATTGGAATGGAATTACAAACAACGGTCATGCAATTACATGCCCTTCTACATCGTTTATTGTCTTCGCGCACGATTCAGCGCAAACGGGAAACTACAATGTGAATATTTGGGATAATTACAGTCGTGTTAATACCTCGACAGATATTGATTTCACTGTCGAGATTAACGTTGCTGACCCATAAAACAGGTGTCGTTAAACATTATCGTCAGCGTTACTTAAGTCCCTTCTAATCGTAATAAACAAGGGATCAGAAAAACAATGATTATTGTCCGTTCAACACGCATGTCGCATTCAATTGCCATAATTAACGGTCATGTAATTATTAATATTTTAATTATCGTATGCTATATAATATATAAATATAATATTATTAATATAAATGTATAATATTACTCATATAATACAGGGCGGCTCATAAATCTATTCATGTATTGTTTTGGCAAATTAGATATTTTTAACGAATTTTATTTGAATTATATTCACAAACTTGGCAACTGGTAACATGAAAGCCTTTCATTGCACTTGCTTTTCTTATTGGTTTATGAACGACTAAATGTACATTTTTCATGATATTTTTTAAGGATTAAACGTCTTTGCGAAAGCGTAAATATTTTTTCATGCGCAAATACGGTTTCCTGATGTACGTAAATGACGCGAATAAAAGTCACACGCCGGCGAAAGCCGCAAACCGGAAACTGCGAGGGGACAAGAATCTGGTTTAAGCACGCAGGCATGCCGGAGAATTTAATAAGCTTCGCTACGAGTGGGGCCCAACGAAAATTGCTAATGTCCTACAAATTTAATGAGTTCTCATCGACTAACGAGCTATCGCTCGGCTTCTCGCTTCCTCGTTCCCTACCCTTCCCATCACGGCGAGCTTCTTCTTTCCGATTATTTAATTTCGTAATTTCTTCGAGTTCCGTGAAGGGGCATTTGGATCAACTGGAAATGAATGAGCACTTGCCGGATAAAGAAACTACGGGTCTTTCATTGACACAAGACTGCATAGAAGAGCACGTCACTCGCAAAATCCATTGTACCTCGAAAGACTCGAAAACGTCGGTAATTGGTTTCATTATGACGCGAGAATAAGTCATATGGCTGCGTTAGGACTCCTTTCAAGAAATCTCCCTGTAAGTCGACAAATGTCGATTAGCGTAAGAACAAGAAGAAGTAGAAAAATGAAGAAATTTTATTGCTACGTATTTTTCGGAATTGTTCAGAGGCGTCGAAGGCAATATTTTTCGAAATTTCTCGGTACCTGATTTACCTGTCGTATAAATATCCCGAAGGTTACGAAACTTTGTTAATCTGTCAGCGGAGGGTGGGTGGTACTTTGTATTTTTTTAGTAAAACTCGGCTCACTTTGGATCTGGTTTGAAAATAAGACGAACGAATGAACTGAGACAGAAGTTGAAACAAAATTAAATTTCACTGGTCGCTAGATGCTCGAAACGTGTCTCGTGAAAAAGGACAAATTATATATTTAATCCGACGCCACTGAGCTTTTCCAATAAAACTTTCCAACTAAACTTCCTTCGAAATCCAAATTCTCGTTACCCAATGGAATAACAGCCGAGTTCGAGACAGCTCGGAAAGTTTAACTTTTACTTAATCGAATCAGCGTTAATCCGTAAACACATTTCACGCAGTAAGGACGACTATATAAAATGACAAAGTCTTACTCTCAAGACATTTAAATACTCTTACGTGTAAATTTATTAAAGTAGATATGAAAAAGAAGAAATGATCCTTCATAAAATGGCCACGTCTTATTCTCAAGACATTTATGTACAATAAATACTCTTACATGTAAATTTATTGAAGTAGATAGGAAAAAACAAGAAATAATCCTCCACACTGTTCATTTATTCCTTAACACTTTTATTCGAATTTCACCTAACCGTAAATGATCAAATTAATTGCTAGAAATATGTAAAAATAAGCTGAAAATTGTGCAAACCAGTTTTTCACATCGTATTCTACAGATCCATGCATTCCTGCAAAAATCTGGCCAATTACGTATATTCTTTTCCTAGCACATATACGAACAAGTCTAACTTTCCTTACTCTTATCCTTTCACAAATGTTTTGCATTTTACTGTACCGTTCTGTATACATAAAATATCGTACCGTTATTTATTCTCTTGCGAGTCGCATTGAAACATAATCTCGCGCAATAAGGGTGGTTAAGGGCGTTTGATCGTATCTCTCACGGCGGTAGTGGTGGGGAGTGGAGGGGGGTAAAGCTTGAGAATTCGGCGGGAGTTATTTGTAAAAATGTAAGAGGAGATCCCCGTGTGGACGAGTCAGCCGGAAAGTGCGCGCAGGGCGGTGCGCTACCGCGAATATAATTTTTCAGACGCCAGAAACGATTTAGGGGGACGTCGGGGAAAAATGAGCTGCCACTGCCGGCCGATTTGCCCTTCCTGCTCGAATGTGTTTACATGGGCCATGGGCAGGTTGAGACGGGGATGAGGGGGCGGACGGGGGGGGGGAGGGTAGGTCGACGGGAACCCCATCAATACAATGAGGGGATGTGTCCCGTCAACGAAAGGAAAAGCGAACGACCCAAAGCCGCTCGTCTCGCACAACCATCCCTTCTTCTCTTCTCCCCCCCCCTCGCACTTCCCCCATTCACCTCGTACTATTCCCGCCAGGGATTTTCTTTTTATTGCGTCCACGGCATCACGCTGACTGTGCAAGGAAAAAAAGCGGATGTTCGAAATAAAGCACTTATCACTGTGATTCTAACGTAAATGGCTAGAAATTTAATATATCATCCCTCGGGAGACCATTTCGCCGTGAGTGTCTTTAAATAAGGGCTTCTTCGCCATTTTTACACACGCACATGTCATTCCCATGGCGGAAAAATTGCACGACGCGTTAAGTTTATTTCTTTCAGACAATTCTAAGAGTAGTACATAAGTTATTGGCATGTAAAGGATAAGAAGAAATCTTCGTACAGTCTTCGACGATCTTCGACAATTTTTCGAAGGATAATATTGTACTGTTTTCATATTATTATCAGGTCAGATAAAATAATGATAACTACGTACTTGCGAAGTAGAAATAAATTCATTAAAAAATTCCAACCAAGTGAATGGAAACTTTTATCGAGACTGTGTAAGTTTTTAAATTTCCTCTGATTTCTGCCCTGAATAACGTTATATTTTGAGTTGCGGGTAATCGATACGAAAGTCGGAGATTTGTATTTCCACGCGGGTAGTGACAAAGCTTCGGGGAATTCTACAAAAACGAATCGGGAACGTAATTGAAAGTAAAGTTTACCGGGTGATAATGATCTGCCGATCGAGGAACTACATTCAAAGCCCGCGACCCATTTCGTATTCCATAAATACGCTAGCACCGGACGCGATTGAGCTCTGCAATGAAACTTCGGAATGCTCGACGATAAGAATAACTAACTTCGCATTCATCCGAGAAACGCATTCTTTCGGAGATTCGTCATTATTCTTCTGCCAACATATGTACACACACACACACACACGGATGCACACGGACAAAAGGAATATTAAGAACATTAATTGCACGTACTTTCTGCTAAATTTCATGTAACGCTTCAGAGTTTTTCTCATGTTGGCAGTAATACATATTCTGGGGAGTAACTACATAAATGAATAATATGCAGTATAATGTAATTTATTTATTGCGTAACAAAGCTACTTTATTTTTGCATAGCTTTTAAATGTTCTCTTGTTCGTATCTCATGGCAAATGCATTGCACGCACGTCAAGCAGATCACAGCAAAACACATCAAAGGGATGAAAATTAGTAATATTAAGAAAAAATTGTGACAAAAGATTGTAAGAAAAGAGATAATAAAAATTACAAAGACATGTAAAACACGATGATTACTCGTATGTTGGATAAAAATATGTCATCATATTGTTAAGAAACTTTTTTCAAAATTCATCCTGTTACACGAAAATATGTAGAAATTTTTAGGACATTTTGCCTTATATTTCTAAATTATTGCGGAATTTGAAAAATAGGTAGATGTCCATAAAAATATTTGGCATTTGTAGAAATGGAAAAAGGCAGCGATGTAAAACATGACTATGGTTTTATTTTTTTAGAGCAACCCAGAAAGGATTTTTTTCGGAAGGATAAACGCAATTTTGTCATTGAACTTGTGTTATTACATAAAAATTAAATACGGGAGTAAACAAAGTGTAACTCGGTATTACACAGGACGTTTACATCCCGATTATTTTTGCATAATTGTCTTTGGTAGTACGATTATTACTATAAACCATACTGCGTGGGTTGTATTAGATGAACGAACGCGACAGGAATTCATTGAAACGATTGATTGGCGTGAATCGAAGGGAATGGTGCTTTCCCCTTGAGCGTAGCGAATGCAAATCGCGCTTCGTGAAAAACGGAGGAAAAGGATAGTCGGACGTGCGTGACATTTGTTTTAGAATTCCTACGCTTTAGCGATGAACGAAGTGGCAAAGCGTTTGAAGTCTGAAACGAATGCGCGAAATCTTCATCCGTGATAGAGGTGGACGCGTAGATAAATGGGCCGATGGATAAACGATGGAATAGGCCAAGTAGGCGGACATAGGGATAAAGGGGGAGAAAAAAACGAACAACGGTAAGACGAGTGGGGGAGGGGTGGGGGGCTGTATCGTAGAATCGAATAGAGGCTTAGGGGTGTCAACTGTGCTGCTCCTATTTGTTAGTTGTTACGATAATTCCTGGGGCAACGCGTGCAGAATGGAATAAATAGGTAGGCGCATTGCCATCGGCCCCGGCCGGAAGTCAGCCCCTTTGCCACGATTAATCATTGCCCCCCCCCCCCTCCCCTCTCCTCACCGCCCCTCCTTCTCTGAGGATTATTCGAGAGGATTATTCGGGAGTGCCGTGACAGGGCCCCGCAATAGCTTTCTATCCTCCCGACAGAATCTTCGCCTCTTGTCACGTCTGCTCGACAATTCCAACCTGTTGTTCCCTATGAATTTTTTATCGCTCTAACATTTCACGGCCACGCCCAATCGATAAACTAATTTGCCAGGCTAATGGTCCACGTGGAAAACAGCTTGATTCTTTACAAACGACAACGATACTACCGAGTGTATTGTTATCTAATGCCGCGATCTCGATTTTTACTAGACTAACAACCTTGGGTTTTTACCTAGTATAAAAAGTAAAGATGATAATAACAAAAAAGAACAGTTTGCAAGCAGTTACAAGCACGTGAGATATCTTGCACGGTTGATTTTTTAGTGGGTCAAAGTTTGTATAATAATAGTAATGTCAAGGAATTATAGAAGCCGATATAAATTTCGAGAAAAGTGTCTTCATGATTTTCGTAATTTTAGTGTTATACAAAAATCATAGAAAGTCTTACAAAAAACTGTGTTTAAATGTATCCGAGGAAAATGTATCGAGGGTCATAAACCAACGAATTTTATTAATACATGTACTTTTATTTTTCGTGTCAGTGTGGAATGAAGCTTAATATCGACAATCTGACCTGATATTTAACGTACTGGGAGAAAGACGAAAATTCGTGTTTACCATAGTTTGCAGTGTACGGTGGAAATATTCCATAAATGTGAAAAACAAATAAACGTGAGAAAGGGTGGAGGGGAGAATAAATCCAAGAAGCGGGAGAACGAGTCAAAGAGAAAAATAACCTGGTTTCTCCCGTAGCTTCTGATTGAATATTTATTTGATTTTATGTTTCTCTTCGAGTGCTCAGAGCGAACGGAGTGGAATGCTGGCGGTACAAACGTTAAACCAAAAGGGGTAAGCAGTCGTAGGCCAAGAAACCACTTCATGCCTTCCATTTTCCGGAGTTTTACGAAACATTACTGAAAATACTGCACCTTTGCGGAAATTCCGTTCGACTCGAACGTAAAAACAAGTTTCATTTCTATTGATTAAGAAAGAAGGTTAGAAGCGCCTTCGAAAGGAATGACTTAAGTAAAAACTTTGTGAATTCTGTCAATTCTTTTCGCAATAATATTGATCTGACGAGTGGCAAACACAACACAGTACAATTGTGCTTACGGATTAACGTAAAAATGTGCATGAAAAGTTCTATTAAATAATCCCATAAAAAAATTCGGTAAAGAAAAAGTAAAGACTTCCTCTAGGTTGGTGTTCGACAGTTACAAAACTGACGGTTCTTCCGTAAATATTTATGCGAAGATAACACTGAGTAACTTGAGACGTGAAGTTTTGTACGAATCTGAAAATTCTTAAATCCATCTGGACGTCCTTCTCCTCGGATCTTTCTTAAATCCGACTGAAATTCTTTCGCCCCCAAGGTGGCAGGGCAATTTGAATACCGTGACTTCAGAAACGTCTTGGAAACGTACATTTACGAATTAGGTTCAGCCCATTCCGTGTGGGGGGACATACTTTAAAAATTCGCGCAACAGTTCCATTAGGAGTATATGGGAAGAGAAAAGTCCGTAAGGACTGGCACAATTGATCTATGTATGAGTGAATGGCAATGAAACCGTTGGCCGTGCTTTACTACGGTTCGGCTGAATTAAAGGGAGATGAAATATCGAGTACAGGCAAATCCAATAATTGCGCGACACAGTAACGCCCGGGCGTAGGTACGTCTATAAAATGGCGCAAGCGCGCACTTGTATTTCGCGAGGCTTGATTAGAAAACACGCTGAGAGCCATAGCCATGGTTAAAGTACTCTCTGAGGATAGTTTCTCCTTGCCAAGATTCCCTCGTATACCGTGGATATGTTAAATCGAAAAAATTTACGAGCCTCGAAGAACAGCAATCGACTGGCCTATAACGAGCGATAACCTTTGGAAAAACGAAGCAGGGGTCGATTTATCCGCATACAAATACGTATTTATGTTGGAACCATTTTCTTCGTCTCCGTGGATCTACGTAATTGGTGATTACTTAAATCGGTTGTAAAAATACTTGAAAGGAGGAAAGCACGATTATTTTCGATATCTTGGTGTAACGTTTCTTTAAGGAATACAAACGAGGGCTTGCTTTTTGGAGGAAAGCTGAGACGGTCTAGCGAGGGTTCCTGGACTTTTCTTATTTCCCTTAAGTGCAGTCGGCAAAGTAGCGTGACGCAGGGGTATTTTAGGAGAAGACCTTGCAGCTAGAGTCCTGGATACGGTGGATGTTAGCTTTCAAAATCGCCGGGAGAAAGAAGAGCGTAGGAACGATGCCGCGGATGAAATTAAGCTCGGAAAAAGGGAGGAGGCTAAATGACTGGGTCGCTGGCTGCTGGGCTCTAAAGTCGATGCTTTGTTCTCCCACCGGTCGACCCTTATTTTCACCCCTGACACCTGACCCCCCGACCCTTCGTTCGTTCTTTCACAGAAACCCCATCGGAAAGCGTTTCTACGCTACTGTTCGGGATAAATAGTTCGTACCGGAGAGAAGGAAAAGGAGAAAGAGAGAGAATGGGGAATAGGTTTCTCGCGTCGGCAATTTATCTCGTAAACCGTACGGAGGCTCCATTAAGAAGAGATAGAACGGCAGTCGCGCGGCACAGAAATTCTTTGAATCTGCGAAAAGCCTGGCCCCGGTTTCCGATTACGAATCTACACCTACGGCAAATACGTACGAGCGTTTACGCGACCTGCATGTCCGAGATTTTGCGCAAATCCCCTACGCGGAGTTGGTCTTTTATAATGGAGAATCTCAGCTCGAACGTAGGTACTTGTACTTTCATTTGTTCTCCGATATTCAAGAGGTCCAATTAAATAACAATCATGACACGTAGCAATTTACTTGGGAGAAATATGGTCGTATTAAACCATTGACTTATTAAAAATTTCGTACCGTTATATTACATCGTCCCGCAATTTCAATATCATTATCTTTCTCTCATGCGAGATACAAATGCATCTCATTGCTAAACTCTCAACAACTTTCCTTGCCTATACAGTTCAAATTATTATGAAAATTAACATTTTCATACCATTACGTTAAGTTGTCCGGCAATTCGAATATTATCATCCTTCTTTCGCGGGAGACATAAATGCATTCCATTAGGAAATTCTTAGCAACTTTTTCCTTGCATATAGAATTATTAATGTTTCTTTTCGCTTAATAGCTCATTCCGTATTCCGCCTGACCGTCCTTTCTTCTATTTGTTTGTCGTTTCTTCGCCTTGGCATACAATACCGCGCAAATCCTGATTCCTTATTTAATCAGAGGCAACTCCAAATTAATGAATAATGCATCCGGGTGATGGAATAAGAAGAAGCCGGAAGGAACGGTCGGAGGCGAGCAATTAAAACTTTTACTTCCGAGTACGAAAAAAATAGGATGAAAAAGTGCTAGATAAAAGATTGAATCGGTCGACGTGCAATTAAACCCGGAATAATTGGCCTATTTATAGGATAGGTGCATCGGTGCGTCTTGCTATTTGCCCTATCCATTTTTTTTACGTGGTAGATACATCGCATTCCCGTTTCGAAAATGACACAACTGAAAATTGTTCAATCTTCGGTTTAAGACGATATTTAGGCAAGCAAAGTGATTTCTATCTTCAGAGAAAATCTTACATCTCAGTTTCCTATATTTTCTGTTCAATCTTGTTTTAGATATATTTATAATATATGTAAAAAACAAGTAACGGTCGTTTTAGACTCGATTAGTGGATTGTGCACAAAAAATTACTCATGTTAAATAACCTCAGACCAATATTATTACATCGCAAGAAAAAACGTAGAAGCCCAGATTTCTCTGCAATACATCATTGAAATTTATGCAGCTTGAAAACTGCGTTAATAGTAAATTGTACAATTTTTACGTGTATTTGTAATATGTAATATGTGTACGTTTTCCGGAACGCATACGTTACGCGTGCACGTAAAAACAAACAAGAAATAAATTTTACACGTATAACATATTCGGTGTACAGAAAAAGGAAAATATCCTGAGTCAGTGTTTTTGGGGGAAAATGTGTTAAAGTTGCAAAAGTCTTCAAATGTCACGTTCAAAGCCAAGCACAGTGTATGCATTTTTTAGAATGTCGTAGGAATCTCAAAGTTTCTTCGGTTATGTTTGGACGCATGCATTTTATAGCGAGAGGACGGATATAACCGTACCGTTCGAAAGAGAATTATTAACTTTGAGTAATGGAGTTTTTCGTCGTTGAGTTTTTACTGCAGAAAACGCCATCCCTACCGTCCTCTTTGTAATCCATTGTTAAACAAAAGGATTACACCACTTGCCATGGAACGAAAGGTTCGTTAACGTTTCACCGGGAGAGTAAAGCACGTCGACCGTGTCGAATGGCTTTGCGATGTCCAATCTCCCTAGAAAAGTAATTTCTGATTGGATGGACAGATAAAAATAACTTCCCGCTCTGACCGTATTGAAGTTCAAATTTAATTAGCACGAAAATAAATCAGAATGAATCGTAATTAGCAAAAATCAATGATTGAATGTGCGAATTATTTTGGAAAAGTTTATCAATGAACTTATTTCAACTTTGTATTGATAGTGATACGATTAATTCGTTGTTAGTTGATTCTTTAAGATTTTTTTTTTAATGGAAGAAATCTCTGAATCAGTAAATGAGAGTAAAATATACACAGGGAAAAATGAGGTTTGTTAAAATTATATTAATTATAATATTGGAAAGGTTTCTACGTTGATTGAAATTTCACGTATTTTATTACATAATTAATTTGTTTTTAATCGTAAATTGTTAATAAACACGGACATGTCTACATTGGCAAATAAAGAAAAAATATACACAAGAGGGAAAAATGTCCTGTTTTCCGAAATATTTTTCCCTGCAATCTCTGAAATTAATATAACATTTTCCGGTCGCACGAAGGGGAGAGTTTTTAGCCCTTGCGGTGAATTTCGGTTGATGTATCCGACATCGATTTGGTTTTGCCAAAGAATAAAGTAGGATTCCGAGAACTGCCAAGTTGGCAAGTTGGCCCGAATGAAGCCGACGGTGTCGGCATTGCTATCGTAAGAGGGAAAAGGGAAGTCGGGGGTATGGGGGGGGGGAGGAATATTGTGACGTGGTTTGGCAACGTGTACGTTAACCACCAAGGAAGCGTATCTTGCTGCGGTGGATGTGGTGCCGGCAATGCCATAGAAAGCAACGAAAAAGTCCAACGTCTCGCGCCTTTCCCCAGCACCTTCCCAGGGAGCGGAGGGGAGGACGAAGGGAATAGCGATGAAGGGGGTGGACAAGGGTGCAGGGGTGCAGGGGTGCAGGGGGGGAACGGCGAAGCCGGCAGAAGAGAAGGGAAAAGCAATCAATCTTTGAGAGGCAGATGAGTGCGGGAACCTAAAATATAGGGCAACACAAATTTAGTCGGGCTGCCTGCTGCCGGTCGACGTCCACGTGTCGACGTGAATGCGCAACCGCCCGGGTTTGTAATCGATATTGCCGACGAGGCACCACGCCCTGCACCTGCCAGAGAGATGTGCGGGATATGCAATGCTACTCGAACCAGTCCTTTCCTTGCCCTGCCCCGTCTTCTTCCTTTCTCCTCGACACCCCTCTTCCCTTCACCCCTCGAGGGGAACGGTCTTGCCGCGGTGTTCGGCCGGTGGATTTTCGAGGGTCCTTCTTCCCTAGCTGGCCGCAAACTTGGAGGGGTTCTCTGCCCGCAATACGTGTCCTTATAACGTCTATTCTTATCTCAGCATCGACTCGGCTCCCTACTCCTACACGCACCACACGCGTATGGCTTATCCTACTTGAGATTTCCCGAGATCCACGCGATGACTGACAACCCCTATCGACCCATATCCGCCCGCTCTGTCCAGCCGCTCGTCTTATTCTGCCTTTTTTTTTCCTCTCGATACTCAATCAGTGCTCCGTCCCGTCGAAGCCCCCCCCCCCCACCTCAGCTCACCCTTGCCAAAGAATTCGAAAAAAATTCGCCGAAACTCCGGCGACGAGCCACTCGGGGGATTTTTCGCGGATTATCCTGACATTCCTGAGCCCGGGGAGAACGATCCTCGATATTTCGTTGCCGTCCGATTTCGGAATGTCTCGTTATTGCTCCCTATCCGCGCAGAGTGCATCGAGTGGCAATTCTCCGATTAGCATGATAATGAACAGCTTGAGTCCTTCACCGTGCACGCTGTCACTTCCGGATGAGTAAACCTTCGTTCGCGTAGTGCGTGCCGCATGGATATTCTTCCGTTAAGAAAATATATCCCTCCAATAATAGAACGCAATTCGACGTGCTAAAGCCGACGACTAAAATCTCATTTGCACATGGAACGGTACAGAATCTTAGAGGTTTCTTCGTGCATACTTCGCCACTATGTTCTATAAGTAGGAATAAGAAAAAAATGTTTTGTGAATGTAGATCGAAAAATGCTTTGTTACAAAGTTATGGCAAAAGTTAGAATTACGAATTGGAAGAAATAACTACGGTCTGGCCATAGACAGGTGAGACGTCGTTCGATGATGTTTATCTGATATTCTCTGTTATTTCAAATGATCGAAAGTGATTATGAAGATTTGTACGAAATTTAGTAACGAATAGCACCTTGTAAATTTTTTTACCAAAATGCTGCGGGCATTTACAAATTTATTTTCAAACATCTTCTTTTGCTCAATCAAGCTTGTTCGTGCAAACTTCTAATTCCCTATATATTTTTTCATATCGATTTCATGTACATACAGCGGATACGCGTATAAGACTATTTCTCTTATTAATGTTGCAACTAATGGTGACAGCATAAAAATACTCTACGCTTTGGCTTGGTAATATTTCATTTTCAAACGCAACTAAAATCACGACTCCCATTCGTTGCTTGAGTCACACTTTGAGTTTTATTCATTTAAAAAGATGTCACGCCTGGGAACATGAATTCTTGAAATGCGAGGCGCAATCACGGCCATTAAATCCAAAGGCTGCGAGGAAAAGACGGTGGTCACGACATGATTAATTTTTTACATCAATCTCCCGGGCTTTTTTCATTCTTAATGATTCACAGTCGGAATGGGTCAACGGGAAAAGTAATTGGGATGGGAGGAGCAACGGAAGGAGACGGCATTGCCACGTCGGCTGCGATACAGCGTTTAAAAATGAACGAGCGAGGCGTTAAAAAGTAAGAAAAACGAGTCCAGCGAGGATCATGAATATTATATTAATGTAAACCGAGGGGGAGCATAAATTTGCATTCGTCCGAGCGTCGAGATGTTCTTAATCCTCCGCCGGTAGGGGCTCTTCGAGTTTCACTCGTCCCGTTACGTCTCTACGCGAGAGGTGCATTTTCGCTTATCCGCCGTCCACGGCGATGTCCCCTGTTATTTCCCATGAAAAACATTCACGGTCGCTGCTGAAAAAGTCGCAATTTTACACGCGGCAACGGAGATGCGTCCGCGGAATGTCGTTTGTGTCTTAATTCCTTGTAATTCATCTACGAGAAAAACCGACGGAAAATGCCGTCGCGATTGAAACTAAAATGCAGTCCATGTACAGGGTTTTCCTGACAAATCTCGCTAGTATTTTCAGTGAATGGAAATAAGAAGAAAATGTTATATGAAAGTAAGCCCAAAAGGACTTTATCAATAAATTATGACAAAAATAGGAAATTTGTGTATCGTTCGTTTAAGAATATTCATTGCATTTTAGGACGAAACCTTCATGTCAAGTCTTCATGATTATCCTTAGACATTTGAAATAACAAACATAAACAAAATAGGATAAACGTCATTGAATCACATGTCACTTGTCTATGGCCGAATCATAATTATTTCTTTCAATTCGCAATCTTAACTTTTGCCATAACTTTGTAATGAAGTATTTTTGAGCCTATGTTTGTATAACATTTTTTCTTTACTTTCACTCATGAAATATACTGGTGAGGTTTGTACGGAAAAACTTGGGACACCCTGTATATAAAATAGAATACTTGTATGTATGATTTTTATTAACTCCTAAACCCTTTGACCGATTGTGAACGAAATTTTCCGCAGTTATTTTCTAGGATTCTGTAGAAAATATAGTCTATAATGTCATTTATATTTAGTTTAATACCATGAAACCTGGACACCGCAGTCCCACCTCCTGATTTATTGTTTGATTATTACATTTCCACAGATGTTGATATTCTAGATATGAGAAACCTATTCATTGCTGAATAATTGAAGGCCATGCGTCACAAAAGTATCTGTAACATAACGACGGTAGTACATAATTTAATAGAACTGTAATTCGACAAAAATGATGGAAAGGAAGAACGGATAGTCGCGTGACATTGCGATCACTTCTGAACACAGTGCAATCTGATGTGCAGAACGATAGTCGCATTCGTTCAATAATTTTCTGTCATGCGCGTCGTATTATCGGCTATCAGTGAATTTTTTCCGGCTCCAGTGGCGACCATTTCTTACGGAGAGCTCCGTTGAATGGCGTTTCGCCGCTACATAATAATGTTCCGCACGAAAATGCATGGACGACCTGACGTCGCGAATTTATGCGGCCGGCGTGAACCATCCGTAATGCGGGATGTGTCGGCCCTACTAGCGGCCCCGCCGGCGTGTATAGCCATTCGATTAACCGTCGGAAGCATCGCGTGACAGTGAAAATTGTCCGTCATATATCTGGCAACCTGTAACGAGCTTCCCAGCAACGCGTTCGACACGCTAAAAACCACGCGAGTCTCACTTTTACCAGATACCGCGCTCAAAATGAAACGACAATGTTTCCCTTCTACCGTCCGTGTAAAAACATGCATTAGCAACGTTTCTAACCCGTGAAAAAATGAAGAGAGAAGAAATATTTCTATCTGCTCCGCGCTATTAGGAAACACTAATGTTCCATTTCAGTAGTTTTTGGAATTTTTATGGATATGTGTCTTCGTTTATACGTTTCATTGTCAGTAATTAATGAAAATTGTATCGATTTCTAAGCTTCTTAATATTTCTAAGAAGACAAATATTATGTTTTATGAGTTATATTACAAAAACATGTACATATAAAGAATTTACTCATAACTTGTTAACAATGAAAAGTTAACACTATATTTACGGATATTTATTGTAGACCTGTTTTTATGTATTATTCTTTATATATTAAAATGCGGTTATTTTCGTTACCGCATTAATTGATTCAATACATTTAATCAATGAGGGGGAAACGAATTAGGAAATATATTCACATCAATCAAAGTCAACATAAATTTCTCAAAAACAATATTCATCATTTCTGCAACTTTAAGCACGAAACCTTAAATCCGTCAAATTGGCGGATTCCATAAATCTACTGTCAAAGAGGTAATCAAATAACTGACTTATCAAAGGAGCAGAGAAAAGCCGTATTTTACGGGTAACGCAATATTTTAAACGGTCGATTACTTAGTAAATTGGGGTATAATTAGAGCGTGTACGCTGGGGTCGATAAGAATTTATCGCACTTGTGTCGGAGTTGCTTATTAAGGTACTTCGTCGCGCTAACGAAGAGTTCTGTAGGTTTTAGAATCCTTGGTTTCACACTCTCGTTGTATAGGCGCAGGCGGCCTATATATGCCGTCATTGACTATCATTCATTGGGGTTTCGAGCGGTCTCGAGGTTATTTCTCGTACGGCAAGAGAACCGGGCCATTGGAAACCATTTCTTTTTATTCTGGCGACCTCCATTTTTTGAATCCGCCGAAAGAACCGCTCGCTAAGAAGATAGGGGAGTACGACGGGCCTTAATGAAACTTGGCAAAAACTTTTCTCCTCTCACGACGACCTTTCACTTACAGGAATGAAATTTTCTTGATCCAGAAGCCAGGGCTAAAAGTTCTTCAGCCCCTCCTTTTTTTTATTATTATTTCAATAACGTATATACATACTTTTCGAACGTTCAATACAACTGACATAATGCTCGTTGAAAATTAATCACGTTAATTGGATCCACGGCGTTTCGTGACACGCTATTAGCTTTAACCCGACTGGCGGAAAAAAGTGCAATTACAGTGATAAATATCTTTCCGCACATGTTTGCGGCATATCGACAGAAATTTTTCTAATCTCCGCATCGCCGACCTTCATCTTGTATACCGGCTGTTCAGATCGATCAGACACGTGCTTTTCATTAATTAATACTAAAGCTCAGTATTTTCTTTCCTGTTACAGAAGCTGACTACACCTTAGATGATTCCTTTTGGAACGAGGAAACTCCCGCTGGTAAGTGGCAAACGTCTCAATTACAATTACTTACAGGTAATTACAATTACAATTACTTACTTACAGGCAAATATATATATATATATATATGCCGATATTATATGCTACCGATTATTTAGTATCGAAAGTCGCATCATCTGACAAAATAAAATCAATATATAAACCGTATATATAAATATATAAATATATAAACAATATATAAAATCAATATATAAAATATACCGATATAAAATCGGTAGCAAATAAAATCGTGTAACAACTTCAATTTTTCATCTCGTATTCTACACATATCTTGACAAAAAATGTTTGCTAACTGTGTGTTAAAACGAAAAACGTTAGGACGTTTAAAATAGTTAAAACGGTTTTACACTAACAAATTTCACGAACAAGAAAACAAATCAAACGTAGTAAGATGGGGGAAAAATTGAAATTCGGATTAAACAAAGAATGAAATTTCATGAGGTCCTCGTTTTTCTGAAATGGATGATAATGATAAAATCTTGCGCGGGCCACGGTTTCGGGAATTTTCGTGAAAAGAGTAGAAATACTGCATTGCGCCATATTCACGAGAAATCTGTTGGAATTCTCCGTCTATCGGAGTATTTGTGGTGGCTTATTGTTTAGTCCACACCGGCGATTCACTGGAAATACGAAACTTAAATTGGATTAAATTTTCATTGATGCTGTCGGAGAATACGAGCGTCAAACGAACCGGTCAACCAAAACCATGTTTCTTCTTCGATTCTGTGTAACTAACGGGAAATCTGCTCTCCAACCACAACGTTGAATCTGTAATTCCTCACTCACCGACATATACGGTGACACGTATTCATATCGATTTTTCTTATTTAATCAACTGGCCTCACGAAATTTTCGTGATCGCACAAAACGTTAGACGGATTATTTACTTTCTTGTCAGCTCATTTATTTTTTGTATCAATATTTTCCGACAATCGTGGATTTCTACAATGACCTGTCGGTAAAGCAGAGATTTTATACGATATGATTGAAACGGAGCAGTGAACATTTTGTTATATTTGCGAGCAAGGTGGATATTAGGGAAAATTTATAATCCAATAAGCCATTATTTATAACGGCACATCGTGGATAACGATTTAATCGCATCGCTATTGTTCTAATGATAATAACATTATGCACTAATTTAATGCAATATTTAAGTAATTAAAGCGTATTATGAATGAATAATTCACGGTCGGGTTGAAATTGTTTAGTAGTCAGGAAATGGAGGAAAAACAAATATCGTTATAATAGGTACAATCGTTGAACGTAAACGATCAACCGTATGCAAGTTAAACGAATAATTGAACTAAACGAAATTTTATCGTTTCATATTTGGCTCTTTGAAAAATACTTGGGAATTCATGGAACGTACATAAATATTTGTTTTATTCAACGTAATACTTGAGCCGTCGTTATTTTCCACGGATGTAATTGGAGTAGCCGATTTAAAGATAGAAATCCCAATGAAATTACTGAATTCCGGCAAAGAGATTTGTGTAATGGAATCGAAACGCTTTCCTTATTGGAAACTTGCTGTCCTCGGGAGATTCGATCTCTCGACGTTCTTCCGCTGTAATCATTTTAATGACTTCTATCAATTACCGCACGTCGTAATTTCCGGCGAGCGGGACTCTTTTATACGCCGAGAATAATAATAAATGGTCTATTTAACGGGCGGAACATGCTTGAATCGAAATCGGCGGTTACTGTCATAAAAAGAATTAATATAACGTTTTATGTGGATCAAGTGGGTCAATGAATTGGGGCTAGAATCTCTACACGCGCTCTGACCGGACGTTTTTCAAGGGACGATAAAATCGTTTGATCCCATCATCAATTCGGTTTCATTGATTGGTACTTTTTCGCGTCAGGCAGATTCTGCGAAAGTATTGCCAGAATATTCGCCGGGGGATAAATGTGCGTTCGTTAAAATATTGCCAGCTCTGTAATGTTTGGCTTTTTAACGGGTTTTCATCGATCCTATTGGCTAAATGTTCCTTCGTCTCACAGACTGAACTGAACTGTCCGTGAGACTTCGAGGAACTGTCGGCATTGAATGGAAGCCATTGCAAAAGACTCTTGGCGACTTAGGCGGCAGATGGGAACGAGAACTGTTAGGGCATTCGAAGGAGATGCAAGGGCTATCGAAACTAAAATATTAACTCTTGAGCGGATCTTAACGAATTGCCGTTGAAATCCATTAGGAAGGGAGATGGAATTAGAGATACGAGAAGAGTAAATTAGGACGTTCGATTGAACGGAGTAAATTGATTTTCAGGCGAGGTCGAGCGACTACTGCGAGAGTACCGACAAAACCAAGAGTTAGTACGAAACACCGGCAGTAATTACTATCAGATCATCTATCCAGTACAGTTACGGCATCACGAGAAAATGGGGATATCCACGAGAGAGGTCGGCGAATCCAAGGTAAGTGCTTTCAAACATGGCACAACAATCTACCGATACAATACGCTTCGCCTATGTTCCATGCGAAATTAAACATTAATATTTTTCACGGATGGAAGCATCTTAATCGCAGTTTTAACATTTTACCTACTGTGCTACTAGTGCTATTATTAACGCCTATTAATACCTGTCGATCTGTTTATTCTTAATACCGCTATTAATGAGTAATGATGTGAATGTTAAGAAAAATTTGTTCATAAGGAACACGTTTATTGGCGACACGTCCTTTTACGATACATTATTCATGAGACTTTTCACAATATTTTCAGTATCCTCAAAGAGGATACGGAGGCGACGGAGGATATCAAAATACCAGGGGCAGATCGAGAGTAAGTTTTGTAGTTGAAAAAACCGTATGCACTAGATGAACGATCTACTCTAAAATACGAAATTCGTTAGAACAGACAGATAACATTTTAGACGATACGAAATCTTTTAGAATAGATCGAAGATAAAAATATTCTAGAATAGAGTTTAATTCATGCTCAAGTAGAGTGATAATTAGACTGCGAATGTTTATGCAAATGTATATTTTTATAACAGGAGGATAAAGATATGAAACTTGCTTAGAAATTTATTACGTCATTCATAGATTCTGGACGTGTATATGTTTTGCATATGTCATTTAAAGGACATATGCACAAATATACTGCATAATCCGTGGATGTGTAACAGCACATTTATCTTGTTTATTTGCCTTCTCTATAAAAATGAATCTTTTGGTAAAGTAAATCGAAGCACGCTAGTGGCATAAATTAAAATATGTAAAAAGATAATTTCCTGAGACATTTCCCGCACATTTACTTGTATATTTCTTACATATTCCTAGATATTTTACCTGTATAAACATTCACAGTTACAACCTGCACGTTCTCGCGAATAGCCGTTGATGAGCTTTAAAAAATAACCCTATGAATTTCAGACGGGGAGACATTTTCATCGGACGTCTCTTCTGATCAAGGCCTTTAGTCACAAATTTCGCCTAGATTTAGAATTAAATACGTAAGTGTCTTAGCAGAGAAATTTTGTAAAAGACGGAGAATTGGACGGACATGAAAGAAAATGTTGTGTCGTTTCAGACAACTTTTAGCTCCGAACCTCGCTCAAAAAGACTTTTTACCGAACGGCGCAGAACAAGTGTCTAAGCAGGTAACGCTCGCTTATTTACAATTCCCATGCAAACACCATGAAGTTCTAACGAAGACGCTAAGCCGACCCCGTCTAATCTTCGCAGGAAATAGAGCATTGTTACTATCACGGCACCGTCAGAGATTATCCAGGAGCTAGCGCAGCTTTTCACACGTGCGACGGTGTCAGCGGCGTTATACATTTAGGCAACGAGACTTTTGTCATCCACCCGTTTTACGGTGGCGATTTATCGGTCAGTAATTTTCATATACATTTTCTAACCTTACTAATTAGCCCAACCGTCGTATTACAAGATGGGTATTTTAATGAGTGCCTTTAGATGAAAAATAATGTAGCCAGAAAGGGGAATTACTTCTATTCCGCAAGAAATTTTGATCAGCGACTAACTAGCATTTTCGTGTCATTTTCTAATTCATTTACGTGAGCGGCTAATTCATTCGAAATATATAAAATACGATGGCGATTTATCGATCAGTAATTTTCATATACATTTCGTGTACATTTCTTAATCTTGCTAATTAGCCCAACCGTCGTATTACACGATGAGTATCTGACCAAACGGCTTAAGATAAAAAAAATGTAGCCAGAAAACGGAATTACTCCTATTCCGTAAGAAGTTTTTTATGACGGATTAATTAGCACAAAATATCCAGCGTATTATACGATGGGTATTTGCCGCACTACTCCAAATAAAATATGATATAGTTAAAAAGAACAATCATTTCTATAAGTATACCATTTCATTACTATTAGTATTATTCCTACGAGCATTATTTTTATTCCGTAAATGGATTATTTTTTATCGTAAACGTGCTATTTATCGTCTAGTCAGTTTCACGAGCAACTAATTAGCACAGAATATGCTAAATTAATCGGAAAATTGCACATGAATAGGTATGATAACGATAAAATAGAAAATTTGTTAAACGCAAATTAGATTACGGAAGAAATTGGAGCAAACCAATTTATTTATGAACATCAGATCGTTATTTTCTGTGCAGCAATTAGTTGATTAGTTGCTATCACGTTTTATGAGTATATTTAATAAACATAATATTAGATCTTTTTGCCACAATTGGTGTATAAAATCCAATCGCTGGTTAAAAAATCGTAAATAACGTTTATATGATTAAGGAGTATATACAACGCTCATTATTAATCATATTAATATGCTTTCAGTTATACTACAGAAAGGTACAATACTTAATTATGTAGAAATTGTTGCAGACAATAGTGTGCAAGATTCATTGCTATTTTAAGAAATTAATGGAAATGCTTAGAGTATTTGATAAAATATTATTTCGCAGAACCTGCTAACTTTGCACTTTTCGTGTAAATTTATCATGAATAAGCAGTATCGTTCATTTTTTCCAAAATTTTTGAACTTCTAATACGTTGTCACCTCCATGAAATGAAAGTTAACGTAACTTCCTGAAACGTATTTGCTCGTTAAACTTTTCTTCGTTTTGTATGTTTTTTTTACATTTTACACGTTTTGAGGACGAAAACGTCGCATTAATATCTCACTCGACCTCGTTACGTATTCACAAGGTGCTACGAGCCGAATGCAATATGTGCACGTTACGTGTTTTACCAGGAGGACACGTACTTCCACACGAAACGTTCGACGTAGTCCTTCGACTCTCGCACGTTTTCCCTTTCGTGATTAAAGATTTACCAAGGAAACTAGAATTCCCAATGCCGACCCGGAGAAACCAAGAAATTCCAAACAAAACATCAAGTTAATTTTCTTGACAACTTTGTTACACATTTTTCACGACATCCTTTGGATATTTTGAACTGATAATATTTTTGTTATTAAGATCATTCAAGATTAAGGAAATTAAGATTTTTGCAACATGATCCTCACATGTGCAAAATTCTATTTCTCCGTTAAAAATTTACCAAGATAAGTAGAATTTCTAACGTCAAGCCGCAAAATGTAAGACATTCGACACAAAACAACAAATTAATTTTGTTTTTAGTCGATGTCCAATTTCGAATTGGTTTTTTTTCGATTTGCCGCCTACAGCACGGGTATTATATAAATATTAGGAAAGTTACTAATAATACAACGAAATTAATTACACGTAATTATGAATAGCATGGTTAAAAGATGCGATATATGAGTTTTATGAAATATCCAATTTTATATGAATCTGAAGTTTCGAATAACACGGAACCAATCAACCGTGTTAGTTCAGGATTCCCAGTGTATTGTCACATAAAATATATGTGTTATACGGGGAAATTGTTTTCTTTGTTACGCATCTTACTAAGGCAGTATGCAATTTGTCGTTAACGACATTCGAAATAGAAGATTCTCTTACCTGTACTTCTTGAATCAATTGTTTATAATTAATACCTTAGCACCGCTACTAAAAATTCGAATCCCTGCAGAAGAAATGTTATTTATTAAAGAAAGCCATTATTACGAAGCGACTTATACGAGAACGCAAATAGTTTACGTTAATTCGTGGTGGTGATCGTGGGTGGTTTTACGAAAGAGCGATTTTTTCCTGGGGAACGTCGTAAAATTGCGAGCTCCCGGGAGCGGAGAGAAAAGTGTTTCTTGGGGAAGGGCGTGCAGGCGAAAATATTCGTAGTTGTCGAGAGGGCCGGGTTATTCGCAGGATATTCTCGTGTTGCCGTGGATTGCCAGCGGTGTAAACACTCGTGCTCCGGCGCGATTCAGTTTCGTTAGCAAGAGAGACGGGCCATGAGGATCCGGTTAAGCCGTATCAAGCGGGAACCCCACTCCCCCTTGCCCTCTGCCCCTATCCGTCTCGTAAACGAGAAACACTAGCCGGGCCAGGCTTGCCCGCAGCCCGGCCGAAATTCCAGTCACATTTCACGGTTATTCGCCGAGCGCCCCAGGCTGCTCTCCCCACCCCTCCCCCTCCTTCCCCTTCGCCGCTGCCAACCACCCACCGCCCCTTGGTTTCATGCACACGTTCATGTACTCCGCAAACGTGTCTTGCCCCCGGAAGTACTTATTTATCGGACGGAAAGGCGTCCGTCTTCATCCTCCTCGCCGGCGTAATAAATGCAAAGCCCCACCACGATAAGCTGCCCTCGGACATTTCGATACTTGGCCACAAATTCACGTCGTCCACTTCCACGTCGTCACTGCTAAGTAAAGACCGACCTGACGCTAATCTAATGTTCTGTTTTATTCGTGTCTTAAGAAGATATCGAGAAACAGTGAACTAGGGACTTCGTATAATGGTGGTTTTGTGAGACATTTTCATTTTCATCGCTTATTGAACAATGAATTTTGTTAATTGAAATCAACAGTAGGAAGTAGAATGTTTATAGTACGCTTAACATTTTATGTTTTGTGTATTTTGAATGGGTTATGTTTCAATGATTAAGAAACTTTGATATTTTGGATTGATTATATTTTAATTATTAAGAATCCTCACTATTTTGAATTGTATTAATCATAAATACAGATCGAACTTTCACGTCGTCACTGCTAAGTAATGATCGACCTAATGCAACTTAATACTCTGTTTTATTCGTGTTTTAAGAAGAAATCGAAAAACAGTGAACTAGGGACTTCGTATAATGGTGATTTTGTGAGACATTTTCATTTTCATCGCTTATTGAACAATAAATTTTGTTAATTGAGATCAACAGTAGTAAATACAATAGAATGTTTATAATACGTTTGACATGCTTGTTTTGTATATTTTGAATGGGTCACATTTTAACGATTAAGATATTCTCTTCGTTTGTAATTAAACAATTTAAAAACATTTTATTTATTTGTATTTGATATTGGCATACAGTTAACACAGCATTTTTTGGGTGTTTTTAATTAATAACATTTTTGTGAACAATAGCCTCAGCGTTATTAATTAAACAGTTTAAAAATACAGATAGAAATTGTTTTAATTATTTAATTTGTTTTATTTGTTTTATTTGTTTTATTCCTATCCGACCAAAAAATTTACTGCAAATTAAAGACTTCATTTCTTTGCGATTTTGTCAAACGTTTCTTTCATGGCTTACTTTTTAAATGATATTGATATTAGTAAGCGGATTATTTACAACACGGTTAGCACAGATTCTTTTGTATGTTTTGAATTGATAATATTTCAGTGATCAAAGCCGGCCCGTTCTTGTAATGAAACAGTTTAACGTAGAACCGTTGGCACACGGTAGAAAATAAATAAATAAGTGGATACAAAGTGTGAAAAGCTTAGCACCGTAGTTTAATCGATTTTCTCGTAATGTAGCGACGTTTCCCTAAGTACTTGCCGGTTATAGCGTGACTTAAATTAAGTAGTTTGGCGGGGAAGGACTCTTTAGAGCGAGAATATCGCGAGGTTGATCGGATACTTCCGTTCGTGCAGGGCAGAGAGAGGTATGGACTTTTAATGGGCCGTCAAATCGTTTGGAGTGTAAGGCCGTAAACATTAAACCTACGTGCCAGGTGAAGTTGTAGATGCGAAAGAAGTAAACGTTAGGTGAAACAAGGGAAGCCCATTTACACGGAAACCTGTTAAGCGTTTCCCTTTGGAGGGAAAAATAAGGAAATCAGCGCAAGGAAGCATTCCGTCGGGCCAAGTAAACGTTCTTAATTTTCTGACATAATTCTCCTGGGGGTTCGTGCGGAATAGACGTTTTCCCCGCTGGCTCGAGTAGCAGGATGGTCCTTGTTAAAGACGCAAGGAGAAAGAAGGACGGTAAACAGAGACAGCCGAGGGGAATTGCGAGGAAACGAAAGTCGACTCGACGCGCGCGCGCGCGCGCGAGCACGGTACAATAATTGGAGAATGATATCTATATGCGAGACTCTCTTTTAGCAGAAACATCCTCACATTATATTTGAGGCTCGAACAAAAGCTAACAAAGGCTGCGCCAACTCGGGGAATTTTGAGAGGCACGTGAAGAATCGCAGACAGAAGCATGTTCTCGGCCTGTCCGAGACAACCTCCGATCGATACAAAAGAGACGTTCGCGAGGCAACTAAATACATCGAAACTGCCATCATTATCGATAAGGCCATGGTACGTATCCCGCGTTATTCCGCCGACCTCCGTACTCCTTTATTGTCGCGCGCGGAATTTTCATCGGATTCGTTGGGCCAATGCGAGGAAATAACCGACCCAATTACTGGCGACACTTCATAAATCCGAAAACGACCGCTTAACAATATCCAATAATGGCCTCGGCTCAATAACGGATTCGTTCTGACCCGTATTCCTCGCAATAATCTTACGTGAAAGCTCCCTTTAACAGGGGAAAAAAAATAAAAATGTTTTTCTTACTTCCACCCGCAGTTTGAGAAAAGAAACGGCAGTACCAGAGCTGAAGTCGTTCACGATGCCATCCAAGTCGCGAATATTGCTGATTTGGTAAGTTTCCCCGGTGCCGAGGTTTTTCTTGTATTCCAGCCGATGACGTTTAACGAAAGGTTCAATCGATCGCTTTCTTTTCAGTATTTCCGTACGTTAAACACTAGAGTCTCAGTCGTGTACATCGAAACTTGGCAAGGTGGAAACCAAGCCGTAATCGATAAGGATAAGAGTATCGATCTCGCGTTGCAGAACCTCAATGACTATACGATGCGGAGAATGTATCAGACCGTTCAAGATACCACACAATTGCTCACGTGAGTATCGTAGCGAGTAACGGGCAATTTTCTTATTCGCTCGGTTTGCCGCCGGGGGAAAATTGACTTTCGTTATACCCGAAGCCGAAGGCGAACGATAGAATCGACAGGACTGTCTCCCCTATCGTCACGCACTTGCAAACAACGCGATAACTTTGACATTTGCAAAAAAATATAAACGTCCAGCGATACGACGGGCTGATCTTTGTCCCGGCAAAAACGTCCATGTTAAATGGCACGAAAGGCAAATACATAACATTGCACGTCAGCCAAGAAGAGTTCTACGAAACTCTCATTGAATATACATATTTGATGACCGATCGAATATACATATTTACGATCTTTTTGTATCATGTAGTTATAATATTAATAATAATACATCATTGTGCTTAATACAGGTTATAGGAGGAAAGATTTTTCAGAAATACTTCAAGTTATTGTTTATTATTATTACGTAAATTGCTGTTTGCAATGTTTGCCAAGATTAGGACTACGAAGATTCCATTACCCGACGGCAATTTGTGCTAGCTTTGCTAGCTTTATACGTTATTTAGGTTTATCGGCGGGCCAATTTTCTAGCTTCCCGCGGCGAAATCCAAAGTAAAGATTCGTGTAATTCGGTGCCAACAGGGGCGAGACCTTCTCAGGAGGGGAATCAGGCGTGGCTGCGCCCGGTACTGTCTGCAGTCCAAAATCTGTCGGGATAAGCGTGGATCTCAATACTTACGAGCCCCATCTCCTGGCAGGCACCATGGCGCACATGATTGGCCACAATATCGGCATGGACCATGACGACGGAAGTAAGAATAAACACGAAACACGCTCTAACCGGGAAAAAGTCGCGACAGAATCTTTTACACGATAAATAGTTTGGAAGTTCTCAAATTATATCAAGCATTAGTGAAACTATGAAATAATAGCACTGTAAAATATTCTCTAAAGGGTATAAAATTAAAGCGTACTTAATTAAAGGGTACAAAAATATAAAAATTCACTAAAGTATGAAGTATTGTGCAAAGTACATCAATTCTATAAAATATTACACTGTAGGTGTAATTAAATTATAGTTTGAGGATAAACGTGTAGGAATAGGATATTTTTACATAACGAACATACATTTTTGAAGGATTTAGGACTTTTACGTGGATTCTTGTTAAAGGTTTTATAATTCTAACTTTTAGGAAGCGACTGCAACTGTCGTGACTGGCACGGATGTATAATGGCACAGTCTATCGTCGGTTTGGAGAATGTTCAGCCATATAAATTTTCTGAATGTAGCAAGGACGATTACATTGATGTCTTGAGAAGCTCAACTGGTCTTTGCCTTCTCAACAAACCGAACCAGGTTTCCCGATTTTTCGTATTTTACCAAATACACGTATAATAAAGCTTGTCTGTCTGTCCATGAATTAATTACAATTTAATTAGTATTCAGAAAATCGCACTGTAATTTATTAAGCAAAAAAAACGGAATTAAGTGTGGAGGTTATCGAGACTGTTGAATAATTTTACACGGTTGTGTGTTTACTGGAACAGGTTGAAATTAGGAGAACATGCGGAAACAGGGTAATTGACGAGGGGGAACAATGCGACTGCGGATCGATCACCGATTGCCAGGCAATCGATCCTTGCTGCGATCCAATAACTTGCAAGCTTACTAAAGAAGCGGAATGTGCTTCTGGCCCATGCTGCAGCGATTGCAAGGTAAATTAATCCTCCTTCTCCTTTTCGAAGTTTATGTCTTCGTAAAACGTTGTCGCACACGTGTAATTCAAAACATACGAGTAGCAGAAAAGTTTTATTTAACATAAACTGTAAAAACATTGCGGTTTGATTTTTCTTGTTATTTGTTGGTCATACGTGTAAGGTTTATTGACACTTTTAGTTGAAACTAATAGAAGTCTCGCTCCCAATTTGGACGAGCATTCTGAAAATGGGGAAACTCCAAAAAGGTGTTTATCGAATCGTTAAATGGAACAACATAATTTCAAATGGCACGGAAAATGGACGACTTTGTAGTCGTCTAGCGAAGAACAAGATTGAAGGAAATGTTTTTTATTCTCTTATCGTCCATATCGACGTAGTCCTATCTCTTGCACCTAAATTTTTGATTTACTCACAGTTTCAATATAAACCAGTAGAATATTTGGGTCGGATTCGTCGGTTTGAGGCAATCTGGTGAAGAGCAAGATTAAAGAGAATACTTTTTATTTATTTATAGTCGAAAACCACATAACCCGATTGATTGCATCTACAAGTATGATTTATCCACGGTTTCGGTTTAAATCGGTCAAATGTTCACGACGAATTCGTTGGTTTGAAGTATTCTAGCAAAGAGGAAGATTAAAGAAAATATTTTCTTTTGTCTTCGACATGGACGTAATCTGATTTTCTTTAGCTACGGGCACGCGGTGTCGTTTGCCGCGAATCGACGAACGAGTGCGACCTACCGGAAGTTTGCACCGGAGACAACGGCCAATGCCCGGCTGACGTTTACAAGAAGAACGGAAATCCGTGCTCGAACAATGCCGGATATTGTTTCAACGGAATCTGCCCCGCCCTCGATCTGCAATGCGAGCAGGTCTGGGGCTATGGCGGTGCTGCTGCCGATAAACAGTGTTTCGAGCAGTTCAACTCCAAGGGATCCATCAGCGGACATTGCGGAACCGACTCTTCCGGTCATTTCATAAAATGCGATGCGGAGTAAGTCCCTTACTCGTCTTTGCCCTTTTTATACCGATGAAACATTAAAAACCCTGCAATTAATAAGTACAAATGTGTGTCGACACATTTACACATTAATAAGTACAATTAACAAGAGAGTACCAGTAATTACACTGCGAATAATGTAATATTCTCGAAAAATCACGACTGATTTATTAGTCAGAGCAATTACATGTGTTGATTTTTCGCTTGTCACATGGATTTTCCATGAAAAACTTGACTAGCGGATTGTGAAGATTTTTTCGTCGTTTTTATTAACCATTTCTATTCTGTAGAAACGTTCGGTGTGGATCGCTTCAGTGCCACTTAGGTAATAAGCAACCAGTGATCGACGGGATGAACGAGCAGTACTCTATTACTATAATCTCCATAAAAAGTCGTGAATTTGAATGCAAGTGAGTTTACAGTTACGGTCAAAAAATGTTAATATTACGCTTTGGGGATTTTGCAAAAATAATCAATAGAAATCATGAAACGTTGGTATTTGGAGAACAATAATTACATTCCCTGAGCTTTGTTGAAAGACTTCATACTGGACCATATCGTAGTATTAGAGAATTAATTATTTACGTGGACCTGTAAGGGCTACTACCGGCAAAGTCGAAGGATCTGAAATGCCTGGCATGGGATTGGTTCGGGACGGTACATCTTGCGGTGATAATTTGGTAAGTTACAAATATCTGCTACAAGAATTGACTGCAAATAGTTTGCCACAAACATTTACTTGTATCAGTATTTGCCAATATTTACTTCTTTACTTATATACATGTATATTCAAAAATTTGCTATAAAAAAACACGATTCACGATAATTGTAACAAGATAATATCAATTACAAACCTGGAATGCAACGTTATTCTCAGCAATTTTGTCTGTCATTTAAAGATACGAGACAGCAATGTTAATAATCCACATTGTATATTTATCTAAGACTTCGAACGACAAAATTTCGATACCATCGAAGTATCGTTAATGATGTAGGTACAAAAATTCACTGTGAAATTTACGTTAAAGCTTTTCATCTTCTTATACCCATTAAAATGGCGCGGACGTTATTCATGCAGTTTGTGCGGTTAAAATATTATTCGATACGTTAAACCGATTTATGCAAAGCCCCCGGGATCTCGGCAGGGGCTGTTTAGGTTAATGGAATTTCTATGGAACTCGTTTCCTTTCGGAGCGCTACAAACCTACGTTCAAGATAACCGGGGAATGTGTTATTTCAGATTTGCGTAAATCAAACTTGTACGAGCCGTTTCCCATACATCGATCAAGAAAAGTGCCCAAGTAACCATAATAATAACGAATGCTCGGGAAATGGCGTAAGTTGGATCACCTTACATCTTTTCTCTTTTTAATTTAATTTAATACAATGAAAATATCGATGAAGGAAACAAGTGAAGAATTTTTTTATATATTTCAAAGAGACAAAAAATGATTTGTTTAAATCTAAAACCCTTGCATTTTAAATGCTATATTTGTATTTCTGTTGAGTTTACGGAATTGCAAAAATATTCTACAGAATTTTGCGGATTTCTGGGAAGCTTTTGTACGATTCTCAAAGTTCTTTTTGCTTTTCCTCGACGATAGGTGTGTACGAACATGAATAAGTGTTATTGCTACAACGGATGGAGTGGACCCGACTGTTCCATACAACAGGACATTCCGACTGCGGTGCCGACAACCTCTACCACTGAAATACCTGGTAAAACAAAGTCAGATAATACTCAGATGGAAAAGAAAGAGACCCCCTACGGTAAGTTTTAAGACTTATTCCTAATTTTCAAATGGTATTCATACGTTCGAAACGAGTTCGGAATGAGAAATCGAAGCTTTCATTTCTCTCGTTCGTCAAGTACCGTAATTACAAGGTAATTACAATGGCCGAAATCTCTGTGAAAAGGGGAGCAAAATTAATTTCTGCAAAATAGACAAAATTAACTTGATTAAATCTTTTTTAATTACTCTTACCGATGCATACATCATTATGTTTTTAATTAAATTCACATAGATATTATGGAAGCGCAATTGTTGCTACATGAAAGGACCAACTTGAATGCATTACATACATGTTTAACTCTTTCGTACATTGAATTTTGGACTAATTAACGAGTGATACAAAAATGATTAATGTAAGATTAAATGAACATGTTCCAATGTAATTATCGGATTATTAGCCGTGTTTCATTAAGTAAAAAGAGATGAATTTTTGAAGTTTGTTATTCGAGGATGCATTCGATGCATGACTCAGCTTCGATTTCCCAACTACGAAGTAACGATTACGAAATATAGGTGGCATTGAGGCCAAATGAGTAAGAAACCTTCGTCATTCGGCGCTCTTAAATAATGGAACAAGCGTCTAGCTGAGCCGAGATTTAAAGCGCTTATGTAAGGTTTCTCGCGCGGATGCACACACGTGCATCCCATGTATTCCTGTATGCATGTGTGTGCGTCTGTGTCGATACATTCATATATGCAGAGTCTGCAGAACCGAATACTTTGCCGTGATTTCGGCAAACAATTTTCTCGTTTACTCTAACAGCGGCAATTCTCACGGAGAATTTCGCGAGCAAAGTATTCGAGAGATCGATTCACAGGAGGATTCGAAAAAGGGCGTGTCGGTTTTTCGAAAAACACACGCAAAACATATTTGATTTGTTAAGAAACTAGCAAAGAAAATGACACATCGGAAAAATTGACGAGAATTCCCCCAGATCGAATAATCAAAAATAATCGACGAGTATAAATATTTGCAAGAAATGTGAATTACTCGGAAATATTTCACAGGTTCAAGTCCGTCGAAGTAAGAAAAATATTGATCAGTTCATAATTGTATCATCCCATTAATTTCATTTCTGGAGCAATTTATTGTTGAAGGCTTATTCCTTAAATATGTTCTGTATTTGATTAATTTTACGACTCACTTCCCCGTGGGCAAAGAATACCGCGAGTAGAGAAAGAACTGCATCTCCGGTTGTTGCAAGTTTGGATATGTAAAACGGGACCGGTAGGAGAATATCTCAGACTAGACAATGTCTGGCTTGCGTGAAAATACCGTAGCTCGATTATGCAGAACAACGAAACATGGGGAGACATGTACTCAAATGGAATATAAATAAGCTTTCTCGCCACTTTGTTTGCCCACTTGCACCGATCAATACGTCCTATATCCTCGACTCCATCTTTTTTCGCATTTCCCACCTTCTTCGTTCCATCTGTCCCTTCATCCTCCCGTATCTACAGTCATTTATCTAGATCGCAAGGGAGTGCATACTTTGTTTAATGCAGCAGCAATAATACTTCCCTTCTCAGGGGGACTATCGATTATCCAAAGATCAAGGTGTCGAAGCAGCCTAGAATGCCAATTTCACGCTGAGAAAGCAGCATTTTAGTCATGAAAAATTTCACACGCAACGTTACAAAGATCACAATATTAGATATGAGATAATTCTTCAAAGATTGCGTCACCCTTTGTATAAAATTGACGCGTCGTAATTGCTACTTTTTAGGACCTACGCTAACATTATCCCACGTTAATAAAGAAATACAGTGGACAATGAATATCGCACTAATTGATAAAACGCGCAGATCAATCGTTTGTACATCTTTTCTTCGTTGCAATTTATAATGAAGGACCGTCGTGACGTAAGGATCGATAATACTAGATACGTATTGCGATGGGATATTGGCGCGGGATTTAAATTGTCCCCCGTCGAATTGGTATTCCGTTAGTGTCTATGGCCGTATTATTCCTGGCAAGAACGAACGTCACGTTCGAAGATTTGCCCCTTTGGTGGAGGGCCGAAGGGCTGGCCTTCGACGCCTTATTCTTCGGGCCGATCTCGATTTCCACGCAGAAGGGGATCTTTTATAGAGCCGGCGACGACGACGACGACGACGACGACGACGAGGACGAAAAGAAATCGATTGGACGATAAGCGTACTCGACCGTTCGCCCTTAGTCGAATCCTCGCATAAAGTGCTACGTATATATACCTTGGGGAACATCGAGATCAGTTTAATACACGATAAGACGAAGACTCGTCCCTTTTCTCGCCCGGATACCCGGTTAGCCGCCTGATTATTTGGGGTCATACTATCAGCTGTGCACATCAAATTCGATCGAGCTTTGCTATGGCCACATATACACGTCTACATGTATATGCCAATAACGAGCGATAAGGGTGTTTCTCCGTTACGTTTGCCACTTTCCATTCGCGCAGCACATACAGCCCTCCGAACGAAGCCTATTCGATAGAAAAGAACGATCGAATTGCGGGTGAAAGCCTTCGCGATCTTACGTCTTACAGTCCCTTAACGAGGTCTTCGAGTTACTCTTTATCGGCTCGACAGAATTTTTCGAACAGCCCCGCGTGTCAGTTTTTCCCCCGGAATACACGTAGGGGCGAGAGGTGGGAGAAAGAAAAGGGGGACCATGAGAAAATTTCTCGCCGTAAAGAAAGTTTTGACGCGGGGAATCCACTTGGGAGGGTAAAGAATGGCTCGAAGCACCTATTTCCCGTCTACGCAAGGATCATGTATGGCACGAAGCGCCTCTAGTGTCCGTCTGCCGTTAAATAACTCCGCGCCGAGTAACTTCATAGCCGCGAATTCGAGGCCGAACGAAAAAAAAAAACCAAAAAAAGCACACACACACACAAACGAGCAGAAAACGGAATGACGAAGAGAAAAGAAAATGGCTAAAGAAAAGAGCGAAAGTATTAGCGGCGGTAGACGGCACGCATGATGGGATACAAACTGATTGGTCGTTTCAGAGGCGAAAAACCACAATCTTAGCACCGGATCGATGGTATTAATCCTGGTGGCGGTGGTGAAGGGCGTCTTCATTTGTTTTGCACTAATGGCTGTTTGCTACAGGTACAGTAGCACGCGTATACTTGAAAAGAGCCCACTGAGCCGAGCATCAGTCGGAGCTGAGTGGGTTCGAATCAACGCCTGTCGTCGTCAAGTAATTCGTGCCTAGCTGGATGATGATGATGATGATGATGATTATAATGATTAATAATGATAATGGTGATGATGATGAGGAGGCGTCGCACGCGGCCGTCAATGCTCTCATATATGATATCGACTAAATTCATATCGTTTAAGCATTATTTACTCAGTGTTCACTTATATATACATATATATACATAAATATTTATATGTATGTCTTATATATATATATAGATATATATATACATATATGGCTAGTTCGCCCCGGGGGATCGCGTTTACGTACTTGCCATGGAAACACGGCGAGGCGATATCACGATCACCGAGTGAATTTCAATTTCACCATTGCATATAGTATCTCTGTCGAGTAAATTATCGGAGTGCCAAATCCCGGGATACCTGTACGAAAATTTCGTTAAATCAGAAAAACCGCTTTTACCGAACGTACAGTTAAATATTTCCCCTACGTCACAGGATTATATCTGATGATTGTATCGTGACTTTTGACTGATCGAAGCTTTGAAATGCTATTGGGCCCATTGATTTGCTTATCGTTGAACCGCTGGAAGTTTTCGCCTCAGTTTTATCGGACATTCCTAGTGAAATCTTGATCGGTAATAATAAACAGCTGAATTGCATCGATTTATCATTGATATTCGCTGAATATTTCATCCCCTTGCCTCGCGGTGATGTTCCATCCTCGTCATAAACGCGGTCAGTGGTACACTACGAATCTGCCCGCGGCATATCAATCATCATGATAATAACTATGCCGCACGGGCCAGGGTTGTTTCTCTCCCGAGATGGGATTTTCGCGAACCAAGGGACGATCGTCATAACGTTCGCCGACGTTTTATCGTCAATTGTTCTCTGGAGAAATTTTCCTTATCGCCGGGACTTAGCGAGAAATTTCACGTCGAACGCCGACAAACTGCTATTCTTTTCGAAGGGAGATTTAACGTAGCTATTGACGGAGAAATTGAACACAACGCCGCACGTTTAGTGAGGAAATTTTGAGATTTCTCGTAAGGAACGATTTGATCGAAGGGTCACTCAAACTGGGCCGAAGAGTAAGTGTGTCGGGGGGAAAAGTCGGCCCTTGGCTCGCTGAATTCCGTGACACGATGGGATCGCCAATGTGCCAGCTGCTCGTATACCCTACTTATAGAATCACACGGAAGATGTCGACTAGCGAATCGTTAAAATTCACCGATGCGTCTCATCGATTCGATCTTCCTCTTAAACGGGTCGCGCTATGCAAAACGCGAGGTTGCTCGTTGAACCGTATCGTTGGAGCTTGACAAGGCTAATTCGCCAGACTCAAAGACCAAGGCATACCGGATATGGCGGCCCGGAAACGTGCCGAGCTTGCGAGATCAAGCGAAACTCACGAAAATCGAAGAGATTAATATGTATTGCGGTCCACGCATCGATGACCAACCGGCCAGAAACAAAGCTACCCTCAATTATTCCGTTACGATCGTTCGACCTTCATTCATGTCCCGCGAGTAGAAAAATAATTGGTTGCTCGCGCGCGATACTCGATGCCGTGTACCGCACACAAAAGAAACAATATGTATATGTATATGTATATGTGCTCATACTGGCTTCTCTGTTTCTTGTCTGTTTCTGTCTGTCACTGCCATCTCTGTCTGTCTGCATGCTGTGGGACGCTCGGATACGAAAATATCGTAAAACAAATTACTATCGAAATATTCAAAACCACCCGCATACCACGATCGACAATACTCCGCAAATTTCTCCGATACTCGCCATTTTCTGCCGATGTTTCTGTAATGTCCATGAAATTCTTGCTACATCATAATTGACAAAAATGTGCAAACGACGGTAACACGTGACTGTGATTGTTCGCAAGCACAGAGAACTACCACGGTTCTAATACCGTATTTTTAGTTGGTATGCTCATGTCGGTGGTAGGGGGTGTTTTCGTAGTATTTGCTCTGATGGCTCTCTGCTACAGGTCAGTCGTAGTACATAAAAACTTCTCCCTCTGTCTCAGGTTAGTGTGCAGAAACATACACGTAGAACATTTTTTGTATGTCCTTATCTATCTTTCTATTTCTCTCTTACTGTCTAGCTCTGTCTATTTCTCTCTCTGTTCGCCTACGTGTATATAAATGCATGACAAATGCACATATATACACGTTTCAGCGTCGTGTATTTTTTCCGTTTCGATTGTGTTTTTTCTCCCTTCTTTTCGTCGCTCTCTATCTTTGTTTTCTCTTTCTCTCTCTCTCTCTCTCTCTCTCTCTCTCTCTTTCTGTCTCGCTCACTCTGTCTTTATCTTTGCTGCCTTTGCCGAGAAAAGCCTTCGCTAACGCGCTGCGATACGAACACAATTAAGCCATAGGCCCGCGTTACAAGAACGAGTAATTTTCATTATTTAAGCTTCGTTGCTCGTCGTAATGACGAATCAACCGCAGAGAACGGTCGGCCTCGATCACAACGATTTTCTCCATTCTTCTCAACAACAGACTTTTTCATAAAATTACGAAATTCGATACTCAAGTTGCGCGCACTCTTAATTAATTATATTTTTACGCTTTGCTTGACATTTGATGACCAAAGAGAAGCATGTTTTCATTTCTTGCTTCACTGTGCAGGGATTTAACATTTGATACATTATAAGATTAACCTAGTGAACGAGTTTTAACGTTAATTGAACAAGAAGAAACGTTGGTTCACGATTACGTCGACCGGTGCTGCAGTGAGAAAGCTTCTGATTAAACCGCGAAATTTATATCTTATTTGCATTAGAGCTTCGGTAATCTTTACTTGTATTTCTATAGCTATTAAAGGGCACCCACGCAGGACGTGACCGTTCGATCGGTATTCCGACTTGTCCAAGCACATAAATAACTAAAGTTTGAAACATCATGAACGGTCCATTGAATTCTTGAAAAACACACGTACGCCATTACTCAATTGTCCTATATTCCGAGGACTGTGCAATTTTTCCATTGCATCTTTAATGTTCCCGCGAAGAGTCATGAAATATTGATGAGTATTTCGAGGCTTTTCATGGAAAGCTCGGAGAATTTGCCTACGTCAGGGGAAAACGATTGGAAGGAAAATGGAGACGAATTGAGTGAATGGGTAAAAAGTTGAGTAACACGCATGGCAAGATATCGGTCGAAGGTCGACGTCCATAATGCAAGAGGGTGGCCACTGAAAATGGCTGCTGGCTGTGGTAATTCCCCGAAATGTGTATTCCTTGAAATTTTTTCCCTTTCGATGGAACAACTCGCGGTCGTTGGAAACGTCGAACGGGCCAAATCCGATTGTATTATTCCATTATCCTGCACGTTATGGCAGCCACCCTCTCGCGCACGCCACGCTTCAACACTTTTACTGTTGCTCTCGGTGTATCTCTCGTCGGTTTTTCAATTATCCTTTTGGTTTTTGCTCTACGGCTAATGTCTACTGCCATGGAAAAAAGCCAGCTCAGAATCACAGGGCTTATGAGGCCAGCTGCGGGTGTACCAATTGTCACTGGTCGATCGTTTCCGTTCTATCGCATGCGAGAATGCCATCGTTCACCGGGCCCTGTATTATTACACTTTCTCAGGTTCAGCTACCTCTCCGTAATGCGTCGTCGTCCACTAAACACGAGGAAATTACGAAGCTAGATTTCTCTTTTCATGCCTCTCCAGGCATCTGTCAATCTCGCGTACCCTTTATTTTGTTCATTTAATAAGTATAGGTACGAGTACAGGTATCCTTTGTGTAAGATGGTAGTTAGGTCGTTGGCATAAATAGCCTCGAGTTGTGTGGGGGCGGGTGAGAGGGGATGCAACCACTCTCAAGTTTTATAGCATTCATTTCTTTCTTATTTATACATAACATTTTTAATTGGGTCAGAAAATTAAATGAATCAGATTTTTCTATGAGAGGGCTAAACTTTTTCTAGGAGCTCTGAACCCTCCCCCGGCCTTCTATTTACGCCAATGAGTTAGGTTCTTATAAAGACTCGTGTAATTAGAAACCGTGTTATATGAAACGGAGAACCACTGGAGGAGACCATAAAGGAAAGTTATACTCTAAATGCTAATTTCCTGTTAATTTTTCTGTACAGTCCGGATTGTTGCTTGGTTTACAGTTTTTTTCCTTTGTAAGTTGATAAAAAATTCATATCGTCGATTTCAGAGAAATATATAGTAGTAGTAGAAAAATATAGTTTCTTTTGAACGGTGCTTTTATACTTCTACTTTTATACTTTTATAGCTAGAATTTAATTTACACCGAAGAAACAAGAACAAAGTATAATAATACATATCCAGAAAAATTGATAAGTGACAAAATAAAAGTCTAAATACTCTTGCAGAAATCTTAAGAATTACAAACTACACTTGGGAATTTCTGATAGTATCAAAGACATAATTTTTTGCATAACAATTAACGTGTTAACAAAAAGGATTCCCAAGAAAAGAATGGAAATCTAGGAAAATAACATCCAACACAATATCAGGGCTTTCCCCGCACAGAAGCTAAAAAGCGAATGAAGTATCATATTATACCGAGGATACCTGTACCTAGATCATATGTTTCGGTGAATAATCATAATTACGATAAACCATCGTTAATGATCTATCTGGGAAAATACTGTCATTTCCATTGCACATCGAGATTCAATTGAAGCCGAATTATATTTCACGTCGTTCGTGCTAAAACTTCGTTGACCAAAATATCAATAAAATGAAACATGTAACAAAATATTTGCTTTGTGGGGTCCGTTAATTCCATTAGCACGAAAGGCATAAGTGGAAAAACGTTTTGTAACCGAACGTACGAGGGCCAATTTAATGATTTTAAAGTGGTCAAGGCGTTTAACCTTGACAATATTGCGTTCAATCGAATGAGAATCACGCGAAGATGGGAATAATGTGAAGTCACTTTCGCAAGAAGAATTCTTGTAGAGAATACCTCAAAGTCTGAGGAAAAGACGAGGCACGATAACGAGCCGTAGGTATATGGTAGCCCCGATAGCTCGAGCCCTTACACGGATAATAAATTTCGAATCATCGATCATACAATTTACAATTCCCTGTCCATTGGGAATTTTTACAACTGTCGAAGATATAGTCGTCAATGTAACCGTTCTATCATTTTACCCAATGTGTTTTCCCACATTGGACATCGTACAATGAGATTTTTTTTGACTAACTGTCGATATGTCAACGATATGGTATTTCTTTGAAAGTGCAAAACAATGTATGACGTAAAATGTAGGTCACAAAAAACATTGGACTTCGATTTATCTGCACGGAATGAAGAGACGTAACGAATATCGTATTTCCGTCCATTTACTACATAAACTAGTAAAATGGAGGACAAGTAGAACAGGTTACCTAGGGATTTTACGTAATCATCCAGACGTATCCTTGACGTATGTCTGACTCGATAATTTTATCAATCAAAGTCCTAGAACATACTCCCAGTTTTCCTAGCGAACCCCTGCTTTACTAGTGACGTAGCGTGTTTACGATTCTTCTTTCCGCGCGTACTTTGACGAGAAAAATTCCCGGCAATCGAGTGCAGGCGAAACATTGGCGACTAATTGTCAACATCCAGGAAATCATGATCGATGGTTCGGGACAATTGCCGTTAGCCCATTGCTTAGATCGCTTAGAGCTTGCATGCGCCTTCTCCTAGTTTTTTCGTGTTTTAACGTCCACACCGTGTGTCCGCGACGGTTTTCATAATCTCTCGAATCCCCGCAGAAGGAAGAGCACCGTCCAGAAATACGACCCGCCCTACTCGCTGAAACCACCACAGAAGAACTACCTCGGCGTTCCGAGGAACCATCACCGGGAAGCCGCGACCTTGGACAGCGTCAGCAAGATTCTCACCTTCACCAGTATGCCTCAGTGCAGGTACGATCGTTTCGTTAGCCGAGCGTAGAGCAAATGAAAGGATAGACCCAACTCTTTCCTTATTATTCGACATTATACAGTAGACTCCCGTGTAACGCGGCCAATACCTTACACGTTCCATCAATTGGCTTTATAGTCAATCGTGCTGTACGAGAATTTTTCTCCTATAACGCGTATAACTTAAAGTCACATGTTTCGAATGATTATTGCTATTTTTGATTATTTTCTATGATTTATCAAATAGGATAGTATTTTAACGATAAGTGGCATATATACGCTGTTGGTTCAAAAAACATATTGTTACACATATTCCTGTGTAATGTTATTTGGCGCTTATAGGAATTCGCGTTGTCGGATTTCCCGTCATACGGGTGTCTACTGTACACCCAATCCTTTTTTTACGCATTTTTTTCCGATGGCCCCTGTTTTCGTAGGAGATCTATTCACTTCTATTTGATTCTTTTCTTTTCATTTAGAATTAATCTGGTGTTAATTTAGTTAAAAAAAATAGGTTTAATCCAGTAGTCTGAGTTTTATGCGTGAATAGTGGTAGTAAGGTTATTTTTTTCGCTATGTACATATATAACTCTCGCTTATGTAAATTTGTTTAATTAACCAATTTTTTGCTAGAAAGCTATAATCTAGCGAATGATCCTAATATAGAACGCGATTGAAAATTTAAAAATGAATTGAGACTTTGCACGATGGACTACACAGAACTTTGTGAGGAATTGTTGGGAGCAGAAAAGAAGGGATCAAATCAAAAATGTAGAACCGAGGTTATTGTTAAGACACATAAATTACCATTAGAGCGACAAAATGTATTCAGCGTAATTATAATACCATCAATTACAATGACATCAAATATAATTATAATGAGAATTATAAACATCGAACGAGCTAGAGGTGAGCTCAATGCGGCCTTTTCATAAGTTTGTATTACTTTTTGCGCGATCTTCTTATTTTTGAACTCAATCTAACAAATATGTATAAGAGTATAGTATTTTTTAACGTGTTTTTCTCTGTCGCCCAGGCTATCGCGTAAAAGAAAGGATGGGGTATACCGCATAATTCCCTAAATATATTCCCAAACAATGCCACTGACTTTAATACCCGATATCCTTTTACTCGACGATTAAAATTATGGTATATACTTTGCGGGCAACATTATTTAACTCGCCAACACATGATACCCATTTTCGTGATCAATAATTTGCACAAACGTACGGATCCGTACGCAAAATTTCCCGATAAATATTGGATAACAAAATATTAGGTAAAAAAGACCACACCGTTTCAACAATGTTTATGCAAAGCTACAAAGCTTCCCAGTAGATATTAGCTAATTATTAGGTCAGAAATTACTAGGCAAAAAAATACCGCACCGTATTAACACTGTAGAACGTATCGATATTAACGATTACCAATGACTAGCCGAACTGTAAGATAAATTTCATCATTAACATTTCATGCGTACTCGCCAGACGGTCATTCATCCACTTACATAATTATTCACTCTCCTTGCGTTCACATTTACACTCTCATATCTCGACTCAGTACTGGTACTCATAATCATTAAATTGTCAGCCATCGCTCAAGACTCGATGAGACGGAATATGGCATTTTCGCAGCTTCGATCCGGTTGATCAATTACTCGAGTCTGACCGATCAGTCTCTTACTGATGACACTAACGATCGGTAAACTGCCCGAAATCGTCAACTCACTCAATCGGCTTACGTTAGATGTGTTTAAAACATGCTTAATTAGCCGTATTAGCACGAACACGGCGATAATAAATATTCCTATTCTACTTGGCCGAGGAGATCGCTGAAAAATTGCATCCGGTTAAGAGCAGATGAAGAGAAATCTTTTCGACTCTCCCCCCATCGCAGGAACTAGCAGTCTTTCGATTTCGGAATAGCCAGGATAAATGCCGGTGGGGACGATAAATGTCTCGTATGGCTGTACCTCATGCATAATGTACAATAGGATAGGAAGGCAAAAATAACGTGCGATACCCGCGGCATGCCTATATTAGTATATTTCTAGCCGCGGCGAGACCCAACGCGTGCTGTTTCGGCCCCTGAATAACGTCGACGCTGCAGACGGGCCAAGACTCAAGTAAGTCTCATGTGTCTCGCCGTTATGTCATGCTAGAGTATTGCTGATCCGTTCATGCCGAATGTCCATTTCGTTCGTTCCTACCTTACCGACCGAACGAGCACACGGGAAACCGTCGGTTAAAGAAGATCGAAAGTAGCATGACTAATTCCCCCTAGTTTCTACGAAAACGATATCTGCCTGCCGGGTAAAAGGATTATGTGCCAACCACATTAGCGTGGGCGGTACGAGCTATTCATCCGCTACAGAAAAGACAAATTTTCTCCCCCGAGATCTTCTCGTACGATACATCCAGCGATTCTTCCAAGAAAATCCTACGTACCCGGAGAAATGCAATGTCTATGTTACCGTGAAAGACCGAAATCACATAATCGCTTGGTGTATGTCAGAAATATTTGTTAAATACCCTTATTTCTGACTTACACCGGTAAATGTCGACATTCACTATGCACTAATGGTGAATGCTGAACATGTCGGAGATTTATATTTTCTTCTCCGTAATTCAGTCGCTATAAAGCGTCACAAGGGTGACGTAACTTTTTCGCCTCTCTTTCTGAAAGGAGAGACCAAGAATTTAAAACACACAGTACATTCTATATGAGAAAAGAAAATAATAGTAATAAAAAAATTACTTATGTGATTCAAATCTTATTTATTGCAACAACTTAAACTATTATGACACTTTGAATTGCACATAAGACTGACAAAGCTGACTGACTCTCAGCAGAACAAAAGATTTGACGGGAGAGAGCCAGTCGTCTCTTTGTCGGCTCCTCTCTTTTGGACCTCCACCAGAGCATATCTGTGATTGTCGACATACACCGGTGAGAGTCCCGAATGTACAAGAATGTAATGAAATATTCGATCTTTCACCGATGTATTTGGTATGTGTCGACATTCACCGGTGAATGTCGATATTCTCCAATTTCGGTCTTTCACGGTAACATCTATACGAAAAATCTTTCCCAAAAATGAAGAGAGACAAAACCGTGTGCGTCATAAAGGCGTCTTGTTTACGTGGTTTTTCGAGAAGTGTCGATACCGCTGTTCGACCCTTGTTATTCGGGCTGTATGAAAGAACGGTTGATCGATAAGTCCATGGGATTTCTTTATGGGGTAATGACGTATCGTAAAAACAGGATACTAGCAACGACGGATGAGCAATACCGCGGTAATATTTCCAAGCGAACGACTTCGTAGACGTGACAATCGTTTTTTAAGCACGACAGTGGGAATGTATAGCTCTTAGACCAGAATTCTTTGTCCTTATGATCGTGTAAATTTAGTAACTGTACTCTGTAAAGATAAAGTCGTTTCTTGATTTGAATGTAACTCAAAATGACACTGATCAAATTCTATACGTCTTTCTTCTCTCTCTCTTTCTTTCATTCCACCTAGTCCCTGTCTCTTCTTCTCTTTCTCTTTTTAAGGGGTATTTTTAGGTAATTCCGAATTTTGTCTTCTCATAATTGTTATTCTATGAAAGAGAGAAAATTCAAGTTTTTAAAGCGAACGTCGACAATTATATTTAACGTTTTTTATTCTGTAAAAAATATTCGGACAAATATAAAGGATGAAAGTCGATCCCCGAAATTATTACTTAAGTATTAAAAAGAATTTTATTTAAATTTATTACGAGCAAAAGTTAATTGCTAAAAGCAAAGCAAATAAATTGTCATGTCTTTTATATCGTTGTACTATTACACATTCTATGAACCTGTAAGAAATGCAATTATTTAAGGGGAAACACTGAGACGAACTGCGATCTTATAAAAACGGATGAGTTGATGGATAATATTAACGGCACTTATTCATTTATATGAAAATATCTAATATGTGTTTACTATTACATAACGGCACGATGCATCTGGACTGACAAAAACATTTCATACCACATTTTTTCAGTCCATAATTTCCATTAAAATCATATATCATGTTACATCATATTAAATTCGTGGCCAGGATTTCACTCTTACCCAATAATGTAATCCTTAAGATAGATTTTATATAATTCTGTGTAGTAATTTCTGAAGTATTCATTGTAGAATTCGTCATAATTTCAAGTTAACAGAACTTGTCATATCGTTTCATTGTATTCATAGTGAAGAGAAAAGATTTCTTTGACTTGTTTGTCGCAAAGGTGTATTTAATCTGCCAGTTCGATTAACATACGGCCATTCCGATTCGAGAAATTGCCAATTGTTATCCTCTACAAAATCTTCTTGTTGTCTCGAGCGATAATATATTCGCCGCGGGAAAAATAACTCGGGAGTGTAGTAAACCGCATGCTCAAATCTTGAGGACGTAATCGCTGTAGCTTTTTTATTTAATCCCAGTGGTCTTTTTCGCCGTTGTTGCATGTGTCATTGCACTCCATTGTACAGCACATGGTTATGCACACGTAATAAATGCATATATATCCTGCGATTGATAGAAACGGGAGTTAATAACGTCCGTAAAATACGAAAAAGTTTTGCCGTAGGGAAAGCACACGCACGTCGCTGTACGTTCCACTTGCACTTCAAGAATGTTTCTCTAAATTTACCGTAAAGACAAACGCGATTACGAGAACAGCCGTTGGGATATTCTCGTATCGATTAGCCTCACGGAAAGCTCATAAACGTACGGGACAAGGCCAGTTTCGAGTGTCCAATTCCGCCACTTCACGGTCCTTTATTAACATTTATCAAAGTAATTCAATATTCTACTTTACTGGCGCACAATTGTCCTTGTCCCATTTTTCGCCCCATTTCAAATACCTTTCATTCTTCAAACAAACACGTCATTTTCGCGGAAAACAGTTGGATTTATAAGTTGCATGGTTTCAATTCTACTCCGAGGCAAATACAAACAACCAAATAAGATTAATTTATTAACCAAGATTTTCACCATTCGTATGAAAAATTACCCGCAAGATGCCTAGTTTTAAATTACCTACCAATATGTCCTCTTTAGAAAATTGTTTACCTTATGGTTTATCTTAACTCCGAGGAAAATTTCTGTTACAAAACGTACAATGAAAAACACAAACGGTTTTCCCGCATGAGAAATTCCTGGAAATCAAAGTTATGACACGGCCAATATTTGTCACACGAGAGACTGTTTTATCGTAGAATGTTTAGCCAGGATAATTTCAATTCTCCGGCAATTACGTGAGCTTGAAGGCAAAATGTCACGGTGAAACATTGACGTTCGTGTACAGCACAAGCATGATTTGCGAGTCGTCAGTCTTGTATATTGCACCTACCCGGTACCGTGAGTTTACTTTGCGCAATGTAATGCATTCACGCGAATCAAATAAAGAGATCGTCCTACAAACGTTCATCATGCACGGCACATCGTCGGGAAAAATGAAACGGAAGGGTCACACAGTCATATAGCTCCGAGGTAATTCGACGTGTCGTGAAATGTCACGTTTTATTAAAGCAAAAATAAAATGGATTGAAAGTCAAAATTAAAAAGTTAGCAGCTCATGGCGAATGCTTTTTCGCACTACTAACGAATGTTTAATTTATCTATCTAAATTAACATAAAAGCAGAGGGTTGTTTTATCGTATTATACCAACATTAAATATTTGCATACATATACTACAAATCAAGTTTTAATCGCTTTATCCATCTCACCATCACATCGTACATTTCACTGACTTTGTTTTGCATTACGTTATTATTTTCCCCTGACATTTAATGCAGTATAATCCGACCTGCGCATTTTCATAAACAACTTTTCAAGCAAGAGTTTTATTGGTATATTTAACGAGGTCCAAGTTGATGTAAAAAAAAGAACAGCGAATAGAGGAATTTTATTTGTCCGACATCGACAGAAGCACCGGGCATGAAAGTGTGTGTGCGCAGTATGTCCCTGTACGTGTATACATCGGGAAAATCGTTGTAGAATTGCGCTTCTGCTCACGTAGCCAATGAATAACGATCTACATAGTAGCTAACTCCTGACAATATCGCGCCTCGAATACCTCCGAGCTGTTAAGTCGACGATAATGCGTGATAATTCTCAGCCCCGTTGACCCTACCGGCGCTCTGTCCTCGACAAATGCAGAAACGTGCTCTATTGTTGGCAAATACTGCTAATCTTAATGTCTGCCCTACGGAACCGCGCAAAATACTCACTAAAGATTTCTACTTTATCGATCATTCATTTTCATTGCCAAAAAAGGAGATTTAAAATGAAGTTCCACCAATGCAAACGTGTAACTGTGTACACTGACTCAAAAAAGTCTCCATACACTTGGGTAGAATTTTTAAATGTAAATATTATTACTTCATAATGTATTTACAATTATTTTTTGAGAAAATAATGTTTGAAAACAGTACAAAAATGGCCTCTAAATAACGTGACATATTAGTTTCAAATAAAGAGAAAAAAGGTATATGCAACTTAAAGAAAGATCTGCATGGTGACTTTGTTGAGCCACTGTACGTTGTAGCGAATGAATGCATTATTTTGAAGATTTTTATCAAGATGTTAAACCTAGTGATAAAAATTAACTAAGATGACTGAATTGAATAAAAGCACCGCAAAAAGTATTCCACACTAATGTTCTTGGATTCAATTTTTTATTTTAAACCGTAAAATGTTTATTCGAATTGATCATTCAATGTTTTGAGTGTTTGATTTAACCAGCAATTTTTATCACTATACACGAATGCAGATTTTGATCGTAATTTTGTGAGGAATTTAAGCTCGTTTTTCGTTCAAACATACGAATCAATATGATATTAAACCCAGTGATAAAAATTAACTAGCATGAATGAATTCAATAAAAACATAACAAAACATTAAAATTCTTGGATTCAATTTTCTATTTTAAACCATTTAACGCTTATTCGAATTGATTATTCAATATTTTGGACGATGCCTTGGACCGATAATTTTTATCACTATATTCGAATGCAGATCTTCGCCGTAATTTTTGTGAGGAATTTAAGCTCGTTGGTTTTGTCTGAGCAGTCTGGATTGGCGGATCGTTGAATTTTTCTGACTGCATGCGTGTCACGCCTTGGCATTTCAGGGAGCATAAACCGCAAGGGAAGAGGAACAGCGGGGACGAGGAAGACGGAGGTACGGGAGCAGAGGAGGCTGTCTCTTTCATTGATCTTGGACCAAACCAAAATATCACAAAGTTTCCTGAGAAGGGAATTTTAAAGAAACACGGTGGTTACGGTATTGTAATGCCTGATACTTCAGTAACAGAAACACGAACAAACAGAAAAAACAGACATTCTTGAATTATATGTGCACGTTTTTACCACGCACTGGATGTATGCTAGGAACTCGTGGATGAATCAATTTAAGACCCAAAAATATATGTTTCCTTTGTTAGTACTCCTTTACGTTATACATACAATTTGTGGTAAATGAATAACAGTTGTACATACAAATATTGTATTCGTCAACAACTTTGTGAGTTATCAATGATATCTATTTTCTGAATTTACTGAAAGGAATCAAGACACTTTTTCTAAATTTTCATGTGATATACAAAAACAAGGAGTTGGTATGTTTGGAAAATAATCATTTGAGTTTCATGCATCTTATCCGCGTGAAAGTTTATACACGAAATTCAATCTGGCAGATGTCTTTCAGTAGGTAATTCTTTGTCTTCCATTATGCGTAGTATAATTTTAATGATAAATGATTAAATTCGCAAATTATCGAAATTCCAAAGAACAGGCAAGAAAAAGGTTAATGATAATTAGTAGGTATATAATCAAATATTTAAGTTGACAAACTAATATTTCTGAAAATGAAAATCAATACGTCCTTGAAATGACACTAAGGATTCCATTTCGAAAAAAATAGTGTCATCTTCGATACTAAACAATCACAGCAAAATAAAGATTTCACATTTCACTGAGTTTCACAAACATTATCCCGCAACACCTTTAAATTCCCATCGTCTGTATTGATGAAAATTGATTTAAAATTGATTATTGGCAAGTCAGATTATCAAGACTCTAGCATAACTTTATTTTCGTTGCACATACTTGTAAGGCTCTGCCCCGAAGACGTTTGCCAGGTTGAGTTTCGTAGACCGGAGGGTCAAAGGGCAAGGATCGACGGCGTGGCAAGTGGAAGGATTATTAACGTAAGACGTTGTAGGTTTAGGCGGAGGTGGGGTTCCGATGTCGAACGTGAAATGCACGTTCGATACCTGCGCGAATCGGTTGAACCAGCTGAACGGTTACCACGAGGACCTGGTCGAGGCGTTGGAGGAGGGTCGACGAAAATTATCGAGCACTCTATCCGGAAGCGGAAATCACCTGGTGGATGACGGGCTGCGCAAGTCATTGGCCGATCGCGGATACACGAGCGACGGGTACCGCAAGGACACCGACGGCCAGGACGACGACGAGGACGACGTTCACGCGCAACAACCCTGCGACCCCATACGCATACGCAACCTCGAGGACATCATTCGCCAGCTCGAGCATCATTCCGTCAGGCACATGAGTCCCAGCGAGTCCGAGGAAATACGGATATCCGAGAGCGATCCCGATCGTCATTACAGAATAGATTCTTCCGTCTGCAGCGAATCCTCCCAGGGGTAAGTCTTTTATTCGCTCGATCGAACAGGAAGACGTAAGATTCCCCGACGGAATATCCTACGGCCGACAAAAATCCAAGCAAGGAAACTTCTCGTAATTGTTTACTTTAAGGGAAATGGCGTCGATAAGTGTGACCTTAGAATATGTTGTAGGCCTGTTGGTTCTGTATAAGTCACTCTGTGCTTGAATTAATCGACCGTCAGTCACAGTTTTTGAGAGAGCACATTTTAAAAGTTGATCATTTGCTGTCGTTAGCGAGTCCTTCTCCGTTCTGTCAGTATTCATTAAAATGTTTACGTTGTTGTACCAATATTTTGTTAATCGTTGAAATCAAACTAATAGTAGTCTGTGATTGGCATTGAATCGTGTTACTCCAACATGTAGACGACTGATTACCATTACAACATATTTCCAGGTCAAGGTCATTGACAAGATAACCCTTAACTCCAACATTTACGAAAGTTCTTGTTTTCTTGTAATTATCGTAAAGGTGCGAAGACTGTTTTCCGGCGGGATATTCGGTCGTTCGGTAGGCTGATTCTCGAATTTATCTTATTAATTTCCTTACGTGCAAAATAGCCGTAGTTCTGCCGTACTTGACGAGGATAGAACGAACGAAAAGAAGAATGGAGCGATGCCGCTTCTGGCGCTTCAGCATTTTGCTTGGCCGCGGCCTTTTCTCTTTCCCGTTTTGCTTTCCACACACGTACATGTTATACTTCACGAAACCGATTTTGCCTATCTGTCGTCCGAAGATCGATCCGCCGTAAAGTCGCCCTTATTACGCTTTCCAAAAGCTTGCGCATTCATCGCCAACAATTCTCAAAGCACCGGAATCGTCGTTCTAATTCGGGTAATACTTTAGGCCGGTCTTAATCGAGTAATTCGCAATGACGAATTTCAACCGAGGAGAGAAGACTAATTAACAAAAAGCTCGGTAATCGGCTTATGCGATAAACCAGATACATATTTCTTAAAGTCCGAAGAAAAATAACTAAGATAGTGAAAGAACATTGAGACACCGCTTAATTCGATTTAACAATTCGTTCGCCGTTTCAAGTGTCAATGCAGAGTCTGTTTATACCTTTATAAGGACACAATAATTGTCCACTGATAGGGGACGAACATTGAGATTGCTACTTCTCGTTCCGTTTGAACTCGAAAAATCGGGGAACGGAGTATAAAGATCTGTTCCATTGAAATACCGACGAACGTAAATTGCAAGAAAGTCATATCGGCGACAGATAAAAGCGCGTAACGGATAACGGTAGACAGATAAGACAGAGACGGGACAAAGGCGCTTAATAAACGGATAAAAACATGTGATATCTGCGAGGAGACGCGTGGGTGTAGGGCAAACGATACGCGTAGGAATGCACTTGTCCGGGAACTGACAGGATTTCCTGCGCAGAAGCAGAAGATGCAGCCGCGCACGTGACGACGATCCTAGATTGAGCTACGGTAGATATCGGCAGCCGTCGTCTCGAAGCCCGTACGGCTCTCATCAGCACGCTCATCAACACTCCCATCAAATGCACGAGGAGGAGAGTATCTATGAAACTGCCGATCCTGACAGAGGCTCAAATACTAGGGGTGAAACGCCCGATAGCGAAAGGTATCGCAGATCATCCTTAAGCTACAGAACCTTAGATGTCTATGTTCCTAGCTCGGACTATCATTGCCATTACCACTGACATTGCCATTACTAGATCGTCGAGTCCTTGTACCGTCGCACGCCAACTTCACGATCGATCACCGTCCTGCGATCTCGCAGTTCTCGCAGTCTTTACGGGTTTCCCCAGTTTTCACAGTTATCGCCCACCGCACTACTCACCCTCGCTCGACTCGAGTTTTCCGATTCCTACTGAACTTCTCTCCCGCGATCGATCACGTCAGAGAGAAAGAAAGAGACCCCCTGGAAAGAGCGTTAAAAAAAGGTCAGTCCTTTCGGGACATTGAACTTTCAAAATTCTAGCAACGTTTCCTGCGTAAATAAATATTTGACCGCTGAAAACAGTCTAAGATTCAACGTGAAAGGTTTGCAAGTTTCCCATGTAATTTTTCTGTTGAACACAGTGCAGAGTTTTGATAAGGATATTAAAAAACACTTGCTCATTTAAGGACCGTCCGCAACAGCTTTTACGGTCCGATTAATACCGTTTAAATCTTCAATATTGCTAAATTAGAAAATTGAAATAATGATTCACCAGCCGGCTAACCTTCCCCATAACCACTCGGCCTTTAGCAGAAAATAATAAACCAGAAAACTGAGATGGCGCGTTCCTCGATGCAAATATTTTGCATTTCCACGAGCGCGATTCTTCGAACCGTTTGCTGAAATATTAAAGCAAGTATAAATAGACTCGGCATGTCCTTAATTACGGTCGGCAGGGGAACGCCAAGGAGTGATGATTTAAAGTTCGTCTAGGATTTTCCTTCTTAAACGTTGGAGCGCAATGAAACGTTAAATTCCTGTACACTCGCTTTTGCCTGCACATCACGTTTTAGCCGCTTTCACGATGTGCCATGAATGCCTATTCGTACGTTTTGCCGATAACGGATATGTCGAAGATGCGCGAAATTGCTAAGAGATGCAGCCGGCAGGTATTGTACCTTTGAAATTAAATCCGTAGTGAAATGCGCCGTGAGAATTGACAATCGCATCTCTTGGCAACAAATACGAGAAAATCTTTGACATTTCGCCGTTACGTTTTCTACACTCGATCGATCCTTTTCTACGCTTCTCTTTGTACAAAAATTTGCTTCGCTCTTTCACTCTCTCGACTTTCTCAGTTCTCCGATGTTCTCTCTTTGAATTTCTCTCACCTTCTCGATTCTTCTCTGCCTCTCTTTTTCCTCTATGCAACACAGAAGCAGCGTTGCTGGGTTGGTAGTTTTTCAAATTGTCAGCTATTCGTTCGTTACTCCGGTCTGAGGGACGGCGAAAAATTCTAGGGAAAATTCTAACTCAGGAATTTCCTGACGTATCGGCCGTTTCTTCCGTATTATTCGATGGAAAACCAGCCTGGCAACTCTGCGCATAAGCGACTTTTCTTAAAGCGCATTCGATGCTTCTCATTGTCGCGGAGCTTGGCAGTTTGGTCGTTAATCGATGCTTCCGGACGTCCGTAAAGTCGCATACACTCGAGGACTCGATCTCGCACGTTCCTCTGAAAAATTCCTACCGTTGGGAAATACGTATACGCGTATGACGATTTGACGGTTGTGTCGTGGCATGACGGGACGGCATTGTTAGTCGTTTCGCCGAGGACACGGTTTCCCCATGGAGAAACGCAGGACGTTCGTAATGCGGTATTAGTGGTCGTGGAATAGATCGAATGGGGCTGTGTAATGTTGTTATTTTCTAGTGATGCATTTATTCAAGCTCAACGACAGTTAGCCCGGTGGACGAGTGAGGACGGAGTGCAGCATCGACCACCGCAGCAGCAGCCGCCGCCGCCGCCACCGCCGCCACCGCCGCCACCTCTTCCTCCGCCACTAGCTATCAGCACGTGTATGCAGCCGTTGCAGCATCAACAGCGACAGCGACAACTACAACAAGAACAACAGCAACAGCAGCAACAGCAGCAGCAGCAACACCAACTGCCGGTGGAACAACTGCCATTTAAGCAGCGCGGCTATTATCCATTCCCGCCCCACACTAATAACGGCCTCGGCAATGGCGAGGCCGGAAATGCTCAATCCCAACAAGAAAAGTCCCCCGACGTTCGTGGAATCGATGTTAATCACTTGCCTAATATTAAAAAATACCCACTAGACGATAACTTTAGTCTAGATTGTAACATAAATAATGGTTCCCCTAAAGAATTAAATACCAACCACACTAGTGATAACGAAAATACTGCCCTACTGCCCCCTTCGCATTTTCCCGAGTACAAGCATTGATAATTATTAACCGATGACAGATAGTGTCTAAACGCATAGTGGTGTGATTTAATCTCGAACTCGCATTTTATACCGAATAGTGTAAATAACGATAAACTATTAATCGCGACGACGACAACAAGAACAACAAGAACAACAAGAAAAACAACAACAGGTATTAAATTATAATAAATTAAGATAATCTATATGAAATGTTTATTAATAAACATTAGTAAAACGATTTACTCAAAGACAATTTACCTCTCGTTATTGTACGTCATTTATCACCAGTTCCATCACGTACTCCTCTTCCGTTTAATTATTTAATATTATTTAGTTTGGAGAGAAGTACGCTGTTTAAATGTACTAAATGGTAAGTATGGAGTCTGAATAATAATGAAACAATATATCTAAGTACTTTTCGAAATTTATGCACTTTCTCTGACACGTTAAAAGTAACGTAAACATAATCTAAAGTTGAATGTACTGAACCTCTGCAAATCGTTATTTTTAAAAAAATTAATGTTAAAAAATACATCAATATCTTATCTGCTATAAAAGTTTGCTTTGAAAATCTTGATTAAATTTTCTGATAATTATTCTCACAGGAAAGTTATTTTTCTTGCTATAAGTGTATTCAACAATTGTAATAACAACTGGAGTATTTTTAAATCACGCTGAAATATTATTACAATATTACAATTGCATCAATTACTGAAAATTACTTATACTTTGAGTATTTTTTTCCCGTGAGACATTTTTCCGACGAATAAATGAAAGAAGTAAATGAAAAATTCGACCGGATTAAAAAAGATATTGGTGAATAGCTATACTGACAAATGGCTTGAGTGCCACGTATAATTATTAACATTCGTTATTAATTCACCCCTTAAACTTTAGATTTTTTTACAGAATTTAGTCAAAAAGTAGTCATATTTTTTTAAACTGAACTTTCTATTTTTATGCAGTTTCAATAACAGAAAACAATAACAGTTTTGTAACTGTTTCAATAACAGTTTTGTATGAATCTCCTGTATTTTATAAAAACTGAATATACTGACAAATGATTTGAATGTCACGTATAATTATTAACATTCATTGATAATTGAAAGTTTTGCACGAACTTTTTTGCAAGCCATAATACATTACAATATAGAAAATGACAGGTTCACGCGTGAGACATTAGGGTCAATGCACCGAGGGGGAACAGGTGTGCAGGTGTTTAGCAACGACTACCCTGGCAACCGTAATAATCGCAGCAAGTATCAACCGCGTCCACTTTCGTGCATTTATATGGAGAATCGAAAAAACTGTCATACGAGCGCGCACAATTCCGTGGAAATTCGAGCAAAACGTGCGTCATTTTCTCCGGATGACGTCCTTTCAGTTCGTACTTTTGTCGGCCTGGCGTCTGGTTTCATTTGTCGACATTGACGTCAGAAAAATACGATCGTACAGACCGACAGAGTCTGCGTGAAAACAAAGTATTCGTGTGTCCTTGCCCTCACGCAGGACTCAATTCTTGTTTCTTGGTGCACGACGGATCTGTTGATTCGTACTCATATAAAAGAAATATGATCAATATCGTCCATCCGCGAATAGACGCGAAACCGCCGATCAAGAAGGTTCATCCGATAAAGAAGGTCGAGGTTAAAGGAGGAAACGGGTTAGAAGGAATTTTTCATGAGAATGAGATGAAAATTTATTCGGAGAACGGTGCGGCCGAACCCCGAAGCACCGGAAATGTGGCGGACGAAGGCTTCGATCTTAAGAATATCCGCGATGAGAATCGCAATCTCATCCCGGCCGGTTCATCGATTTTCGATCAACTCTACGACATGATAAACGACTTAGAGAGAAATTCAACTAATGGCATTCCCCCGAGGGACGAATCCGCTTTGCGGAAAACGACGGTCAATGACGAGCGCTCGGATAAAGCGTTCGACAGTCACGTATGTATTGCATATAGTAGAGTGTATTGCATGTGTCGCAAGTGTGTAATGCACACAGAAGAACGTATAACGCAATCTCTTATAAATTTTAATGAGAAAAAGAGTAAATTATGGGATCGATTACAGCCGAGGCGAAGGACAGATTGTATGAAAAGTAAACAGGACTCGAATGGCTCGTCTTTCCACGATATTCTATCGTTCTTGGAAAGATTTGAAGACGGTAGGAAGTGCAATGTAATTCATTCGTTATCAATTTCTTTCAAAGCTGCTAACATATTGGTTTGTATTTGTGTGCGTCTTATCCGTTAAAGACCATCGTGTGTGAAATTACACCCTAAGCGAACTTTCTTTAAATGTTGTTCATGAATTTGACGATCGGTTACATTGATCTTTTGGGATTGAATAATTTTCGTAATTCTGATCCAATATTATGTAGTGTTGTGTGCATTTATTTTTCTTTTATTACAGTTAATTTTCTTATTGATGTTTAAATAGTTAAATGGATTTTTTGATGATAACTTTTAAGGGTTAATACAAACTTATAATTAAATGAATTATGCAGAATCTAGTAGCATACATACTATATGCAGGACTAATAGGAAGTAATATTCAAGCTGAGTCATTATAAATTAGCATCTTGAATAACTCGTCCAGTTTTAATTTCATAAAAGAAGGTTTCATATAAAGTTTGTTCTATTCGATAATTATTTGAAAACAAGATACTCAAAGTTTTAACTTCTAATGATTCACCCTGTATATTCATATTCTTTCAGATACGTAAATATAACTGCAGTATTTTTGTATTCCATATTTCGAAATACAAAGCCATATGACTACGCTGGGAATTAAAACATTAAATGTCTCGTATTATTATTAACAGCTTTTATTAAAATTCTACCTTTAAAACTGTGAAATATTTTTCTTTTTTTATGGTGCACATCATTTTATCCCTTTAATAGGATGTGTAATTTCTCAAAACAATTTTGGCAGGTTGTTTCAATGGCCTCAAAACAAATAAATCCGAGTTTGATTTATTCGAAAATAGCGAGGCAATGTTTGTCAGCGAACAAAATGTAACATCTTTAAAAACAAACAGGTAAGATTTTCATACCTACCATGCGTAAGATTGCACTGAAAATAAATAAAGAATCAAAGTGTACATGAAATAGGGTGACCATTTATTTTCACGGTGAATTCAGAATAAAAATAAAAATTGGTTATAAAAAATATGTAAACAATATTCATATGTAGCCGTTTAATGCAGTCGAAAAAAATGAAAAAAATTGCAAATAAATAATTAAAATTCTTTTAATTAGTACGAATGCTTAAAAACAGTACTGCACTGTCAAAATTAGTACGAATGGTGACTTTACCACAAGAACAATGTGCGTCAATGCGTTTATTGTTTGTAAATACAGCAACCATAACGAATAATATTTTGTGAGAAATTCAGTGTAACAGATCAAGCGATGTACGACTTTTAATTTGTCCGCTTACGATAAACGCAGATGCGAAACGGCGGAAAATCGCATGGCCGACGCGTTGAGGGCGGATTTGGCGACGATGCGATTGCAGCTCGAAGAGAAAGAGGCGACGGTTCGTATGTTGGCGGATCAATTGAAAACCGAGAGGAAATCGGCCTGCGAGAAAATGGAATCCCAGAGGAAAATGCAGGCGTCGAAGGCGGAACAGCGGGAAAACGAACACCGTAACGTCGTGAAGAGACATCAAAAGTTTATAGAACAGCTCCTCGCGGAGAAGAGCGATTTAACCGAAAAGTGTAATTCCTTGACGCAACGAGTTAAAGAAGTAGAAGCGAAAGCATCGAGGGACTTGAAAGTCCTCGCGGAGAGACAGTCCGTGGAATTGCAACGAACCAAGGAGCTTTGTGCCGCTTCCGAGAAAATTCGAAGGGAACGATGGCTGCAAGCGAAAACTTCGAAAATAAAGGTAGGAATTTCCACCTTCGTCGCAATTTAAAAACAATCCATTTCCAGGAACTATCTACGTAACAAAATGAAATAGAGTGGAATATAAATTAATTACTGAAATACGTGAGAATACTAATAAATCTAACAATGTTAATAAAGATAGGGCCTTAAAAATGTGTGTCGTTAAATGAAATACAATGATTAAAAATTAATGTATTATACGAATAAAATAGAAATTAGTTACTTAAATACGCGAGAATACTAATAAAATCTAGTCGTATTAATTAATGTACTAGATATTTTCAATATTCTTACAATAATTCAAAATAAATAGATTATAAATCAGATACATAAACACCTATGGATATTAAAAAAATCTAGCATTATTAATAGACGTATTAATCAAATGTAATGGAGCACTATATTTTCGATATTTACATTACTAAACTTTCAAATGAATTTACGATTTAGGTTTAGAATTTACAATTCCTTTTAAATATTTTCTGACCATAAAATAAAATGATAATATCGTGATTTGCTCAGGAAATGACAGTGAAAGGACTAGAACCTGAGATGCGTAGCATGGTGGAACAACATCAGCGAGAATTGCAGGATCTAAAGGCCATGCATATTAAAGAACTTCAAGAAACGGAATTACGCGTGGTACGTCAATACAATCAGCAACTAGAACAGCTAAGAATCGATCTTACGGCAACTCACGAGAAGACTTTAACGAACGAGAGAGAAATTTTGTGTAACAGGTGATTTTACTATCGTTTTCGTTTCTTTTTTTACTCGATTACCTGTTTTACCCTTGCCGTTCGTGCGTTATATCTAATATTTTCCCTTCGTTCTACGTCAATTTCACCCGATTTCGCGCACATCTCAACGATTCTTCGAGGTGAGAACATTCCCGTCTTCAAAATCCACGAAACATTCTTCAGGAAATGATGTACCCGTAACGCGCTTTTAACATCGTCGCTGTGTAATTTGTCAGATACAAGGAAAAGTTGGAGGAACAGGAAGCACAATTTCGAATGCAGCAGATGAGGTTCGCCGACCAACTTTTCTGGTCTTCGAAATCTCCTATAAAGTTCTTTACCAATTGGCATAATTACACCCATCCTTTCTTTATGTGTTTTTTTTCACGATCGACTCACTTTTACGCTATTTTGTCATTTTACTATTTATCTTTATCTTCCCAATGATTTTTTAATGTTTGTTTTTAAACCACAAACAGTGTTTTAATTAATTTATTATGTTTCATAAAGTTTACTCTATAGTTGGTTGTTTTTTCTTTGTGTTCTTATTGTCCCCGTGAAATAAAGATTAAAAGCGGAAAGCTCCATTAAGGGATTTTAAGAAACAAATTTCAGCATTTTCATAAATTTTTATTATATTTTATCCGGTTTTTTAATTTTAAAATCAATCTATCAAATACACATAAGAGTAATGTATGTATTATTTTTGCAGGAATCCGTTTCAATATTTCCATAAGTTTCTATCATTTTTAACGCGATTTTATTTTGCGGAATCATAATCCAATGCGTAAAAAAAGTATCGGGTGTATATCGCTTCTATCATCGGCGTAATTAAACCCTTTAAAACATATTTCTCAGATATAAAGAAAAATTCGAGGAACAGGAATCACAATTTCGAGCGCAAGAGAAACGATTCACGGAAGAATTGGCGAAGGAAAGGGCGAACTTCGAGCGAGAAAAAAACAGACGCGAAGCTGAAAGGGACTCGGCAATCGAAGAAATGCGCAACGAGTTTCAGGTAGGACTGGCCAACTTCGAGAGTAAATTCTTCCCAATCCTTTTAACTGTCTCTTAAATGAGATTAAACGTTCAGAAGCAGACTGACACGTTGAAAGAACGTCACGAAAACAAGATGAAGGTTCTTCGAGATTCTTTGGAGAGCGAATGGCAGACCTTATTTAAAAATCATCAAAGGCAACAGCAAGAAAAGTTTCGTCAAGCTCAGGAGACAATCAAGAAAGAATGCGAGAAGGAACGAGATAAGCTGGTGGAACTTGCGATTAAACGTCTCGAACGAGAGACTAGAGATTCCAAAGCAAGACTGCAACAAAATTTCAACGATACGATTAGGTATTTTCTCAACTACGACGCATACTCGACTTTAGTGAAAGAGACTGATTACTACTGCATTATTCCCTTCGTAGGAAATTGAAAGAGAAATATGAAGCTGAGCTAAAGACAGCTATCGATACCAGCGAATCCCGAAAGGCTGAATTATCAATGAAGGAAAAACAGTTGGAAGAAATTGAATCTCGATGGCGAGACACTGAAGCAAAATTGAATGAATGTCAGTCTAATCTGGTTAACAAGAACGAGGTAAGGAAAAACACTGGTTTCTATGTTCTAAAATCGACAATTCAAGTTTACATGTTATGAAACGCATTGACTAATTACACTGTGCAGCTCGTAAAGCAGTTGACAGCAGAGAGAGACGATGCTAAAAAATTGGCACGACAAGAAATTGAATTCGAGAAAAAGGAACTCCAAGATAAAATCGGATCATTGTACGAGGAATTATCGGAAAATAATTCTAATACCGAAGTCTTAATGGCGCAACTGCATAGTAGGTAGGGAAGACCATAACACAAATTTCGTTTAAACAATGTAGAACATAACGTTCTGTAAAAGGTAAACAGCAAAGAGTACATTCTACCTATTTTTTAGGATAAAACTAATAATAACCCAAAAAGTGTTGGCGATAAAGAATCTCACGAGAGAACTTAATGATTCTAAGGCAAGAAGCGAACATTTGGAGCAATTGTTAGATCAACAACGAAAAGAATTCATATTGAAGTCTTTATAATCGATAACAAGCGTATTCGAGCGATATTACTCGTAAAAAGTATTATTTATACGAAGAACTGACGACATTTAGATCAGCCACGAGGGGAAACCAGTATTTTATTTCCAGAGAGAATTTTAATAATCTTCATACTGTACATAAAAGTACATAAAAACAATCTCCAGAGGTAGACACCTTTTTATACATTGCTCATGAGTTACAATTATATGCATATAACAGAACCAGTTGGTATAATCGATTTTCATTACAAGCTTGTAAAAACACAGTGCATGCACTGCTGTACAGAAATATATAACCGAGAAAGAATACCGTTCTGTCTTCCTCCAAAAATAGTTAACGATATTTGTTTTCGTTCGATTATCTACATAAAAATTCGTAATTGGCAAATCACACTTTCTTCACAATCTGTACAACGTCCTCGTCACATAATATATGATCCTTTCCTACTTTCTGTGGCTGATGTTTCACCGATGATCCCCACACCAGTGCACTAAAACATATCATTCGTCATATAGATGCTGTTAATTTCCAAATAAATATTAATATTAGTTATAACAATTATGCTGAAGCTAGCATATGCTTTTGCGCCCTTTGTATTCATTTATTTACTAAGAATTTATGTCAAATCTGTCTGAGTATTACGTGGAATCGGCAAACTTCAGTTTTTATGGCAGACGGGCAATAAGTAGGTACTTATATCAAAGACTAACTATTTAAATTCCTTAGCGATGGATCTGTGGAGCTTATTACAGAAATCTTCAACCGTCCTCCTTTCAGTGTTCAATACAACCGGAGAATTGTAATCGGGAAGCTGGCCCTTGGGTTTCGTATAACTACAAACAATAAAATGTTCTATTTTTCAAGCAATCCGTTAAGAAAAAATACAAATTACTTGAAGTAGTATTATCAATTTACTTTTGATATTAAGACTTGTACTTACATTCTAACTAATTGCAAGTAGTCCCACATCTTTTCGAGGAGATCATCAAAATTCCATTTGTGATGAGCAGAAATCGGTACGCAATGTGGTATTTTGTAAATAACATCTAATTCTTCAATACTTATTTGATCTGGAAAAAAAACATTTAGAGTATGTTAATTACCTCTAGGATTCCTTTTGCAAATAGCATACATAATGTCTCATAATTACCTATCTTATTTAGCAAATAAATGCACGGTATGTAAACACGGTTTCCTTCAATGACGTCAATTAGGTCATCGGATGTCGCATCATACCGTAGAGTGATGTCTGCATTATGAATTCTGTATTCTGAGAGAATAGACTTCACCGTATCTAAATCCAATTCCGATTGAGCACACTGGTAAACAACGTTTCTATTTTTAGTTTCCTTCTCTGTCATTATATGCAGTATCCGTGATTATAATCAGCGTATCAGGTGAAGATATTTCTTAATTTCCAACAACTTTGTTTCTTGTCTCAGAAGTTTTGGAAAATTCTGAAAAAAATCATAAGTTACTGACAATTTCGAAAGCCATATCTTGTTCCTTGTGAATTTTTTTCAGAATATTAAAACTTTCCTGAGACGAGCCAGTATGTTGGAAATTAAAAATTATCTTAGTCTGGAAATCTGCTTACAATTATCTTTACAATCATTATTATTATTATTTTTCTTCTTATGTTACGTTACCTTAACATTAGAAATGTTCTTCCGCATATTGTGTCTACATTATACAGTATTATAATTTTTTATTTTTTCTCCGTCAAACTAGACACTATGAAAGTATTGAACTACTAAAGAAATGTAATTACCATAGTTTGTAAATTAATGCCACCTTTGTCCTTTTTCCTGAAGTTGATATTAGGTGGTTGCTTGTTCAGTCTTAAACCAAATCCTTCTAATTCATGCTCTATCAATCGTTTATGTCCGAGGGGCTTGAGTACGTCCAAAACTATAAAAATCAAACTGCACGTACGAGCTACGGCTATAACTTGCCGGCCCCGACCTTTACCATCTTTTGCGCCCTCAATAATACCCGGAAGATCAAGTAACTGGAAAAAGAAACATTCTCACTATACATCTTTACAATCACGTCTGAGAACTAAACAAGAGATTTTAGTTACAAAAACACAAGCAAATGGTGAATGGTCTGTTTACAAATCATCTTACATTTTTTAAAACTCATATAAATTGATTTTAATTTTCTGATGTTCACTGACAATTGCATATTCAAAGACAAATAATAATAATTTTGTATAAAGAAGCAGTACCAATTAGTAAGAGTTTGGACAAAGTAAAAAATTTAATATTCTCATTGTTTCTGTTAGCTTTAAGCACATATCTATACTTATGAAAGACCTGTATCTTGGCTCCCTTGTATTTTATACATCCAGGGACTGTAGTTAGTGTGGTAAATTCGTACGCAGCAACTTCCGAGTAAACACCAGCAAGTGTACTCAGTAATGTTGATTTACCGACTGATGGAAAACCTATATATTTAAAAAATTTGTGTAATAAACATATAGTAGGTGTTATTTATGTACTCATGTCAAAAACAGTAATTAGTATAAATTTCTACCATGCATTGTTTATATTTTGTGAATAACAACAGAGAATATTTACCAACAAAACCAATTCGAGCATCACCAGTTTTTGCTACTTCAAAACCTTGTTCTCCTCCACCACCACCTCCTTTGGGAGTTATGAGTTCTCTTCTCAATTTTGCCAATTTTGCTTTTAATAAACCCAAATGCCCAGATGTGGCTTTATTCTTCTGGGTTCTAGCCATCTAAAGAAATTGTCAAGCTTTTTACCACTTCATGTTTTAAATATAACCCTCTTGAATAGTAGGAGCACCATTTATGGACTTAGTGCTACACATATAACACACTATTGCTTTCAAGTTATTTACTGTGAACTATCAATGAACATAGCAAAATGGTACTATACTAATAATATGGTGTTGAATCACTGGTAATCTAAATACGCTTTACAAACTAATTGAGTAATAAGAACTCTATAAATAAAAGGCTTACAACCGGTGCTTTTACAGTATGTCAATATTTATAGGTTACCTCGGCTTCGATGGAAGCAATTTTCTCCAGAATCGTACTCATTGTGAAGTGTAGGGTACGTCAGAATATTCAATTTAGTATACAAATCTGTTGTTTAACAAATTCCAGTTGCACTTTTATGTTAAAAACACCATACCGCGATTTATTTCACGAAGAGAACACGTGCACAGACATTATGCACAACCGTCCACCGATGCTACTAAAATTTAGGTTATACCCAATCTCAGCTGGGGACTTCCGGAAGCCATGACAGCACATCATCTACCGGAAATATATCCATTTTGAAGAAGCCGAAAAATTCTCTTCATTTTCAGGACACCGAAAAGCGCAAATTTTAGATACAAAGTACATGGTTTCTTTCAAATTTTATATGTAATTTATATGCGAATAACATTAAAATTAATAAGCGATGTAGTTATGTACAAAAGAGTTAATATCAAAGAATATTCTAATTATTAATACGGTCTATTAAAACAATATTTCAACCCATAAATCGGGAGATATAACAAGTTTTTATGCGGGCCCGCAAGCTAATAATTTTCGTCCTAAACACATATGAAAATTAATTGAAACAACTAATTAAACGGGAATTTTTAATTAAACGTCCTGAATATTTTTATTTATTAACTGTGGTACTATGGTACTATTAACTATGATACTACCACTATAACTATTTTATTTTATTAACTATGGTTAAAAATAACCGAACTTTATCGATACTTTAAATTTTTGTGTGTTAAGTGTACATTAAAATAAATCGTTGTTTTCTTAAGAAAATAAAATAGGTAAATACATTTAATTTGCAGCAACAATCAGTTGATTGAAATCAGCGAAATGATAAAACGTAAGGCATATGATTTACGTTGATGAAGAACATGGGAAAGAAGAATGCGGAGAAAACATGCGATAAAGTTTTTGACAACTTTCTTCACAAAGTAATATTTTATACGGACATTTTATCAGCTAAACCGGTAGAGGCGCACTGACGTTAAAAATAGGCATGGTCGGTTACGTGCTACAAGTTGCCCTTACCCTCCATTTGCCTGCCCTTAATTGCTTATGTAAAAAGTACCGGAAGTGGGTGGGTTATGGGGTTTACGAGGGAACTCCGGAAAGACAGAACGAGCGGGTTCGCCTGACCACGAGTGTTTATCGGAGAGCTTGTTTCGCCGCGCGCTTTACTCCCGAAACTTCCTAGTTCTTATGTATCTGATCTAATGCAAAGCCAAAATAATTGATAATAAAGAAAAACATTGACAGTCGACAAAGCACGTAAATAACGCTAACACTCGATGGATCAAGTCATACAAAGACTTCGAAAAAAGGCAATTTCTGGTAAAAACAATAAATGTAGCAGAATTCTCTGAGCTATTGGCAGACTTATTTATTATTAATGTAGGAAGAAAAGGTGAATAAAAGTCTAATAACGCGTACGTCAAGTGTCTGCGATTGTCTATACTCGAGAACTTTGGAAGTAACTTTTTCCTGCGGCTATTAAATTAAGTCAAATTCATCGGCGCGTTTATCCATTAACGAGGAAAGGTAAATAAAAGTCTGACAATCGATGCACTAAGTAGATTTATTGGAGATTTTCACCGATCCGCCGGTTTCCCTCTTATCGTTGCTCTAAGCTCTTTACCCCGCGCCCCACTTTAGAGGGGCGATTTGTCGATAAATCCGATCTGATATTCCTCAGGGGCGAAAGAGCGAGGTACGATGTGAAAAAGAATGCTGGCTGATTTAAAGGGAGGATCCGCGGGAATCGAGGACGATGGCGCGTACTGTGGAAAGCAACAATTGCAACAGCTACGTGACAGTTCTGAACGACGTCTGAACCGAGAAAGAAAATTCACCGGCCGATCAATACAGGCGACTTCGTGACGCGCTCATGACGTAGCTCTACTCGTAAGCTTCTCTGCATCTAGCCGATCTACCTGTAGGCGTATATAGCTAGAGCAGACGGTGTACGCACGAGCAGCCAACGGCAACGCGGGAAATGCATATCGGAGTTGCGTACGCTTGCTGGATAAGATGGATGTGCTGCAGGTGGCTGTACGATGCAAAGCCCAACGGGACGACGGCTCTATTGGGGGTCATTCGGCCACGTATGCCTCCTTAAACAAACACTGCAATGTCAATGAGCAACAACATCCGCTGAACCAAAATTAATTCTACAGCGCGCTTTAATTCCAGCGGTCCGACGTGTATCGCTGCCGTAAGGATTCATTAGGAACTGCCATATAATTCAATTATTTAAGGAAATAAATTTGTTACACTGTTCGGTGAAGAAGGTTTATAGCGCAATGAAACCTTGCGTCTACTGGGAATCATTCGGTGCTGTACTTATTACTAAACAAGTTCATGCCGCAGTGTAAACCAGCAGGAAGATAGAAACAAATTATAGATTTTTGCACCGCTGTTGCTGATTGTAAGACTTATTGACAACAAAAATATTTAACCTATTTATTTACTTCCATAGGACAAGTTTATTAAACAGATTTGAAACAACAACTTTTGCTCAATACAGATCATCTTTATTAGTGACATATTTTCTCATTTTTTTCTCAATCTAATCAACACACATTGTATCAATTTTAAAAATTTTTCTAACAACGCCAGTTTAACCAAGGATCTATGAATATTAATATCTTAACATCTATGAATATAATTTGTACTGAAATAAGAAAATTTGCATATTACAATACATTATTTTTCTTTTCTTTATTGGTACAAAATGAACTCAGAACTATATTAAAATGCATAAATGCATTATATTATCATTGTCTGTAATAAAATGTGGGCTGCACTTTTTGTGCATGTACTACGAAGCGATTAACGCTATTTTGTAGCACTATTCTACAACATAGAATCATACTTCAGGCTGTTTTACAAATGTACGGAAAGTGCATTGTACGCGTCAGAGCTGCATTCCAGGAAGTCAGAACGTTCATTTCGGCAGAGCAACCCTGCCACGTACGTAACTTGCTAAGCAGATCTTTCAGGCGAAGGCGGTGCATCTTCAAACTTAGCCGAAAGTCAAATAGTTTGAATAGTACTAGTTTGAATTCGGTTAACCGAGTTCCCTGTTGTTTCGGTCAAACAGGGTCAGGAGTGCTGAAGAAGTGAAGAAAGGAAAGCTTATTTAGGTTCGACGTATGTGTGCCTTTCACGGCAAGTTTAAGAACTGCTATTCACAAAAACGATTATAGTCCCATGAAAGAATGAATAAAGACATCATCACATCATGATCAAATCAAAGACCATGATCAAGATCATGATCAAAGACATCATCATTTGTGACATCACAAATCATTGAAAATAGGATGTAACTACAACAAGAGAGAATGGATAGTATTATCATTTGTATTGTTAATTTCAGAAGACTTTTTTCTTGTCCACAAATATTTCCCGTAAAGATTAATGTCGCTGTTTGTTTCGAAACCTTGAAAAGGCGTGTACTGACAGTGCCATATACTTAACAACTACCACGTGGATTGTTGAAATTTTCCGCATCATCGCTCATTGACACCTTCTTAGTGTGCAGTAAACCTGTCGAAGGTTTAACAGATCTGAAGAGAGAAACTTATTCCCCAGGTCGTAGTCGCCCAGTATTACTACATAAACGTCAATGAGGCATACTATCAATTGCCAAACAGTATCTAATTGCCAACTACCGTCTGAAACTATTTTTTGACTTTCACCTTTGCGTTTGTTTAAGAGCAGCGTTGTACCTTGATCTGTTCACCTGTTTTTCTCTTTTTATTCGCTTTAAAGTTTACGCGAGTAAGCTTAGACGATTGTAGTGCAAGGATTATATTTTTTACCCGGCTTATTATTACCATTTTCGTAAATTTATTTCAATTCTTTGTTAGTGGCCTAAAAGGAACTCGGGCAGTAGGACATTACAAACGTTTCCGTTCCTTCCTTCTTTCCTAAACTACAAACACGTTTGTACCGAGGAAACCCTTCTTGTTGGTCGAATTGTTATACACATGTAGTTTATCCGACATTTGTTGACTCTCTGACGGTTGATCCGGTTTGTTCGAGGAGGGTGGGCAGCTAGGTAGCCTCGTGTGGAGGCGGCGAGGTGCGGTCGTTGAGCGAAGCGGTTGCCAATGCAGGTGCAATTACGTCAGTGGCGCCAAACTCGACGCGTACCGATGGCAACAGAAAGTGATGGCTCGCGACGAGCAGGGTGTTCGTTGACGATAGTGGGTGGTTCGGTTTGCCTGCTGAGTTGGTTGGAGCGAGCGAAAGAGCAACAGGGAAAGAGAGAGAGAGAGAGAGAGAGAGAGAGAGAGGGGGGGAGAGAGACAGACAAGTGTGATTTATTCCAGGGACGAAAAGTCCCATATGAACCACTAACAAAACAGCAATACACGTGCGTAGAGTAGACAAACTTTTAAGCTAAATAAAACAATAACATTAGAATAAAGAGCCATAAATCAAGACACAAAGTAACTACAGAACGAAATAAAAGTAAGGTAAAGATAAACTTCAAAATAAGGATAATACAAAGGGGAAGGGAGGGAGAGAGGGAACGATTCCGGGCACTGCCGAGTAATTTTGCGTGTCAGTCGGTCCGGCGGCACGCGGAAAACGGATGTGCCCGTGCGTGTTCGGAGAAAGAGCGAGAGAAAGCGGCGTAGGGGAGGGCGAAGGGGTGGAAGGGTTGGCAAAAGAGAGAGAGGGGGCAGGGGAGTTAGAGGGGTGTAAGAAAGGTGAAAGGGGCGGTTGAGGGTGGGTCGGGGAAGGGGAGAAAACGCAGCTCGCTTGGCTCTGGCGCCGTGGCCTCCTGGTCGTTCGATAGGCGCGCGCGCACCCTGAAAGGATCGGTTTCCTCGCGCAGTGCCGCCACAGCTCTCGAAAGAGACGCCCGTGATTTTGCACCCCCGCTCGAGCTTCGCCTAACGGACCATACGAGGAGGGTGCACCACGGCTTTCTCTCTCTTTCTCTTTCCTTCTCTATCTGTCTCTCCCTCTTCCCTGTCTCTCCGTCTCCGGCTCTCTGTCTCCCGGTCTCTGTCCCCCTGGCCCTCTTTCCATCCCTCGCTTGAACCCCGCGAAACCTTCTCGGCCCGCTGTCCCGTTTCGGCTCGTCATCAAGAATCCTCGCGACGAGTCCGAGCGTACGCGGGCCTTTCTCCTCGCACCTGGCCGTCATGTTGCGAGGGCCGACGCGATACCAAGACGGCCTGTAAACGGCTTTAAACGTGCTTCAAACGGGAGTGCCTTGAGCGAGACGCGAGACGACAATCGGTATATCCCCGTCGTGACGATCATGCTGAAACGCCGGACAAGCAGGTGGTCCAGCCGTTGCCAGGATCACAGTGGCCATGTTTTAAGCGACAGCCTTCTCCCGTGCGCTCGCGGGATCGATCGATCATTCGATCCACCGGCTCAGCTGTCGCGACCTTTCATCTGAGCAAGTGTACCGGAGGAACACGCAAAAACGGATAGAACGAGGAATCGGCGCACCGAGAGTTTCCGTCCGTTTCCTTGGACGATCGCAACGTTGCCGGATGTAGCTGTCCTGCTCGGTTTTCCGGAGTGATCGGACGGTTCGGCTTCGTCGGAGGCCAAACGGGGCTCAAGGCGAACCGACGATTTATCGTCTTCCCACTTGACGAAGATTCCCCGACGAACCGATCGCACCATCGACCTGCCCCGACTTGCCTCGACCTACTCTATCGCGGCTCCCCTCAGCGCGTTCAAATTAAACGTTTCCGTCGATGACCTAGACCCATTGATCGTCGTCACGATGACCCTCGAGCCGTCAAGCACGTCAAAAGGGTCCGATTGCACGATGAAATCCTCTAACGATCGGCCGACCGTGTCGCCTAAAGCCAACGAAAAACACACTGCGTAAATCGTTCACGGTTTTCGATCGAATTCACGGAAACATGCTCAACGAAGAGCGCGGAAATTCTTTGGCTCGTCGATGAGACATGAATGAGCGACGAGCGATCGAAATATCGAAGGCAGGTACAATCGATTCCGGAGTTCACCGAGCAACAGGGTCCAGCCAATAATACTGACGAATACTTGACGGATGATTACTGCGAATTAACCATCACCTCGGGTATCATCGTTGGAAGATAATAAGTCATCTTCTTGGAAGATAATAAGAAAAATAGGGATACGTCGTTATTGGCTTACTCCGCGACGGAAGACAAGGAACGTATGGGCCGTTATTCCCACCCTTCGTTCTAGTTCATAGCGAATTACAAGCTTTCGGTCAAATAAGTGTAGCAGGGGTTGGACTTGAGATTAGATTGAACGATTTGATCGACCTCGGTCCCCGCTATCCCCCGCTCGTTCGAAAGGACGATCGGAATAACAGTTATTGAACGGAGCGAGGACTTTACAAAACAGATGTTTAAATCCCATCGATCGCATTTACCCGTAAGCTCAGAGGGTCACGTGCAAGACCTTACGGGAGTGGAAGAATCACCGTTAAATTCGGACAATGACGAGCTGACACTCGGAAGATACATGTCAGTGTGGTAGCCGTGAGAGAATCGTCGACGAGCGGGATAATACGACGACGACGACGACAAGTTTGCGGAAATTAGCGTTCCATTGGGTTAACTTGGTCATTAATCCGCCGATCAAGACTTTTTTGTAATACAAGACGTATATGCTCATCCGATGACTGTGACTCGTAGTTAACGCGTTAACGTTTCACGGCATAGCGTACCTCAGTAGTCGATAACGTAAACGTAGAGAAGGCTAGCACGATCTAATCATCGTTATCGCAGAAGAGGAGAAACAACGGTACGTGCCGTTGGAAGGAAAAGAGGCGGAGAATGTGGAATTCTCACGTGTGCGGAATGAGGATCGATTGAGCCGCGTTGAACGACGTCGTCCGTCGTCCGGGAAGGGAAGTGATAATAGGCAAAGTGACGTTGACCGGACGTCCTCGACGGACGCAGAAACGACGCGGAGAATGAGGAATACAGGATCGAACGGGACGACCGAACCTCAGGGATCCCAATGACATCTCGGCGGATCGGGAGCGAGGGGTACAAAGGACCTCCCAGCCCCCCGAGTAGCGGTTCGGAGGACAACGGTTTCACGAATCGTCCTCGGGTGGCGGGCCTTTACACGAAGCACCTGAGCCGCGAGGAACTCGAAGGACTGGCCGAGGAAGGGATCTACGGGCCGAAGGGCGATCCAAACGATACTCGAAGAGAAGCTGCCGGTAGTCAGCGGAGCTTGAATCTCCCGGGTGCCAGTGCCGAAGGGGTCAGCAGTTATGCTCTCCCGAGAACCCCTCAACCGGCCCGCGGGAGGTCGGGAATACCCCCGCGACACAGACAGTCCGTTCGAAGGCCCGACGAAGAGGGTCTGCGCTTCAGAAAGGCTCGTCATGGATCAGGCGTTGGACTCGAGCGAGGATGGCCGCAGGGAAGACAGGACGAAGCGTCAGGATCGAGCAGCCGTCGTGCCGAGGATACCCCGGAATCCGAAGGCTGGACGTCCTCGCTTCCCGGGGAAAAAGGTGGATTCTCACCGGCGAGCGACTCCCCCACGAGCGACTTTCAAACTCAACCCGAGGAGTTCGGGAGGTCGTCGACCCGGTTCACCGGCTCGGGGGAGGATCCTTTCGGCAGAACCGAGGAAACTGCTGCTCGGACGTTGGCCTCCCGCGCGGAGACGTCTGCTCAACATCAGCAGAGAAGATCGCCACCACCGTACGCAGGGCTCAGTCCACCAGAGTACAGCGAGTACGAGTACGAGTACGAGTACGAGGATTCCCTGTCGCCCCTCTTCCCCAGGTGTTCCGTGAAAACGTACCCCGGTGCTTCGCGGTATGACCAGCCGAGCTCGCCTTCTCTCGAACGCGTCGAGCGGGAAACCGAAGCAGCGACTGCCGCTACTTCCTCGCCGGATCGGCCAAGTGGTTCCCCCAGGCAGGAGAACGACGGGGACGAGGGAACGTCGCGGAGGAAGAAAACAACCTCGAAGGTTCAGGATGGTACGAGGTTACGACCACCTCTGGCAGGAACGACAGGACTTTCGGCCGATTCCGGTACCGGGGATTCGGGCAGCGCCGAAATTCAGCCGGACGCGATCAGCAGCCCGAAAGCCCTGTCGTCGGTGAACCTCGACCTCGTGGCCGAACCCTCGAACGTCGAGGAGAAGTCGCCCGGCGCGAAGACACCCGGAAACAAGGACGGCAAACAGACGGTGAAACCGTTCACGAAGGAGAGCCTCGACAGGCTCGAGAGCCGAACGGTTCAGCTCGTCAGGGAATACGGGTTCCAACCGAAGAGAAAAATGTCCGTAGAGGACGGTGCCGTGCTGCCCAACAAATTCGAGCCCTTCCCGGCCAATCTTTACGGAAGACCGCTCGAAGAAATCGACAATTTTATATACGACGAGGTAAGTCGCCCATCATGCGTTTTCCCACCTTCCGCAAATAACACTATTTTATGCACCGACTAAACTCGCCAGCGAAAACTCGTTTTACTACAGCGCAGCTCAGACCACTATGAATACTCGCACTTCCCGGGAGGAGGTCAAGCTGCGCGCTGTACTTTACCGTACGTTCGAAGCAAATAAGTGCAGACGCTACTTGTTTATTTCAAACATTATTGCACGATTTCAAACGAATTTTAGAAAGTAGTGGAAAAAAATATTCCACTGGGCAAACTGACACTAAATGATTATTAAACTAAACGTAAATTCTTGAGCCAGTCTTCGATACACACTGTGTTATCGACAAGTAAAACGATATCCCGAATGAACGAATTTTATTTTATATTGTCGACTTATTTTTTCGCGTAAAATCAGCCCATACCCTGTGCAATTACCAGTTTCGTGACACCCTGTATAATATATACAATACACAATATACGTAATATAATTGATAACCTTGTCGTCGAAAACAGCGAAAGCAATATGCGAAGAAGCATTCATTTTCGTCGGTCTATGGCACTTGAAATTCTCGGTCAAAGTTCAGGGCGCGTTTTGTAAAAGTCCCTCTCGGCTTTAACGTGGAACAATGCCATCCACGTATACCAAAGCGAATCTCCTGCAGCACAGTAATTCGATATTGACTCGGCTGGGTCCAGAGTTCTACGGTACGCCGTTACGTCACGGTGAATGCAAACACTGTAACGGAAATCGGTGTGAAAGGAGCTCCGACGAAGTCTATTGGAAATCTCTTGGCGATGGGATAACGGCGATTCTCCTGCGGCTCGTCGAGGACAGCCTTATGTATATGCATAGGAATGCATTGTAATGCATATGGCCGGCAACGTAGGCACGAGGAGAACGAGGAAAAGAGGACAGTCGGGAAGGAAACAATGGAGAAAAAGATGAGCAGCCAAGATGAATGACGATTTATGCGAACACGAGGGGACAAACCTTAATTGCACCCGGTCACGAAGTTTTTCCTTAAATCCACTTGAACCTCTACGATCACCGATAGTTTGCTCTTTTTCGCACTGCCACTGTACACCGCTCTCGTCGTTATTTATTCGCTGTGCAACCCTTCCATTGTTTTCCAAACGGAACCGGAAAAGTCGATAGTTGCCGAAAACAATACGTACGTAGAAACCATTGAAATTCGCCGATACGTATTTGCACAGGTACAGATTCTCTCACACGTACGCACACATACATTTACGCTCCGCTTTCCTGAAAAGTATTTTCGGGCACTTTCCGTATTGTCCAAATAGTACGTCGCTGCATGAACACATAGACGGACCGTTGAAACTCATGGCTATCAATTCCAGGAGAACTGGTCGTGCATTGCTCGGACATAACAGTAGCTGCACACAGCCATTGGTCAGACCTGTTGACTTCATATACTTGCCGGATATTAACTCGCCCAAATAAGCAGGTTTCCTTGCTTGTTGTACAAATATTATCGGGGCAAACATTATCCTTGCGTTAATCATTTATGGTCCGGTCTAACACACTCTAACCCACTCGATCAATTATAGGCTACGGTAGCCGTAAACAAGGGGAATTTCTCAACAACTCGTCAGCGGGTAATTATCGTTTAATTGAAACGTTGAGAAATACCGAATATTCTTGTAACGATTTATTCTCGTTATAAAGGCATACTTAAAGAACAGATTTGTATCGATTAAATCAAGATGATTGGCTACTGCATATATTACCTTTTTGATATACGTGAAAGATCTTTTCAAGATAAATAAGAGAAACGTCCAAACTTGAGAAAGTTTCATAGAAAGATTGGTGTGAAGACGGTGTTACATGGCTATTCGGCATTGCGGGACAGCACCTATAAATATGTATTTCTACAAATACTGCCGTATGTATGTGTAGACGTGTATCTGGATGCTCACTTGCTCGTGATATCTCGTGACTAATGCATACGAGGAACATGACAATCTGGACAGTCGGAAGGCAGGAATTTCCGATAGCTACTGATACCGTAATATCCAGAGACTTTCATAAACTAGCGGACCGTGGAATCGGAGTGTCATACACATGCTGCATCACCAGCGAACAAGAACTTTCGATGCGTCCTTTATGTACTTCCCATATAGAGATCATTTCTTACGCTCGGCGAAACCGAAACGTCGCATGCATCCACATTTGGTCAATTTTACGATTCAAATTATTCGAGTGTATCGAACGACCCTTATTTATGCTAGCAGGAAATCATGTCAGATACTTATGAATCGTTGGTAGTTACGAACCAATTGTGAATAAGTACATGGGTTACCGTAATTCTTGTCCTCGACTACGCCAAAAGTTACCGCAAAATCATCTTTTATGCAAAGTTTTGCATAATTTACAATCCCCTTCCGTTCGTGTTAAATGCTAATTCGTTCTTCATAAAAACTACCTTGACTTCAAAAGCATCTGGTATTTCTTCAAAGAGAAGTCATTAATTTCCACTTCCAACATGGTTTATTAAAACTGGTAGGATGGAACATTATGCGGCTGTAGCCGTTTACAATGTTTATTTAATTAAACAGACTTCCAAGTAAGCTCACCGAAGTCTGCATCAAAACTTCTCGTAGAATTTATTATAGTAAAATGGTGTAAGCGTTTATAGTTATCACCGGAGAATGAGAAAACTAAGGACCCACATTACTAAATATTTATAATTTTCGCCAAAGAACCAGTTAATGAAACATGCAATTAAGTTGAGCACATGCACACGTGTAAGTTGAGTGAAGTTAAGTTTTGAACTAAAATTTCCCGTAAAATTCATTGTAGCAAAATTGCAAAACATTCGCAGTCGTAGCTAGAAAACCAGTAAATGTACCAGTAATTCACATGTGACAGTTGTGTACAGCCTAAAATTTTCGATGAGCATCGTTGTGAATTAAAATTTCTCGTAAAATTTATTATACCAAAATTATACAAAAATGGTGTAAATATTTGTAATTATCGCTAGAAAAGCAGTAAGTGAAACATGCGATCAACGCATTACATCAAAACATTAGGATAAAAAATCAGCCATGAGAGTTGTATAAAATTTAACGTAACTTTTCCGATAAGCATAATTCGGTCTTGAAGTAAACTTTGTTGAAGTCTGGAAGGTAAGATTGATCCGGTGGAGGTAGGTACAATTATCGCGAAGGGTTAGTTTTTCGTTGAGCAAATGTCAGGCTAGAAAACATGTGCAAAGTGTAGAGTTGTCTTCGTGTCGTAACGCGTGAATGAGTGTTAACGTCGCTCATGTAACGTTGCTTGCTGAAACGTGCGTGCTACCGCACTGCGCCTACTGACACAGTTCGTCGGATTTGCGTACAATTTATTCCGCCGTATAGCTGAGAAAGCCACATGTACATGACGTGCATTGTTTCCTCATCAGAGGTATAAGCGTTTGCCGTGACCGGGGGGCAACGTTAAATCGACAGCCGAGCTTTACGATTTCGTAAATCCTAAGCTATCTTCGCGTTTCCGATCGAACCGACGCGTTGTGCGATGCGATTCCGCTTTGTCACGCCTATCGTTCCTTCGTTGCAGCCGCTTCTACAGCTACCTATTCTTCGCATTACTGCCCATTGTCCATGCCCATCGACCCACGCTAGTATCCATTTCACCGGCGGATATACAGCGCTATTATACCCGCCCTGAGAAATGACGTGACGTCGAACGCAAAGTCATCGCTCAGAGATAGACCTGCCCATGAATTCCTGAAAATTCCTACGTCTCACAGGTAACAGGCTCTACCTTTATCGCTCCCATTTATGCGCTACAATGTATACTATGTCAGCCTCAATTACGCGCCATGTTGTAAACCGTACCCTATTGGATTATACGCCAGATTCTATCCATTTACTGTTAATGCTAGCTGATCAAATTTCCCTGCTGAACCACGAGCCATATTCCTTTTCAGCATTTACTTTATAAAGTTAGAAACCACAAATATAGGATTATGCTATGTCAGGAAATCGCGGAAATAACTTCACGTGGGATTTAATAATTTGTATGCCGAAAATTGCTGTTTCTTAATCGATCATTTTTCTCGTTTTCCGTAGGATTATCAAGAACTGACGCCGATAAGTAATATTTACTTACTATTTCAGAAAATCTAGAGAACTCTATCAAATATTATAAAAATTTGAGAATATCATAAACACCATAAAAACCATAAAAACAGTATTTTTTAAACTGTCATTTTGTATTAAATAAGAGTTTACATATAATATCCATACAACCGGAACGTAAAAATTAAAATTTCACAATTAAAGTTTTGCCAAGGGTTCCGCTATTTTATCACATAGTATCCTATCAAAAAATAAAGTTACACTAGCAATTACGAACGGCTGGTGAAGCAGAATTTTATAGTCGACACGTGAACCGTTTGAAAGAAATATGACTCTAAAAATAACAACATATAAGCCCATGCACCTTTTAACCTTTCACGATGATCTAATCCAAAACTGTGATTCTGTCTGAGAAATACGAATTTTCAAGAGAACGCAACTGTTAGAGCGACAAACACAAAGGGGCTACTAACAATAAATAGCGTAAGCGAATGGAAGTCGATAATTGAAACGTGTTCTTTACGATGTAGAATGTTGGCATTAGGCAGAGTCGTATAAATACCTGGTATTCGCGATTTAAAAAAGACCAAGGTAACATAGGAAATGTTCTGTAGCTCGCGGTATATACTATTTTTACTTCGAGCAGAAGGTAAACATTGTCGAGTGTGCATAAAACGGACATTTGAAAGATTCAAGATGCAGTCCCGGTTACGGTAGCCCTGGTCAAAAATGACCTTCAACCTTTGGCCGCGAGGACCAGACCACCGCTGCTTATTCTCCGACGATGAATCGGTGTCGATTCACTCAACACGATAACACGCGACCCTCAAAAATCCCCGCTCGTCTTTTCAAAAGTTTTACATCACCGCGATAAAAGTATATAAGATCGTTCTCGGTATGAAAAAGTTAACGTTACGTAAGTAGAGTAAAGCCTCTCTTATCCAAATGTTTTCGTAAGCGAAGAGTATAAAAATTAACGTGATTTAGTCGGCAAAACGATACTGGAACCATTAAAATTTTGAGAACTAGCCGAAAAAGTTTTACATCCTCGTAGTGAGAATGTATAGATCATTTTCAGTGTGATTTCAAAAGGATTTCTCCAACATTTTTCACCACAAAGAAACTGAAAAATGTAACGCTACATAGGTAAAATACGGCTTACTTTACCCAAATATTCCAGTAACTGAATAGTGTAAAAATTTACGTAACTTACTCGCCAAAACCATACGGGACCAATCATAATGTCAGAAACTGTCCGAACTCTCAATTAATCAAAAATTCCTGTTCAACTTATCAATTCCTGTTCAACAGCGTCGTTCTGGTAACCGAATAGTGTAAAAGTTTGTGAAATTTATTTGCCAAAAAATATGGAAGCCGCAAAAATTTCGAAAATTATCGGAAAATTCCATTATCCGAATAGTTATATCTTCCAAAACGTTTGCGTAACTCCTTTTTTTATTTGAACTCTCTTCGTTCAAAATTGTTGACTGACTCTCTTTTTTAATTATGCCACGAGGAAAAAGTAAGGTTTGATTTTGAATAACGGGTTCGTCCCAACGGAAAAATTAAGCACATATTACGCATTATTAATTAAGAATTATATATTTTAGATTCATTGTTAATAATTTATCTTATATTTCATAGTCTACTTTTTACATGCTAAGAACATACCTGTTGCGTAAAATTAAAGCATTCCCTCCTTTAGCCAAATTTCTACGTGGTCATACTTTGCCACATCGATTCATTTCTTATATTAATCTCAATATATTATAATACTACCGATCAATAAATGTTGTTAACATCAATTGTTTTCTCAAATACGAAACAAAAACATGGTAAGAAAAATGTACATAAGCTATTTTTGTACCAACCAAATATTTTTAGAGCCGAGTATTATTTCATTTAATGTTTATAACAATGTAGCATGTATAAATTGGCGGAATACACTTCATGTGTTATGAACTATAATGAATGTCTTGTAGGAAAAAACTAACTTCTTTCCTTTATAAATGATTAAGATACAGAAGGATTCATTCAAAAATAGTTTGATATCCAAGTATTTTCATTGCTTACCGTGCGTATTAGGTTAAAATTTTGTTACTTACTGTTTTAACGAACCTAAAATTCGTAGCACACCGTATCGAAGCATTGGCAGTAGGTAAAATGATAAAAGATTTAAGGACGACTAGCAGTTGCCATACTTTCCTGTTTTCGTGAGAAAGGATCGAAAAACAGCATTAAGCATAACTCACGTTAGACAGAAATATTTCTGTACTTCCACGCGGGGGGATGACTTTTCGAGTCTAGAGTCGACGTTAACGGAAGAAACGGCCTGTGGCCGAGCAATTCCATTGTTCGCATAAAAGTTTCAAGCTTAAGGCGGATCGGATGTAGGAGCACCGGCCTGCTCTCCTCCTTTCTTCCCGGGTATCTGCAAGTACGAAATCCAGAAGGAACGACGCCGTAGCCCCGTGCCCGAAACGCATCCGTTATTTAGACGATCGGGGACGCCAGGAGAAAGATGAAAATGCAAAAATAGTACAAGGCCATGCACGGGAGAAACGCTAAATCCCCCTCCCCTCTCTGCCCCGTCTTCCTAAGCTATGTTCTAGCGCTGTCGGTGGTGCATTGCGCCGAAATCCAGCGCGTAGAAAAACGAGCAATCGTGACTTCGCCTGCTTTCTCCTTTCCTCTTCCCCTCGATGGCTAACGGCCCGCAAGTTCATAGAACCCACGGAACACTCGACCGACCGCGGAAATTCGGTGGTTCCTCATTTTCTCTCACCCCACCCTACCACTACCACCACCACCATCAAGTGCAGGAAAAATGCAGATTTTTGTTAACCCAGATTTTTACGCATAGCGATGAACCACTCGAAAATGTTGGCGGGAGGATCGCGAATAATTTTATTTCTACGAGCCATATAGCATTAACCCGAAGAATAAATGTCGCTGATGGACGAAGAGTCTGTTGTGCCCATTTATTAGAGGCATGGCATTATCGAATGTCATTGAAACAACTGTTAGTTTTTTAGCATTTGGGAAAAAGAAGGTGAAGAAAAAAGAACAGTTTCGTGGGTAGTAGTTTTATTAAATCGTGCTTAAATGGATTTCCCACATTATTTCTATATTATCTTTATTATGATTTCTATAACATATACCTGTTTCTCATATTATCTATTACAAAATGCACTTTTCCAAGTATCTGTGAAGAACGTAAGTAAAAAACAGCAATTCTCCAGGAAACGCCTTTACTAAGTCTCGTTTAAACGTAACCGACTATTTCTCATATCACCTAGCAGGATAACTATTGTCCAGAAAGAACATTAAGCCACGCAGTTACTTGAAGAAATACATTTCCGACAGCACTCTACTTAAGAGCGCAATGAAACAGAACTGGCAATTTTTCAACGTCGTTCGTTTTCCTCAACATGGGTGGTTTGTCGTCGTTTAATGGTTTCTTTAAGCACACTTGCCCTTATGTGTGTCGAGTAAAGAGCCGGTTAAATCGTTGGGTCGTTTCAACGGTTTGGCCGATTGACGTGGCGAACTGTTGGTGCGATGACACTTTAGTCGGTACATCGGCATCGATGCGTGTGACGAGCACGTGCCACGTCGAAAGTACCCATGGATCGATATTACGCCGGTACGAACGGTGACCCTGCAGTAAACTCGACGCTGCCGTCGTTACTACTGCGGATACCTTTTCGTTATGACCGACTGCCACGCGCAGGGAATCAAACTCCTGCAACCCCTATTTCAACGGATATTCAAACCATCGGCCTTCATCGAAATCAACGTCGCCCGAGAGAACGGTTTCCGCCGAACGCGGAAACGGATGTTAATTAAAAATCGGTTAAAGGTCTTTTCTATCTTCACCGCGGAAATCGGGAATATTCATTCCGGTTTGCTATATTCACACGGTGGATGGGTCATACGCGATTAATGGAAAATTATGAAAATTCGAAATCATGATTTATGTTAAATCTTTGCATTTAGGGGATAATAATGGTATTCGTCTGCATTGTGTGATTTGTGCAAGAATAGAAAATGGAAACAGGGACAGAAAGCAACAAGCACAAAGCACGGGGTTAAACATAAAATTGTTTTGTATATTTAACCAATTAGGAACAATATTGAGTCTAATTTAACAGTTATAGTCTGTGTTGTATTAAAATATATGGTGAATAAACTTGTATTACAGACAATAATTAACCTAAGCTTATAGCAGTGGTTCAAATATAGAGATGAATTAATTTTACGTAATGAAATTTGTTTAAATTACACTGAATTCGTATTACTCAACCAATTACACTTTGCAAGAGACAGGACGTGCATGTTTGAAATTTACAGTATTTTAAATACATATAATGTAATTCACTGCCTTTTATTCTGATCTGCTGGCATCGTTAATTAAAACACTAAAATTTAATATTTAAAACATACAGTGAACTTCAATTACTGAACCAATGACATTTTATACGAGAATTTACGAACACATTTCTTATGTACGATACTTTTAAATACATATAAGGTTATCTAAAAATATGACTGAAGAATTTTTGGCATATAGTACTTTCAAAAATAGTAAAAAAAATGTCCATAAATGTAAATCCGTAAAATCAACCTTGTCACAGGTACAGGCAATTTACTTTATTTGTAAAAGTCAATTGCGTACAAATTATGGTACATCATGATATTTAGTTTAACATGCGATATTTACTTATCTTACAAGTATTTACAGAACATTTTTTTATAGAAAACTGGAACACAGTTTTAACTTGAAGAAGATACTCATTTTTCTCTGTCTGAAAATTAATTTGTAAACCTGCGTTTACGAGATATTTTTTGACTATTTCTGCAAATACTGTATGCTTCTGAATACTTCGGCCATATTTTTAGATCAACTTATATATACTTAAAAGTACTATATATTTGACATTTTTCCATATTTTCCGGTATAACTGAAATTCGATGCACACTTTAAATTTTAAATTATAGATTAAAGATGCAAGTAGGTTAAAATGAAAGGCAAGGAGGAACAGGAAATAATGTAAAAATCTTCCAGTGAATTACAATATATGTACTTAAATATATTGTAAACGGGACACATTATTACTCGTACAACGTGCACTTGGCAATTCTACTCCTGTGAATAATATTATCCCCTAAATTCTTGAACGATATTTTTGGATCACGCTGTATAACATAATTCACTGCAAGGATTGTCTGATGTTTCCCAATTTCGCCGTGGCTTTCATTCTGACGTGCTTGCATCGTTATCAGCACCTGCGCCTGTATACCTATTAACATCAGGTGTAGGTATCGATCGTGGTTTACCAAACTGTCTACCCGAATTCCCTACTTCTCACGATAGAAAAGTAAAATGCCATTTAACGTTTACACTCTACACGGGCAAACTTTTTCCTGAAAATTTCTTTACTGCTACGATGAAAAGAAGTTAATTTCTATTCTCATGGCAGAGAAATTCTTTCCCCTACTATCAGTCAAAATATCCTGGTGTGCAGTAATCGAACATAATCCTGCATGAAAGGTTAGTTATCTAGAAAATTTCGTCGCGGATAATATCAAAAATACCATTACCACGATGAATTCCTTGAACGTGTAACGATTCGTATTAAAATCCCGCGCTCACATTGTGTTTTCCCAGGGAAAGAATGTTGTAAAGATGCTAGTTATGCGGACACGTGTAGAGTGGATCAGACGAGAAAAGTGGATGATAGGCTTTGAGCGTTGGGGTCAGCGTGAGATTTTCCAGGAGGATCGTGTCGATCTTTTGAAGAAGCTTTCGGGCCCTCGGCCCGTGTAAAATTTCACACGACGTCCTTTTTACCAAGCCCGCGCGTACGCTATTGATCGTCCTGTTTACAGGACGGAATGCTCGGCCGGCGAGTTGGAAGATTTATCGAGTCGTGGCCGAGCGGACGAGTGAAACGGTAGCCGCGCGATGATTCCCGCGAACTCATGCGAGAGACGCGATAACGCCGATCAACACGATATATTCTTTCCCCAAGCTCCCAGCTCCTCGTCTTTCGTGTCCGCCGGGCCATTTTAACGGATTTCTACTTGCGACCTTTTTCTTATTCCCCCTCGTCAGTATGACCTTCTTTTTAAAGGCAGCGTGTTTAACACTTCACACTCGAAGCCGCTTTCGCTACAGGCAATCAGCAACTCCAAAGAGATTGTTCCAGCAAGGACAAAAATATGAAATACATTGAATTTTCATAGAGAGTGTACTGGCCAGCTACGTACGGTAAAGGAAAACGAGAAACAGAGACAATTGTTAAACTTTATAATTAATAAGTACGGTGCAATTGTTGGATGGTTGTTTTTTCATTGATGCAATATTACGCTCGATATGTTTCCATTTTTGTTGATTTTTCTATTAACATATTATAACATTTATTGATTACTTTATTTGACATTTATTTTGATTCATTGATTATTTATTTTATTTATGGTTTACTTTGTTTTAGGTTTATTGATTACGTTTGACATGTGGAATATGAAAACATAGGTAACCCTCGAATAAGAGGGTTATTTGCTTCCGTGTTATTCAAAATTATGTTATTCCAGACGTAGGGCTCATACAGTTTTGGGAATTGTCTTGCGTGCTATTGAAGACCGTGCATTTCAAGACTTCAGATACAGATAAAATTGAATATTTGGTTCGAAGGATTTATTGATAAAAAACTTTCCTGTAACAATTTTTCACTGTGCTATTCGGGACTTTGTGCAATTCAACCAACGTATTACTTTAATATTACCTGTCATTTTCGTGAGATATTTATAGATATTTATACAAGGAAAGATATTACAAGGAAAATGTACAATACAACACTTATAATAAGGAATAATAAAGTATTTCCCTTATAACAATAAACAATAAAACAGATTATATCTATAAAAACTCGATTTACGCACCGTTTTGTGTTTTTTGCGAAATGGGTTTTTCTCCCAATAAAGAAATGTTAAGAAATCGATAACCGTTTACTCAAACTTTACGATTTCTCACGATTAATTATGAAGAACGTGGCAATAAAATGTCGTCTACTCACGTGAAACGTTTAACGTTATTTGTCCTAGTTCGCGTTTAACTGAAGGCCGTTTACTGAGAATTATGCCGCGATTATACGGTTCCAATGTCAATCTTCGTTGCCGCTCAACGTTTTAACGAGTAAATCAATTTTGACGAATACGAAGATACGATTTATCAGGGTTAAATCTCCAACGTCAGCTAGCCATAAAACCGTTGAAACCGCCGGTTTTTACTCCATGTTTTCGTTGAGCGTGAAATCGATATCTCCGAGGGATTCATGGACTAGTCGAAGGTAAATGATGATTGACACGCCGCAATGGAACGCTATTCTACGTTCCACTAAAAAACTCCAATAGCGTGGGGAAAGCTTTCTTATTGCTTTACTCGAGATATCCAACGTACACGTACGAATGAGGGAATAAGAATTTTACTCGAAATCCTGAGCAACGATGATATCAATGTGGGATGTAAAATATTTTTTCCAAATTTTTCGTCCATTTTTTCTACCTTCCGTCCTTTTTATCCGAGGAAATTCACTCGTGAGTTTCTGCGGTACTCAATTTAATTACTTTTCGTGCATTTTTTGTATACAGATATATGTATGTAGTTCTTCATCTACTCTTTTGAATACTCAGCGAAAATTCATAAGTTGAGCTAAAGATACCCAAGTAATTTAGACAGTTTCGTGGGAACAAAAAATATAACTTTCCACGTTTTTCAAATTAATGAACATTCCTTCTTGCATTTTTATTAGCACATTCCATATTGCCGAATATATTTAAAACGCACGGGTCTCAAATCAAATGAAAGGAATGCAAATAGTAAAAAAACGTTTTTATTGATATGATCGAAATATTTGAAGGGTGATATTTCTTTGTTTTGTAATAAGTTATAACGTTTTTCTAATGAAAACTACGTTTTACTCTGAAAAACTCAAAGTGGAACTACATATCTTATCTTATATATTTTTAATATTTGTATTAAAAATTTACGAAACAGTTGTTTCACATAAGTGTAGAAACAATATCTTAAATTATCGAGTAACAATAATAACAATAGAGGAAAAAGATAATTATAAAGAAAACTCTACTAACAGGAATGAAATATGATCAGTAAATATGAATATTCAACATGTAATATTTTATTACATTAAACAAAGTTTAAGTATACAAAACTAGATAGATCTACGGATAAATCTTAATCAATACATTATAATATAACAATATATAATTTGTTTTAATGTTAATACATATCTGCTCAGGGCTATTAAAAGGATTAAGGTCGTGAAGGAAATACTTAATTATTATCAGGCAAGGGTAATTAATGTTTCTACGAAAGGATAATCGTCGACGTAGATATAATTTGAATAATCTGATGGACTTAAAATTCTGAGACTTCTTTGATTTTCGGAACATGCGATCGGACCAGTTTTATGAACAGAAATTACTGGCCGAACTTAAGAGGTTGGCGGTGGTACAAGGAGTGGAATAGCTGGCTAATCCCTGAGGATTAATACGAGACGGGATATAAATTACCAGCGCAATACAGGGCCGCTGAGCTGTGTCTTAAGCCAATTATAATCCGCGAGTTAACGACGATCTATTAGTAGATAAAGTACCTTCCTTTTGCCAAACTTACTGATAGATGGGCCTTTAAATGTTGGGGACAACCATAGTTCAGCCGGAATATATGAACATGACAACCGGTAGACCTCTCCTCCTTTCTCCGTCATTGGTTTACTAACAATTTCGGAGGTTGACTTGAAGAAGGTACAATAGACGTCTTTCAGAAGCAGGGACAGATACAGATTTATTACAGAGTTCCAGAGCGAATCTTTTCAGTACCGCCATAAATCACTTTGGGAGAACAAACAAAATGTATAAAAAAAAGTAAAGAAATGAATGGCAGATAAAACTAAAAATGAAAATATTGTGAAGCCAAACAGAACGAGAAATGATGTTTGGCTTTTAAAATGATAGAACTCTAATACCTGAGTTACTTGTCTCGTGAAATTGTTGCGTGTCTCATCGTAGGCAAACAGAGAATAGTTAACAATGTAAACAAACGAAATGTACGAGAGGAAATGAAGGAATGGGAGAAAAATAAAACAGCACTTGGAAATATTGTGGAGCCAAAAAGAATGTGAAAAGAAGAATAAATGAAAGTCGTGCAAAAAGTGTGAAAATACTGTCGAGAAACAAAAGGAAAAAGGACAATCAATACCTAACTAATTAGGAACAATGTTTAGTCTAATGTAATAGCTATAGTCTTTCTTGTATTTAAATATATGGTAAATAAACTCATATTACATACAATGATAACCTAAGGTTATAGCAATAGTTAAAATGTAGAGAAGAATCAATCGTACGTAATAAAATTTGTTTGAATGACATTCGAATTATTGTAATGGCAAGAAGATAAATGAGAGTCGTGTAAAAAGTGTGAAAATACTGTCGAGAGACAGAGGCAAAAAGGACAATCGATCTTCGTCTTGGGGATTATCAACGATAACACTAAGGACATGGGAATTAGCCGAAAAGTTGGCCGTAAAGAGAGTTGCACGAGATCGGACGGTTTTTCAGGGACACGATTCGCGTGTCTCGAAGGGCCCGCGGATGTTTTCATTAATCTCAGGTCCACGAAAGAAACGCAGAGCCGGGCGTAAAGAATGGTGAGGAGGGGGGGGAGGGCGTCGATGAAAATCGCGAGACGCTTTGGCGAATGGCGATACTCGGACTTTCGTTGACTCGTGAAAGCACGAAAGGCCGGGAGGCAAACTCAGCGGAGGGCTTTTTTTTCCCTTTCGCCGGTGATTGCGGCGACTCCTGGCTACGTGCCAGTGCCGATAGTACCGTGATTTACATACGGTAGCCTCTCCCTCACCCCTCAGCCCCTTATCCACTGTCACGCGGACGCTCGTACGAAACCCTCGACAAAGGCGCGCACATTCGACTAACTACCCAACGGATTTGGCACTCGGCTGACCGACGTACTCTGTCTCTCCGTTGACGGCTTACATCTTTTACTTCCTTCCTGCTACGGCTCTCGGAAACGTCCGGTAAAAGGCCTGTTGCGACGTATCACTGGGCAAAAAGCCACGGAAAAAGTATCCTATACGGAAATTCGAAGACTCATTGTTCCGCGACGGGAGAATATTTTGGATGGACCTTTTTGGAAAAATTCCGAAAATTGTTGCAAATCTTTTCGATGAGGTTTCTTTTTTTTTAAATATTGTGAACCTTTTCAGTGGCGTTTTTTTAAGAATCAGCAAATTAGTGCCAAGTGTTTTACTCGATTTTACGTACAGTTCAAATTAATATATAATATAAAAATAATAGGCAGAGAAAAAGAACTTAATCTTTTGTTAGATAAGTATTACAGAAGTAGAATACCGTACAATGTTTAAGTTGTTTTTTTTATTGTCTAATGACTTTTGTGACTCGCTGTACGTAAAATAGAAATTGAACTTATTGTTAGATTAATTCGTTCGATAAATTCATAAGTGTCGTATCTATTTTTACGGTGTACAAAAATTTGTACCAACAAGTATACGAACATATCACGATAGAACAAAATTTCTAAGCCCAGTACAGTACCCGATAAACTCGTCAAGTTTTTCCCGTTGCAACATTTGATTTTTATCCGTATTTTCGTGCGATAATCTTAGATCCGACGTTATTACGTTCGTAAGGCTTGAAAATAACGTAATCGATTTTGCGGTTGACGGGCCGACAGATTACGGGTCGGTCGTTTCAAACAGAGAAAGGAAAGAATCGATTCTTTCGCGTCTTGGACAGACCTAGTTCGGCACAAAAGACGAACCTTTCAGAAAGCACGAAGACTGCTGTCGCAGCTTCCGCTACACGAACACTGTCCATTACGATGAAACATATTTTGTATCACCAGTCCTCGAGAAATTTTATATTTATACCATCCGATCAGGCTATGCCTTTCTCTTCTCTTTCGTGCAAGTACTAACGAACAATTCTTCGTGTATCCATTGAAAAATAATAGGCTTTCAATTACCCGAAGTAATTAGGTGTACGGCAGAAAGTGAAAAAAATTGTTAACAGAGAAGTAATTAAAATTATGAATAAAACTGTATTATCAGGAATAAACTTGGTAAGGGAAAGATAATAAACGTTTTTAATAAAATTGAATTATTAGGAGAAAACGTAATTCGCATTACTTGTTTACGTTTTCCTGTGAATCGTACAAAATGTCCAAGCAACGAACACAATTATATTTATGCCGCTATTCCCTTACGGTAAATTTTTAAATATTCCATTATCTACACGTGAATGGAGGATTTGGTGAACAACTATTGACACGTAAAAATGAATAAACCTGGAAAATTGACAAGTGTTATTAATAAGACCAAAGAAAAAAGGTAAAACTCATTTTCCAGCAGCAGACAAAATCCTCGAGGTATTTTTAGCAAGGATAATAAATGGGAACGACATTGAAAAGGCATGTGAATTTTACAGGAATATTTTGATTTCGAGAAAAACAGCGAGTATCGCGGTAATATCATTTGAATGGTAGAATTTTGAAAAATCTGAGGAAATGGATAAAATTGATTAATACGTTGAGAAGCAAATATGTATCGATAGATATTTACGGCTGATTATAAATTGCGAGATGGATTGAAACGAAATACACAATGTTGTATCGATATCCCTGCGGTGATATTGCCAATGGAAAAGTTTAATATCGGAAACGGCTTTAATGCGTAATTACTGTAACGAAGGCGTTTCGCGGTTTGAAACGCATCGGCAATCATCCATCCGGAAGTAGGACGAACGGAAAATCCGCTGGAAAATTGGACGTATCCCGGTGAAAAATTCAGGAGGTAATTGCCGTGGATTAAACGGAAATCGTTTTTGGCTTTACCGCGCTCTACGGATTAACTTGCGACCAGCCAGGATAATCGTTGCACACCGGAAATGGAGAATCTGTGAAATCGGTGCGACGAACTACTGCCCGAACTTACTAGCAAACATACTACATATTAGTGCAAAGTGCGAGAGAAGAACGTTTAGACCGAGTGACAGTTTCTTTGAATGAGATCCAAAGAAATGAAGAAATGAAGACTCGCGATTGGCCAGGATAATCATCGCACACCGGAAGTGGAGTTAATTACTGCTCAAAATTACTAGCAAACATACTACACATTAGTGTAAAGCTGCGCACTGCGTTAACCACTGTAGAATCACCTTCACATTTCCTATATTAGTGCTGTTACCTTCGAAATGTCTCTTTCTTCGGTAGGAACGTCGAAGGATTCGGCGAACGTGAGAAAGTCCTTCGAGAACTAATAATATGCCCACGTCCCCCATGTTTCCACAAGCTGTAGGGGAAACCTCCGCAGTGCCGTGTTGCCTTAAATAAAGCTGATTCACGAAATGATATGGACGTCTTGCAAACAGTTTCTTGTAGTGTACGTCTACCGGAACAGATTGATCGAATTTCCTGATAGTTGTCGACGTTAAAAGTCAAAGAATTACATACATTTCATGCGTTTCATATTTACTCCGCCACGTAAAACTAACCGTTAAAGTTCTACACGATTGTTACACGAAACATATTTTTAGTACCATTTTTACGAAATCCAATAGATATTTCATCATCGAGAATATGTTAACGACGAGAAATAATGTATAATTGAAAGATTTGCGTTTTCTCTGTATTTTTCTTGATAACTCTCTTGCTGGTAAAACTAGACTAGCAGAAGGGGTGGCGACGACCTTTGCCCTTCGATCGTTTCAACGCCCACGAAATATGTAAATATTTTTCCACCGCGATCAAACCGACCACATTTAGTTTATACCGTTTTAAGATCAATAACGGTTTCTGCGAAATTTTGAATATTTACAAAAACGTTTTACGTGTTTTACATTTATGAGAAATCTCGGCACACAATTTCATGAACTTCCTTTGAAGGGTGCATTCTGTTAAAACCACGCTATAGTCATGCTAAATATTGAAATTAACCCTTTGTACTCCATTGGCGCCGAAACGGCGAAATTTTATATTACATTACAACATTCTCGGGGTGCAAAGGGTGAATTTTGCAACGAAGAATACCTCCACAATTTCCAGGAACTATATAACATCGTTTGAACCGGAAGCGCTTTGCACTTTTTTTCATAATTACTTTGACGTATATTTAATTACACGACCACCCTTTCAACAACAAGAATTTTAGCGTTCTAGGGAAATACGTATGAAAATAATGAAAGTATAATAATCACAAACGAGCTCTCCTGTTAACCTTAATTTTCACTTCATATTTCTACACTTTGAAATTATGTGCACTAACTGGCTTGGAGTTCTTAGCACCGGAAAATATTGGAAAATACACAGGGGGACTGAGGAAAGAACTAGGAATAAAGGAAGAGGAAAGGTTGTGCGTACAAGGTGATATAAAAACAGGTTTAATGGTTTAGAATAAATTAGAGCGGGGCCTCAAATTGAGTTAGTAATTGAGATATTTAGTCAATAACAGAGATATTCAAAATGGACAAAGTTGATTGATCATCTTCTGTATCTGCAAATGCTCTTTGCGGGTAATTTAATGAAAAACAGATAAACGATATTCAAGATGGAAATAAACGAGATATTCCAGATGGACAAAGTTGATTAATCAACCTTTATACCTGTAAATACTCTTTGCGAGTAATTTAACGAAGAACGAATAAACAGTGTCTTTCACATAAAGCAAGGTAAGAGCTTTTAATATCATAGATATAATCCCCTTTCACAATGCTATTTAAAGGAATTTGCCATTTTAATGAAAAGATTAATCAGTATGAATGCTATACAGTAGCGAACAAAGGACAATTTAAACACTATGCAAAAGTGAATTAATTTCATTATTCGATATATAAATTATATTACACCGCAGACATTTTTTGTCTGTTAATAAACTAATGAAATATAATATGATATAATAAATTATGACGAAAGCACCGCCCGAACTGTAATTTATAGGTCGATTTCATGAAATAAAGGGCGGCCAGTGTCGAAGCATTACAGCAACGTGACTGAAGATTATCTCGAACCACGCGATTCTCGGCGATGATCGACGAATCACCGGCCGTCCAGTTGATCACGAATCGCCATGGGGAAAACATCTCGTTGTCCGTTTTCCTCGACGCGGTCCGACCGACCGAACGATCGGCGGAAACCCGGAAGATTAAGAAAGTTGCTAAACCAAGACGATCGAATGTTACGATCATTGCAAGAGATCGACGCCGACGTGAGTGCCGAAGACGCGAGGAAAAGGATCAACAGATTCCGGAGGAACTCGAGGAAAGCGTACAGAATTGTCCGGAATTCCATCGGTCTGGCGGATCTCCAGAAGTCGAACGTTTATCCCTGCCTGTATTTCGTTTACACGGAGGAATACTCGATTCCCGGATCGCGGGATCATCGGGATCATTGGGATCCCGGGACTCGGCGTGAACTCGAGGAAGCTGGATCGGTGAGACGTCAACTGTTGGCACTCGGAGTCGCCGATCTTCCTCGCTACGTACTTCCTTCACGTGGACTGAGGTCATTAACGCTCCATTTCCATCCTTCCCCGACATTGAATTACGAGCAGGAGAATTTGCCGGGCACTCGGCCGCCCTTACATCGTCAAACCGTTCTCGAAAATTCTCCTCGCAGGTAGCACGATAGTAAATCTTGGCGTTTTATCGTCTCGCCGTACTTGTCCGGGCAGATAGCCTTCTTGATAAAGCGAACCAATACCGAGAAACCACGACTATTCGTCGACCCGGTGCAACTACCTCGCCGATTTCATTCCCACCGTAAAGTTTTCGCCATGAATAATACCACGAATTCGTCGCACATGTCTTGCATTCCTTTACCCTTCCGATCATTTCTTCGAAACTCGCCTCTTCGAAAATCAATTCTTCTGTTATACGATTTTTATTATCAAAACCATCAACAGAACGATACCATCAAATTCTGTAAACAGAGAAGATTCTTTTGCCACAGAATTCAAAACGCATTGATCGAATTCTAGTTGATGAAAAAACTTGTCATTCAATTTCATTTACGTTGTCATTCGTCTGCAACTGTAAATATGAAAAATGTGTTAGAATAACAGCACATTTTTTATAGATCCGTCAACGTTAATTCAGCACTTTTGAAACTTTGGTCGTCCCATCAGTTATATTTTTACACTCTGTACAATACCAACAACATGCAGAGTGTACGACTGATTGGAAGGTGCCGGGACTTATTGGTGCATGCCCTACTTTACCACTTTACCTAGCGGAAATAGAGTTAGTAATAATAATCTCGGGATGAATGCAAAGGCAACGCGAATACGATGACTGATACTCTATGTTTGGCATAGAGCAGACTTAAAACATAAAATAGATAGAAACATCATTTTCCAGAGATACTCTAACGCTAATGTAAATAATTGACAAAACAGCGCGTTAATTAAAGGTATTCTTAAATTAAAGACAAATCACAGATAGGTAAATATAGTTAAATTAAAGATCTAATTGGTTGAAAAATATTCAAGGAAAGTAATAGTTTACTTCGAAGATGGATAAAAAGGCTATTACTTTTTCAGGAATTTTTCGTCCAATAAAAGTTTATATTTCACAAAATTTGATGAAATGATTTTAAACGCGTTGTACATTTTAATTGAACTCTTTGGAATTGATATTTAACTCTTTTTAATTGAACTCTTTGCCCTGAATTGAACCTGATTTAGTAAGTCCAGAAAATAATAATATTATTATTAATAAATCGTCTATATTGCGCTGACGGTGTGTATAGAATGTGAGTTGAGTTAGAGTGAATACAAGGGCAGAATGTGAACGGCACAAAAGGACAAATACTGGCTGGTCTGCAAGGGACAAAAATGTACGGCTATAATAAAGAACGTGGCGTAAAAATATAGCTTTACAAGGTGGAAAAAGTTTTTCCACATCGGCTGTTCGTGTTTTCCGTGTAGCTGTCGTCGGAAATTCGGGGGGGTCGGTTCCCCCGAAAAGTAACGATTCGTTAATGAAAGGACAGTGACGTTTTAATTCTCGCCTCTCACGCGACTAAATATCGTAATTTACAATTCTCACGCGATTAAACGCACACATGATGCGCGCTCGCTGGCGAGTGAACACTTTGCATTTGTTTCTCGCTGAAACGTGGAAACAATGCGTATCGTAGACGGCGACGGACTTGTCGCCCGGTCTTTCGGTGTATTTGGCAAAACAAGTATGGCGCTTCTGCGCGGCCAAGGCAGAAGAAGAAAACAATTTTCCCTGGACGAAATTCCGCGAGCGAAGTAGCGACATACGTAGACAGGAAACACGTTGTTTTTGCCAACGCAACAGCGGAAATCACTCAGACTTCCCCTCGCGGCTGGTATATGCACACGGCGCCTTGGCATGTTTGTTACGAGATGTCACACCTCCGAGAGAAAAAAAAAATGGAGAAAGAAGCAAGTCGAGAAAAATGGGTCACAGCCCCTTCAACGCGAGCTCGCCGTCGAGCCCTCGAAACGATGGAAATGCAAAGGCTTTAAAGCCGACTCGTGGAAATAGGTCGGTCTCTCTCTCCCCCCTTCGTTAACCACCCTACCTCTCCTCTCTCTCACTCTCTATCTCTCTCCTCCACACTACCCTCCATTCTTCCCTCATTCAGCCACTCTTTGCACGTACGCGCTATCACGCGTACAAGTGCTGTCCGTTCCCCACTCATTGCCAGAAACGCACCTGTAGGTCGATCAACAGCTAATCTTTCTACTACACCGCTACTCCTTTTCCCCTTGCCCTGTCAAAGTCCCCCTAGAGAAACGGTCAACCATTAAGCCCAGTAAGCAATCAATCGCGGCTAATGTAACTCTATAACTCTTACAAAGTTCAGTCGATGATCCTTTATGACGAAAGTACAAGAAACGTTTCTGTTGTAGATTTAAGCTTTTTTTTTCATTAATTACGCATAAATTCCGTAGTGTATGACGAATTCGTAATTTTATGGATACACTCGATTTTAGTGAGTTACGACCATTAGTCTAATAAGTGAGTTACGATGGACGTCACGGAAATAAGTAAACCACTGTTGAGTAATGTACCGACGGTCCGTGTAATGCGCTGCTGGAGTAAAAAATGGGGAAGATTGAAAATGTCAGCGGTCTGGCGCGAATTGCTCGGTTTCATGGTAAAACAGTAGCCGTAAGTCCGGAGGAACTGCCTTACAAATCAACAAAGAAAAGTCCAGGGCGAACTAATCCGGCGAAGAAAGAACGCTTTGGAAGCGCGAGAAAGTAGTTGGACGGTTTTTCTCACAGACCTCTACATAAATATCGGACTTTACGGGGGGGGGGGGAACGCAAAGAAAGGAAAGAAAGCTTAGCGCTTCCGAACGTTCGCTCTAAAATAGCACATTGAGAATAAAGATCGATGGTCAAACGCATCGGCTGTGAATAACGATACAAACGATGGACGTGCTTCTATTTTCGACGAGCTCCTGTCACCCCCCCCCCCTCCTTCTCACCTACCCACCCCACCATCATTCCCTTTACCGATTGGCCAATGTCGCCCGGGTCTAGGAGATTCGGTTTAACTTGCACCACGTAGCGCGGCAAATTGATTTCCCCCGCTCCATAATTTGGCGCGACATAATGTCGCTAATTTTAACGGGCATCGGCCATCTCCTCGCTTTACCGAAACACCGGGTAATCGGCTTTTTCATGCCGACGAGCGCTGACCAAACAGTTTTTACGTCCAGCCGTACCCAGGGAATGAAAATTGTGGATATTATTAAAACGACATGCACAATGCATGAAATGCAATGTGTTTCCCAAAATCCCAGGAGCCTGCGTGACATGCCACAGTTATTTCTTGACATATTGTACGAAACGTCCTGTAAATTTATGTTGAAGATGAAATGTATTAAAAAACGTCAGCTACATTATTGAAACTAATTAACGTAAATTGAATGTACATTTGGGATGTTGTTTGTTTATTACCTCTTTCATGTATTGCTTTAACAGGCTACAGTAATTTTTTGACATATTGTATGAAAAATTGTGCAAATTTCTACTGCAAAAGAAATGTATGGAAAAACATGAGCTACATTATTAAGACAAATACATGTAAAGCTAATGTACATTTTCAACGTTTCGTATTTGCAATTAGGAGAACATGTTTGTTAAAATATGTCAATAATGTTATGGCAATAATGTGACTGAAATGGAAACATGCGATAAAACTGCGTGTTTTCAATGTTTCCGAAGAAATAGTCTTGTCCAAATTGATATAATAACGACTTGGCACGGTTTCTTTTGTTACAGACGTTCTGCGTGGTATCTAAGAGGTTTCGCAAGAACTACATCCATAGGTTTACAGCTACGAATAGTTGGTTCATATTCTCTCCGTGGAATCCCGTGAGGCGATGCTGCATCTTCCTAAGTACGAATCAGTACTTCGATTACGTGGTCATGGCTACCATACTACTAAACTGCGTCTTCCTGGCCATGACCGAAACCGTCGAAGAAGCCGAGTAAGTCCCACTTTCATCAGCCGATAATGTCGGCGAATCGAGGTTACGCTTATACCCATTCAAACTTCGACAATATTGCCCGATTTATGCCACCTTTACCGGTTACGAGTGACGTTATACAATAGCCGTTGAATTCGTAGATTTAATAACGTTACCCAAGATCAAAGAACAGGAATTACCAAAAGGCCATTTTCTCCGCTGTAGCACTTTTCGTGGTACGAAGATAAAAAGCGATAAGTTTTACTTCTTTTGAATATAATTGCAAAAGAATGCAAAGAAGAAAACCGTATTCGATACATTTTCGCACTACGTATTTAACGGTGAATATTAACTTTATGTTTGTCTTATAACGAGTCGATGAGCGGAATTGATCGATATAAATCTGTTGATTCTGCATTCTAAGAGGTGTTTTTTAACGAAATAAGCAATATGTTGAGCCGAAAATTGGCCTTTGACAGGTTTCACGGATAAGAGCAATAAATCAGGTCTATTACACACGGTAAGCTGATATAACAGCTTCATTAGCTTCATGGGAACTGATAGTCGATTGCTCTCTATGATCGGGCATTGCCGTGCTGGCAGATCAATAACGCGAAATAACGGAAAGGAAGGGCCGATTCTCGGTTGGGAATGGAGTTGGTTCCGATTCGAATCGTGCCGTTGATCGTCCTTACGCGTCACGCCTGCCGCTTGTTGCAGATATATCTTCCTTGCCATCTATACGGCGGAAATGGTGATAAAATCGATAGCCAAGGGGTTCATTCTCAACAAATATACTTACCTTCGGAATCCCTGGAATTGGCTGGACTTTGTGGTGATTACCAGCGGGTACGCGACTATCGGCATGGAAGTCGGAAACCTCGCTGGTCTAAGGACGTTTAGGGTGTTGAGAGCACTTAAGACTGTATCCATCATGCCAGGTAAGCTTAATTGCGTCGACCATCCCGCGTCGTGCGGGGTTCATCCCTTCAGGAAAACATCCTTCCCTCGGTAAGCTGCGCCTCCGAAGTAGGATTAATGAACCAACCTGTACCAAAGTAATTCAATATTTACAAGAGACATGGGAACGTAGTATTCCGACGGTTTATTAACTGTCGGACGCCAGGAAAATGAAAATTACCGACTGAACCACTTCCTTTGACTGACTCAAAAAGCTTACTGACTGACTCAAATATGCTTATAACTTTTAAGGTAGTAATATGTAAAAACAGTACAATATTGGTCTGTAAAAAAGTTGACATTTAGTTCAATATAAAAAGACAACATGGCAGGGAAGAAACGTGTGTACAACTAGAAGAAGTGAAACGTACAGTAAAATACTTTTCATTTTAACAGAATGTTTTCTTTAACTAAACTATGGTATTTTCTATCGCGATGATTATACAGGGTGACTCCGAATATATCATGAAACTTTAGAACAGCATTTTACTATTACTAAGGATAAAAAAAGGCCATATAGACATAGGTTCGAAAACTCTTCCTTTCTCAGATATAAACACTTATTATTCATCCTGGAGTTTTGCAGAAGTGCTCAAACTTATTGAAAGAAATGGTTAAAAATGATTTTGAGAAATGGTCTATTTTCGTGACTTTTTGGAATCTATCCCTGCTGTTTGTCCTAATTCTTAGTTTCGTATAACACTGCAATTTTTATGAACCTAATCAACTTGTAATGAGGGGTTTGCCAGAATTTTATACTGAATTCTATACAGAATTCCGGCCGAATTGCATTGGCGAATTGGAGCGTAACCTCAGTTAGACGAGTAATTTATTTCCGGTTTATGCGACTGGATGGCCTAGGGTTTCTTCCGGTTAAACTTACCCTATCGTGCCACTCGCGTATGTTCACGATACGCGTTACGCCATTTGCCATTTGAGCCGAGTAGCCATAAAACGATATGTACTCTGCATCGAGTAAGAGCATCAAATCGATACGGCCAGCTACTCTCTTCCGGTGTCTTATCGAGATCCACTGTAAAAAATGTCACGTTCGGCAAATGTGCTTATTCAAGCGACCGAACGATCCTCAAGAAAGTCATTTTATCGTTTTACCTTTGAATAAAAGGTCTGTTCTGAAATTTACTACCTTCCACGATCGTAGAGTGAAGGAAAATGTATCTCAGAGAAATGCGTTCACTAAAACCACGAAATCGCAATAATAAAAGTGTCGCGGTAGAAGTTTTACATTGTCCAATCGCATTCAGTTTTATTGGACATTTACAAAATTTAATAACCGTTTCCGACGCGTCGAACTTTTCCTTTTACTCCATCTTTCCTGGGTGCTTACGTCAGGTTGTAATTTTCACGCGGTAAATTCCCCGTTCTCTTCTGCACCGATAAATACGTATTATGTAAAAAATTTTTGTATAACTTAGTTATTACCAGACTACGCAGATACTTCCAAATTAATTCGAAATTATGCGCACCGCGGGTAAAATCGAGTAGAGGGAAAAAAGGAAGAATGAAATAGGGCGAAGAGAAGTTAGGAAAAAAGGAAAAAGAATGTAATAGCACGTGAAACACGTTTCAACTTTGAAGATTATAAATTTTCGGAGTATTTTTAAATAACTCTAATACTCCGTTGTTACGATTTCCCTTGGAATTCTATTTTTTACGGAAAAATCTATTTAAAGTTATAATTTTTTAGAGTGTTTTTAAATAACTCTATTATTCTTTTGTTGCAATTTTCTTCAAATTTTACCTCTCACGAAAAGATCGAATGAACCCGGCTCATACGGCTTCAAAGCCTAACGATGTTTGACAAAGCGTTATTGCTCGACTGACACTCGACTGTGCGTTTTAAAAGCGTCAAGTTAAACTCTTTAACCGGCTTGATCTCACCGTTGGGGCTTCTTCGAACGACGGATTTTTCTAAACCCATCACGGCGTCTGATTTCATTCTCTCGTTCAACAAATACCTTTTAAGGATTCAAGTTCCAGCTTTATCTTTCACAGCTTTTCTTCCAACACTTTTTTCTCTTAAATCTGCCCTTCGCAATAGATATCCTTATTATTTTTTACCTTTCATTTAAATAATTCTTTTGTATATTACGCTATTAATAATAATATTATAATTTTATATTTTTATATTTTTACATTCATATTTTTACATTTATATTTTTATATTTATATTTATGGGTATAAAAGTGATGGTACAGTATGATGTAATAAAAGAAAAAAACGACAAGGGAACAAAGATAACCGCACAGTAAAAAAGCATTTTATATATATAACCTTTGACATTTATATAACATTTTCGTCATATTTCTGCTCGCAGAACACATTAGCAAAGTGAAACACCCTGTACATATTTTTTCCTCATCGTCTTTTCTTTTAATCTTGTCTTTTGGCGTACTTGTCGCCCACTCTTAAAATTAGTTTATTATCCATAGTTTCCTGTTTAATACTCGTTTTATCTTGACCCCTCCTTTCTTCTCCGTTGTATTTACGTACTTTTGTAATACCTTTTACTTTCCCCGCTCTCTTCTACAATAATACCATTCTACCCAGTTTCTTGCTCGCCCAGTTGTGCTTTTTATGCTCTTATTTCTGACATTGCCCGTCCTTAGTGACATTCGACGACAGATTTCACCTACCCACTACCATTTTTCTTTCCCTACGGTTTTCCTTTTTTACTTTCCTTTTTCCCCAGCGTCTCGTCCAATGCAACTTTTCCGTCTTTCTTTAACCGTCTTACACGTTCAATCTCTCCTCGTACTTGCTCCGTGACTGTATCTTTCTGGAATAATGATAAACCACGCAAGAGCGGGGTTTCATTTTATTGAGCTCGTTAGGCAAATGAGCCGCAATAAAGGGATCCTTCATTCACGTCTCTTCTCTCTCGTCTTGCAGGCTTGAAGACTATTATCAACGCGCTGTTACATAGCTTCAAGCAGCTCGCTGAGGTCATGACCCTGACGATATTCTGCCTCATGGTTTTCGCGCTATTCGCCCTCCAAGTTTACATGGGAGAACTTCGGAACAAGTGTGTCAAACGTCAAGAACCGAACATCACTCAAGTCGATTGGAAAGAGTAGGTCTCGTTATAAACTTCCAAATTACCCCTCATCCCCCACATACACAGCGATCGCCCTATTCCCGCAGTTCCGCTTTCTTTACGAGCGACTTTTCCAGTACGAGTAAACCGAATATGCAGCACACGGGGTACGTTTCATACGTTTCAAGCTCGATTCCTGTTGCTTAATACATTCGCTAAATAAGAGAGGGCTAACTATGTCAATCACTGAGCATTATTGCCTTATCGATTTGCCCGCTTTACGTAGTAATTGGCACGGCCATTTTACGCGTTTTCAAGTTTTATTCGCACGTACAAATACCTTGGTGCCTTTGATAAACGGCCCTTTTCATAAATTAGCGTGCAATTAATTTTCCGACCTTCAGAACTTTACGCGAAAGCAGGAGATGGGGCGAGAATTACGATGTATCGTTAATTTCTCTACGTATAGAGAATTACGGTGTATCGCGTGATTTTGCAATTAATGTAACAATAGCGCGGAACGTTTATACTGATTTGGCAAATAATATAGTTTGTACGTGCTATAAATTTTAACTACCGCCAGAACATTCACTAGAATAGTAACGATAAACGCTTTCATTCACGCATGAATGTGGATATAATTATCGTGAAAAATTGAATAATAAGTCAAATGATACAGAAAATTTGATCGAAAACGTTATCGTACAACAATCTACAAAATTTTTCAATTTACGGTTTAAGCAATTTTTAAATTAAATTGAATGCACTATTGTACAGAAACCCGGGCTTTGAAGTTTTTTGTTATTATGTAATAATGTTAGTCTGAGGTTTTTTAACATATGTAATTTTTTATGTAAGCCACCTATTGTATCTAAGAAGACCATCACTTGCTTATTATATGTATTTTAAATATTTTAAATTCATATACAGGGTGTCTCATTTTAATCTTTACACGCAATCATTTTTCGAAAAAAATGTTTAAACGAAACATACTCTATTCGGAGGGGGACATTCAATGGAACACACTGCTTTTTTCTAGATGGAGGCGCCTCTGAGATTTGATGCTGACTTTTGATTTTTTAAATGGAAACATGGTGTTTTTTACGCTAGACACATAGCTTCGCTTAAGATGAATCCATTGATCTATAATATGTTGGACAGATTGGAGAGAAAACTATAAAAAAACTAACTGTAAGACTTAACTTTTTTTCTGAAGATGGAGATCAATTCTTTTGCCTTAATATCGTCTTAAACCGAGAATTGAACAATTTTGAATTGTATAACTTCTGAAATGTGTGTACGATGTGTTATTAAGAAATTTAAAAACTAACAAAATTCCAACGATTGTCATTCGGTCCGATATCATATAATTCTCCAGTCCTTCGGCACTATCGTTTAAATCCCTTCCTCGAAAAGCCTAAAAGTTATTGAAGTTTGTTATTTCTGGCAAATTGATGGAATTTTAACGGACTTTCCCGGGCAATCTGTAAAAATTCAATACCGCCGGATATTCGCGCTGATTTTCACGTGGACCAGCATATTCCGGATAAAACCGAGGGAATTGCTCCTGATATTTTTCGGCATTTCTCTGCTGGTCCGTGGATTAAGGGGAAGGCGCTTTCGGAAGTGGTGGAGGGACGGGGGGAGGGGGTATGATCGTATCTCGATAGATCCGTGAGGCGTTAAAAGAGTTTTCCTATCGTCAACAGGTGGACTTGGAACTCATCCAACTGGGCGTTCAACGAGGACGAAGAGCCTATCATCTGCGGGAACGTAACTGGTGCCAGGTTAGTCCTCCCTTGGCGCGTTCCGCCTTCGTATCGAAATCCCCGAGAGGGGGGAGGCAAACGAACCCTTCTGCATGGAGAACCCCCTTATCGCACGACTATATCGAGACCCTAACGTTGAAGCTCGCGCACGATTACCCTCCGGAAAACCTTGGATCCCATTGACGTCGTAACGAGGGCTCATGCGCCTCGATTTTCTTGCTCGACCAAACCGGCCTTTTAATTTCTCATTCTGTCCTTCCTCGTGGATGAAACCCTCCGAGAGGAATTCCCCGACAAATGCGTACGAGTGCCTTTGACAGCTCGCTCTAAGGATTACACGCACACATACACATTCTCCGTATCGATCGGACGGTTCTCACGCGAAATTAAACACCGTAGAAATAACTCATGTCCTACGAAGCTTGAAAGTAGTATTTAACGACGGCATTGTAATCCATTGGAAGGAGCTTTCTGGCATGGGGTGCTTAATTGACCGTTTGGAGAAAGACATTTTCCCCCCTGTGGTAAATACCGTGCCTACTCATCTCCGGTCTCGAGTCGGTCTTCCGTGAGCGTAGGTCGACAAGTGTTTCGTGCCGAACGGATTGTACTCGACTACGTGAATTCCAGGCACTGCAATGAGAGTTACACCTGCCTCTGCGTTGGCCCCAATCCAAACCACGGTTACACGAACTTCGACAACTTCCTGTGGTCGATGCTCACCACGTTTCAGCTGATTACCCTAGATTACTGGGAGGACGTGTACAACAAGGTCTCTTTATCTTAACTTTAACCCTTTTACTCCTCACTCTGGTGTTTATCCTCTCTATCGGAATCCGTTAATACGCTCACGAATATATAGCTTGGAGCTTTCTCGAGTAGGTATTGTCGGCGTGCGGACCTATCAGCGTCTCGTTCTTCACGGTGGTTGTGTTCTTTGGCTCGTTCTACCTGATCAACCTCATGCTGGCCGTCGTAGCGCTCAGTTACGAAGAGGAAGCGGAGATCACAAACGAGGTAACGATTTGCCAAATCAAAAGTCTACGACACCTGACAACAGATGCAACAAGCTTCCCAACAACTCAACCTGTCTTCTACGCAAATATACAAGAACAATCTTAAGTACACACGAAAGCCCAAGACAGAAATTTTATTCTACTGCAATTAATTTTGTCATTTGTTCCGTTCTAATTAATCGTTCTAATTCTTACAAGTATTCTGATTAATTGTTATACGATTTCTTTTCTACCCATCCTATTTTGCTGTAAATGTTTATTGTTGCAAGCCCATGAGACAAACACTAGAGGAAAAAAAAAGTATAAATGCTATGCAAAAGTAAGTTAATTTTTTTTATTCGATAAATGACTTATATTATACTGCACATGTTTTGTTGACTAAGTATTACCCAGAATATGTATAAGGATAACTCTGAAACATCACAGGAAATTTCATAAAAAATAGATGCAATTAATACTCTTGAATTTTCTTCCGTCCGGCATTGTAATTGAAAAGGACAATGGACCGATCGAATAGGCTTTTGTTTTATGATGCTTTATCCGTTGGTTGGTCGCAGGAACGAAGGAAAGATTTAACCGACCATCGTGAGGACTCGACGTTTAGTTTCGACCCGACGAAAATTAACGTCAAGACCCTTACGAAGGATAAGCAGAAGAAGATAGACGCGCGGAAGGGCGTACTTCTGAGTAGTTACACGCGGAAGAAAACGAGACGAAGAAAACGCGGGAGAAGTACGACTGGCCAAGAAAAAAATAGCGGAGCACGCAGCAGGTGGGTGGATCTAAACGTAAATTTGATCTAAAACAAAAGGAACGTTCTTTTGTTTAGAATTTCTTTGAATTCTGTTACCAAAAACCGCTACAAAACGTAAGAGAAAGAATTACTCAAACGATCATTCGAATGATTTATTTGCTGAAAGATTACTATTTGCACATCTTTTTAGTATTTCGGAAAGTTAAGAGTTGTAATCACATATTATATCCGATTTTTATGTTGATTTATAATTTCTTAGAAGCATATTACTGAAGACTGGTGCAAAATGCAAGACAAAAAAAATTATTCAAATGATCGATCGGGTCACGTTAAATCTATTTGCACAAAATTTGCAATCCGTACATTTTTTAAAGGTATACGACGTGGCTTGTAATTATGTATGATAATTACAAAGCTGGTAATAATACAGTAAGGTTAATCATTATTAACAGCGTCATAACAAGCATTTAATAACAACGTCGTAAAATGAATTGTGTGTCGCTTTTAGTGCACAACAACATACATATATTTACAAAGCTTTACTGCGGTCGTTACGGATACGACCTATAACTTGTGGCCAATTACAGCAGGACAATAGCAGCGACGATTTTCGCTTGTTGTTTTCAAAGCTCTTTCTGACGAATAAACTTTTACTTACTTTGTCAACTATCGACCAACAACGGTTGGTAACCACAGATTACTGTATTTCCCGATTTACGAAACATTCGCAAGAGTGAAAAAATTTCCTCAAAGGAAGTTTAGAAGACATTCATTTCGTGGAAAGGCTTTTCGTTTCTTTGTTCTTTGTACAATGCAACATCATATTGTAAAGCGAAAAGGGAAGAAAATGACGTCATAGGTGCTTAAGAATAATGTAATTATAAACAAATATGTCCATTACATTCTCCTTCGGAATTTAACGAACCTGTTACGTACCTCTATTCTTTTCTATTTTGTTTCTGTAATTCTGTGAAAATTTAATAAATCCTATTATCGTGGTAGGTTATAAATTAGGATTCATAAAACTAGAATTCATGAAGAATTATGTAATTTAATTCGAATTTCTTTTGAAGATCAGTGAAATATTCGGCGAAACAACTTTAGCAAACTCTCTCCTAAAAACTACGCGGCATATTGCCATATGAAAAAGAAGAGCGATACCTAAGGCTTTTTCCCCGCCGTCAAAGCATACCTACATAAATGCACACAATCGTTTCGAGCCGTTCATTTTTCAGTGACAAAAGCCAGCCACGAATGCAACGCGGCACCTCCAACGACAATAGGGTTTGTTGATCTCTCCTCATAATCGAACATAGCTCCTATTCTTTCTTCAAAAAAACTCCAGCTTGACAGACTCAAAGTCAAAGGCTAATTTCACTGTTAGTGCCTCTTAACGAATGAATTTGTTTCCATTTGACTACGGAGTAGTTTGAGCAAATATTTATCTATTTCGTGAGTTTTGCTCTTCCTTTTTCTTCAAAAAACTACTGATTGACGAACTGAAAGTCGAAGGCTAATGCTATTGTTAATGGCTCTTAAGGACTGAATATATTTCAATTTGTTTACGGAGTGATTTGAAGAAATTAACGAATGAATTTGTTTCTACTTGGCTACGGCGCAGTTTAAACAAAAATTGATCTATTTTCCTCTTGTTCTTTCTTGAAAGACTCAAAGCTTGACAAACTCAAAGTCAAAGATCTCGTCCCACTATTAATGACTGAATTATTGTGATCCGATCTCACCCAAAAAATTCCGACTGCACAAAGAAACACACCTTTTTCGGATTACCAATATTATATTTTATTACCAACGATATTATCAATACGTCTTTTCCGCGATATGTCTGTATCTCCCTGTGCTATTAGAGGAGAAGACGTACGATTGAAATATAGTGAATCATTGAACATTGCCGCACGACATTGACCGGTGTTGACAGATCGGTGACACCGAGCCCGAGTCCAAGTCCGCGACACTCGAGCGTCCGACCGTCCCATTTACCCCTGCGGAACGTAACCCAGAGACCGGCAGAATCGAACACCGTCCACAGGCTGGCGCCTCACCGTGGCGCCCTGCATTCCCGTCAGGCGAGCAACAACAGCAACCAGCAATCTTCCCTCGACGATTCCGGGGTTGTCGACGACCACGACGCCGACGACGTGACTTCCGCCGAGGAGCACGAGAGACGGGCCGACCGTGCCAAGACGAACGTCCAGGAGCATCACTCGCAACGGCAAATCGAGGGACCCGCGAGATCCGACAGGCCGGTCGCACCGACACCCGTCACCGTCTCCGTCAGAACCAGCTCCAAGGAGATCAGGGTCCTCAAGTGCAACGGCGTCAAGACCAAGAAACACATGTACGCTCTACCCCCGGAATATCTCTCCCATATCGTCGTTCTAGGTGAGTACCTGAGTTACGATCCGATCAACATTTGCTTTTATTTTTCCTGCCGATAGGGCCCTTCCGGCAATGCTCGCGTAAAATAATACGTTTCTCTTCTGTGCGGTTGATGGATTGGATGAAAACAAATGAAAAATGTTGTGTTGGGGATGATAAAAGCTTGTGAAAACACTGGAATCGTTTTTTTTTTTTTGGAAATTGGCGGGAAAAGAACGATCCACTTTCAATTCTTTATTTCTCGAGAACGGTAAGAGTACAAAGGAACAACAACAAGCCACAGAATAAACTTCATGAAACGTGACAAATTGATTAAATTGATGAGATATTGATGAAATTAATCGGGAAAAATCTCGTGAAGAACGAAAACGGATTGTCGGAAAAATCGAATAAACGTGAAATTGCGTAAAACAAACTCGTGGAAAAAAGAACGGGGCGGTATACTAAAAACGATAGGGATAGACCGGGTTAGCTGGCCATGAGACTACTTAGCGTATCGTTTATGTTTCGCGTGACGCTATGTAAATTGAAATGCCTCTGGCGTATCAACGATTTTCGATAGTTAGAGACCCCAAACCAGTTTTCAGTCGCTTACATTCTTTAGTACTACAATTAAGTCGATAAGTGAATATTTCGGTTTGAAAAACAAGAATATCTAAAATATTAAAAAATTTAATAAAGAATGTGTAACTGTTTACACGTTTACTGTTCGCATTTCCACAAACAATCAAGAAATTTTCATTGACAGACCGAGAGTGGAAGGTCGTTTCAAGTGAAGGTTTTATAATCTTAGGTTCCTCGTTTATCTTGTGTTTCAGACGATCTTCCAGACCGAAACTGCGACAAGTGTATTCAGTGCTGCGTCGATTACGAGGGATGGCTGCGTTTTCAAAATTGCCTCTACAAGGTACAAAGGCTGAAAACAAGCTCGCTAAATTGCAATTAATACGAAATAGCATTCGTTTGAACGTTCGTAATATCGTCTTTTCTTGCTAGAAAGTCTTAGTACATTTTGTTAAGATAATCTACAAAGTGCAAAGTCCCGTATTGCCTTTGGATTTCATTTAGTACGAAGAAGTGCATGATTGAAGATTGTTGAGAATAAATTTTTCGGTGAAATCTTATTTTTACTTTAAGATAGTCCGATGCTTTTTAGGCAAAGATCGCGTCAATGTTTACTTGGTTCTCGAAAACTTATATACCCGTCACGGTGAAGAACCATTTCTCTGTCTTGTTCTTTAATTAAAAATAAGGTTTTTTGAATTACTTATATTATTTCTATATCAAGTAGTAAGCACAGTGTCATATATATTTTATCATAAATATTTATATTTATTTTATCAAAAAATTATTGCCCGAGTTAATTCGAGTAAATTCATTTTTGTAAGTTTATAGTGTCCGAGTATACTCGTGCAAATGAGGAAAGTGGATAGTTGGCCAGTCGAGATTCGATTCATATTTTTATCTTTATTCAATAACGTCCCGACGGATAGGGATAACGTGAGATATAAAGGAAATGTGGCACACAGGTCGTACGAGACCCGCTTTTCGAGCTGACGATAACACTGTGCATCGTCCTAAACACGGGATTCCTGGCAATGGAGCATCACGGCATGAGCGAGTCGATAAGACAGGCCCTCAACATCGGGAACAAGGTGTTCACGAGCATTTTCACCTTCGAGTGTTTTCTCAAGCTTCTGGCACTGAGCAGGGACTTTTTCGACAACGGATGGAACAATTTCGACCTGATAATAGTGTCCGCTTCGCTGATCGATCTGACTTTCGAGTTAGTCGACGGTTTGTCAGTGATTCGTGGCCTGAGGCTTCTGCGGGTCCTGAAACTGGCCCAGTCCTGGACAACGATGAAGGTCCTCCTGAGCATCATCATATCGTCAATCGGAGCTTTGGGTAATCTCACGTTCGTCCTCGTCATTGTGATTTACATCTTCGCCGTGATCGGCATGCAGCTCTTCGGCAAGGACTATACTCTGGATAAGTTTTACCCGGACCCGGTGCCCCGGTGGAACTTCAACGATTTCTTCCACTCGTTCATGATGATCTTCCGCATCCTCTGCGGCGAGTGGATCGAGCCACTTTGGGACTGCATGCGAGCCGAAAGGGACGACGGTCCGGGTACCTGCTTCGCGATATTCCTGCCGGCCTTGGTGATGGGCAACTTCATGGTCCTGAACCTCTTCTTGGCTCTGTTGCTCAACAGCTTCAACTCCGAAGAGCTAAAGCAGAAGAAAGAGGAGGTGGGCGAGGAATCGAAACTCGCAAGATCGTTCGATCGTATTAGGTCGATCGTCCGGAAAAACAGACAACGGAACGGTCGCGGTCGGAGGGAAAGGAACGAAAACGAAAGGAACACGAGACTCGAGCGAATCGTTCGAGAGGTCATGGACAAGTCGGACAAGGAGAAATACGCCATACAGGAAACGGTGTTGACCCTACCGAAGGACGACGCCTCCTACGACCGGGAAAGTCTTGACCGACCGCCCTTCGTTTACGATCCTGTCTACCGGCAGGCAACCGTCACGACATACGCTTCCCGCTCGAGCAGGGAAACCCTCGGCGAGACAACGAAGAGAACCAACGATAGCAATCTCACCGCCGCCGAGGGGAACGCCAATGGCCAAAACGAAAAAGCCGAAAGCACGGAAATCGAGCCCCCCGATGAGGAGAGCATAGAACTACAGGTCATCAAGGATTCGAGCAAACCCGACGAGGAAGTCGCCATGCTTCCCGCGGAGAAAACCGAACCTCCGCCCAATTACAAACAGGGCGAACATCCCGAGAAACGACCTTGGCATGCTCTCGTCAGTTACGTCGATGAACTTACCGTTGGTGGACGAAGAGACAGCAAAGGCAGGTACATCGACGGAATGGGCTCGTTCCCTGGTTTCGGCAGAAATAAGCGGCCCAAGGAACCGCAAGATTGTTTCCCGCAGCATTGTTACCGAAGGTCAGTGCCTAACTATTTCACTATGAGGATCTGTTAGATTAATGGCAGAGTACGGTCTACCCGGTATAACGCGGTAGTTAAGTTCTAAAAAATGCCCTGTTATACGGGACTAATTGTGTAAAATATCTGGTCCTGTTGTACAAGAACTTTTATTTTTATTTTCTGCAAATTCAATTGAATGAAAAATTGGTATTTTCAAGGATTTTTAGTTATCTGTTTTTATTGGAATTTTTATTAGCATGTTTTGTTTAAACTGTTAAATCAATATTTTGATCACTGTTTATATGTATTAACACACTAGACAATGTTGTAAATTATACATTACGTGAAACGTATTACAATTAAACATTCACACTGGTATTAATTAAAGAGCGTCACATATTTAAATTGCGAACAAAAGAGTACGCAGCATTTACTAAAAAAATGTAAATCCTTTTTTAATGAAGTTAAAAACCACTTTTCTGAAATCGTCACTATTTGCGACATGACTGCGTTTGTGTGGCTTGTATAAATTAGTTTTTCATGGCTTAAACACTATATTAAAGTTGAGTGTGATAATAAGTAAAGCAATGTTAAACAGAATATACCTCTTTAAAATGATAAATTTGCGACTAGATCTTGTTGAAACGATTAACCGAAAGTTTCTTGGTAAATGTATAAATTTATTAACAGGTGCGGCTGCGTGAATCGGTGTCTGGCAACGGACCTCGGTAAAAAATGGGTAAAAGTGCGGACGGCGGTGCTTTCGGTGGTTGACACGCCAGCCTTCGAATGGATGATCCTCGTGTTGATCTTCGCATCTTCCATAACGCTTTGCTTCGAGGACATCTACCTCGACGACAATCCCTTCCTCAAGAAGATTCTCTACTGGACCAATCTTGGCTTTTGCACACTCTTCAGCGTGGAGATGCTGCTCAAGTGGCTAGCGCTGGGTTTCTGTAAATACTTCACCAGCTTCTGGACGATTCTGGATTTTATAATCGTTTTCGTAAGTACAAGGACGCGCGTCCGGCATTGCATACGATATACGCGTATCTCTGTCCGTTGGCGTTTAGCAGCTGCGAGGAACGTGCATTTCGCCCCCTATCAAAAGGAAACGCGAAATAGATCATCGCACGTGCTCGTCCATCGACGCTCGCTTCACCCTTCGTTATCGCGTGTCAACCAGAATTACGGCTTTGCGATATGTTTCCGTTCCAGCGTACAAAGAAACGCATTTTACTGGGACAATGAAAACGACCGTTCCCACCGCGATACAACTCGCACGGAATAAATTCTTTTACAAAATTATCGAAAAAGTATTTGCTGCATTCACAGAGTACCTTCTTCAATTCCCCACGTAAAAATTCATTCTTTTAAAAAATTATCTAATGGTATTTGTTGCGTTCACAGATCATCTTTTTCAATTGTTTACGTATATGAACAAAATTTGTTCTTCTGCAACAAAATTCGTAAAATTGTGAAAAATTGTATTTATAGGCCGGTATTGAAATTGACCCAGCGGAATCGTATCTTTTGACGCGACGATACCTGCCTGTTTGTTGTGTCTATAAATGTTCCCACGAATTAAAGTAATGTTTCAATGTTTATCGACGAATACGACCCAATTGATCACAGGACGACCACTTTATCTACGAATGTCTACTATTTGTGTGGGCCAAGCGAAAATGTTTTGTTGGGCTAAAGCACCTACAAATTTACCTGACATTGCCTCGACAAAGCATCATACGTGAAGGTGTTGATTGTTGATCGTCCAAAATATGGCGTATGCGCATGATCGGCCGATCAGTGTTTCGGAGATAAACAGGGGAACGTCGGGTAACATGTATTCTTCAAAATCTACTGTCCATAAATAAAGAATAAACGTAAAACTGCACGAGGACGTGAAACAACCTCAATTTTCGTTCTCATAAAAAAGTCAACCAACGGTGTAAATCCAGATTTACAATGTAAGTTTACTTCTGCACATTCGTAACGATTCGATGACGAGGTCAGATTTCTATCTGCTGAATAACGGTAGGATGAAAAAAGCATGAAATACAAAGCTCACCGCTACGTTATTGCACGGGGCAATTTACATTTTGAAATAATCGGAAATTCGAATTGAAACATTTCGCCCGACCTTCCTCTTTTGGCGTGATAATTGTTTGTTCCCGCGTTCCTTTTCGCGCGTATTTGAAATGTCGCCGCATGGGATTCAGGTACGTCGACGCAAAAGCATTTTTCTCAGCCCCCCCCCTCCCCCCCCGCTTAAATCTCTTAACCCATGGAGAATGCATTTCGCTGTTTTTACTCGGAAAGTTTGCAAATATTGCATGTGTCTCCGTTCTTTGATTCTTTCGTATGCGTTCCTTTTGCTCACAGTCCGCTGTAACACGATAATTATCTATCGACTTTCACACCGACAAGTCGTACAAGGTATATCGAACGACTGAGCATCGTAACATAAAAAGTTTCGCCGATAAGGTCGGGCCTGTTCCCTTGACATAACATTTTATAGCGGTCGTTACTTATCCCTCTCTACGCAGAGAAATAATTTATGCATGAAACATTCCACGCTCATACAAACAGTACTTACATTACCTTATAGTTAAAGGGCTGTGATTGATGTTGCGGAAGCAAGTTTTTATAAGATTGCCGAGGAAGCTTGTAAAAATCTCATTTATTTAGTACTAATCGGACCCCCGTACCCCTCTAAACAAGAAAATTCCAAAGATTGTTTTGAAATCTACACAATTTCGTATTCAATAACACGATGGGAAACCCGCAGAGTTGTTTGTCTTCTTCATGTATTTCTATTACACGTCCGGCCAATATCTGTCTGTATACAAATCCACGTATTACATATAGGTCCTTCCCCCAATGTAATAGATGTATGTATACGTATTTTCGTAAAAGCCAATCGAGAGTTACGAGCATGTTTTTCTATAGACACGAGCGGAACTCGGAAGATTTCGTATCGACCTAATGGCTCACGTTTCCTTCCCTTTGTTTCTCCCAATAGGTATCCATGTTTAGTCTTTTGATAGAAGAAAATGAGAATCTGAAAGTGCTGCGCTCGCTGAGAACCCTGAGGGCGTTAAGACCATTGAGAGCGATATCAAGATGGCAAGGCATGAGGGTGAGCAAATTACGTGCTCTCGATTACCATCCACCTTTGCACTTCCGCTATTATATTGCACTTGCCTTTTGCCTACTCGTACATTCCGACGGAGCAACACCTTTGAAAAATAACTGAGTGCCATGTTTCCTATCATCAACGAGAAAAGGTTTTTCATTTTGTTTCGACAGTTTATGAAAATTAACAGCTAATAATACAGTAATCTTAATGTATGCATTTACCTCGTGGAAAATAATTACGGTCATTAGCGTAATTATTACGCCAAAAAATGTTTAAACCCCTCCACAATAACGTGACTCACTATTCTGTCGCTCAATTAAAAATCCAAGAAACAGGAGGAAAATCATTTTTTGACGTTATGTGGAAATAAAAAAGATGAAAATGAAAGATGGCCCCCAATGATTACGGTTACTTTAATAATTTTGCTTCTTATCAACAACGCAAAGCTATTCTTCATACATAGCTATTAAGCTTTCTATCAATGTGTGATGAATTGAACGAATGAAATGATTGCAGATCGTAGTGAACGCGTTGATGTATGCAATACCCAGTATATTCAACGTGCTCCTCGTCTGTCTCGTGTTCTGGCTCATTTTTTCGATAATGGGTGTACAGTTTTTCGGAGGGAAATTTTTTAAATGCGTCGACGAATACGGAGAGCTTCTAGACATTTCCGTGAGTAATCAAGGTTTTCACCTTTATATCTGCCATTTTTCCTCATATTATTTTATCATTGAATATGATGAGAGTTTTCATATACAATATTTTCTACACGTCGGATAAGAGTGAATAAAAATGGAGTATTAATACACCTGGCATTCATACTGCAGGATTATTATAATTTAATATTAAAGTCCATAATTCGTTTGCGACACCGCAATATAAATGATTTATCGAGTACTAGATTTGAATGAATAAAAATCAAATATTAATTTACCTGACACATACTGCAGGATTATTTTAAATAAAGAAATTGATATAATTAAAGTCTATCATTTATTTGTAAAATCGCAACATAAACGATTGATCGATTTTGCGAATCGATCATTAAAGCGTAGAATATCTTTGGTTGTAGATAGTCAATACCAAGGACGATTGCTTGAATAAGAATTACTCTTGGGAAAACAGCAAAATTACCTTCGATCACGTCGGCGTGGCTTATTTAGCTTTATTTCAAGTGGCCACGTTCGAAGGTTGGATGGAAGTGATGGAGGATGCGGTGGACGCGAGGGGGGTGGATTTGCAACCCCAAAGAGAGGCCAATTTATACGCCTATCTCTACTTCGTCATATTTATCGTCTGCGGCTCATTCTTCACGCTTAATCTCTTCATCGGAGTAATCATAGACAATTTCAATATGCTCAAGAAGAAGGTAACTGCCGTCCATTCCCACTACCCTCCCCCCCCCCTCTTCAAATAGCGAATTCTTCAAGAATATTTCTCAGTTAGTACAAGAATTTCTATGTCCCAGAATTTTCTGGAAAATGGTAAAATGAGTAAGGCTTCATTTTACGGTTGTTATAATCATATTAATTGTATGACTTCGTAAAGAACGTAAGATTCAGATCGTTGAGTACATGGGATATTTTTGAAATTTCCTCACCTGCGTAGAGCACTGCAATTTGGAATGTGAGATAACGTATTACTTATCTTTCAGTACGAGGGTGGAGTGCTAGAAATGTTTTTGACCGAAAGTCAAAAACACTACTACACTGCCATGAAAAAACTCGGTCGTAAAAAGCCGCAAAAGGTCATAAAACGCCCGATGAACCAGTTCCTTGCAATGTTCTACGATCTGTCCAATTCCCGCAGGTAAATATAAAGTTAATTAACACAAGATTCATGGAACCCGTTAATTTGACGGATCTAAGATTTCATACTTAATCCACTCTAATCCACTTTAAGCCTCTGTAACGCTGTGTGCCTTGAAACCAGGATTTGAAACTGTTCCAATAGTAACAGTTTCAAATCCCGTTTGACAAAGGCGTTATATAAACCGTTATATAAAGATTCTGATTATAACAGTCAAAGCAACTGATTAAGTCCTATTTTAGTTGCTTATCAACTAAGACTTCAGAATTAGAAAGCTTTTTTTGTAATAAAATACTTATGAATCAAAATATATTTATTCGTTTATATCTCGCGTTGGATATTAGCAATTTACTGGTTCTGTAATTTTTGCTTTCATAAGCTGACAAAAAATCGGGTTATTGTGGGTTAAAGTTAGAGAAATCATAAATATTACTTTTGAGCCATTTATGTTGACTCTAATCTCACGATATGTATACACATCCTAATTCATTCCCCTTCCTTGACGAAATGAATTAAATGAACTGATTTTATACCGTAAAAAACTAGATTTTAATGTCCCCGTCAATGTGACGGGTTTCAGTAAAAATAGGTATATAATAAATGTTTAGAAATCGAGTATTGAATTATAAACGGCGCTATGTTGGCGACTTATTGGAATTATTGGACCATTCATCGCTAAAGATAATTTCGCGAAAAATCCTGTGGAAATGGTTTCAGGTTCGAAATAGCGATATTCGTGCTGATATTTCTGAATATGTTGACGATGGGAATCGAGCATTACGATCAGCCGCATCCGATTTTCTTCGTCCTCGAAGTGTCGAATGCCTTCTTCACGACGGTCTTCGGGCTAGAAGCAATCGTCAAGATAATAGGACTGCGGTACCATTACTTCACGGTACCGTGGAACCTCTTCGACTTCCTGCTCGTGCTGGCATCGATACTCGGCATACTCATGGAGGACATTATGATGGACTTTCCCGTGTCGCCGACGCTCTTGCGAGTCGTGAGGGTGTTCAGAATCGGTAGGATCTTGAGGCTCATCAAAGCCGCCAAAGGGATAAGGAAACTCCTGTTCGCCCTGGTCGTCAGTCTTCCGGCGCTCTTCAACATCGGGGCTCTACTTGCCCTCATCACATTCATCTACGCCATTATAGGCATGTCCGTATTCGGCCATGTCAAGAAACAAGGCGCACTAGACGATATGGTAGGCACATATTTAAGAATCAGCACATTTTCGGAAGTCGAGGAGGAATGAAACCTCAGGCAAACTTAATCTTACACAAGGTGTCATGTAAGGAAAATGCAGTGAAATGATAGTGATAGGGAAACTTCATTTTATACGGGGTGTCATGTAATGAAAATACACTGAAATGATGCTAATAGGCAAACTTAATTTTATACGGGGTGTCATGTCAAAAAATATAGTGAAATGATAGTGATGAGCAAACTTCATTTTATACAGGGTGTCATGTAATGAAAAGACAGTGAAATGATACTAATAGGCAAACTTAATTTTATACGGGGTGTCATGTAATGAAAATATAGTGAAATGATAGTAATAGGTATTTGAAGTAAGCATTCAAGGTTCAACACTTACCCCTATTTACTATCATAATAATTCAATGTCTATTGAAAACAACGTTTACATCTAAATACAACGTAATATGAAATTACGGTGAAACAATTCAGAGACTTATTGTACTTACAAAAATAGACAAATGAAAAATGACCAACAAAGATAAGCCTGCAAATCAACCTGAACAGAGATAAGTCGCGATAAAAACGGAATAAGTCGAGAGCCTTTTTCAAGTAATAATTGTATTTCAGTTTTTCACAAAAGATCTTCTATGCGTATCCTTTCCATTTCAACACAAATTTAAGACCTTCGTAACATAGAATTCCGTAATTTTGAAGAATATCGAAGATAAAAAAAAAATAAATATAATAAGAGGTTTAGAGGACGAGTTAGAGAGAGTTTAGAGGACGTTTCTCTGGATTTCTGTGAGTACAATATGGCTCTAAATTTTTAAACCGCATATTTAGAATATTCAAAAAATGTTTAACATCAACGTCCTAGTGCTTGAAAAAATCATTTGCAATATACACGCATCATCAGCTCGTTGCACTGGATAATTACCTTTTTATGCGATACAGGTGAATTTCGAGACTTTCGGTCGAAGCATGCAACTGCTTTTTCGTCTAATGACCTCGGCCGGATGGAACGACGTGCTGGAATCGTTGATGGTGCAACCGCCAGATTGCGATCCAACACCAAACAGTCGACAGATGAACGGCGATTGCGGATATCCCCTTTTGGCCATCACCTATTTCACGTCTTTCATCATTATCAATTATATGATCGTCATCAACATGTACATCGCCATCATTCTCGAGAACTTCAACCAGGCACACCAGGAGGAAGAAATAGGCATCGTCGAAGATGACCTTGAAATGTTTTACATCCGATGGTCCAAGTGAGTTTCCTGTTTACGTATTGTTTGTGTTTTCAAGCAATTTTTGTACATTAAGACATTAAGTTTTTGTGAAAATTGCCATTTTTAACAGTTATCTTTTGATTAGATTAAAAAAGTTGCAGAGGAATTTATACCTTTGGATATCCATTAACTACCAATATTATAAATTTGTTTATTCATTTATTAATCACCGCCAAGGAGTTTGGTAATAATTAAAATGTTGTTTAGTTCCATATTCGGCAGGTATTTAAGACAAAATCTGTGAATTTCATCTAGTGCCGTGAATGACATAAGAAATTAGGGCTTACATAAGAAAGTGGAAATTTAGAAATTTGAAAAGTTTGAAACTGACGCAACTTTTCAACAACCGCGCAGTTGTTTCTTCTCGTCTAACTTTTGTTCCACTTTCTGCCATTGCTCGCAGGTACGATCCGCATGCTACGCAATTCATCCGTTTCTCGCAGCTGAGCGATTTCATAGCGAGCCTAGATCCGCCGCTGGGAATATCAAAGCCCAACGTGGTAGCGTTGGTCAGCTTTAATCTTCCCATAGCGAAGGGTAACAAGATCCACTGTCTGGACATCCTGCACGCACTTGTCAAGCACGTCCTCGGGCACGTCGAAGAATCCGAGGACTTCAGGAAGTTACAGGAGCAAATGGACGGCAAGTTCAAGAAGCAATTCCCCACGAGAAAGGAACTCGAGATCGTTTCCTCCACGAGGATCTGGAAACGTCAGGATAAGGCTGCCAGACTTATACAGCGCACCTTCAGGGAGTACATCGCGTGAGTTACAGTCTTCAATTCACCCAAAATTATCAAGTACACCCCGTCCCAATTTTTTAGACGATTTTTCCCACAGTCCATTTAAGATTTTTATGCGACCCATTCACGTTTACCCGACTTTTTCCTTGCAATTTTTATTATCTTTTACTATTCTGATTACTTTTTTTAAATATTTGTTTTCGAATTACAAAAAATATTTCACAAAGTTCATTCTATAGTTTGTTGTTTTTTCCTTATATTTTTAATGTCCATGTAAAATAAAGAATTAAAAATACAAAGCTCTTACCGCGAATTTGAAGAACCAATTTCAGCGTTTTTATCATTTTTATGCGCAATTTTTTCATTTTTGCAACTAATCTATCAAATGTACATAAGTGTAACGTATTTATTGTGGGGTTTTATTTCGCGTGAGCATTGTCGGAAGTAATCGATCGCATAAAAAAGGATTGGATGTATTCGAACATGTTTATGCTAACTTCGTAAGATCGTTATTATCTTGCTGAATCTTGCTGAAATTACGGTCAGGCCCTTCTTGAAAATCAACTTAAACTTTTTCTCGAATCAGCAATCTTACCTTCTTCTACAAGATTAGAATGTAATGTACTTAAAATGAAAATGAAAATAATTAAAATGGGACCTTGCAATAAAAAAACAATCAGTTGGATTGTTAAATTCAGAAGAAAACAGAATATTATTAATTAAAAATTGGGTTTCCGACATATTTTAATACGCTGAATAAGAATGTTCTAGAAACAAGTATCGTTCCCCAACCAGTTTGTTGTTATTTAGCAAGAAAATGGTTTCTAATAAATTTCATTCCGTATAATCGTCCTGAGCAGGCCCAATGATCTGGAAAAATTTCATCGCATCAAGTAGGTTAAAATTTTATTCTAAATAACCAGAAAATGGCTTGGGAGCAATACTTACCTTTATCATATTCGTTATTAATACGACTAAAGTACTTGAGAAAATAATGCAATAATTTCCTTAGTGATCGAGCTCAAATTGTTGATATTTACTGAAAACCTAATGCCAAATAAAAATCTTTGATCCTCTTGTAGGGTTAAAGACCTCTTAAGACCCCTTCTAACAACTACCTCTTCAATTGATTCTTACAGTAGAGTGGGTTAGAGTGGGTCGATAATCCAAGTCAAAGTAGCCCGGACCTACCGGATTACCGGAAAACAAAAAGAAAGCCAAATTATGATTCTAAACATAATATAATAAAATATTCAAATTAATAACAAAAATAATTGTATACTCATTAATTATTTATTTGCATTTAACACAATCCGTGACTAGAAAATTCGCAAGAAAATGTCTGAATCAGCCGTAAAATAAAAAGAATGCGAGGAAAATTTCTTGGTTTATCAAATTTATTGTATTGATACAGGTATCTTTCGTATAACACTATAGTTAGATTTAAAAAAAGTGCTGTTTGGCACGGGACTAGAAACGAATGCAAAACACAGGGTTACCTTCCAACAACTAATAAAAATATACTGTTTTTCTTTTATAGCTATCAAAAACTCGTTTATTAGTTTCACTATATTAACTAATATCTTAAACTGTTTTGCTCCTTTGTGTGATAAGCCAATTGCTTGAATAAAAGGTTTCAATTTATTCAATGATCGCACTAACCGTTGAAAATTCTTATAACGAGCCATGTTATTAGAGGCTCACCCAATTTTCTAACCGTGTTACAGCGAAAATGTGTTAAACGGGGGTTTCCTCAATTTTATACATATACATATACATATACATATACATATACATATACATATACATATACATATATCATAAATAATGTTGAAAATGATATTATTGACAATCCCTATGACGTGCCATGTTATTAGGTTTTCCAGCTCTTTAACCGTGTTATACGGGGGTTTCTCTGACCGTATTACAGAAAAACCGTGCTACTCGAGAGATAGTTATAGTTGTGCTTTACATGAGGTTTGTTCGCAGGAGGAAGAGAGAACGGGAGAGGATCGCCCAAGAGGTTGATTCTCAAACGCAAACGTCTAGTCCTGGCGGCATGGGCAGCGACGGTAAGGGAGGGGGCGGGTGGGGTGGTAAGCTGTCGGCCCTCCTGCACGTACACAGAGGTAGCCGGGCCAGTAGCCGCAAGTCCTCCAGGGCCAGCGACGCCAGCGATCTCAGCGAGCTCGGGGCCGCTTCTGCCTGGCTTTTCCCGAACTTACCCTTGTTGCTGCTCTCCGGCGCCACCGGAACCCACGAGGACCTGCAGCCCCCTGCCCTCACCGTCTCCCGTCCCTCGCCGACCACCGAACAGACGCCCACCTATCCGGCGGAACCGCAGCTTCGCACCGCTTTCAGGTTCGTACCCAGGCAAAAAAGGAACCCTTCTTTCATCGCCATCGACAACTTGCGCTCATCTCGTCAGAAAGTCTTCTGGAAATGTTCCTCCAAATTCCCGAAAAGCTAAAAGTAAAGAAGGATCTCCCTTTCATCGGTTTCCAAGACCCCCTCACCCGTAGAAGCACGGCTCTGGGAAACGATAAATGTGAGGGAAAAAGACGGCGAAAGTTCTCCCCGGTTTTAAGGATTCCGTCATTTTCTCTTGAGTTTTAAAAGGGTATTTTAGTTGTTCAACCGAGAACGCAAGTCATCATAAGCTAAAGAGTTATTTTTACAACACTCTCATTGTCTATCAAAATAATTCTAATTAAATTAAAGATCGATCGCGAGTTGTTAAACATATTTAACGTAAAGTGATTGATCTTTCATGTACTGTATGTACAGCATACAGAAGTGAAAAAAGTTACGTGTTTCGTCGAATTTCCAATTATACATAATGTATCATTCAACAAAATGTCATTTTAGTTAGACAAATTGGAATATTTAAAAGTTGCTCGCTACCCTAATTCACTTTCCATATGCAAATAAAGCAAGGAAGTAATGCTATTGGCGTATATTAGACATTGATGCGTGCAATAATTAGTAGACCTCCACTTACCCGAATTCATCGTCATAATCGGAGATTAACTCGTTGGACTTTTCTCCTTCCAAAATGCTCCAAGGCAAAGACAGAAATAGGTAAAACGCACCTTGAGAATATACCGTAGAAGGAGCTATAGATCGATTCCGGTGTGGATGGAATGTTGCCTAGATCGTTCGTTTACATAGATTCTAAGTCGATAGAAACTAGCTACTTCGGACCCTTTGTAAAATATTCCCTGCGCTGCTCGCACCACGTAGTTATTCTGCCTTGAAAAATTCAATACACCTACCGATGTATCTACTCTCAGGCATTGCTACGGAAAGTTTCCACTCGAAAAATATTTCATTAATATTCAAGGAATATTTGTATATGATAGTTTCTAGATTTTTAAAAATTTTTCGACCTTCAACATCGATAAATTTTGTGAAGTGTTAATTAAAAACACTAAACCTAAAGCACTGTTTAAATAATCCAAGACCTTTTAGATGATCGAAAAACGAGAAACCGACTTACATTTTTAGTAACCAATTTACATTTGAAGTAAATTTTTGTAATGGCAGAAGCAATGAAAATGTATACTTTTTTCCGAATTTTTTGGCCTATCTATTTGACGTATTATTTGAGAATTCTTGAAAAGCGTAGAAAATACTCGATCGTGGCAATGCTAAAACTTTTTGGACGAGAAGCCTTCGAAATTCTGTACATACACATTCCACTGAAGTCGATAGATGCTGGGTAACTCGAAAGCATGCTCCGCGAAATAGAGTAATCCTCTTCACAAAGTTACATCTAAAACTGCCAACATTTTGCGACTCGTTCTCCATTGCCAAGAGCAAACTACCTACTCTGACACAAACTTGTTATGGAGCACAAGCTGGCAGGATTCTTAAAGCAGGAAATTTTTTACAACCCTCACATGTATATCGAAGTTATCTCAAGCTTTACTCAAATAATTTTACAGACAAATATAAAAATTTCAATTTTCTCCAATCATTATTCTTACATGTAAATTAAATATCACGATCCTACCGAGTGTACGTTTGTTCGTTATTTGCCTTGGAAACGAAGTACATACAGGTACAGCTATGTATTTTGGATACTCTTATTGACCGCCTTGCGCAAAAAATTTCCTGCGACGCCGTATTACCTTGGGAGGTTTCCCCTTGAAAAATGTGACAACTAAAGGTGTCGCGTGATGTGACAGGTCGTCGGGAGGAGCGACGCTGGGTCGTCAGGACGCAGTGGAGAGTTACCCCGACGAGGAATTAGGTGGCAGTTCGAGTCCACCGGCGGTGAAGAGGGGAGGTATGCGGCCGAGCAGCACGGCGTTGTCCTTGAACGCCCTGCAACGGGACATCAAGGAAGCCATCAGCCGACGTTGCGGAAGTCTGCGAAGACGTGGTCCAACGCCGGCGTCGGCCAGGCCGACGACCCCCGAGCCGAGGATCCTGCCCCTTGCCGATAACAACGACGTAAGCATCCTCGTGACGGAACCCAGCCCGGAAAACACAGCACCACCGGCAAGGCCGCCCCTCGTCAAGCAGCAGTCCGAGTCGACGGTCGTGCGCGTTCTCGTTCACAGGGAAAGCGAGGAGTACGAAAAATCGCCCGAGGGCGACAGCTGATCCGAACCTTCAGCCTAGGAGACGACCAGTGTTGCCAGCTTGGGCCCCTCCGCGAATCACCAATGATCCCGAAGCCCACTTGCCGGCCGGGATACTCGGGACAACGTGGACAAAGACTTCTCTTTTCGACCAATTCCTAGGAATCTCGGGGTCCTCTGCTCTATGCGTATCGCCCGAGAAAGACAATATCCTGGATGAATTCGACGGAACCTAGGAACCCAGTGGCAAAATTCTATACCCTTGCCCGGTTGAACTTAATGATCTCGGGAAAACACGAGGAAAAGGAAATTGCTGGGAAAATTCCATGCCTCTAAGAACGTGGGCAAGGTGACTTGGTAATCATTATTATACCGCTCAGACGCTCACAAATTTACTAGACGTATTCTAATCGTTACCACGCATCTTGCCAGCACTATTGCCGATTTCTTAGATCGTTATTTGCGATAAATACGGTTGGTTCGCAAAAGCGTCGCGATTCCTCGTCCATTCGATCCCGATGATTTGGAGATTCGCAGGTCCCCCAAACTATCGACATTGGGACCGTACCGCCGGACGGTACGACAAGCCGTGAACGCGACGATAAATGAACACGGTTCTCACGTGATTTAGACATATGCGATCGACGATCGTCGTTAGGACGAAAACTCATCGTAGATAGCGGTGCAGGGCACATAGAAAGTTCGAACATCTTTTGCATCGTATCCTTCGCTCGTCGCATCGTAAATGTAAAAAGAGAACTAATCAATGAACTTATAGATAATTCCCACCAAAAGGTATTCATATAGATAGGACACGAGCAACAAGTCGCAAGGATTATCAAAAACAAGAACAAACAATTTTGTTCTCTTACACCTTAAGTAATTTCTAGTGAATCTAATTTCAGTTCTGACAAATCGCTGCCGTTCGTTTTAGAATCTTTGAAATAAAGATAAGATAATCGTGAGTAAGGACTGGATAGGCAGAGTCGGGGATGATTTTTATTTGTTCACTGATGAGTACACTCAGCTCGTAACTGTGACTCCACAAAGGCATTTACGATGTGGTGATCGAGTTTCCAAAGTTACCGCGGAATCGATCGTCAGATTCTAATCGGATTCCAAGCTTGGCCGATCGCCCGAGAAGCGTCCATTCGTTTCTCGCAATTATCGTCAGGAAGGAAAACTTCTCATCCATGCGCTCCTCATCCCTCTATCTTGGTTTCCTACTCGATATATCTCGCGTAGCGCCACTGCGAGAGACGGAGATACAGGATGATCTAAAAAACTCTAGAGGCATTTACTACTCGCGAAAATAAAGGAATAAAAATGTCGAGTTAGGTCCACGAATCAGTATTAGAGTAAATAATCTTTACGCAATGTCAGACTGTCTATTTTAGGTCAAAGTTTTATTTGTTTTCTTACGCAACAAATATTTCATCCTCCTAGGAAAAACATTTTTCTTCTGTTCTTGTAAACCTATTGAATTGTCAGTACGAATGGAACTATTTATTTGTTGGTTATTATTTATTCATTGAAAGTTTATCTACTTCGTGAGTACTGTATGTCCCTAAACTTTTGAACCCTTTTTTAGATCACTCTGTATATAGATATAAATATAAATATATATATATATATACATATACTTTGCGCGACTCGGCGATCCGCGAGTCGTGCGACCTATTGTGCCTATTATTAACTATTAGCGGAAACGATCGTTGGGTATCGGTACCGCGCGCGTATCCGTTTCAGTAGTGTGTCCTCGTACGTAGGCCGCCGAGCCGAATGAAGGGAAAAGCGAAAAACGTTAAAAACACGACTTGCCCGACCCACCAACTTATCCCGGCACGAGGCTCAAACCGGCAGATTTTATAAAGCAGCACGGAAGATATTTCCTTGGCGTGGATGCAGTAAAAGAGGAAGCCAGTTTCGTAATATCATACGTGAGGATTGTTCTACGCGCTATTTAAGATAATGTCAAGCGACTCTGGATGCTTTGAATCGATATTGTCCTCTAGATCATCGCACAAAATTGATCGCGCCAGACAATTCATTTTTTATTGCCGAGCATGAAAATAGTGCGAATTAATCGAGGGAAGTCAAGGGTGTTTAGGATAACTTACTCGGCTGGTAAAATCGTTCGACGGGTTTTGAACGGGGAAAATCGTAACGGACTTGCTGTCTGCTAAAATCTGTGAGGTTCGATTTGAAAATTCGCCGACGCGTTGAGGGAAAGAACCGGAAGTACGCGACGTTCCGAATGTCCTCGCGAAGCTGGCTTTCACGAGGGGCACGCATATATTTAAAAGTTATGTCAATTAAAGTTACAGAAATAAATAAAACCGTAGAAAGAAGCGTCGAGCGTCACGCCACGAGTGTGAGTGTGTGTTATCTACGCATATACATGTATCTTATACTATACACGTCTATACATATAGATGCGTACAGGGCGCACGCCAATGTATTAAATACTGTATTATATATACAAATACGTACCTATACAGTAGGCTGGTAGGTGAAGAGACTGGACGCATAAAAATTGCACCTTTTAACAAACCAACCCAAGAGCCGTACAATCAAGGACAACTATCTCTTTGGAGAAATCCAATATCGCTTTAGGCACGTAAAATACATACACAGACCCCGCCATTCGGTCAGTTTGGGGACACTCGGGCACGTGTAGTTAAAATCAAGGAAACCGGCTGCCTTTCTAAATGGCTTTCCAAATGGCTTCGACCCGAAAACTACCCTTAGAAACTAACCCGCACCTGCCAACTGCTAACGCCTGCTTTCTAATCAACGGCAAGTAGTTAGCGGATTCTCACAAGTCAGCAAACACCGTTCTAACAATTTTGCAATGGTCGTCGAAAGGACGGTTTGTCTCCGAAGTGTATTATAGCGGAAACGGTACCAATTTCAAATAATTTCTACGAAAACTTCGACTCATATAAACACTTGGACCTAGTGAAAATTTTCGAACACGTCGAACGTCTGCAGAGTTTTTATGTAGGCGTAATTTTTCAAAATAAACCCTATGTACCTACCTATCAATTACAATATTTATAACTCGAGGGCACCGGTAGAATAATAATTGTTTTAGAAGCAGAACTATTGTTGTAGGTTTACGGAAGGTTTTCACTTTTTTTTGTAAAACATGTTTGAAATTGGTACCTGACTCTGGTTTTCGAGTACCATAAGGGGCCCCCGAAATTACCGAATCGATCGATATAATGTATATCGTAGCTTTTTCCACGTAGCGGAGCTATAAGCATACTATTATAAAACGAATATCGTAACGACGATAAAATAGCGCCCAAGAAAGTCGACGTGAAGTGCTCGAGTACGAAGGTTTGTTAGAATCCTATAGAAATTTGACGTAGTTGGTTTCACTCGTTCGATTTATCTTCGAGCCGTCGCCCTTTGCCGTCGGAACATTTCTATCTTCGATCTTGTCCTCGCCTCAAGCAAAAAATTCACGTAAAACAGTCAGCATAGGCAAATAGCCATTCACTGCAATTGATAGATGCACAAAATGAAGCACGGAAATGATGATGGTGATGGTGAACGAATAGATTTCGAATAAAGAAATTTACTAGTGTCAATGAGCGATTGAGTTGGTGTCGGGCAGGTTTCTAAAGAAACATTATTTCTCTCAAATGGAAATATTCGTAAGATTGTACGCAGTAGATATGACTCATCGATTTACTGTATTTTTCGCGAATGATACTTCTGTAGATCGCAAAGGACGATGGCGGCGAGGAAATTCGCATCTCACAGGTCAATTGTAATTTAGTCTCTCGATCGTCGAGTTTCTTATAACACTAAATGAGCTTCGAATAAGTCCGTAACAAAGTACATAGAAACGAAACTCGACTGTACAAATACTTTCGTGATCGCGTAACGTAAATTACGTTGAAACCCGAGTTGAAATCGCCTCGCAGATCGCCTTTTCCTCGCGTTTTCCGACGAACGTTCATTTTCTCTCGGGGATTTTGCTGGTACGCGTGGCATTAACTCGTAGTTAGTGATTTTCAAATGTCGTCGACGTGATCACTGTGATCGCCGATGGGTTCCTCTCGAGGTATTCCTCTTTTACGTTATTCATGAAAATCTTAGACGCGACACGCCCGTCGATCTTTAGTCTAGCGGTATTTGCGATAGTGAATATTTATGTAAGTAACTCGCGACAATCGGTTATAGGTCGAAAGAAGAACGTTCCAGACGTATCTCCATTCTGACAATTAATCAATAAATGTTAATCAAGAAATCGATTCAGGCCACCGCCGTAGGAAATTGTGGAAAAAGTTATGGTCGGTTTCGTCAGATCGGGAAATTTTTAATGTCCAATCGTTTTTTCTTCCGACCAGGAACATCGTCAATTGCCACGAAAAATTGGCAAATAGATTAAAAACGCTGCTATATTTCCTGATTTTTCTTTGACAGCGTTCGGATAATCCCACGATGAAAAAAACAGATAACGAATAACGCAGAAACCGACCTGGCGGCTGGAATTCCACCTCATTTCGGAACTTATTACGTGCCTGGAAAAATGAACGTCGGTAAACTCTAGCGTATTTTTTCGAACCCCTTCTATGTCCCCTGCGAAAAGGCATCGCCATTAAGAGTACTTCACAACTTCCTTTCGAAATGGTTTTTTCTTAAAACTTCGCATCGTATCGGAGCTACAACTGCTTTCCTGCGATTCGCTTGGACATTTAAAAATTGACAATGTCATCGACAATATTATCTACTTGAAATGTAAAATAGAAATAAACGTATCATCGTATCGGATGAGAAAAGAACACATGAGATGCAATTGCTAAATGATTCTGTCTGCGGCCGGCAGCTCGGAAAATCGAAGTTGGCGAAATACACGGGGGGTGAGGCTCAAAAACGGAGAAGCACATTGAATTCTTTCGATGGTCGTCACCTCATCTGCGTCCTACTATATACAAGATCAAAGGCCTACTATCCTAGTACGCAAGACCAAGTGCCATTTAAGTCCCTTGGTCATTTTTTAGCCGTAACGTTTTATCGTATAGAAAATCATAGAAAATCGTGTGACCACTTACAGTCTTCAATCTGAAAATACTCCACGTAACTAAGTTTCCTTTCTAAATTTACCGATAATTTCACCCTATCTGTGTTTCATTATTCGTCACAATATATTTAAGGCAAATTCAATTTCTTATGTCGACGAGAAAATACCTTAAGCAAGTATCATTTTTTCTAGCCGTCATAACTTATTATCCGATGATGAAATTTCTGCGCACCTTAAAATGTTAAGCTGAAGACAGATCAGTGAGACTTTACCCGCACTCGCCGATAAACCGACTTTCGGCGAGACACGAAACAAGCGTGTTGCGAAATGTTCCAGTAAAGGGCACTATCACAAAGTAATCATACCTCTGTTGCCAGAATAAGAACTTTCTTTACTTCCTCTTTTCTTCAAGCCCAGAAAAAATTGCTGAGGATTTCTTAGAAATGTTAAAAACTCGTAAATCGTTTTTCCGTACGTTTCAAAACATGTCAGATATGAAATGTTAATGCACTGAATTAATACTTAGCCTGGCAACGTTGTTACAAACCATAACGAGAAACAATTTAGTTAACCAGAAATCATCATCCCTCTAATAGCGAGAAAATCAAGCGAGTAAAGATCAGCTTTCGACGGATCAAATAAATCATGAAATTTTTGTCTAATAAAATTTTGCAAGTACATTTAAGGCGGTCACGTCTCCATAGTACGATTAAACCGGCAAAAAAGTATGACGCTCGAAAGTTGTCGTCACTCTCGACGCTTCGTAATCGCCCGTTGAACGTCACCCTCCTACGAAGATGAAAAATGTATCGTCATTGCACGAAAAAACCATATTCATTCGATAGCAGATAACAAGAAATGACGAATGTTTAGGAGACCACGTATGCGCGAGACGAAAAATTGAAGACTTAATGTTCCGATAATAGCGTGTCCAGGACAACGTATAGAAACATACGGATATTATGTCTAACTTTAAGCTTCGCTACTGTATATAAGACGATGACGAAGACGGTGCATATAAGTAATAGTTATAGGCGATGAGAAAGAAAAACACGTGTAGATATGTCCGATGATTGTTTCTCTCGTTGGTCGTGATATACGTATATGCATAAATACATACGTGAGTGCACACATGTACATATACGTACATATGTATAATCGTATGTACAAAGATAATTATGAATTTTCGTAAGGGGAAGAAAAATATGAAGGCTTCCAAGCCAATTGTTATGGTCTGCGAAAATTTTCCACAAAAACCAAGTTATTCCCTGCCAAAACGAACTTATTACCCTCTGATCCTACTTCTCTTTAATATTACATTTATTACCAGCTCCATATGAAAAGTAATTCCGGTTAACTCGCAGTGCTTCTGACAAGAGTATTGTTAAATTTTCAGTCTCGCGAAAATCCCTGAGATTTACGTTTCGATTGAGAAGCATTCAGTTGTTTATGAAAAAAATGCACGTGTACAGATGTGTATATGTGCGTGCGTGTGTGCACGTTTATTGAAAGCGCTCGACAGAGGCTTACGGACGGAGGGCCGTGCATTCCTCCAAAAGTCGGCGAAAATCCCATTACGTTTGAAAGAAAATGAATTCTCGCGCTGTTCGTTGTTTATCGGTATACGGTGCTACTAGGGAATCATTGTTATTGTTGATTCGGCGATTGAATGCACGACCGTGTTCATCTGTGATCTGAGCGGAGTTTCGATTCCTCTTATTGAAGCCCTTATTATACATGTAAGAGAAGGAAAAGCGCGTTAACTCTGAGCCGAAGGAACGAGATACCGCTGAGCGAAACTATAGAACCTCCTTGGCTGTTTATCGTTTTCTATCGGAATTCTAGCAAACGACGTTAAACGAAGACCCAACGAAGCTAAAGTGGGATTGTGTGTGCGTGAAGTAAACGTGTTCTCGGCTCCGAGAAACGAGGCATAACGAATTCTCCGCTTCGTAAAGTCTAATGGCTTCAGAATCCTCACTCGCATTTGACAAACCTTCACCCTGTAAATTCGCACGCGGTCCGTGGTCGGCCTCTTACCACTACCGTTTTTACGGTTTCTATTATTTTCATTAGTGCGAACACGTCGGTTAATGCCAGAGTACCATACAGCGCACGTGCGCTCTTCAGCTCGATTCATTTTTTGTTATGTCAAATAAACTCGCATTCCTTTAATTCCTCGGTTCAGATTTAACGTTATCGTATCAGCAATATCACATGCGAAATACATATACATAGTGATTTAGTCGAATATTTTACTATATTAGCAATAATACAATACGATACTCAGATCGACGACAGATCAGTTAGATTTTATCATATAGGAACTTTTTGCCTGTTTTATTGATATATTATATTATAAAAAATTATATAACTATTCCTAACTAATAAATAATGGAGTTTATTGCTGCAAAGTCGTTTGTTTACCATGTTACATGCAACAATCTTCGCTATGGTTACACAAAGGTATGCCACAAATCGAACACGACAGAATTTATTCAACGAGTTCAAACGAATTACAGGTTCATCAGAATCATTGAACTATTTACATATTCATTAACTACTCACAATTCAGCACTCAACGTGTATTTATCGATTGCTTAAAATCACTTTGTCGAGACCCGAGTACGCTTGTTCCATGCGAAATTCGCACCATAACTGCGAGGTTTCGGCTGATTCTTATTTGGCTGTTGAATGTAGTAATCCCATCCCATCTTTTGACAATGCAAAATCGCCTCATCGACCGTCTCAAAGTCGACCTTTATGTTGGACATTGGATCTCCCCTAAAAAACAAACTTGATGTTATAACATTATAAAACACAATGTTTCAAATCATTTTATAAGACTGCATGCGGAATGCTTCGCTCAGGATATTGTGGTACATTTAAGCCTTAAAATAACTCCTTTCTTTCTACCAGTATTTTAAGATTTCTTTACAATTCTACAGCAATTATTAATTTTTTTAAATCAAGTTGTTTCAAAAGTTGTATGATACTGGAATTTTTAAAGTCATGAACCCAGGGACAATTTTATATTTCAATAACAATATGTATTTACCAATTTAAATAAAGTATAACTTCTAAAAGAATGGACATATTTTTAGGAGGCACATTTCTAGCATTTATGCAAAAAACAGTTTAAGTGATATAAACTTGTCTGCATACAAAAGAAGCACTACGATACATATTTATATGATAAATATTACGTACGTGGATGCCCATCCTATCAAAGGATTTTCCCAACGTTCCCTTGTGTCAAAGTCAATCTGCCAATAGTTGATATTGTTGGTGCCAGACTGCATGGCACTCTTTGCTGGCTGATAGATGCGAACCTTTCGGGTTTTTATGTGTTCTTCTGGAACACCAGATACTAGTCCTACATCTACAATTTCTGGCTCTGGTATAAGACCCTTATCAACAGCAGGGTGCCAAATATCCAAGCTAGTCTTATAGTTTGCCTTAATGGGCATATTTCCTGCTACTGATTTATCCTTCTTATCCGCATGTTGGATAGCACTTGTAGAAAGAGATCTTGAAGACCTTAATGAAATAAAATGAAAGATGTTATATGAAATTAAAATATTTGTACTTTTCAAAAAATTTAATACTGGATTGTAATAATTCAAAATAATTAAAAAGTTTGGTTCCTCCTTTACTTATTCGCTCTTGTTACTTGATACTCATTACAAAAGAAATATAAGCTAAAATTGAAAGGTTAAATTATTGAATTTTCGCAAATAAATACAGAAGGTATTTATGTATTTAACATGACTCAAATGCATCCAAATTCAACACAATTAACTATCACTTTTCATAACCAAATACAAACCTGAATACAAACACAAAAAATACAACAGAGGACTTTCATACAGACGTATTATGATTTTTTACGAAAATATTGGGAAATTTTAACTCATTGTAAACTTATTCTACCTTGATTATATAAATGTGCAAGGTTATGTTCAGGTTTGATACCAATAGAACTCGATTCACAAATTCAATATGAAGGAAAAGAAAAAATTAAACGTACCCATGACATTTATTTCCAAAATTTTTCGCACATTGCCGTAACAATGCTCGAGAAGCCATTTTTTAACATATATAAAAAAAACTTCACCAACCACCGACAGATCTTACAGCAGAACAAAATATTCGCTGTCTGCTACTATCGAAAACTTATCTCGAACATTAGGTGACTAACGTCAATATGTTACACATTCAAAATAATCAGCTGATACTGTTTGCAGTCCTTGACATGTTTAGAACAACGGTAATTAAAAAAAAGTCACTGGAATTTATGTAAATTATCTCGCAAAGTTACTCGTAGAATCCAAATTTTTCGTGCAACCTAATAAAAGTCTATTTCTGGATAGTAAACATAAACACATCATGTTATCTTGTCTAAGAACTGGTAATCAAATACAAAGATATATGTGTGTAATACGGCGTGTATTGATATTTATATTAACTTTATACCTTTATTAACTGATATTGATAACGTCAAACATGGTTATAAGTAATTTATTCGAATTATGTAATGATAATAATAATCCGTAATAAAAAAATATCCGTTTTAAGATATAATACCAATGCAGGAGCAAAGTTGCGTACTTTTCAATGAAGCGAATATTTTAAACTATGGGAAAGAATGAATTGACGACTCTGTATGTCTGAAAAAAGCGCCAACTCGTAGTCGAAAGAAGCTCAGCAGATACGAAGTGACGCGACTAATTTCAGCGTACTGAGAAATTTTGCGTGTGTAACAAGGAGAGTTTTCTGTTGTGTACGCGCAAATGCACGGGACACTAACGGAAAATTCGTGTTCTTCCATTCTATCGAGTGTACGCAGTGTGAATTCCTCGTGGGATATGAGTATGCAGGCAAAAGATTTTCGATCCACGTGAACTCGACTGGCCTATACGTGACTCTTCGGATAACCATGAATCTGCAAACGCTCTTTCAAGACTTCAATCCGAGGTAATTTGGTATTCTTGAACTTTTGACCCTGAACTAATTCTTCATTTTCAAACTGCATTGGAATAGGAAAAAACCTTCGCGTGCAGAATTCAGTAGATCGTATATTTAAAAATTAAAATGAATTCATGACGATAGATTGAAGTATGTGGATTACGATTTACACGCATTACCATTGTGAATAAATTCTGAATACGGGTCTATATAACGTGTTTCATATCTCGCTCATGTTTAGGAAGTTTGCAATAAATTTTTAACGAGGTGCAATTATTTATTATTTGCCAAATCGGATTTGTTTTTTGTTTGGATGCAACAAAGAGGAGAAAGTGTTATTGAGTGTTTTAGCAATGGAGATAAGAACACAATACAAAACAAGATTCATGTACAAAGAAATCAAGTCAAAATTAATTACATTACTATACAATGATAATATACAAATTATTTTCATATTTTCAATTTGTTTTCATAAACATGAATCTAATGTAGTATTCCTTATATTCACTAACCATTGTCTTTATTCTTAAAACGAATATCATCTTACAATAAGTCATATTTATATACAAAATTATATAAATGTTATTTATAATTTAAACAATCGAATATTTATTTTTACAGCAAATTTTTAGTCCATACATGTCTTATGATATTTACATCACTATTTGCCCTTCGATTGGATGGTTTCATAGAATGGAGTTACTGGGCAATATTCAGTCCCATATGGTTTTGGAAAGGCATGGTGATTTTAGGAGCAACTGTAGGAAGTTACGTTTGGTGGAGACACCCACATGCCAGGTTAGAAGGAGATGCGTACATTCATTACAAAGCCATGCTGATTACTCTAGCGTTGCATTTGATTTTACTAATGTTCGAGTTATTGGTCTGTGACAAATTGGAATCGGAGAGACACTTGTGGATATTAGTATTTATTCCGTTGATCTTCATTTCCATAGTCTCAATAGCTGTGAGTATTTTCAGTTGAAAATATCAATACCTCTAGATTTAAATATATATAAACAGAAATTAAAACTTTACTCAAATTTCAGGTTTGTATATGGGCTGTGAAGCATGACCGGTCATTCGAACTTGAGTTGTTCTGCGCAGTAAATGTACTACAGTTTATTTTCCTGGCATTAAGATTAGACGGTTTTATCACATGGAGTTGGGAGGTTGTCTTTGTACCTCTATGGGCTCTTCTGTGTTTATCGTTAGTTGCAGTTTTGTATGCAATTGTTTTTGCTGCTGTTTTATTGAGAACTCCCCAAATTAATGCTAGGCAAAGGCGGACTTCGCTGAATTCAGCGCTGGCGTACACTTTCCTTGTGGTTCCAATACTGATATTTCAGGTAAATATCAGCTGTATACCAGTGTTGTATAACTTGAAAACAGTACTAGAATATATTCAATAATTTATTGTAGGTACACATTATACCTGCTAAGATTTATACTTTTTATTTTCCAGGTATTATTAGCAAATAAATTGGATGAAGACATCTCCATAAACTACACAACAGTAGCAATGCCCCTACTGTTATCACATGTAACGCTTATTTTTATGTCATTTGGAGCAAAAGGTGGAAACAGATGTAGGTAGAAAATTGATTGTTTGTTGTATGCACTCTTATAAAAGTTCATACATTAAAGTTAAACTTTTGCAGGGTGGTTTGGCATCAGAAAGGATTTTTGCCACTTTCTATTAAGCCTATGTCCTTTACTTCAAGAATATGGGAATATCTCCTATCAGCCAAGAAGTGATCATGATCAACCTCCATCTGAGCCCATGGTTTCAGAGAAGAACGAAAAATACATTAAGAAAATTGACCTAACGAAACCTGTTGTGCCTATAATTTCCATCGATATGCCTGACTGATCATACCAACGCAGGTATCATTGTTTTTATTGTATTTTCAAATTTAAACCAATGTAATCCCGATTACTAAGTCTTCCAATATTACAGAAAAAATAGAGGAACTTAAATCCTAGTCCTTAATGCGCATAAACAACGCATAAGGCAAATTTCGTTTACAGTACGAACAGGTGCGTATGTTATTGTAAATGTTGCTGAGAAAGAAATGAAGCACTGCAGAGGAAGCAGCACTGTTATCTTTTATTAAGCACCAGAGTAATCGTGACTGACTATATGACTATTCAAATGATTTAAGTATTCAAGCTTGAGTATTATAGACAATTGGTTTGAGGAAACTATATTTACTATACTCGGCAACATTTTGATGAAAAAAATATTGGATGGGCCTTGGATGGTAGGATACGTGTTACGAGGAAAATTTAACTTGAATTTAAAAATCGTTTGATGAAAATGGCACTCAACTGTCAGAACCAAGATGTGCCTAAATAATTTACCCCCAGAGCAAAACTTAGTATAATAGTCATGATGCTCAATTTGTAAAATATTTTAACGTTCATTAACAATCACCGGAAAAAAGTTAGTCAATAAGTATCAACCCGTCCACTTAGTTCAACAGCCCTCTTTAACAATGCAAGTTTTCCTCCTTAATTTATTTAACTAAGCGTGAAAACATTAGCAGTTGAACTTAGATAACCGTAGAACTTAATTTTTTGCCAAAACTGATAGAATAAACAATTGACAAATATGTCGACGCAGGTGCTACATGTATTTTAGACGTTGTAAATTGAAATTCAAGGCCAAGCAAATATTCCTTAGCGGATATTGATTTTCTAGTGTGAATTGTTTATCTTTAAATCGTTTTTAGGTGTAATGTTAGCTGTCAGTTCAGTTAAAATTACAACTTAGTGGTGCTAATTAGGCTTAATATTTCTAGGAACATGTCGAAAGCAAACATTGCAAGTGTACAGAATTAAAAAAAATAGCAATACTCATTTTATTGACGATTTACACGGTTATTTGAATAGATAAATTTGTAATAGTTTCCCAAAACCCCCTAAAATTATGTAAAAATAAGTTGTGAAGTTTTGGAAAGTATCGTTTTCCTCATCTCTGAGAAAACCTTCCGGAAAGCGTAAATTTGAGAAAATTCTAGAATAATTGACAAATTCTTCAAAATTATTGCTATTGTTAATATATTATCCACTACAAACGAATATTCAAATATTAACAGTATAAAGAATTATTCAAGTTCAGCACCGTAAGCAGAAAGAAGGACATGTGCGTTCTGTATCATATACGCAAATCGATTCGGTGCTTTTTACACGTACATACATCAACCGCTATAAACATCATAAGATACATAACAAATTTAGTGATATGCACAGCTATGTATAAAAAACCAGATACACATATACCTATACCACAGGTGTACTGTAAATTACATAAACATATCTTCCACAGATTAAAGTAAGTCATACCTACAATTATGTAGCATCACTTTAAAAGTAACCACTATTGCATAATGAACAAGAAATTAAATAAATAACTCCTGGAATGGCATACTTACTTAGAAAATCATTTATACGAACATTTGTTGTCCGATATTTACAAAGTCGTAAAACAAAAAAATTTCTTACTTTATCCTTTGGCAAGATAAGGCTATAAAAATGTTACTAAAACCATGATATATATACCGATTTAAAATATTATGACGCATTGTATATTTTTTAACGTTGGTGGTGATACCTATGAAAACAGATGAACTGATTTCATTTGCATTACATTTTTAAGATATTTGACGAATACATTTGCGTAATATTCGACAACTGCATGAAACTTAATTTCTTGTCGTGTTAGGAAATATATAAATCGCACGTGAACCAAATGCGGGTGTTTATAAGCGCAATCGAAACGGCGGAATGTTAGATACTGCCTTTTTAAACGACGAGAACGGAAATACCAGCTGTAATAAAAGACTGAACGCCACGCATCTCTCATCAGCAAGCTGTATAAAAAACGAGAGAAAAAGAAAAACTGTAACACGAGCGATAGAAGGAAATAAATGAACGTCATTGTTAATGTTGTTAGAGGCTCTCACCTCGGAGCAACTCATCATTCATTGCGTTAACGCGTAGAAATTGACGTACAGAACTGTTGTACAGTGACATTGTATATTACATTACTATAACGTTATACATTATACATATCCGCTACGTGCGTTGATCGAACGACAATTGGTGATATTACTTTATTTTATACATATTACATCTAAAACTCGTATGATGATTGTAATAAAGTTTATATTTTCTGGTATCAACAATCATAAACAATTTTTATAGCAAACGCGTCTGTTTTCGGTTGGAAATTTTGAAGTTCAAAAAATAGAAGTATTTTAAATATTGACGGACATTCAAGTAAAATTGTGTTACACTTTGCTACATAATTTTCCACGCAAAGGCCCAATTTTGTATTTGACAAAACTAACAAAAGTACGTATTCAAAGGATCGATATACTTTAATCCACCAAAAAAAACAAATTCTTAGAAATTCTTAGGAAACTAGTAAGTACATGTTACAATGATCAAAGCTTCAGATGGAAATAAATAAAAGGACGTTCTATTTAATTTTCATTTTTTTATAATTTCAGATTCGTTACATTTTGTAATACTTATAGCTGACTTATAAGTAACGACAAAGTTTTTTGTAGATTAAGTAAATTCTAACTATCCGTAACATTTATTGACATTTTTCAAAAAACAAGAAAAAAGCTGTAGCAGCTCTATTATGATGTAATGAAATTTTAAATGAGATCTCATAAGATAATTATCACAATGATCGATTCTAAATCGCGTGTAAAAATGATGTAAGTGTTTCGTAAACAATGAGTATTAAATAGAACTTTCGTATAGCGATCTGCATGTTTTATTTTCGAAAAGCTCTCGATTTTCTGATACGTTGGTAAGTCGTTTCGTCTTACAATTGAACTTACACTAACATTTCTTGTAAACACTTAAACATCACTTTAAAAAAATACTGTTACTTTATAACTATGTTTCACGAACCATTTGCTTTGGGAAAGTAAAAAACGATTGAAAATAGGATTGTCAGTTCATCATTGTCAATTGCTAGATAATCCGTCGAGGCACAATTCCGTTGAGGCGCATGTAATCTCGGTGAAGCACCTTTTGCATAGTGTTTTCACCATAATGGAATGTATTCTGGTACCCAAGTGCGACCAAGGAGGGACGAGACTCTGGCTGACATTTTAGTAACGTCGAATTTTGAATCTTCTGTCAAAGACGTTTCCCAAACGTACAGTATTGTCAGCCGTTCTGAGCAAAGCGACACAAATTCGACGAACCCCGAACAGCTGCGAGGAAAGAATTGCGACTACGTATTAACCAAAGCAGTTTGGAACACAAATTAAGTGCACAATAAAGATTCAGTTAACGCACGGTAAAGTTGAGATAAATATCAAAAAGTATACCCCCCCCCCCCTCGAAAAGTTTCACACGTAGCATGCATTTTGAATGTTTTATTTCCATACAACTTCAGAAATATTCTTTGCCCAGTTGCTTGGATTTCTTATTGGGTCAGATTTTTTGAGACTCCTAGCCCCGAGAGTCAGTACGAATGGCCACTCTAGTTTTGTTGCTGATCTTCTTTTTACCACGAAACGTGGGACCGACGGCCGCCTGAGGTTCTCGACATCGGCATTATTTAAATGAACGATTCAATTTGACGTACGTGATCTCACAATCGCCCAGGCCGACGGCGGACAAATGCGGACATCCTCGTGCCACGGAGATGAGACTTTCATCGATTAAACCAGGCCCGCAGGTGCCGATGACCAACTCTACGAGTTGTGGGCAAAGTCGGCCGATCCGGGACAGAATTGATTTCGTCGGTGGCTCACCAAAGTACAAATGTGTCACGGGTATGTGCGATGCAAACAGCGAACTATAATCGTCCTCCTCGGTGACGTAAGATTGTCTGCTCGCAAGGAAACAATATTTATCACAATTCTTCCTGCCTCACAAAAAGATTTCTAAGAAATTCATTGAGATCTGCACCTAAGGTTCTTTGTCATTCCATTGGAATTTAAAGTCCGTTTACTCGAGCACTTTTGGTCTGTTAATTATTAATCGATATTATCAAAAACAGTAGAGTCCCGATGTAAGTGCTTTTTCTATTTTTACAGCCCGTAAACGTGGTTGGCCTTGACGAGTCGATTTAAATGATTTAAACTGTATTGTGTTGAGAGTATAGTTTATTCAAGATTAAGATGTCATAAGAAATCTAAGGAAGGAAACTGCAGAGATTGATACAAAAAATGGATCTGAAGTTTGAGGATTTTAAGTACTGCAAGAAAATTGAAAAGCGAGAGGGAAATATTATTGATGGTGGTTGAATATGGAGAGGGTGGATTTTATGAATTTGAAATATCGCTGTGTGTCTGGCCACTTCCTTAATAACAATAGTAATAGTAATAATATTGTTAATATAAATATCCTTGCTTTTTTGACTGGTTTTGTAATTTTTTTACGTGTTTTCTAATCCGGTAAATGTATATAAATATTTCATAAATATATACTTGTTCTTATTGTTAATGTAAATATCTCATTATAGTATCATTGTATTTTCCGACCATCCTAGTTTAGCCCAATCCACTTTAACTGAAATTATCGAAACTCTACTGTTACGAATTCGTCCTTAAATAAGCGTATTTTATGTCTACTAAAGCAAAGATTGTATGCACTATCCAATATAAGAAAATTACAAATTCTATTGTTCAACAAACTACAATGCCAGATCATTGAAACGTTTAGTAGGAGCGTACTTGTACTCACAAAATGAGATTTATATCGGGCAAATGCCTGGCGAAATTGTACCATGCATTCTCGCTAATGCGGGGAAGTGGTTTTGACTCGGAATATGCTTCCACGCATAGCGTTTCGAGCTGGACTTTTTTTTCAGCGCTCAGTGCCATCAAAAGCTCGTCATTAAGCAGAGAGTACGGCAGAAATAGTTCACGCAGACACCGGCAATAATCCACCAATACCAGGATACCTGAAGTACAGTTACAAACGGTTTTGTTAGCCAGACATTTAAGAAATTCTTGCAATGTATTGCAATACAGGTAAACCTCGTACAACACGGTTTCGTTCTAACACAGTTAAAGAATTAAAGTAATACGGTTTGGATTGGTTCAAAAAGCTTTCCACTTTAGTTCCTTTATTTCACGTGAATAATAAACATATAGAATGAATTTTATTAAACATTTTTTTGTGACTTAAAAACAAATATTAAAAAAAAGTAATCGGGAAAGTGAACATAAAAAGTACTAAAAATTGGAAAGAAAAAAATTAGGTAAAAGTGAGTAGATCGCGTAAAAAAAGGAAATTGCGTAAAGAACAATTGGTTGTATTTTCGTTAGTTTTCGAATCCTGAGCCTATTTCTGTTATTTCGCGTAAACGGTACTTTTGAGGAACCTGATCACCGTGTTAACGTGTACAATGAAAGCTTGATTAACCGGCTTTAGTGGAACCGAAATAGGTTAAATCGAAACGCGTCGAATAATTGATCGTAGACTGTCACAATAAGGCAGTTTTATAATACTCTTGGTACATCGGGTAATTGACATTTCTAATATTAGAAGCATGGATAATCAAAACTCAGGAACACCGATTCTCGGTTAATCGAAATTCTAGTATACGTGAAATTCTAAAGCTTTTTAGATAATAACAATATCTCTCTAATTCAAGTACTTTCCTGCCTCCTACCGGTTATCAAGTATTATTAGCACATCTTATTTTTACGCATTATATTAAATTCCTCATTAATCTAAATTGAACACTGCAACAATAGAGAAAATGAACCTTCTGACGTCAGTCGAGGAGATCCTTTCAGCCGAGTTAACTGCAAACTCGTCAAGGACGTGCTATCATCTTCTCCATTGAAGTCCTTGTCTTTCTTCTTCGTCGATTTTTTACTATCAGTTATAGTCATTATTGATTTAAACTTCTCATGATCCACCCCAAACGACTGTGGTTTCGTGGTACTGCGTAATGTCAACATCTATAAAAAATACAACCGATCTACTAAATTAAAAGTAGATTAATATTATATTTATATGACGTGATTAAACGAAAATACGTTAAATTCACATCAAAGAAATATAGCAACAGATGCAAATCGTAATTTCTTAATTTTGTAAACAACTATTTATTTGATACAATTTTCATGATATTCACAAAATGCTTTTCAACTAATAAGTAATTTGCTTGTTGGGACAAAAAAGATTAATATCAACAAATACGAAAATTCTGTTTCGTCGTATTTTTAAAATGGAATTCAAAAAACCATATTTCTTAAACAATAGTAAAATGCCCATCAGTATCAGATAGGAATATCGTTGTTAACACCAGATATGTCTCTAAATGTGCTTACATTGTTTTAAAAACTACTGCCTTTTGGAAATTACCGGAAGCGTGAAATAAAGGACAATGCAGTTAGTTTTTGTTTCCTTGCACTGTTCTTCTTGCGTTATTCTTGATTTTCGGAGTAGAGTTATTGGAGCGAATATTTTTATATTATTCTGTGGGATATTTTATATCAGCCATTTAGCAGACGGATGTACCGGTGTCTTATTCCACGCGCGCCACTGTCAGAGTCACCGGAAGAGCAAAATGGGCTCCTATATCGATTTGCTCCACTGCCGTCCATCAATCTTTAATGCTCTTCAATGGCCAATTGTGGTTTAATGCTAAACACAAGTCGTTACAAATAATAATTAGACCATTATTGCACTAGAGGAATGCCAGGAAGAACTTTTCCTTTTCAAGTTCTTACAAAAATCTATCGACGATGGAAATTTCAATTAATTTCACTTCACTGTCGTTCACCAATTGTGAATTCTTGTACCGGTAAGCGAACCGAATTGCGACAAACCGCGTTATATTTGTGCATTACATCGACAACTTATTAGGACGAATTGTTTTACAAAGTGTAGCCGGGTAGTTGGAAACAGGTGCGTGTCCTGAGTTTGGCGACGAAGTGCTTGTCGCGATTGCCCGATGGTATTGAGGCTTGGGTTGTTAGGCCGATAATAAAAGTCGTATAGACAGGGAGAAACGGAGGGTCGTTTCGCAAGGATCGCGCGAACCACGGTGGTAATTGTGCAAGAGGCGGTTATTCGGAGCGATAGGAAAATGCAACGATATACAGTATACGTATGCAGTCGACGGAGAGTAGGACATGCACGTGCTGACACGCGTCGCTGCACTTTCCGCCATCGGCGAAGGCATTTCACGTGGTAAAAGCTAGAGGAATCGAGCGAGTCTACGCGAAAACGGGTCAGGGACTTGGAGGAGTTAATCGCACTTAGTTCGCCAAGTAGAAGCCCACTAGGCCATTCACGTGTCCTTTCGTTTCTCCAACACGGGGACCGTTCGCCCTATGGCGATCACGTGTACCCCTTCTCGTTCGAGTTCTCGCATGGAATTCCAACGTGTCTACCCTTTTTCCGGGATAACCTACTTACACGGTCCAAGGACTAACACTTTCCAGCGCGCAAGGACGATGGTCCATGAAACGTATAACATTTTCAAAGTAACAGCCGAATTGACGTATGAAATTCAACAGTACGTTCCTCTTTTGCTTATCGATTTACAAAAAAGGAACGCAGTTTCTAAAAAAAGAAAAAGTAATTTACAGGGATCTTCAATGTAAAAATTTGAAAATGAGAGTAAAATTTGAATATAATTGTCTAATTAGCCTTTGAAACTAAAACGTCACTTTCTAATTCGTTCTAATTTTCTGAAAAGCTTCAAAATTCCATTGGAACGTTGCTCGATTTGACGTTATTTGATAATTGTGTTTGAATTGTGGGTACTTATTAACTTAATTACTTAGCGTTTGATAAACCTGACAATCAGTTCTGTAGACTCTACTTTATATTTATCACTAATAACTTGAATTTCTAAGAAAATAATCTTCTTTCAATGAACACAAATTGCGTAATTCTAGAATTCATGGAATTGTCAGGATGGTTATAAACCGATGCAGTTAAAACGAAACGAACTTATGAGAATGAAATGGAAGATCCATGGGGCTAATACTTTGGAAAAATAAAACATATCCTATATGTAGACCCAAATTGAATCCTTAAATTCAGTAATACGATAAGATTCTGAATTCTCGTCACAAAAGTATGTACCTCTGAAATGTTTTTCCAAGGAAAGGAATCCTCAGGAGTCTCCACTGAAACAGAAGCTGTGCAAGTGTTATTGGGAATCGAAGTCCAAATGTGGAATACGGTTCCTTAACAACATGATGATATGCACTTTCTTTACTCCAGACGATCACACCTGTCTAATACGTACATATGCACTGCGTTTCGCGCAATATTGCAAATTACTAAATTCGTAGGTACATGTTCTACGCATTATTTATTAATGCGAGGACCACGAGCCTACCGTTGCGTCCGGAGAAAATGTGACTACTTGGTGGAGGATACAAATGCCGACGTGCGTTCGCTGAAACGAATGGACGGCAACATCGGTACACGTGCATCAGTTGTCACGTGTTTCCCGCTTATATCTATGACGTTCTTGTCCGTGACATGCTAAAGTATTACACACAAACATCGTACTTGTCGTTGCACGTAAGAAGCACTAATAAGAATTCATTAACTAACAATATTTTACAAGCAATTGTTCCAAGGGTGCTGCTATCAAAAACGTTAAGTCTATGTAGATTTAAAGGACCATGTCTAGATATTAACGACCCAATGTCGAGTTTTCCTGTTTTTACATACTATCACACAAAACAAGCTCCAACGAGAAATCATTTTCAAATTAAAAGACAGATGTCAATCTATCGGGTTTCAGCTAAACGCCATGTGAAATAATCGCTCATGAGGAACAATTCGTGAAGAAATAATGCTTCGTAAACGAATATCAAACGAAGACAACTGTAGACAACTAAAGTTATGTGTAAAAATAGTGGCAAATTAATAAAACTCATTGCTTTAATATATCATTAGGTCACAAAAATTTGATTTTATTTACACACTAGTAGCCATAGTAATTGATCAAACATATTTCATGCTCTGAAAAACAGTTAAGCAAACGCAGTATAAATTTTACATATTTTCTGTCTTAACGAATACATAGATGGATACCTTTCAAAAAACTGTTTCGTTTACATACCGGATATTCAAATGGTTTGGATAATACCTTCGCGGCATTAACCAAACTGATAAACAGGATATGATGGAACGGGATCGAAGCGGAATAAACAACTTATTGTTAGATCATCCAGATATCTCGGAACGCAGAAAAGGCTCCACCCACAACATTACGAAAGGAAATACCCAGTCAGACAGTCATTTCATTGTCAATCAAGAAGCTAGCCTTTTCTTATTCGGGATTTTCATAGTGATCATTCTCGTAAAGCGTAATAAACTTTCTAAACACCTATTTGCCAGAAATTCGGTTGTGACAAGTATTTTATATCCCGTAAAAAACACGACTAGCAAAGAGACTATTACTGACTAACAATAAGATGAATTATAAAATAAGACAATATTTCGTACGTTTCGGTTTACGTAAGCGAATCACATCTCATAAGCACAATCTTCGCATCCGAAAAAGTTGCACAGTTTTTTCAGAAAATTGTTGCTCATGTTAAGATCATGACGGTCAGTCTATGCAATAATGGACAGGTCGAACGGTTGGATGATTTTTACGTCACTACGGAGTAAGTGGGGATGGGATACAACTAGCAAGTTGCAGTTCGAATGACTTATAGCAGGACTCACAATCAGACGAAGAATTAAGAGAACGACTTCAGACTAAATTCAAAGTCATACAATCGAGAGGATCACTGAAAGAATACGCAATCACCCACAATCATAAAACGCAAGAATATAGTAAAGCTTTTTTCAATAAGAAACATAAGAAGCTACGCAAGTATAAAAAGGGCGATTTCGTGATGATTATAAATGTAATTACTACTACCGACGTTAATGAAAGACTGTTATCTAAATTCAAAAGAACATATGTAGATTTCAAGGTTTTAAACCGGGTACAGACTTCAACAGAACAGCGAACAGAACATATTCACGAATATATTCGCGACGTGTTTTCTCATAATTCAATACGCCAGAATTACGGCAGAAACCATCGTCTGGCGTCTTTAACCCCGATTCGATAAAATTGTGAATCAAGAATGTAATGCCAGAAATTGAGTCTGGTTTGGAAAATTTTTAGCTAACCATGGGTCAGAATGGCTGAAGTGTTAAGTATAAGCACATATGTAGGTGTAGTATTAGATGTAAGTATTCCAATTCCACTGAAAGAATCTTCATATGCCACATTAAATGACATAAACGGCCTAACATTCGTACTAAGTCAGGAGAAATGAATGCACTTGTTAAAGCTACCGTTGAAAGATACTAAATATAAAATACTACATCCAATAACTTTACTAGTGTACTCATTAATAGGTGGAAACATATTATACTCAGCCAAGATAAAGTGTATCACTAAACAAAACAAGGAACAAATTTATCCCATTAAAATGTGAAGACTACAAATAAATAAAGGACAGAAAAACAAAACTGCTGTAAAGATATTACCCGGATTATTCGACAGAAACCGTAAATATCAGCATTATAAATCTCATGAATTAAGAGAAGATGTACTCAGAAATATAGGAAAGTAAAAAACTCCCTGTACATTTAGTGACCAATAAACAAAGAGTGGACAGACTCGCTTATTAAAAAGGAAAATCCAACACATATTAACTGCATAACAAAAGAATATCAATTACTGATATTAACGGCCAGATGAAGTCTGCATTTGAATCCAGGTGGTATCGTTTCGAAGGAGGAAATCATCCGCGATGCAGGAAGAACAAGTGAAACCACCACCCTTTCTATTATGATCGGATGTAAAAACAAAATAGTGTAATGCAGAAGGTAAACAAAACAAAGGTCTAACCGTATGAAATTAAACTCGCAACCATTCAAGCAATAACGATAACGTCGTAAAGAATCAAAACCTTAGGAACGTTTATTAAAAAGTGACACAAGCTCTGAAATACTAAAACTTATTAGATATAAAATTCTACCTATACTTGAGCTGTGCAGAATATGGAATAACTTAATTAATAAACATTATGTATTCAAAAATGAAAGTCAAAGAATCCATAATTATTCAATCCAAACCCAAATCTTTGGACGGAAAACTATAATGATTGCTAATAATGTCGAGTAATGCTTTCCACTTTTCTGTTGCACTTATACGAACTAAAGAAGGATATGTATGTAACCTCGCGGGGACGAAAATAAAATCCAACAGTCATACGATTTACCAGAAAAATATGAATACTGAATGTCACCCTACGCTTGACTATTTTGACACGAATGCTCTTATGAATAATGATCCGGATGACAAGATCAACAGAATCATTCAAGATTTACCACAAAAAGTTGGTTTGGCTTTAGATGAAGATTAAAATTTGCGACGTTTTTCACCGGCAGGAAGGATACAATATTGACAACAATTGTAACAGGGTTAACGAGAAGGGAACGGAGTGGAATAAACAACTTAGATTATGCAGACGTCTTGACACGCAGGAAAAACAACACCCACAACATTATAAAAGAAGTTAATCAGCCAGTCAGTCAGTCATTCGCAATAAAAAGGTCCGGTCTTGTTATATTGAAGATTATCTTTGCTATGTTTTACAAAATCATAATAGTTCCTTTGCTTGTAATAATAATTTTTCTGGGGCCCTGTAAGTAGCTCGATTAAAGAACGTATAACGGGTTGTAAATCTGAATACATTTTTTAAAAATCTATTTACAATGAAGTTAATCATGACACTTGGATTGTAAAATTCCTATTTACAATTTTTTACAGGGGTTGAAAATATTCATTCATAATTTAGTAACCATATTTCGCATTAAGACTTGTTTTTCCATCGCCTGTTTGATTTTGCGGTGGAACCCAGGTCGAATAATCTTCTCTGTGCACGTTTTGGTCGTAAAATTTTTCCATCTCCTTCGTAGTCTTGTCTACTTTCTTTTTGTTACGCTTTCTTTGTTTTCCACTTGTTTTCTCAATTTCCGTATTTTCGTCTTTTGCTTTATCACTTGTTTTATTCGTTGACACGTTGGCATTTTCTCCATATTCAATATTTCTTACCAATTCTACATCTGCAGTTCTGTCAGTATCCATAGAATTAATGCCTTTACTAACACCCATGTCCTTTGCCATTCTTATTGTTTTCAGATCATTCGCATCTTCATCTGGATTTGATGTGCTATCATTTGATTTCAATTTTTCGTTTGCTTCTTCGTCCGACTCTGATTCACAGCCGTTGTCTTCTGTACTCAGCACCGTACTTTGTTCTGTATTAAACACCGGTTTCTGAAAGAACAATGTACGAAATAATTATAATAAAACAAAATGAGTGCATAGATATAATTAAAATGGGATAAAAACTACAATATTATTGTTACACTTACATTTGAAAGGGCTTTGAACTTTCTCATGTGCCCGATGCTTTTATTACGATTTTCAGAAGATTTGTTTACTTTGTCCGTGGAACTTTTCGCCGTTTCCATTGTTTGGGGTTCTAAGGGTGGTAAATTCGCAGGCCTTGCGAGGTTAACCAACTTTATTAAATTTTCCTCTTCCTTTCGCAATTTCTGTAGTTCCGATTTCATTTTGATGATGTCATGTTTGCTTAACACGGATGAGTTTAGATTGGACATGAAAGCGTCCAAAGCATCTTCACCCGCGTCTTCTGACTCGGCACTTTTCGATTTTTTTGAACTTCGTAAACAGTTCTCTAAATCTTGGATTTGCTTTATTACTGCGTTATGCTTCTCGAGCTGAAATAGAAATAAACTTATTTTTATGTATAATGTTACAGTGAAATACGTCTCCTCAATAATTAAATGAAAATAGATCCTTACTAGTGTGCTGTAAGTCTCAACTTTCGTTTCCAATTTTCCTGCTTGTCTCATTCGTTGTTCACGTTTTTTCTCAACTGTTCCTGTTCTATCTAAGAAATTATCTTCATCGGAGTCATAATAATCTTGTTCTTCCCAGGACCGAGTTTTTCTTTTTCGGGCCTCTGTAAATGAATGTTAATCGTACTCAATATCAACGTTTTCAGCATAGCTAGACGACTTTCTTAAAAGGCCCATCTACTTACCATGAGTAGCTTGTCTTAATAAGCCATGCCTGTCAAGCACTCTACACGCTTCCAGTGCGCACTGAATGACTGACTCCTTTTTTTTCCCTTTCACTAAAGCTTCTGCTCTTATGGATCGACCAGTAGCAGTGTTTATAGGTAATCTAAAACAACGAAACGACGTAAGTGAAATGACTAAAATTGTATTTAACAAGAAGTATGCTTATGACTTGTCTGACGATACATACTCAACCCAACACAAAAATTGTCCAACTCCCCTCTCCTCTGTCTGATATTGTAAATCGTAACCTTCCCGCTCAAACCACCCTCTTAAAGTTTTCTTAGGATCATCTAAGAATAATTCTTCATCATTGGCAGTAGCATATGGATTCTCTGTCAAATCTGTTTCTTCGTCGGCATCTTCACCCATGCCCCAGTCAATGCCTTCTTTTTCTTCTTGTTCTTTCCTTAATCTTTCCTCTTCTTCCTTCTTTATTTCGAGTTCTCTCTGCATTCTCTCCCTTTCTTCCAATTCCAGTTTTCGCTTTTCCTATAATGGTGTGAAAATGTATTGCATTGACATACATTCTGGCTATGATCACTATAACTGTTTTAAAGTAAATACCCCTCATTCCGTGAGAAATCGCGTGTAACATCTATAATTAATTAATTGTACATACCTTTAATTCTGTTACGGATAATTCTGATTCTTCTTCTTCGTCCTCAGGTGGTGCTTGCAATATGTACTTTCTATTGCTGCAACCAAAACGTACCATGTGTCCGCCATGCAACTTGACATAAACATTAGGTCTTATGCGATTTCCATTCCAAAAAGTACCATGCGTACTTCCTAAGTCGTACAGGTACAAGCCCATCTTGTTCTTTTCATCTTCCGTCGATCGATATTGCAAAATTGCGTGATATCTCGAAATAGTCGGGTGTGCAAGAGATAAATGACATGAAGGTAATCTTCCAATCACATGGAAACTACGTTTACTTAAATCAATAGTTTCTAAAATTACACCCGACTTCAGTACTTCCATGTAGTATTCCTTTTCTGGCAGACCACCCCATGATGGCTCTGTGTATGTCAATGGTATGTCCTTTATGGGGTCCACAGGTTTCTTTTCTGAAGAAGATGGTTTTTCTATCTCATCTTTTTTTGGCTCCTCAACATTTATATCAACATTATCCACTTGCTTGGCAATGTTATCATTAACTTCATCTGCTGTTTCTGTCACTGTTTTTTCTACAGAACGAATTTTTCCAGGATTTCCACGTCTTGGACCAATCAATAAAACTGGTTTCTTAAATCCTTCAGCTGGTGACTGAGTATTAACTTCTTCATTTTTCTTTGTTTCTTTTGCTTCAAGGTCGTTATCCTTTGTATCTTCGTTGATTGTTATAGTAGCAGTTTCATCAGATTTTTTTATACTTACTTCAGATGTACTTTCTTGCTGATCTAACGATTCTTCCATCTTACTATTATTTATAAACCTGTAAAAGTGAATAAAAATTCAGATTTCAATGTATCACCAGTAGGCAATAGTAATAAAAAGTTACGCCACTTTATAACTCTATGGATATATGTTTAATTATTATTATTATTGTGCAAAACAACGTTTTATATATACACCCAAAACAATAAAAACACAACACTGCACCATGAATGAAGGTTATATTAAAAAATACATTGTACACACGTCAAACCATTAAACAGCACATGTTAACCAAACGACAGATTAAAAAAGTGTATCATTCTAAAGGTTATAGAAAACCATGTATAAGTGATTAAGGATACTGTAAATCTATTGTTTACGTTTTGTTGTATCAGATATGACAGTACATAATATTTATTACCTGTAATTCCTAGTGATGTAACTTGAACGGCTCGACTCACTCGAATTTTTCAAATATCGTATAATGGCGAAATAGCCACATTCAATTGAATATTTTTGGACTCACTGACATCACATTTGACACCTTGGTAAATTGGCAAATTTGATACCACGCAAGTGATATGTACCCGCCATAACCCGGCAAAACAAGCATTAATTCCGAAACTCTAACAAGGGGGACATTCAATTTTTGGCGACACTAGAGCCACCTATCGAAGGGTTGTTAAAACCTTTGGGCATCCAAGCCCCGGTACATATATATATGTGTGTTTTTATGTACACTTCAAACTTAGTGAATGTTTTTGACGAACAATTAATTATTCTACTGCTTCTAATTACATACTTTAATCATTAACCCACTTCCTATATCTTCTTATACACCAAATGTATGAGTATTTTAAATTAATTTAATACATACGCTCAGTTACTTAATTGAATTAATTTATATTATAATAACGTTTAATACAAAGTTTGTGTAATAACCAGAGGATACGTTTTCGATGTAGCGATGCGAATTTTCATCAACATTTCTTCTGTAAATAGATCATTGTAAGTTCTAAATATCGAACAATTGAAGGATACGTTTTAAATACAGTTCGAATATTTTACTGGGTCAGTAGAATGAGCGACGAGGTATAGAATAGACCTAATATCAAATGTAATTTTTCGGCAACATTCTTGGGGTCTAAGTGGCCCTCTTAACATTTTAGTGTCACGCTCTATGTTACCAATACGCTATTGTTAGTGAGAATAATAATTACGAATTGTGAAGTAAGTTAGAATGACGTGAATTACAGTGAATTCGAGTTGGTAATCAAGCTCAGAATACCTATTTCTTGTCGAAAGAAATTTCAGCGCACAGATTGGATTCAGAGTAGACCCCACTTTACAGAACAAATATCACTGTAAATATAAATATTTATATTTAATCCTTAGTAATATATATTATCAGATTTCTGTTTGCGTTGCGTATTTATTGCTTACTTAGTTGCTAGCTGACATTTCATATTTGTGCTTGTATAACCTATTTTTTGCTTTCTTTATTATTACCAATATAACATATCATTAGATTAACCTTTGATAGATCGTTAGATAGTTATTAATATGGAACAACAAAAGTCTAAACCTCACTATAGAAAGTGCGAATACCGAAAGTGTGGTATTACAAATTGCGGAGTACACGATGGTACAACGTTTCATGTTTTCCCTGTAAAAGATAATGATCGGTTAATTACGTGATTGGTCAATTGTGGTTTAGTTAATTGGGCGAAAATGTCCGAAACACATTTTAAAAATAAATAAATATATGTAGCCACCATTTTTGTAAACAACATTTTTCATAAGTCCGGAAATTAGTCTAATGCTTGTCCGAAATGGCAGCCACAAATCTGACGGTAGTCACTGTAATAACAATGAAATTGATAGTAGTTTTGAAATTCGAGACATTTCATTTGTAAATGAACAGAATGCAATAGAACAGCGAATGGCAGAAACCGAGATTAAATTACAGCGAGAGACGAACAAATGTGATATTCTTCGATTCGATCGCAACTACGGGCGAAGTGTAAAGCATTTAATCGACTACAAAATAAGCTTTCTTCAAGAGACATAACCGATTCGTGCTTGAAGAAAACAATAGCAAAGAGAGTTTCGGGATTTATTGTAAGTCTTGTTTTTATGTTAATATTTAGGTCGAAAAAAGCCCAAAAAGTATACGTCAAAACAAAAACAATTATATATGACGTTGCATTATACTTCACCCACATTGTATAATAAAATGCGCGATGATCTCGGCTTCCATCTTCCAAATCCGGTAAAGATTATACGATGATTTGGTAAAATTGATATTTGGCCTGGCATTTGCCAGAACTTATTTAATGCATTAAAAATGAAAGCGTCTCATATGGAAAATATAGACCGGAATTGGGTTTTTTTATTTGATGAAATGGCTACAAAAAAGTGTTTTCATTTCAATCCAAACAGGCAAACAATTGAGGCTTTCAAAGATTTGGGGACGTCGAGGTGGTAGAATGTACAGTCGATAGCAGACAAAAATAGTTTTTAGTAAAGGAGGCATATACGTTAATCGTAAAGGTAAATTATAGACTGAAAAATCCTTCAGGATAAAAGTAGTTTCAAGTAGACTGTTTTCAAATTTTCTAGACAACTTTTGGTATTGGCCAATCTAGAAAGATAATACTAGTATCACGGTAACATTAAAAAAAGCTAAAAAAAGACAGAAATATCACCGATACAACAGGTACACCCCAAGCATACTAAAAATAAGCAACGTCTGTTTAATATGAAGCATTCATTCCGGAAGTCGTGGTATGATGCAGTTACAAACATTCATATCAAGTACTAAAATCGTAGCAGATCGTTCGATTGAAGTTGTTGTTCCATCAGCGGGGCTGTGTTTATCCACTAAACACAGATTACTGGGTCAGTAGTAATATACATGCATACACATATATATATATGTATGTTGCACTTCAAGCAACCCTACTATGCATTCCGTATACATGTAGGGGTGTATGATATACAGGTATATACACAACGAAGAAAATAACAGAGGTTTTTCTGGGTAAAGTCGATTATTTTGACCAATTTTACTGAAGTACCTGGTAGAAATTTTGTAGTGAATGCCCACGTCGTGGAATTACAATTTCAAGGAAATTCGCAATTTGTTATACGAACACACAAACAAGATGACAGTCGTGACAAAGCTGGCAGTATTCACATCAGCGGCATGGAAGGCGTGCTACAGGGTGAAAGCTCTAAGTATTGTACAATTACACATTCTAATAGTATTAGAAATACCCTGTGTGCATACACATTTAAGCCATTTGTCTTTTCTGTTAAAACAACCGATCATTAGGTTCTTCAACGAGTGTACAGCACAATATATGTACTTACATATACATGTGCGAATTGTCTGTGCAAAACGTAGTATGCGGATTAATAATCGCACCTTATTCGTAAGGTAATTTCGACTATTAAACTGGTAATCCATCAGAATTTTCTGTAATTGACTAGAAAGTATTAAGAAGTTCCTGTGATTCAATATGTCACAAAATCACAGCAATTCAGCGATTCCATCAGCATATCAAATAATGTCACACAATGTACTTAAAAAAGTCGAACTTGCCTTAAGTGTGAAAATTTGCAGTGCATCACAAAATTAAGAAAAACCGTCGGCATTACTTTGTAAACTTCAAGAAAGGTAATGATGATTACGATTATTAATGGATGATTATTCTGATGGTGTCGTACATAAAACCTACGAATATGAATATTACCATAGTGCAAGATTTTACTCGTGGACAAAGTGACTGGATGAAACTTTAAAGTGCAATTTTCGAGTTAAGTTACTATGCAGAGGTAGGTGTAAACCGCCGAGAATGATTGTATTCCTGGCCGATAACTATCTCGAAAGAGTGTCGTTGGTCAACAACAAGAACTATCCACTCGCCGATCTGACACATATGTATGGATGGTTATAAGCTTCGAACAAAACTTGACTCAGCTCTATGTGCGGTCAACTGCAAACCAGTAAAATCCAGCGATTTTTCTCGTCGACAAGTTCGAACAGCCGTACAAAATTTCCGGAAATTCGATCTCAATAATACTAAATAATTTCACCAACGACCAACTTGTGCTAAAACAGAAAGCAAAATATGAAGCATTCAAAGCACACGCAGTGTATTGGAGCAAAGTGCGAGTAAAGGAAGAAAAAGAAGTACGCGGATAGTGACACACTGTTACGTAAAAATACAAGTGCAAATGATAAATAAGAAAAATTACATTAAAAGGTAAAAATAAAGGAAACAGATTGTACGGTTCCTGACCTGTTCGTCATTTTAATAGCCTATTGTAAAGACAAACGCGCGAGAAAGAAGAACTGAGGAGCACGAAAGAACGCAACAGAAAGAAACGGAAATTTACGTAAGATGATTTATATGACAAGCTCGTACAATAAACCACGAGTTGTTACAAAATGAAGCGTCGTTAATAACATCACCTCTCGTCAAAGTTATTATACTTTGAAGAACGATGCATGTACGTTGGGCTGAAAAATACGTCCCTGCGTCGAAATCCGCTCTAAATTTTCGTGAGTTTGAATTATCGATGGAACGAAACATATATTTATTGCTCGTTACAGCATCTATTATGAAACTTTTAGGAAAATCAATTAGTAAGAATAACAGCAAGATTGAAGACACGTATCCACAGACACACGGCAAACCTGTTACTACTGATCTCTTTCAAGCACTTTTCCCGATTTATCATCTCAGCAAGATATGCGGCTTACTGCCCGTCAAATTCGTCGAATACACACCCGACAGATGTCGAGGACGAATACATATCCTTGGTGTTATCTATTGGTAATAAATTACAAATTATTACATCGTGAAATGACAACTTCTGTGAAAAAATGAATATGAGGAATTGGCTTCACCTTAACAAACATTTGGCAATTAGATATTCAATTAAAATCTAATTTCCGCTCTAGAACATTCTTTTCATTAAGAATGAATAATTCTCAAGAGTAGTTTCAAATGCTCACCAGTTTGTCTTTGTAAAAGTGTTTAAAGATATACTCGACTGTCAACAAAGATAATAAATTCCAAATATGTGTAAATAACAAAGTAAAAATTTGATAAATATGGAATATAAGAAACAATAAAGTAAAAATTGAATGTTGCCTGTGTTGCACATAAATACGTTTCAATGTAGTACACCACAAGGTTACATTTGTCTATAATTTCTTCGTAGCATATGCCTGGTAATACTGCTAGTAGGTGGTCAAATATGGGGATTGTGGCGAGACTTAAAAGACGGGTGGGAACACAGCACGCGGCTAAAATCACATACAGCAGGTATTGTGACTTGCAGTGACGTTTTGGGCATTATGGTCCTCACTTTCGTCTCGATTCTTGGGTCCCCCTTTCGCTGGAGCCACATGCAAGCTGTCATCAACAAGCTAGTCGAGGTGATTTCTTTACCTATGGTGCATACGTTTTATTTATAATTCTCACTTTTACTGACTGGAATTAGGTTGACATGAAACTGGGTTTCGTCGCACCCAAGAAAACACGGCGATTTACAATTATATTAAGCGTCAGCACCCTAACATACCTCTGGGTAATCTCAGCTCTGGATTATTATTGCTGGAATCATGAAACAATATTAAACAAAAAACGCAAAGATAAAGGCCCGATAAATTATCTGAGCATATATTTTATGTATACCGTCATGATGACGATGGAAATCCAATACGCAGTTTCCACGTATAACATAGGACAGAGATTTGCAAGACTAAATAAAAGCCTCAATAATATACTCAAGAGCGGCAAAATTACCGAGCACTTCAGGAAAGACCTTGGACTTGGTAGGTCGTTTATATATTTCTCTGTAAGTTCACGTACGATATATGTATAGATAGGTACAACTATAAATATGTGTGAACGGCAGTTTCCTGTTAGACAAATAATGTCGAGGAAATGAATAATATACACAAGTGCAACGAAACGCATCAGAATGTTCAAGCGAAGTATTTATCGTTTAGTATATCATGTGGGGAAAATGAGTGCAAAACTTTGTTATAGCCTGTTAGCGTTTTTCCGTAAATTAATCGCATTTAATCTTTGCTACCTGTGAGAACTATTTTCGTCGTCAAGAAGAAATGTAATGCTCGATAAAATTAATACATCTAATATAATTTGTGGTATTCTATCGAAATCTTTGAAAACACGGAATGGTTCGTGATAATGTGTTAATACACGACTCGCGGTAATTTTTACAACAAAGAATTTGTGATTCTGTGAAAGTTGTTAATTCGTACACCGTGCAACTGTTGAATGAAATTCAGTTATCTAATGAAGTCATTCGGAAGTTACATTCGAATATTTAAGAACAAGAAGAATAAAAACGATTATATCTCGCACTCAGCAAAAATCATTTTGACATAATGAATACACATTAAAAAGAAAAAATTTCACTTCGTGTATCTTTCATTTGTTTGCATATTCGTAAATATTTCTTTCTTAAAGTGAAATCCGTAAACCTCATCATTTCATTTTTGTACGTAACACATTGTTACATCGTATGATAAATTTTTAGCCGGCGACATAAGAGGCCATAATCAACTAATGGTGTATATTAAATCGGACGTGGGATTGGTTCGTAACTTTCGAAAAACAAAGGCCTTCGAGTGGAGTCCCATGTTGAGTGGTGAGTACCCTTTGACTGTTCCTGATTATACAAAAAGATTGGTCATCTTACCTTTCACAATGTACAATAACCAAATGGTTACATATGCACACTTTTTAGAAATTAATCAAGATAAATATGTAAGAAATAAACTCCAAAATTCGTTTATTATGATAAAAATCGTTAAACAATATCATCTTTTCCATCAACATAAAATACAATAGAATTCCCGTATCCGCAGTTTGCCTGAAAACACAGAAGAGAAAATTCTAGAAATAAACGATTCATAAATTTCAAATTACGGTCCACTTTGAGTAATATGTCGAAACCTTTGCATCCCGTGTAAAAGATATTGCTAATGCGAAGACTGCGCTAAAACATCAGAATCCTGTTCATTTAAAAACGAGATCACAAATATAATAATGTACAATGTATTTTATTATTATTTAACGTTGGTAATGTCTTATTGTCCATAATTTATCAATAAAACTTTATCATAGATACGTATGTAAACGAAAAACAATCCTATATAGTTCGCTCTATTATCCGCCATTTCAGGCATCCACGATAAATCTTGGAACGTATTTCTCGCGGATACGGCAGGACTACTGCATGGGCATGTTTTCAGTTATAATAACGAAACCTCTTTGAATGCATAAAAAAGACAGTGCTTTTTGTAGAGAACATATCCTACCTAGTGACGGTCCACGCCAGTCTCTGCGATACGGTGTTCCTGATAAACGATACTTTCGGCGTAGCGATGCTATTCGTAGCGTTGACTTGTCTACTGCATCTCATTATTACCCCGTACTTTCTTATACTGGAAGCGGATGGGAAGCGTGAATCGCTGTTCCTCGCGGTGCAGGGCCTATGGTGTATTTTACACGTTTACAGGATACTTATTATCGTACAGCCCACCTACGATGCCACTTGTAAGGTACCATGCGAGAAATTTTTATCCTACTTTTGGAAAAAGATCAAAGTACGGGTTTTATTGAGATTTCGTATATCAGCTGTATAGAAAAGCAAATCAGTGCCAAATTAATAATGACAAGACTCGTTTCTACTCGTTTGTGATTCTTCATAGTTGGATGTGTCATGTTATTAACATAATACAGTGAAAATTTCTTCAAACACGCGAGCAATTCTAAGATTCAGGAAATCGACTTTTCTTAGGCAAAGGAGACGGCCGTAATCGTGAGTCAGTTGCTCTCTTCAGATCCACAGCTGGAGGTCAGGAAGCAGTTAGAAATTTTCTCCCTCCAGTTACTGCACCGGCCATTAGAGTTCTCAGTTTGCGGACTCTTCTCCGTTGATAGAGCCCTCGTCACTTCGGTAAACCTCCGTATTTATGAGAGTAAATGTGCCAGAATTGTGCTCACATTTTGAATTACAGATCGCAGGTGCTGTGACAACATATTTGGTCATTTTAATACAATTCCAGAAAGCGGACGATCAAAAAGGCGAGATAAATAGCGTTGACAACATCATCAAGAATGCTACCCAGATTCTAAAAAATGCTTCTACGCTCCACAATTTTACGACTTTCAAATTCAATTCGTGATTTTGCGGTTTACGCACTCAACATGACAAATTTACAGTCCCATTAACTCGTTGAAAATAAAAATGAATAACCTAATCTCCACTAGGATTAAATTTCAATATTTTAATGATACCCAATAGTTGTACTCTATTTAAACCCGTGATCATAAAGTAAATTAACCTAAGCGAAACATCCTAGAAGTGTTTGGGATCAGCGCCAAGGTAAACATACATACGTTTGTAGACTGTCATAAAATTTTATTTACTTTGTGAATGCATCTATCCTCATGCTGACTGAAAGGCAATTATTGTATTCACGATAATGCCATGTGTACAGCAAATAATTCAAAAGTGCTTTTCCACTATCAACATCATCCGTCGATCTTAATGAACGAAGAATTCGTGTGACTTCAGTGGAAAAAATCGGCATGCAAACCATATCCATTCTTGTCAACCCTCATACTTCCGCTTCGTCAATGGCAGCGACCGCAACAGCAACGAGCACGTCTCCGAGTATTCAAAAATGAATGAAAAGAAGCGAACGGAAGAAAATACTAGTGTGTATTAGAATTTTTGTAAAATGCCCCGATGGCATGGTCAGTCTTTTCCTGATAAATGTTATCACTTTTCCAATTCTTGCCCCGCATTTTTAAATATTAGACTTAAGAATTATATAATTTCCGGATGTACGGAAAAAGATTTAGGCAAAATATTACTACACTGTATGGAAAGGATTTTACACTAGCAATAGCCGCCATTTTAAGTATCAACGCAAAGATATAAGATTCTCATCTATAGAAATTTGTCAAGTACATCGAAAAATTGTTTCATTTTACGTATAACGCCAGACGACACATCGTGAGAGCACAATATTCGGAAGAATACTCCAACACGGCGTAGTAATTCTTATTGCACAAAATATCCTTCGTATAGTATGTATCTTACGGAGTAGTCCTAAGATACAATTATACACTTGAGAAAGACATCTTTCATTCGGTGTAACAATGTTCAGTACATCCATGAAACTCACGATCGATTATCGCGAGAATTACCATACCGCGCGAGTCATATTTTCAAAGGAAAAAATATTCATATATGATACAGTGAGGAATTTTATCACAATTTTGTCCACGCGTGAGAGATTATTTCTGCCATTGAAAGGCATAATTGGACTTTCCATCGGGGAATAGATAAAAGCGCACTACCCATCGCAATTAATTAAAAATAAGTACTAATTATATAAGCTGTATTGGCACTCAGGTGCAATACATAGACAATAATTGAAAACTTGGTGCAGTTTGATCGCCGATTTCAAAGACAAAATAATCCACGTGAAATATTTCACTCTTAAGATACTATAAAACCTCGTGCAGCTTTGGTCATAACGGACACGTTACGTACCTAAATATCTGCTGACGTAATTCCCAATTATATTATGCTTCGAAGAGCGACCTAAGTGTCAAGACAAAACAGTAAAAAACGTCTAAGCTAGCAATAACTCCAAGTGGTTGTTCTAATTCCGAAATATAACGTCCACATATACCTGCAACCGCTACTGCATATCTTCTAGTGGATATTACAATTATGCACTTCACTTGCGTACCATCAGTTTTCAATAGTCGCATAATCGCACAGTTGCAATCAAATATATGCCGCCATAGTAATTTTTCATACTCCTGTCCACACATACGATCAATAGCTCATAAATACAACTTCAATAAAACGGTTAACCTGACTGCCAATTAATCGGCCATACACCGAACGATCATTAAATAACACTACAATCCGTCTGTCATTGCGTAGTATAACTATACTTCAGTCACAGCCTGTCCGAAACGTGCCTCGTCAGTGACCCACTATCACACATGACAGCTACAAAAAAAAGAATAAAAGACGAAAAAACCGACGAGAAATTCCATAAAATAAGCCAAAATAAAAAAAACACCATGAAAAATGACGATACACCTGATAAATACTGATTCATTCAAGGTATCCGAATAAAGTTCAACGCGGTATCAGCAGCGATCCGCATTTCTTATTCATAAAAATAGAGCGGCGTGAATGTCTGCTTCTAAAAGGAAATGCCAGTAACGTAAGCTTCCATTTTTGCATGATGAAAGCCAACTATGCACTTGAAATTACAGGAGGAACACCGAAATTAATTGATCTTTACAGAAAACTTTGAACGAATAACACACATGTTGCCATTGCGAGGAGAAGCAATAATGTTCACGATATTTCTTAATTCACGGACAGCCATTTAGGTGTGTATGCAGAGTCGCTTTGTCCAATGCCTTCTTCAAAAAAGTCGAGAAACTCCTATGTACAATTCCTTATACAGATTCGTTTCCTTATTCCCGCATTTTCTATCCCTGTCTGCGATGCTACACATCTCATCGTACAAATTATTAAACTCTAATAATAAATATTAGTTCGCTCGAACGAGTCTAAAGTGTGGCTCGCACACGTATCCACATGTATATATGTATATGCCGTAATAATTAACGTATGAGAAACTCCGAGATTTCAAGAAGCGAACGAATCTTTGTAACGTTCCCTTTTGTGGCAGCACGATGCACCCGATTGACAAGGACCTTCACCATTTTAGTTTCGTGCTGTAATTTTATGGACATTCCTATTTATCAAAATCAATGTATGTTATACATTTTAATCTAACGACTGATATCTCCCGGTCGATTCATTTAGACGAATATCTCAACCGGTGTTTTATGACAAATAGATTCTATAAAAAACGTTACTTGCCTCATTAAAATATCTGTAAGCATGACACTGCTTACGCTTTGTTAATATTCTGCCGGATTAAATATTCTATAAGGCAACAAATGTTGAATGTATAAATTAAAAGAAACTGGAGTAACCTAAATTTAAACATAAATTTAACCCGTTATCTGTTATGAATGGTCGATGAACAGCGGTAAATGTAAAAATTAAAAGAAATATAGACTTCACTTGCGGTACGACATGTTTCAGTGTTAATAATCGGCACTTTAAACGAGTTACGAAGAATCGTGCGCTTTATAAAACCTTACGAGTTGTACCTTCATTACAAATTTATGTATAAATCCACCGGCAATGCTCTCATGCCAGACAGAAAAGTTTCTGCGCGTGGTTCATTGCACAGACGACGATGTAAACATTACTTGCCGGAGAGAGCAAAAACATACACTCAGTTTACCGTGGCCGCCGTTACGGACGGCTGGGTTTTCTGCAAAAGGCTATCGCAACAAGTGTCTTTCGCGCTTGGAACAGGCTTGGACCGTTGACATGTCACTAGTGTCGCAGAAGTCGCGGGGATCTCCGATTCATTTTCCGCTATCTTGCCTTGCGGACGAGAGTTACACTGACAGGAGTTGACGTGCTGATGTTGATGTAGACGTGAGAAACAATCGCTACATACCCTCACGGGATTGTAAAGCTGTTCACTCGGCAATGGAGTCGAATTCTCCGAGCAATCGGCACAAAATATTTTCCCACAGCACCTAAATACGAAATGGTCACAGATTTTAAGTGACGAGCTAATAAACGCAAGAGGTTTGTTCGCAAGGCGAACACTCCACCATCTGTGATACCTGCAATGGTGTTTGCGCCTTCCGAGCCAAAATTCGGTATTACACCCCATGCACCGATTTACCGCATGATCGGGCACCCAAAGTGTAGGCGCCGGCCCCAATTCTTCGACCGCCTCCCAAGACATGTCCGACGGTAGTGATTCTCCATGATCACCGACACTTTCCACAGAATCAGGAAGAGAACCCTGTATTCGGAGAAACGCTCTCAATTCTTTCTCCTAGTAAACGTTCGTTCAATATGTACCAGCAATGTATGCATCAAGTAATTTCACGATTCCAAAATCATCGTATATTAATCAAAAAGTTTATTTCAAAGGTTTTGTGATTTTAATATTTTTAAACGTTTTCTATTTTTCTTATCGTAATTTCGCTTGAACATGTGTGCAATATGTACATAATGGTTTCATCTTCTTTCATGCAGCAACCCCATTGTGTTTATAGCAATGGAGATGAATCTAAAGTGTCGCTAACGAAAACAATTCGTCCCGCAACGGATTGACTATCGACTTTAAGGGAACACAGGGCCGTGACGATTGCCACTAACGGCCGAACTTTCGAGTCTCAGTGAAATCGTTTGATCTAAATCGTCAAACGTTGGAATAATGGAGGAACTTCATTCTTGAGTGCATTCGGGTACCTTTGCTACACCTTTGCTATCTGGAATATTCACATGAGCAACTAATGTACATACATAGTTATCGTAATTGATTGCTGAAGATAGTTATCGCGATTTCAAAAGTACCCAAGTTGAAATAATTTTAGATAATTAGTCATCTCCACTCGGTCCCTTAATTATACTTATTCACTGTATTCTGCTAATTCCACTTACGATATCATCAGTACGTTCGGTATCTGCATTATGGTTGCAAACTTGTTTTATTAACGCTAGACGGTTCGTGTGCAATTCTTTCCGCAAGGCTTCTTCCTTCAGCTGCAAAAAAAAGACCATGAAAAATGTACGACTGTACTACTTTGTTTCTAGAGAACGTTGTTCTAATCGCCGATTGTTATTTTGTACAAACTATTATTATTTTCATATTTATGCATAAACAAAGACACATTTCAGCAACACGAAATAATAAATTTAAGCGACGAGGTAACTGTTAACGTCCGAATGATAATGATCAATTTTGTTTGAAAACCGATACGATATTATCTTTGAGTATTATTTAATGAAAAAAATGATATAGAAGATTTGTACAACACGACCAGCACTGACACGGTACTAAAAGTAATTTCTAGGAATACTAATTTCATCACACATCGATACCACAAGATGTAATGCATCAAAAATGAATTTCGGAATCTGTATACCTTATATTCTACGATAATTTGTTGCACACGTAACTGGACGTCAGAATGCATGACTGGAAGACCGTCAACGTCATCCAGTCTGTCAGGGTTATCGAGCATTACGTCCTGATGGGTTGGAGATGCTGGACATATGCTACTGGGAGTTCGCGATATAAATGGGGCGCTAGTATCACTCACGTCACTGCCCTCGTTATGATTGCGATTACAAGAACAAACTCCCCGACCCGTTGTGCCAGTTTCTATCCATGGGGTAACATCGTCCCGCGTCGGGTTTGTACGTGTTCTGAAGCAAGCAAGATATATTAAAATATATTCCGATGACCTCGTCATGTTGCTCAACCACTCTACCACGAATCCGTGGTTAACAGTAATTACTGTTAACGCATTGTTCCGTTCCCCTCTTACCCTTCTTTTTCTCCGTTGAAGACGCCGGATAAAGTATCAATGTTCGGTATAAGTGTATCGGTTGAACTGTCAACAGAGGGATTCGCTTGCGATTCACTTGAGGTCTGACTCGCAATGTACTGTGTAGTTGTCGTACCCTTCTCCGATATATTCTCGTCCGCTGTTTGACTATTGCCGTCATCTTTGTTACTTATGATTTTATCCGAATCACTCTCAATTGCCAGCGCATCGAATTTTCTAAGAACAATAACAATACGTTGCTAACAGAAGAAGTATAATAAACGATACCCTAAATTCTTATGCGATAACATTTTGCAACTAATACTTGAAAGGTGAATAATCTTCGCAGGCATTTGTGTGAAGAAGGCCAGTAAAGTTTTCGAAGGAATAAAAAGTGTATCTGACAAGTTATAAACACACAAACAAAAGAGAATAAACAGGTGTCTGTTCGAACGTTTAATATGACTTGTGCTTCTAAAGTGACTATACTTTTCTACTGAAATGCTGGGGTCACTGAGCCGCCGGTGCAGGTAGGCAGCATGATCTGGTGCGTGTATGAGATCCCCGTATGATCTCGTTTTTGTCATATGCCCTTGCGGTTCATCACCTTCACCACCTTCGATATCTATCATTGCCACTCGCTGCTTATCGTTACTAGTTCCTAGTGATGACTCCATTGAACCCAAATAGACTTCCGACCATAATACGAGGTCGCGTATGTTACATCTTGGCCATAATACCTAATTTCCATTAAAATCATAGTAAATACATGATGTATAATCCGTGAAATTGTGAGTTATGTTCGGTAAAATATTAAATAATTCCTATTTATAGAAGCGGTTATTGAAAGTAGAATGACATCGCAAGTTTTTGTAAATCTTTGTAGAAATGAAAAAAAGTCATGTAGTAAATTCATCACGTGCTTGTTAGATATTTACGCGAGTTTCATGTAACCTGAATAGATAAATGATACTCGAATTATAGCCAGTCCATAGTAAAGTAAATATTTAACGTACTTGATTTTTGGAAGGTGAATACAAATGATTAACAAACAAATTAGAATTGAGGAAACGCCAAACCGAGAATGTACGGTCCCTTATTCTCAGTTGCAACCTTTCTTGTCGAGTATTACAGAGGAAAGTGCCAAATAATTGCGAATATGTGTGTTGTGCCAACTTGACCTGAAAAAAAATTGTTATCACGTGCTTCATACGAACTTAACATTTAATGAAACCAAACTGACTTAGGTACAGAGAGTACCATATCCCTTATGGTTTACTATTTGACACTGAGCCTTAAAATATAATTTATTGTGAGATGCAAACTCTCTAACTCGAATTTTGTTAAAAATGGCTTAATTGGAAGATACGAATGGAATCAACTTCTCAGTTGCTAAAATTGATCGCAAGGATGTACCTCGACTCAGTAAAATAATAAAGTGGGATTGCTTACAAGATACGCCGGCGACATTTGAAAACTACATGGGAATTGCCGTATCAATTGATGTACGCAATCGAGCCATTGCAAGAAGACGGGGCAACGTTCATTAGGGTCCTCGCCACCAACTGCCTGACCACATCGGTCTGCGAATTTGTGCCCGAAGTCTAACCACTCTCTCTCGCATAGAACTTGGAAACCCTACGTTCAGAATCGTATTGTCACCGGGTAATGGGGTATTGTTCATAGAAACTACTCGTGATCCTATAGTACCTCTATAGTACGGTAATACGGATCAAGCAATATTTGTGCTAAAGCAACGATCTGTGGGGTTCTGTCCCATCCATCGCTACAATGCACCAAAACTGGACGACCGTCCCTCTCAATCGCTGACGCAACCGTTACTGCTGCCCGCAGTAATCCCGACATGTGCTGCAACCATCTGGTACCCTCCAGCAAGCTCAGCCAACTGTAATTAATATCTGGTGTTGTAGTGTCAATCAATTTTGAAGGAAATATATATATTTGAATTAGACATTTTATTGACGTCGTGTTAAATGCAATTCTAACATATTAAAATTTAATTGGTTTTTATGTTATGGTGAGATAAACAGCGATTTCTTATACTTTTCTCTAAGATATTTGACATTATAAATTTGTATTGAATTTGTGTACGTCATGAATAGATTCTTATGTATATCCTTCTCATTCTCGTACGGAAAAAATCCACCTGAATATTACTTCTACATATCCTCATTTTATTCATTTAACGATTAAATAATGATTCCTTTGACTCCATTAATAAGAGTTCACCTTTATCGAGTATGAAATCACATTTTTCTCTTGATTCTTTTTGTAACACGTATTGGATGATTTTGTTCATCAACACTCGACTTTAGATAAGAAAGATAAGCGATGACAAATTCGTTCGATTCTGACTTTATAAACAACACTTACTTCGGTTGATCCGCATCAGATGCACACAATTGTCTCACGGCGTGAAAACTCTTTCTTATCGAATGTATATTTGGCAGATTCATGAATTGAATATCGCAGCTTGGGTAATACTCAGGACACTCACAACCACCACCCCGTGCACGGTTCGCTACAGCGGTTGTATATGACCTTGCATCAACAATCAAGACCTTCTGCAAGTAATAAACATTATCTGTAAAGCTTTTCCTTTATTTATCAAAAAGGATAATACGATATCGTCATGAAGTTATTCTACAGATAGCGTTGCATTTTTTCTATGTCACAGACTACACTAACATTAATTTATAATAAATACAATGCAGATGCGATGCGCCAGTGTCAACTATTTACCGAATTAACCATCGATTGTATATTGCTAAAAAAGTTTCAACTGCATTTAAAGCATTCGGTAATGTTTAACTTTGTTGAGCATTAACATTATTTGCCGTGTTCACGGGATTACGATAGTGTCGATAATGTCAAAAACATCATTTTATCGTAGCATCTAGTATCAATGTGCAATTTTTATTAATCGTAATTTAATTAATTAGCACAGGTGACTGATATATCTAAAATTACCTTAGTACTACTCGGGGTCACAGTGTCCTCGCCAATGTCTGAATAATTACTAGGCGAATCCACCATTGTAGATTCTCCCCTGTCGTAGGAACATGCATCAGAGAGAGCTTTCAATAGATCTTCATCTTCAGAACTGCGCCAACCTAGCCAACCAACTTCTGGTTGACTACTTCGTGCTATGACAGCTCCATTACTAACGTGCCTGTAAATGACAATTATCACTGAATAAAGGCATATGTATAGCAGTTTGTATAGTACTAATTTCAGATGCAACTGCCCTTGCAAAAAGTAAGTCCCATAAAACAAAAACGTAAACGGATACCTCCATACAACGGCAGGAATTCTTCTGGAACTTCTGAATTTAGCAACAGTCTCGAGGGTTTCATCCGAAATGCAGGCAGGAACCAAAAGCTGCGGCGGATATGATGGACACATACGATAATCCTTGTTAATTTGACTGATACGCCATGTGCCATGTAAATTAAATTTCAGTCGTTCCACCTATGATTCAAGTGATTTTTATATTATGTTGAAAAATAGCTTTACATTACTCTCATCAGTTTGGCATAAATAAAAAATAAGAATTTACTTCAGCACTGAAAGTGGATGTATATGAACCATTGTCTTTCCCAAGTCTGGGATAGTCTTTACCCTCTTCAACTGACCACGCATAATATGCAAATGCAAATATATCTTCTATACTCTTACGTGGATACGTTACTTTGTGTAGTCTCTTGAACCATTCCAAACAGTGCTCATTAGTGGAGAATGCACAGCTAAAATAAAATTAATTTATTGAAAATAAATAATAAATGTAAAAAAATGTTAAAAGTTATTATGTTAAAAGTTATTAAAATAATGAATATAACACTGTCTTTTATTGGTATTTCTTACACCACTCTGACTGAAACTTTATGTAATATGTAAATTGTTTTCTACATTCAAACACAGAAAACATGCTCCTACATATATTAGCAATATCTCAGACAAATAAATTCATGCTGTTTTAATGATATTCCTTCTTAGTGCAGTATAAAAAATATATTTTAACATATATTACGTCCAACAATTAGATGTAGAAAATACTGTTTACATGGTTTAGATGTATACCTTAAAGAACGAGCATCCTTGCAGCCTATGTGGAGAAAGAAAATCTCCTTAACTTCCAACTGTTCAATTAGACCTAATGGTATGTTATAACATGTCTGATTAAGTTGCAGGTAAAGCCTATAGTTGGAAAGGGCCAGCACACCATCCGATGCACGCCCAAGTGCAACTACATATTCTCCACTCAGCAATACAAATGGGATACTCAATGATGGATCTTCACATTCAAAATGTACATGCTTGGGGAACAGTTCTGAAGCACGAAGATGACAAATTGATTGTAAACTTGTTGGCTCTTCTGAGCTCTCCATCGCTGATCTATAACAAATATATATACATATATATATATATATGTATGTGTATATATATATATACACATTTTATAAAGAATATTGTCAATTATAACAATTTTTAAAACCACGCAGTATTATATGTAAATGTCTTAATACATTTTTAGAAGGTTTCTTAAGTAACGGATAGTGTTATAATATTAAAAAAGGGTTTTTATCGTTTTTATAATACAACTATCTTCTAAACCTTCTCAAATAAACATTATAATTGTGTTCTTCAATATGTTCAGATGTTTGCCATTTATAATTGATAGAATAATGCAATTTTGTACCTTATATTGTATATCAATCCTGATCAAATTTGAAATGAACAACTATCATACCCTTGTTTCAGACGTAATTGTTACAATAAAATTAATTTTAAATAGTAGCAGAAAATATTTAGAATTAGCTTATTGACTTCTAGAGATACAAATATGTTAAGATCTTTAAACAATGATTGAATTAACAGTTTTATTAAATATCGTTATAATTAACGTTCAGCCCGTGAGTCAGTTATTGTACATGACTTTCAGTGTAACATTACCCTCTAATTAATCCTGTCAATATTTTGCAAAATAAGATGTGATTATTCCTTAATAGAAGGTTACAGGTCCATAACATACATTTCTGTGGAAGTTGCGGTTATTTAAGCTTCCTTACATTTATAAACACCATGAGACCTTGAAAATTTTTTAGGGAATTTAACAAGAAAAATAACAACACGCACATTGCTTGTCAATAATGGCTGTCAGGAATAACGAATTACTGAATTTTTATTTCATTGAGGATTGTTTTGAAAGCTTTATCTGCCTTATCAGGTATAAACGTACTTCTATGATGTACACATTTGGCGAATATTTATGCAGTGCGGCCATCGAACATAAGCAAATGTTACACAGGCAAATTCGAATTAAAGGCAACCGTACAACAATGTTCTGGATGCTTAAGAATCACGAATTTCTGGGACAGTTACAATGATAGTCTGATGACAGTAAGCCTATCGGATCAGTGAGAAGTTTTCGTCTTACGATCAGCAAACTGTTGGGGCTTTGTACAAGGAGGATGTCAACGGTGGTCCTACAGCGAACGCGTAGGAACGTCAATCAAAACATTGCAATCGTTCATAGGGGATCTTCTTTGACTCTCACCCTCCCCTCACTACTGTCCCCCCTCCCCCTCCCAAGCAACAGCCCACCCTTCGCTTGAAAGATAACTTACTTTGGACGGCGAGATTCCTTCGTGATGAACGATAGAAGAATTGTCCCGATACCTCATACGAAAACCATTGACACCGCCGAGTAACACAAAGTAAAAAACACTGGCGACTGTTATCGACGCAAACACATCTTCTTAGTATTATACCCGTAAAAAATGGACAATGTTGAGCGCAAGACAATACGTAGCTCTTACAGCGTATACGCGTACCAAGCAAATGTCTCTAACGAATGTCAGCGGTGGAACTCGATTAGTTCTCATTACGGTGGTTCATGAAAATGGCCAGCATCGCTGATAATCGTAATCACTGTTAACATGGACGAACAATCTCTTATCCGCGATTCAGCTGGTCAAAACGACGGTTTAAAACGGGATACGGTTACACAGACAAATATTTGAACTCCTTTAACGGAAACGTCTAATGTCAGCGTGAAAGGTGCTCTTACTGCTATGTCGTACTACGACAGATTTCTCTATGCATGCTACATAAAGGCACATTTCGACCAATCGACAGAAGCACTGCTTTAACTTCGTTCGAAACGTCAAAAGGATCGGCGACGAATAACGTGATCGTAAGCGATTGGATAAAATCTCTGGATAGAACCACCGCTATTGGATCACACGTGGAATTATTATCTTTCGGTCTTCCATTTCCTAAGTAACCGTATAACTGCATGTATATGCCATGTATGTATAAGCTGCATGTGCCATAAACACTTCCTAACATTTTCCAGTAAAATATATAGAAAAAAGATACCAAATAATATATGAGTTTTCTTACCATATTTGGTAAATGGTTTAATGACCATTTCCAATTACCAGCTTGTAAAAGTTCCTTATTGAGCAATTAGTTCATTTGCCATATCTCATATTAATGCTATTAAGACTACCTAGTGTACCTGTCTCATTACAATTAGAAATAAAGGAACACAGGCATTGTGTTTCAATGATTACACGTGACTGCAGATCCACAGACAATTATTCCTATTATAAACTGATTCAAATTAGTAATAAACTTAATACTGGTCTACCTAATAATCTTACAATATAAAAAAACCATTGTCACGCCATTGTTTAGCATACAACACCTTAAGTAAAATCTAATAAAGTCAATTAGATATTGTTTATAAGAGAATGTGTACTTTTGTGCCGCATATTCCACAAACGCTCTTTCACACAGTCATAAACAAACGTACAGAGATTGAAAGGATACAAATAGCTCTATTTTTATAAATATCTGTCCTCACAAGATCCTGCTTATTTTAACATTCATTTATTTATCAATTAATTGTATCCGCTATTGGCATACCTGTAACCGAGATATCCTTTTGGTAGTTACAGATTGCATTACATCGGGAAATGATGTAGTATTCAAATTATTTCGCGAATGAGTGTTCGATCGTTTTGCAAAGCTCTAGATGCTTAACCATCAAGAAACCTTATGTCATTAAATGGCATTGCAAGTAGATTAGCTAAATTTTATGACATCTCCATCACGCCTTCCAGAAATTTGGATTCTGTTGTAATCGTCTTTCAAACGTTTCGTACCACCCTTGTATCGCAGATAACGGAACAAAATTTTCCGTTGGGTTAGGTGTCATTTGTGCTTGAGTGACGGAAAAGCTTGATACGTAATTTAAGAAGTTAGTTATCATTTTTTGGGCAAACTCTATGAAAGAGTTGGTCTTTTGTTCCGAGACTATAGCCGCTTGCTGTTCAATCACATGCAACGGCTCTACAGAGACGCCTACTTGGGCGACGTGTGAAATCTTCCCCACGCCGAAAATTCCTAAATTCTGATTTTCAAATTCATGGTTTTTCTTCAATTTTGATATTTTGAAAATCGCTGATGGTTTAACATTTGAGATGTAACCAAGGAATTGCCAATTGGGTGGTGCCGTTGGATCTGGCCAACTGAAGTACACTGAAAATAGTCCGATATTGTGGTAAATATTACATAGAAATATAAGGAAGTAAATAACATTTGTAAATACGTCACAAATGACCTATCTGCTTTTAAACATGTGTCTTCTTTATTGAATCATACATATCATAGATTGCTTTTCTATATTATCCTATGTTGTATTATGAAACACATAAAGGAGTTCCTCTCTAATGTAAACTGCCAAAACACTATCCTAGTTCAATACAAATTTGGTAAAACTAAAAGTATCAACAATAAGTGTGTCTGTGCTAAATATAATTTTAATTAAGCTAAAAGAATATGCATAAGATTCATAGGATTTTGAAAGTAACATGTAAATAATGGCAGTTTGTATGTTGTTTTAATATAAGTAATGAAATATAATATGCAATTCAGAGTTTATTGTTATTGATATTAAGTTTTCAACCATGTGACATTCGCAATAAAGAAGTTGCAGCACTCTTTTGAAAAATGTTAAGAATTTAACTTATTATTTAGTATTCAATGGCAGTTGAAAAATTAGATTACCTGCACCGCCAGCTCCTTCAGGGAAAGGTACAGTGCCCGTAAGGAATACTACAACATGATTGATGTTATCTGCATCAGGTACTGTTATCAGAAACTGGGTATCTCCAATTTGCTGAAAATCTGTCTGGACCTACAAGCATGAACATTTTCGTCTGCATTGGTTTACTCTAGAAAATGTAGATAAATTTTTTGCGACGCATATCCTAAGTTTTATTGGTCATTCTCTGATAAAACGTAAATTGCAAATAACACGGATTTAATTTTAACACGCGGTTCATGCAGCGACTATAGAAAAATGTGTGTAAGTGCAGCGTTGTTATAAATATATTGTAGGCCGAATGAAATTGACAGTGCCGAGTTGCCGCCGTAAGCAGTATAAGTATGAAAATCGGTAAATAAAAAGTAAATGCTCACCAAGCGACCAGAAACTATTATACCAAGCATCCTTCTATGTTACCTATAACATTCTATTTTGAACGTTTTTATTGTTAGGTATTTCTCCAAAGACGATATTCCAGTACAAGTTTATAAGACTACAAATCTATAATGTACTATATATACACAGCACTACTATATCAGTCGGTCGTGCGCTACGTAGAATCATGAGACTAGAAACTTCGATTTGACAAGGCATAACTTCTGGAACTTAAGCCAAGTTTTCAACAAAGTTGGGCAATATTTGAATTGTTTCGAACAAATGCTTACCTAAAGTAATTCGAATAAATTTTCGCTAGTCGAATATTTCGTACAGATTATAATTACTCGTTACTCCCAACAAGTTACTGTATCTATTTATTCGAATAAATACATAATAGTGAATTATTCGAATAAATTACTGATTGAATATTAGCTGAATATTGAATGAAAGTATCATATAAAGTAAGAGCATGTGAATAAAAATATGTCCAATACTGTTTCGAATAACGAATAACGAATGAATCATTAATCAAATAAAGTTTTATTCGATTGAATGTTTCTTCGTTAGCACCGAATGCAATATTACTCGTTGTTCTTATTTTTTATCCATTATCCAAATAAAATTCTACTTAACTCTGAAGACTTTTTGACGGTAATGGGTAATGCTAATCGAATCGAATTTGAACTTATTTGTTTTGTTCGTGACAGCGGCATGATGGACGATGGCTTATGAAAACACACAAAAAAACATTTGAAAATCTTTATTCCGTGTCCTCGAACATTTACATCGTTGATGTTTGGCCGATATATCTATATAATGGATTGGTCGTGGAAATTTGTGTGATCAGATTTTTATTCCACAAGGGTGTACAATTCGGAGCGCAAGATGATACAGTGGTTCGCTATAGTTATGCTGTACTGCTATTCTATATTCTAATATCTGTACTATTTCTCTTGCTATTCTTTAATTTTTCGTTTTGTATCTTAATGGCTATATTTATACAAAGTGTGAAACTGTGGGCTTGGTCGGAGAGGTGGAGCGTAGATGTCTATTTTCCAATTAGAAGTTTGGGATTCGGAGGGAAAAAGGGAAAAGAAGGGATGGAGCGTGGATGTTAAGATGGCAGGATGCAGCGCGGTAGGTTTTATAATTGTAGGATTAGTTGATTACGGTAGAGTAGGTTATGTTATAAACTTAGTGTTATCTGGGTTCGGGAAATATTGGGTTTTATGGTTTGGAACTTATTTAGGATCGGGGATGTTTTGCGGATGATGAGATTTGCAAGACGTGATGTTTTCTAGGAATAAGCTATGGGAAAGGTTTATAGATGTGTAGGATAAGCTAGGAAAAGGTTTATAGGGGTATATGAACATTACATGTATGTACGTTGTTTTAGCAGAAAAATATTGTCTGGAATCCAATATAAAATCTAAAATATACTCTAAAATCAAACTTGAATAGCACAACATTTTAGTCACAATCGAAACACTTGCCGACTGAAGAAGTGAATCGATTGTATCAAGCAGAACACTGTTACGAATGCTCAGAGTGTATTAATTAAAAAAATAGAAAACTGCGTTCTGAAGCATAAAAACATATGTTTTGCTTTGTCTACGAATCAACGAACTATTCCTACACGTATAGAATCCTTTAGCCACGTTTATTTATGGGCATATGGCCACACTTCCTATTCTTTTCTTCTTCTTTGTCTTTTCTTTCTTCATATTTCTTTATGCGTCGATAAAGTTTGCTATGTGTTATTGGTTAAAATGCGAGAAAATTTGTACAAATATTGTGCAGACGATAACTTGTGATAATTTTCTTCCGTAATTAGTTGTCCTTTCGCAGATAGAGTATAGTGGGCGATCTTTTGAGGACCTCGCTCGATTTCCACGAGATCGGGAGCGCTCAATCGTCCATACCATATTTGATCAAAAGTCGTGTTTCGCGTAGCAGTCAGCAGTTCCCTTTGCCTTATTACGTAGGCAAGGATTCTAGATTGTAAATACAAGCTCATGGAACGTGGGCGAGAGAAGCGTAAAGAGAGGAGAGAACTGTTTACGTCACCGGCTCCTTCGGCCTTTCTCTATGATCGTTGATCTGTTTCTTCGGGCGCGCGATTTTTGTATACATATGTTTATACGTACGCCTACCTGTAGCTAATTAATTCATCGTACATTATCCCACGAAATTCGTATCTTCATTTTAATCTCAATATTTTTATATCAACATTTCATATCTTGAAATGATAGAGACAAACGCGTGACCAAGGTATTAATGCATATATATGTATGTGTGTGTGTGTTGTATGTAGCAATATGTGCTTAAGTATGCCACGAGATGGTGTAATTCTAAAGGCATGGCGATCGATAGGTGACTGAAACTAATGGGCCATTACTAGAGAAAGTAGGAAAATTTAACATTTGAACCACATGTGTTTATACATGTAAGAACATATATACTACATATGTTAGCACAGTAATGGCGGATAGCGAGTTCTCGGTCCTCATGTTTATTTCCCATTGGCAAAGGAGACAAATGATAAATACGAATAGAAAAATGATAGAGGGGATCGTGGACAGGAATATACGATAAGGAGAGAAACGTAGAAATGAGTATATCGGAGAGCGTTTTGCTCGTAACGTGGCCAGAGCCACCGCCTGAGCCCGTGTGAACTTGAACGTGTGTGACATCACGCTTCATTGTTAGAGGTTTACGTCATTCTTGAGTCGGGTGCGCGGTGCGCGCGACGGCCAACTCGAGAGACGCACGCAAATCCCCGCCGAGAGTACGCGAAAATGTCGCGTTTCCCTTTCGGCTAATACGAGAACTGCGTCGTCTTGTTTTCTCCAGTCGGTTGGATCATAAACAGTGCGTTTAGACCGTTCTACAGGACCAAGCGGTTGTGCGCTTCTTATCGACATCACACGACGCTTCTACATAGCTCACGCTTAGGAGAGAGGGTATTGCTGACCGATAGAAGAAGTCAACATTGTGCCCTAGCGTGTCAAGATTTCACTGGACCAGCTTATCCTTACTCGCGGTGGCATTAACTCACAGTGCCATCAGTTATACGTCCGATTATGACGTGAAAGTTTAGTGCGCCTATCTCTCGAACTAACTTGGCTTGTCTAGTGCCGTGACTTCTGACAGCTCTACGGTTGGGAAAATGCGATTTATCCGCGACTCGGGCGCGCTCGCGTGTGCCGACGATACGCTCTTTCATTTTAAATATAACGGTGTATAAATAAGTATGAGCAATAGCGGCAGTACGCAAGACTCTCACCGTAGATTTTTGTGAAATCATCCATCTTCGTTGGCCTCGCACGAAGTTCCCATCTCTCAGATCGAAGGATTTACAGAATTTACGGTTTATGCGGCAAATACAGTCGAGCACGGCGACTTTTTCATTTATGTCTGTCAACGCTGCGTATGTTCTTTGTGCGTGGGCATGCTGTATGAAGGCACCGTCAAGGTTAGTCTATCTTTCGTGCTCTTTCTTCAGGTATACTTGCCTTCGTATCGAACGGTTTAGTTGTTTCTCTCGTAGTGGGGGAGGGGGGAGAGGACGTGACGTATCCTATCGTTGTTTTCAGTGCTGTTTGGTACTCAGTTTTCAAACTCCTCTTAACCTTCCATTGTACCATCGATATTGTCATCCTAGAGAAATGTTTGTTTTTAACAATACCTATTATTTTTTTGTGCTTTACGAATATTCAATCGGGTTCTAACTGTAAGTGAATAGCTTAATCAAGATTGTAATCGTACATAGTTCACTGATTGCTGTTTCACAGATGTTTCATTACTAACGTATACAAACGATATAGTTTCTCTGATGCATTTAGTAAGGGCTTTGAATCAATAATTACATGATATTTCAATGTAATCTTGCATAGTACAGTTATTCCCTATTATCTGTTAAAAAATTGCTATATCAATTGTATTTGATTTGAAATTTCCCAAATTACATAAAATATATTTTTCATTAAAGTTTTTACACTTATTTTCCATAGGGAAATTTAAAGCCATTATTAATGGAATATATTGCAACCATAAAAGATCTATTTCACACTGCTTGATTATGTTGTTGCAAACAATGAAGAGAGGTTATTGTTATTCACCAATTAAAGGACATTCTGTCATGCTATTGTACAATCCATGTGAGTAACTTTGTAATAAGTACTACATCACTATTGCTTCTACCAATGTCAAGTATTGATAGTTATTATCTTCTTTAGGTGAAACAGACAAAAGTAATGCTGTTATTTCCATACCACTCAATGGTCTATGATGAAATGGTGCAGTATGCTGTGGATGGGTGCAAAATTATTCCCAATGATTCTATGATGTATGAAGAATTTTGTTTAATTGCCACAGAACTGGCACGTCTCTGCGAGCTAGGGTAAAATAACACCTTATATTGTGTTTACTATGTATTCAGTCTCCCTAAATATCCTTGTCTGTTATAAATGTGATATCTAGAGAGCTGGAAAGTCCAATAAGGGTCAGAACTTTGTAAAAGTCTGTTAATACATAAAATATGTTCTTTGTGGGTATAACTATTATTTTGAAAAATAAGTAATGACTAAGAGTATGCTTATGAGTAAAGCTGTAATTACAGCATTCATTAATTTCTAAATACTTCATTTAATTATAAGACTGTAACACAACAAAAGTAAACACCTATCTTGTTAAATGCAATGTGACTTGTTATTCATAATCATAGCAATTAAATATCTGGTTTATTTGTGTAGTCTGTATTATTTCATTATGTTGGGTACTTTTTTCTTCCATTCTTGTTTGAGAAAAAGCTTTACAGGGACTGGTGTTTAAAAAAATCGTTTTTCAATTTGTACTTTCTAATTCTATTCACGAAAAAATACGAAAGTTATATTTCGATAAAGTAAACACATTATGATATTCAGAAAGAGGTTTATTAGATAGTAAAGTAATGAATAGATTTGAAAAAGGTGTTTTATTACCACCTATTGTAATTTCCTTGCAACTAACTAAATTTCTGTGGTGGAGGAAGTGTAACAAAGATCAATCTGTATCTATCTGTTACAGGCAAAGGGTATTGCGTGTTCAGTTATGATGGCTAAGGAGTTGTTTTAGCAATGATGAAGCGTGGTGTACTGTTTTTCATTGCAAAAGGATTTGATATTCGGAAGTATGTTTCAATTGGCTATTAAAAATAATGAGACTTTCATTTAGATTATTACCACACTCCAACTTTTAAATGACATCAGAGGAGAATATTACTCAAATCTCTAAAAATATCAAATCCTACTGCAAATTTGAAATCACAGTTTGAGTGTGATAATATCGATTGATTATCGTCACGGTATTTCCAACTAATCTAATTCTATTTTCTTATTTTATTTTAGAGCAACAGTTCCTATGAGCACCTCTCATTCATTGCACTGTAATGGAAAGGATACCAATGACGAAATTGGCTCAAGTAAGTTAGCAACCTCGAGATAAGTATTCTTTTGTAAGTTTGAAAACTACACATTTATCATTTCTGGCTCTTTTGTTTTCCGTTTATCAGTCAGATGTATAGATATAACAAAAATGATTGTAAAGTGATGCAGAGTCATAAATAATACATGAAATTCTAAATCTGTTATTAATTTATTCTCACTTCAGAGAGAATGGCATATGAGGTATTTTTGGGAGGATCTTGTAATCCAACCACCTGGAGGTCTGAGGTAGCAATACCGACTTTACAAAGTCTTGGAATTACGTACTATAATCCTGTATGTACAGGCTTCCCTTTGGATTTTCCTGTCCGGATTACGTGAACACTGTGTCCTAATGAAGGTCAATGATATTTCAGCAAGTGTCGCAATGGGGCCCAGAACTTATAGCACAGGAATATGAGGCGAAGCAAACAGCACGTGTTCTGTTATTCGTCATCGATAATCAAACGCGCAATAGTGCGGGCATTATCGAAGCAGCTCAGTTGGCAGCTACACGTAGCGAATCCCTTATCCTTGTTATCTACCCTTACCGGATAGGACAAACCATTCTCGGAGAAAATGTTTCTACGCAGTATGTTCACGTTTTGTTAGAAAGTTATATAACGATCATATGTACGTTGTATGGTAGTGACCCTTATTTGAGTTTGACAATGTTTACGAAGCGATAATAAGAAACAGTTTATATAGATTTTATTAGCAATGTTGATTAATCGAATTATTAAATATATTCAATCTGAGGCACATTTTGTACGACATTCAAAGTGTCCCGTCAACATAGTATGAGAATGAAAAACCGCTTCTAGGTGCTTTAACACAAAAACGTTTTTATTTTACAGAGAATATTATGATTTAATGAACGGGTTGCTAGTACTTCAGTACCTTATGGAAAGGCAAAAGATACCCATATTCGAAAATGTGACGCATGCTCTTAATTGTACGTCTAAGGTAAATAATAATTGACAATGATAACATGATGAGATACCAAAATGTTGTGATTTACTGTCATACTGCACTTACAGGTTCTTCGAGAAGAGATAAACGTACAAGATCTGAACACTGAAGATGGCATCAGACCGATGAGAATCTCCGTCAGTCAAAATGGAGTGGACGTAATGTAAATATGTCACTCTGTTCGCAAACAATTAATTCATCATTCCCATTTTTATTTGAATGTCGCTCAGATCCTTTACAATGTACTTGCAAATGCTATCTGAAATACGTACCTCGTTCTGCTGTAAAAATGTCATTTGCTTACAAAAAAAGTACAGTAGATTTAAAACTTGCTAGTCTATCGAATATAATTAACATAAGAACACGCACCACAAATAATAAGTATAGCAGTAATAGTGAACTACATTTGTAATTATACAGAACGTTGCGAGAAGTCTTTAAGTCATTGGACGTTAACGATAGTGGCACTATAACTTTACGAGACGTGAGTACGATTTGTTATATACGATCTACAGATAACGATTTTCTTCTATGTGTACTTATGTATGCGGTACTTCCAGACCTGGATGGCACTGCAAGCCAACGCAAAGAATAATACATCTCTCTCAGAGTTTCTGAATGCCGTAAAGAAAACAGGTAAAAAATTATCTTCTACGGCCAAGCGTGCATTGTGTATAATTATTTTGTATTCCACAGAGACGCACAGGACGGTAATCGACAGTTTTTCCGAGAAAGGTGACCCAACGGAACAAAGGATAAACTTCGAAGAGTTTTGTGCTATAGCCAACGAATGGTCTTGGCGAACGAAGAGTAATGGCATTTCCTGCGAAAGTGAGATACCTTCAGTTTGGAGTATATTATGTAGGAAGACTTCAAAATTTCTACGCAGAGCTATCGTACATCCTTTTAATCGTTTCCTAGGTATTTTCTGATTTTCAAAAGCTCTCGCACCTCCGTTCTATTTCATTACAACCCTTCCCCCTTGCCTTAGTTGACAGAATCTTGTATATTCATCCCCCCCCCCTCCGCTATCAAATAATTGTCGTGACATATTTGAACGCAAGACCACTTGCTTGATGGTCCGCTAGAGCACAATACATCGGCATCAGCGTGTATTTTTATAGATGTACCATCTCTGAATTTTCCAGATTGGACCCATTCCTTTATACTGGAATCGGAGAAAAGGGACTTATATATCGGGGCCGTCAGTAAAGATCTGTTATGGTTAGAATCTTCTGCAGCGCCGTTAATCGAGTGAGTTTAGTTGTTTTATGCATGATTGGTCATTACGAAAACAAGTAAAGAATCATATTGACGGGGAACAGTGTAAATTGTAAGTTTACGGTCGACATGTCTTCAAGGTCTGTGGGTTTATCCTTCTACCGACCAAGCCTGAATGAGTACAATGTAAGGATATTGCCGCAAGAACTGCAGCGTATGAAAAACTCGCGGCTGATCCTGTTAATCGTACCACAACACTCTCGTGGTATTGCCATGATGGCATTGGCAGCTCACTTGATTGGACTGCGCGCAAAGCTCGTCTTATGTGTTCAAACTCTACCCGAAGGCTGCGTTGTCTCCGGCGAAAAGGTTTGACTCAACTAAACATAATAATCATCGTTTGACCTTCTCGGGTGAACGAAAATGTTTACTCGAACGAAACTTATCATCATTATAAATAGATTATGAACAGCCATTGATTACGTTACAACGTGCTGTATCGTATAACACATTTAAATTCATTTTGAAGATTCTTAAATACAAGCAAGTTTACGACAGATTATAATTTCGTGAGTCTTTGAATATTTTTAGACACATACACGACACATCGAACGTCTTTAGTATTAATTGTAAAGAGAAATAAAAATGCAGGGAATTCGAATTTCTGTATCAAAGACGTCGGTGCCATTTTAATGTGTCGATAAATTGGATGACTGTTAATCTTTTTTCAATCTATGCGGACTAAAGGAATAAAAATGACTTCATTGTCTTGTTAAATCTAGCTGACCGAGCAGGCCACGAAGGACTATAATCGGGGAAGAATGTACCTGGCGGACTACGCGACGCGCGAAGGTGTACCTGTTTTTCAGAATATCGCTGATTCCTTGCAACATGCGATACAGCTAGTTCAAAGTCCTTGTTGACTTAACTCCTGTCTTTTATATATTTCGTACGGATAAGATCCTCAATTCGCTGACTAATTTATTTTTACTCTTACTGATGTCCAACTACCATTCGAGACCTATTAGAAAAACTATCGACGATAAGAATCGCTACGATAATGCACTGTTAATTTTTATTGTCACTAAGCATTAAATCCAACTGGCACCGATTTTTAACATTATTAAGAATGATTTTACGTACTGTCATGACTACTCGATTAATTTCCATCGGCATTACTATTTCTTCACAAATTTATACCTACTAATGGCACTATCGTTCGCACTGACATTAGTTTTACTATTTTTACATTTTTTACAGGTCCACGCAGACTTGAATAAAGAAGTGTTCTCGCGTAGGACACACGCTGTTTATTGCATTTTGTTAGCAATTATTTCATTTTATTGATCGTTTAACAGATATTCTTATGTAGAACAGTCTTTGGAAAGAAACTACTCATGAAAGAGTCCGGCTGAGGATTACGCGCACAAACCCTTGTCAACTGAACCGTGCAGCTATTACTTTTTATTTCCCACTTTCTAATTTTATTATATTAGATAAACTCGTAGATTTACCAAGCGCACTTTTATACTACTCTTTCTTTTCTTTTAAGTTAAAAACCGGTCTCTCACGGTAGATGGACATAATCCGTTTTATAGTACATAACTTAATTTCATTTTTTTTCTTTTTGTAATTTTCGATAACTGGTTGAGGATTGATTTGATAAACGTGTATATAGATTACTAGTTGTTTCTAACTTCCTAATGTTAATGAATTTCATATTCGATGAGAAGTATGCGTGAAACGAAGGCATGTTTGGCCATGTGCAAATCTGCTTTTGTGCTTATGCCTATTTCTGCACGTTGCCCAATTGTGCAGGCTGTCATATTTCATGCTGTTCTTATATATAGTATGACGCAATCTATTTCGTTTATTATGTATACCGACAACATGATAAATGCTACAGTACCTTTCCTAACACACGGGTAACTGACCGTATATAACTATGTTAAAAATTCAAATTGCTCGAGGTTTAGATATATTTTTGTTTAAATGAACACTGCGAGCGGCTCAAAATAGGAAATTGTTTATTATCCTTTTTTTTAATGACCTCAGATGTCCCAGATTTATTTAAAAATAAAGATGCTCTCATTTTTATGTTTCAGTCTTTTGTTTCTTCTTTTTCTGAAGCGTGCTAAATAGTACATATTTAGTATTTATCATTGTATTTAACAAATACAATGATAGTGGATTTTTTTATCGGAACACTGAATTATTCGTTGTAGAATCGATAATGATGCGTATAGTCGAGCTTGAATTTTAGCGCGTGACGTTTATTGAATAAAGGAATATCACAATTATTATTCTCTCATTTTTTTAATGGTCTTAAATACCACGCACCATACGCCGTAGTAAGTAATCTATCACAAATGGACATTAGCATATTAACTAGTACAACTGTTCATTCGGTTTTCGCTTTGGAGCTTTCCTCAGAGACACTGTTTTTACGACCGGTGTTTTTTCCGTTCTTGTCAGTTTTACGAGGGAAAAAATAACGGTATATATTTTCAAGAGATACTAATACTGGAATCATCGCTGGAAGAAACAGTGGAATGTATACCGCGTACCTGAAAGAAATGCAAAGTACAGAAATTTACATCATAAAATCGGTAAATGATTCCATAACACACGACAATGAATATAACAATATGCTGTGTCGAAATAGAAGATATTTATGACTTCATTTATCACAATTCTATTGACCAAGCAGCAGTCATAGTAAATGAATGGCAATAAAGCAACTGAACAACTATTTTTAAAAGCATCATGAATGAAATACAGCCTACAAGCGAGAAGTCGAAAGTATTTTTACATTATTCATATGGATGATAATATTACACTTCTTATCTCTATAATGAAGCAGTATTCTTTTGATTTTAACTTGGCGCATGGGTCAAATTAATACTGTTCAATAGGAACCCGCGACAGACTATTGATAAGATTGTTGAATCTTGAAAAACCAAGCCTAAGATACGGTAAAATTTACTCACTTTTGATCCTGTGGGAAGTAAAGCAGTGCCAAAAGGGAGGGGTCGGAAAATGCAGTTTCCGCGGTAACAAATGCTTCTTTACTGAGAAGGAAAGCTTCAGTCAGATGACCGCGCTCGAGTTGAGCGGCCGAATTTTCTACGAGTTGCAATGCATTTTTTATTTGATTGCCAACGACATCGGTGATGACGATATTACTGATCTTTCTCAGAAGCTGCGCTAATGACTGTAAGGTCAGTTTTGCCGACGTTAATTGCTCCACAGTACGAATTCGTAATAAACCATCTAGTTCCCAATCACGCGGGCTTACGCCCACCAAAGGAATAGCAGTTGTGCCATTAATAGCGTCCTGTAATCGTTAGCGTGTCATTAGTCATTTTGATGTACTAGTATGGAGTGTGAGAAAAATGTCTACAGTGTATATATTAGCAAATCATGACAATCTTTGTCAAAAGATTTTACTGCACAATATTTTGCAAATCTCAATTACCATTTCTGGTATACCCAAGAGTAATTTCAGCTGTGCAATAGACGTGCCGACGATTGTCGATTCTTCAGGAACGACCCTGACGGCCGTACCATTCTTTGTTGCTTCACAAGCTTCCGCCGGAGGATTAGTTAGTACAACACCGCCCCATCTATTTCAATTTTCATTACTGACTGACAGTTCGAAAATGAGAGTTTTACTGTAATTTCCCGAATATAATAAGCATTTCATTACCTGGGCGACAAAAATGCCTCTACGTTATTTTCTAGTTTCGATCTGTAACCGTTGCGTGTGTAGATGTGTAATGGTGCACTGTCACAAGACACCATGTACACAACCAGATTAATACACGGATGAAGGCTCACTTGTGACGCTAATGAAAAAATTTAGCCAATTAGTAAAATCGCTAGTCGGTTATATTTGTTACTTTTACGCATTCCGCAGCAATCGTACGGATGAATCAAATGACTTTATAGAACTTTAACGTCACATCAGTTTATCATTTTAGTTTAATAAGCTTGTAAAATGGGCATTTCATTCACCGTTTTTACCAAATAAACATAAGCAATGTATTATCACCTAGTTTCTTTTCCAAGGGCGTAACAAGCTGTGGCAAAACGTCTTCTGGCAGTGCGTAATGCCTACCCAATGGGCTACTGTCAGGAACTTTTTTGGGTGTAACGTCCAACGGCAACAAGTAAAGCCATTGTGATTTTACAGAGAAATTTGACAATATGGATAGATGATCGAGAAACGGTTCTATATATTCTGCAAAAAAATAGATAACAGTTATATTTATGATATATTTGAAGCATATTGGCAACTTCGATAACTTTCTATCCTGAATTCTGCAGTAATTTTCTAAAACGTTCTACTTTTTCAATAATTATCGTCAAGTTTTTAAATTTACGATATTACGTACAATTGATATAATTTAAAAAACAGTTTATTGCTTTACTTTTTACCGAAATGTGATTAGTCCAATTTATAAAGCAACTTTGTATATTGAATTCAAACAAATCGATGACAAACTTACTTTCGGCAACGGTTTGCAAGTCCCAGCCAACACTGATCTCTTCAGGATCAGGATTGACAAAAGTGAGTAATACATCGTAAGCTGGACTGCTCGGAAACCTTCTTCTATTTACTTCGTCTAGGCTGTAGGCAGTAGGTTCCGCAAGTGCATTTTTCGTTAATGACAATGATTTATCGCGCAACATCCATTCGGATAAAACGCGTATGAGATGGGCGCTATCTAAAAAAGACGACGCTTTTATAACAAGCAAAAGAGAATTCCAATTGTCATGTAAATAATCTTGAGCAATATATTGTAGAATAAACATTCGCGTTTCGTAATGAAGATCTCATTGTGTTTGACACTCTGTGTCCGACCCATACTGGGAAGATGTACTCTGTTGGTTTAAGAGTTTTCTTAAAACATACAAAAAACATTTATGACATTTCTGTAAAGACGATATTAATCTACGATCCGAACAAGGGACAAATACGGTCGCACGTAAAAAGCATACGTGTGGAAAAGATGGGACTTGCAGATTGCCTATTCTTCAATTGTTATGCGAATAACAATTCACTTACTCGTTTGTGGAGAGAAGTAGAGGGCCCGTTTCGACCCAACGAGCACAGCATTGCTCAAATTAGTTGCTTCTAAAAGTAGAAGTCCTCCTACGTCGATGTCAAATGTCGAGGCTATCTTTTCCAGCTCATGGTGTGTAAAAGCGATGCTTAACAGACCGCTGGAAATTACTTGCACTACAATGTCTAGCTTGTAAATCTCTGGAATCAAAACGGTTCACGTGCTTGTAGCTATATCCATAATTTGCCGTAAAGAGCGATCAACAGGAACTTTTTTACCGCGAGGCTATGACAAGAGCACATTCTCATCCTCATTTTATGCGAGTTTTTTAACGCAATGTTTTTCCGACGGTCCGTTTCCGTTTTTTACGGGATCTACTCAATTCTGCACGATTTTGCCTTTTACTTTTTTTTACGTTTTACTTTTATTTTTCTGATTGATTTTCTGATTGCCAATGTTTCTTTTCCAATTACAAAAAATGTTGTAATCAATTGCTTATGTTTCTTAAAATTTAGTCTGCGGTTTGTCGTTTTCTCTCTGTATTTTTATTGTTCATATGAAACACAGAATGAAGTGAGGCAAGTTTTATTATGCGAATTTAGAGAACCAATTTCGGCATTTTGATCAGTTTTTATCATTTTTTTTATCCAATTTTTTATTTTTCGGACCAGTCTATGAAATTTATATAAGAGTAATGCATTTTTGTGCGAGATTTTATTTTACCCGACTACTGCCGGAACCAATTAGTAACGCGTAAAAGGGGATCGTATGTAATACAATATACTTAATACTAAAATTTGACTTTTAACAGTAGTTGGGTTATATAATAAAGTAAATACGCCGATGAGACTCGATTGTTAGACAGGTCAATGTCGATGTTTGACTTTCACGTTTCTGTCTCTTTGTATTCCGTGCGGACTTCCCCGTGTTCAATGAAAACGGGCCAATGCCAGCAACGGTACACGTATACACGCGTAAACTACATATTTATCCGTTTTATTCGATTTGTCGGAACGATCCGATAAACACATAGAAAAAGTTTGCACAGATCAGTCGATAAATCTTTTCCGCAGGAAATACCTAATACGCGAGGAACTGATACTGGAACTGGGTGAGGTACATATTGACATAGTTGTGGTGTATAGTTATATTTACCAGAATCCTCAAATGCATTCTTTATTTCGACCGCCAGAGATTCGGCACGATCCCGATTTAATGCCGCTATGACGATCCTCGTTTTGATCTTCACCTGGAGATCCGATAATTGGCCAATTCCTGAGTAAGGTAAAGAAACACGTGGTACCGTGGTCGTGTGCCACCAGAGAGGAACACCGATCACCAAAAGTAGTACGGCGAAGGAAAGGCTAGCGTACACTCTGTATCTTTCTGTAATCAATCGGAATTAACACATTAATTGTTTCCTTCATCTGCTTTAACGAAGATTCATTGTTTCAGCAATAGCGCTTTATCGCGGTTAACGGCTGACTCGGTAAAAACACACGCATAAATCATCGAGCGCATCGTCTTCATGGTACACCCGCATATCGATAAATAATCATACTTTCATTGTTCGCCATTTTCATGATGAACCGTTTTCTTGCGAGTAAAGAAATTATGAAATATTACCAAATCAGGGTGACCAGTTCCAATGAGTTCTTGGTCAAACCTTCATTATTTGATTTTTTAATCTAAACTACGATGTAATAATTTGTGATTACTTTAGTTTATAACTTTTAATCCATAGTTTTTCATAGTAACTTTCTAACTAATTGTTCAAAAGTTTATTAATCATGGGTTTACGACTAATTCTCGTAAGTATATTATTCCTATCGGCTGCGCATTCACAGTAACCTTCGGGTTAAAATTGAATCACCTCCAACTTGGCCATTCGTAAAGAAATGACGAAACCTGAAGTCAATGTTAAGCTTAGTTTTACTCAGCCTTGTGACGATAATGCGATAAGACTTCTTTCTTATGGGAAAATTGCAACACTTTCGTTAATACATGCTACGCTTTATTTACCAATGAGGGTATTTGGAATCTGACTCATTAAAAAACATCCATAGCTATGTTGCAACTCGAACGTGACCATAAAATTGTGCTACGCTTAATTTAAGAGTTAGTTTTAAGGTATTTCTATTTTAAGATATTTGTTAAGGCCTTAAAAGGGACGAATTATATGGTTTGTCAATCGAGCACACGAGTCTATTTCTAACTGATTTCCATTAACATTAGAGCGGTGTATATTAGTTTGGTATAAGCACGTTAAGTCACAAATCATTGTCAGTAGAAAAAACTATCAATTAATTATGCCCGGAAAAATAGAAATCTCAAGGAATCGATATTTAATAAAGGGGGGAGAGGATTTAATGACAGTACTGAAAGAGGTGATCAGCGAATTATCCGTATTTGCAGGGATTCGCGTAATACCCAATAAACGATAAGGCGTCTTACTAATTGCATGTTTTTGTCTCGATCATCGGACATGGTACAATGCACCTTGCTGTCGCCATTGGAGATGACGAATTTCCAAGTATTCGCGTGTCTCGGTACTTTTTTAACCGGTAAGTCTATGTAATCGTCAGTTTTTCATGATACAACATTCAGCGCACGGTTCGTGCAAAAAGGAAAGTCATTGAATAGGCGTAGTGTAATGATCTGGACCAAATATGTCGATCAGAAAGATAGATGCTTTGTCTCGTTTTAGCACGATAATTTTCGGGTATGTAACACCTTTTAATATAATACCCAACTATAACACAATAATACAGGGGCAGGGTACGTGATTCAAGGCAATTTTAATTATTCCGCGTATCACTCTCATGCGTACACACATTATATAAGGTATAATTGTGTTCCAAGATGCGACACACGTGTAATTGTTAATTACATGGAACGCTGATCATTTATTCCCTGTTCCGAATTCCGGTGCCACGTGAATTGTCGGCTTTGATAAAATATATCTGATAATGCCCGCTAATTTATGGCTTTAAGCACGCCGAAAAAAAGCAATGCTAATTGTTCCATACGTCGATTCTGTAAACCTTACTAAGGGACGGTCATGGTGATGGACACCAAAGTTTGGTGTTGAAAGTTGCACAATTTTCTTCAGAAATAATGCGCGAACGAATTTCTTCATTTAAATCAAACACCAAGCCTTTGTAATATATTGTAAATTTGTATTCTTCCCTTTTATACTATTTGTATTCTTGATTTTTTATATTTCTTATTCCCGAATTTTTATTATACATTTCTGTTCATGTAGATTTTCACTTGATATACTGATATAGTAAAATACAGCTTATGTTCGTAAAGATACTTACATTGTTGCAGTTTTTGTGAAAAATTCGACGGATCGAAAACTTTTAAACGATACTGCATACGCAAAAAAAATGTTAGCAGAGGTATCATTTTCGTGTTCTCTATGCACATATTACATGTTCATGTAGATTAGTGTTATAATTTCGATATCGTCATACTCCACAACGACTGATGATTTTCTTAGGATAACTAGCTGTCTTCATACATCTTCGAGATGCCATGGCACAAAAGAAAAAGCTCTTATCGAACACGGTATCACTAGGATAATCTAGCATAAACGAGCGTAGATGACGATAAGTCGGCATAGTTACTCATTAATTTGAAATTAGTTTCCTGTATTCCGAACACTCATGTAAGTGCTTTCCTTATCAGAAAATAAATTGATTAAACGAGTACGATTGGTGAAAATATCTATGGCAAACTTGTTTCCTTTCGCGACAGTTATATCACCGATTATGCTTAAGACACATACTTGTAAGCCTGTACAAATCCAGCGCATATTACAAAATTCTGCAGTCTTGGCATAAGTGCAGTCAGTCTAAAGCATAATTTAAGAAATAACTATTTGTGTATATCCGTGGCAATTTTTAGTGATTTTTTTGGAGTCTCTACATATCTATTCGGGGGATATGGATGGAAAAGTCGTCGGTATTTATTTAGAAAGAAATGATTTCTATAGGATGCAATATCGATGTTAAAAACTGTTGGTATTTACTTCTAACGCTAAAGTCGGTGTTCCAATACTCAGTTTTAGTTGATTTATGTCTTTATAAACATCTCCCTCTGATGATATATTCATTTACAAACAGTGTACTAAAAGAACAACTGCGTCAACTCTAGAGAAGACGTCAATGAATTATCGTAAGAAATGTTACACAAAGTTCGTTTATACAATTCTATCGAAACAATTCAATGGAATACAAGTTGATCGTAATTTTATTAGATACATAAACTGAGTCCTCGACATAAATATTGGGTTATTAACGTTTCCCATTAATAACGTAGAACAATGGACAAACCAGAATCATTCATATGTATGTTGTGTAAAGGTAAGTGACTTGGACTTTCATTTTGTTTCAAGATTATAATACTTTAGCAAAGGTTGATTATAGTACTGTCTGACTTGGTTGATTAAATATTTGAAAAAAGTACATGTGGCTAGAATTTTTAAATGAACCTATTATCACTTTATAATATGATTATAATACTTTTTCTCTGATAATATGCGTAAACGTTATAATACACCTAACTAAAAAAGTTTGCGCGTTACTTGAAAATAAAAAGACAACATAGCAGAGAAGAAAAGTGTGTATAATTTAAAGTAAGGAGTGTATGGAAACTTTCTTGAGCCACTTTATATACATATATATTTCATTAAAAATACTCATTCCGCTATCCAATGAATCTTTTTGATAAAATCAGCTTCGATTATCGTGGTAAATGGCAACACACGCAGAAATCGGTTTAAAACCGAATGAATGTTATTAATTAAAGTTAGACGAGGTCATTGGGTACAAACTAACGCATCGAATGGCGAATGACCGGTGAGCAAACTTCCGCTATACGGCACAACCCATTCGTATAGCATTTACATACATTCCTGCTATTAGAGTAAGTAGTGCGTTCGATTATTGGTAGTTTAAACGAACTTGTCCGTCCGTCACGCCAAGCATGTATGTAAATCCTGCCGATGCAAATCAAATGTATTTGGCGCACACTCCCCTCTGACTGGAACGCTAATGAAATACGGTTTATCCATAAGGACAGACTTAAGGAGTCCCGTCTCTGTTGTTCTCGTTATCTATCGTACGGATAATAAAGAAGACGATGGGACAACTGATAATTGGACGAATTTTTGATCGATGAGATTGTTTAAAGTAGATCTTCAAGGCTACTACTCATTCCTGAGTGTCTCGGATCGTGACGACGTGCAACTCTGCAGAATGTCAGTAACCTCGCGATTCTCCCGCGACATTTCTCTCCTTCTCCCTACCGGTTCTCCAATGCCAGAGGGCATTCCCTCGCATCGGCGCCTGTGTAGGCTGGTCACCTTCTTTTCTTTGCCTGGATCCGAAGAGCGTGTGCCTTACACGGTCGACCGAGAACTGGCCCTCCTTCTGTCCATCTTCCCCTTCCTCCGAAGGGGTTCTCTTCAAAGAGATTTAGGTGGAGCAGTTAGATATCGGCGGGCATCGTCGACGTAAGACCGATGACAGATATTCGTTGTCGCTCGAACGTTGTGCCTTGGCGCAAGCCGAACGAAAGAGGGGTAGTTGAACAAGCTTCAACGGAGAAGGAGGTGGACACGAGAAAACCGAAGGGAGAGGGACGATGTTTGAATCGCACGTTTAATACCGGGTGTCTACGATCGGAATGGTCAGTACGCCTGAGACAATTCAAAAGTTCTCTCACGTTGGCGACTTGGTGCTTCACTCTTGTTCTCCGTGCAACCGGTTAAGTGGCAGTTTAACGTCTATGTTAATGTTCTGTGTAGTTCATTCTAGTGTGGCGGTGCCCAATTAACGTTCAATTCGACCGAAAAATTGTGACGAGGTATTCCATCCAGTGGGATGGTTCCAAGTGATAGACGTAACCAAATACAAAATACAATGTATGGACAAAAATGAAAGAGTGGATTTTTCGTAGAACAATGATGACGTGAAACACTCTGAAATCGAGTTTCTCGGTTCTTAATATCTTGTAATTCAGTGAGCTTCGAAAGAAGTATACGATCAAGTAGCAACCTATTTAACACTGAACTGCAGTACTGCGTAAAATAGGAAACGCACTTTCGCGCTGGGAATCTCCGAGTGAATATACATATATTGTTAAATTTACATGACACTGTCGCATACTGCCAAGTACGCTATGACGGTTATTTTAAAGGTGCACTGCCAAGATCATCGCGCAAGCACGAAGATAACTATCTTCAATTACGAGTGCATTGGTATAAAATTCAAAATAACGTACAATACGTTCGTCACATATTGCGCTAAGCTTAATACATTGTTTTAGAATTCATCACATCCATTACCGCGATACTTCACTTATAGTTATTTGTTACAAAGTGAAATCTGAATTCGAGAAGGAATAAACTTTTTTCAATTGCGTAACTTTCTGTTGAAATTAATGAATTGCTCGTTATTTTTATCGTTTAAAAATTTTTGTTACAAAAATTATGAACAACTTTAATAACGTCGCCTGCCTTTGCAATATTGGATTAATTTTTTAAAGGAAGTGCTTGTATGACTCTCGTAATATGACATTTTAAATCACTTACGAGTGCATCCCAGAATTACCGCTATTAAATACAATACTCATATACTTATTACCCATAGCGTGACTAATTAATTGTACTTTACAAGTTTGCAATTTTTCACGCGGAACTTGTCGCTTTTCTTTCGACAAACTTGACTATCATTAACGACAAGAACATTATCTAATGAATTAAAATTTGTGGATTTTAATGTTTTTACTCATACCGGTAAACGCAGTGTTCATAAGCGTGTAAACAAAACGCAAGAGTGATCGACTGTCATTCAGATCAATACGTTCCAGTCGATCGTCGTTTGATTATCAGCAACTACGGAAGCGGAATCTCGAATTCCATCTAGTTGTCGTTCGACTGTCGAAGAGCCTAGAAAAGGGACGCGTTCGGTGAGGTTACCGTTCTAGCCGAGGCCTCGGTATACCTGTACTACCTGCCGTTGAGTCAACCTGTTGCACGGCTATGTGAGTGTTGAACGATAATCTATCGTAGATAAATGTCTGTAAACATCGAAAACAGTTGAATTGTGGCTGCCTTGGATCTACCGAATTTTGCATTATCGATATTTGCTTTCGTAGAACGGATATTAATTATGTTAACTTAGAAAGAATACCCTCGATCAGCGACGGATGTTTGCATTGTCCCATTTTGCCTGATTTACGTCACCAATAAAACCTTCGTGTTATTATAAACGCGACTACGTTATACGCTCTATCAAAACATGCAAGAGATATACAATACATTCGTGATGTATCTCATATTTATTTACTAGACTTGCAAAGTTGCTAACGATTAGGACTATTTGGTTCTAAGGGTTAAAGCTATAAGACACATTGTGTGCAATTTGGTTATGTTCATAACAACTAGTTTCTGATACATCTTCTGCTAAATTGATTCGATAAATTCGAATCTGTACGTAATAGAAAAGATTGGTCTGCGTACGACAAATTCAGGGCCATCATCAACATAACGATGTTTCTCCACCTGCAGATCATCTTTAAAGCCCGTGCATAAAATGATACACATGTTTACTTTGATCTTGATATTATACAATCTTACACGATACTAAACATAACATCTTAGCAATGAGTAAAGATTGTTAAAAGTTATCTTTGTGGCACTTAATTGTAATTGCCAAACACAGACAACGTTATAGTATTTACATCATACCCTTGCCTCCCCTTTCCAATACAGAAAATTTTAACTTTCCTGATATTTTTATTTTTGCAATTGTCATCTCTCAATCAGTATCAAATATTCAACTGTTTTTCGCATTTTTAACGACGTATCGATAAAAATTTGTTAAAATAATAATAATAATGCGAAAATGTAGAAACTGTGTTGTGAAGATAACGCAATTTTGTTAGCATAATAAGCATTTCTGGTCCTTATCTTTTATTAAATATTAATTCTCGAAAAACATTGTGTAAGAACGCTGATACTCTGACGTCCCAGTGCTTGGAACTAAACCGCCAACATTATTTCCGGGATCAATAACATTTACATAGCTATGTAATATTTTTGTCGCGAATTGCTTCATTCAAATTCCGTTTCTCCCTTGAGTAAATGTGGCGGATGCGGCCAGTAGAGCAATTATGAGATAATACTAATATCCGTTGTAGCATAATAGTAGCGCACTCCTTTCTGGAATTGTATTACAAAATTAATTAGCCTACATTGTGTAAAAGCACACACAATTATTGCTTGCCCATAAATAAAATATCAGTACCGTTTCCTGTGACTAACACGAGGAAGAAATAGTTAGATGAAAAGTCATGGTATGAATCGATGCCTTTTTTTTCTCGTGACGTTTCACTACACAAACAGGTTCGAATCGTTTTTTCTGTAATCTCTCCCGGATTCCCGTTTATGTAAAAATAACTTTGCCGGATTTTCAACATATGTTTTTTGTAGTCCGCAAACAAGACTAACCCGTATAATTATGCCCTTCGTAGCACGTCTGCAATTGGTTCACTGAGTATTTTTTGCATGAGAACTAAGCGAAATAAAAGGAAATGTGCAAATTCACGACATTTGAATAAATCATGATATTAAATATTCAATCACGGACTCGACGCATTTCATTAAAACTTTACGTTTCTCGAAAGTCATTTCATTAAAGAACGTTGTAACTGCTATATCCGATGTTCGGTGTAACGCAATATATCACAACGTAATTACGTATAATTTTGGAACAGAAAAAGTGTGTCATATTCGTGATAAGCACTGCTTAAACGATAGAAATCTGTTGTATGTTCGATATCGATCAAAAGCTTTTGTCTTCATCATTTTGCATGCATTTCACGGTGTGCGTGATTCCTTTCGTAAACGTTATTTTAATTCGATAAATTTTGTACATTCAGTACAATGCAATACATTATTTACTACATTACAGATCAATTATTTTCGTGGGTTCATTATCGACAAAGTATAAAGCCGGTTTAACACAAATTGCCACAATTGTTCATATAACTTTCGTTATTTGCGGAAGGAGGAAAATTGGGAAATGAGTTTTTGGAACGTGTCAACCGTAGCCTAAGAAGTAGTGCTTTATTTCAGTAAAACACGATGGCCTCAACTCTAGAAATTCCAGTAGCCACAGATTCGAGAGAACAAAGGTAAGCGATAATTTAAAAATCGGTGTAATACTAAATAAGGTAGTAATCTAACGAATAACCTGAAGAGCTCAATGCATGTAGTTAATTAGAAACTTGCGAATTTGAAAAGGAATTGTCTACCAAAGAATGGAATTTTCGCTAGTGGACTTTTGCACTAAATTTTCTCGACAACAATTCAAATTCAGTATAATACAATCTGCCGAAATTTCATTTCTTAAGCGGATTTTAATTCTCAAATCTTGAGTTCTTCAGTTAAAAATATTCAGGGTTGTTCGTACAAAATCAGCTATTTTAAATAAGGATACACAGTGCACACGATGTAATCGCTTAGATGTAAAAGATACCTTATCGGATTGGGTTTTTTCGTTTGCTACTTAAATGTTCGCGCAAATTATGCTCCGATTAATCGGCGGATTTATTGACCGAAAAGCACACTAATCCATTATCTAGGTTTTCGGATTTTTCGATAAGACGTAGTAGTAGATTGCTCGTATTTCGTGCAATCGGTTGTAAATGTTTAATAGTTTTCTAAGTAATAGAAAGTTACATCACAACTAATATTCATCATCATGTGTGACAATTACAGAAAAGATGCGACTTTTGGTATTTTACTCGTACGGTTCCTCAAAATTTACTGGAGATCCTTCATAGTGATACTATGGCCGTTGATTTTGCTGCCACTGATTACCATAAACCACTCAGAGGTAAGTAAAAATTATTTCAAGTATAAGCAGACGACAAACAAATGGTTTAGGTTTCAGATTAAACGATATCGGGTGACAAAATGCGTAGTCGCTAAAATGGCCATTTACTTAAAACGTAGGTAACCTAATCACAGTGATCGCGCGTTTAATGTCAACCGATATGCCGGAAAGAACAACCTGATTATAATCAACGGAATATTCATGAGACGAAACTAGTTGTTTGAAGTAAAAATGCAGTGATTTAAAAGAAAGATTTCGATAAACAATAATTTGTTATAGCTCTTGACCGATTTATATTATTATTATTTAACCCTTAATACCGTTGTTATATTTTTCAATTACGATTGGTATTTGTGGCATGAAACTACTAGCACGCGCGTACTGACGTTTCTCTTATTGTCGAGGTTAACGAGTTGATCTTCCTACTTTATCGTTTCTCAGTCCTTCCATTACATAACTATTTAAATGTCACATAATTCTTTTAGCGCGTCTACTGCAAGCTTACATGATGGGTAGAAAAAGATTCAACAGAATTTGCCAGAAATAATATTTTCTTTAATGACATCATCTCGGTTTAAGCGACAAAGATTTACTGCGAACAATTTCGTGCAGTATTTATTGCATAAACATGTGTTGATACTTTCACAGTTTGAGCGATGCACAGAATGTATGCAGTTGGAGCAGTAAATGAATGTTTCTGTTTCACGTTTTATTTAAATATCTAAGGACTTAATCAAGACGTAATAAATGCTGTGCTTGAAGGACTTTCACTTTTCCAGAGATCTAAACTTCCATCAAAATTTGTTAATCAGTTATCAACAAATAAACCCTTACATTGAGAATTAATTGTTTACATATTCCATTAATTTCTCAAGTTTCACCGTATCGGAGATGAAAGATTTTCTGGCTAATGCATTTCATAAACCATAAAGAATGGTGCAACTAACATACACAGAGACAATAATACATTACGTAAAATAAACAAGAATGTTAATTTTGTTGAAATTCATTTCGAAGCGCAGCAATGGACCCAGGCTGGTCAAAAATAACTTTGAAAATTATATAGACCTCTTGGACTCATGTGATTTCATAGGATAATTGTCTGTCTGCCAATAATAGATGATGGCAATGCGTTGTCTGTATGTGGTCTCGCTAATGGCAATGTTCTGGGTGACTGAAGTCATACCATTGCCGATCACCGGCTTAATACCCGTCGTACTCTATCCCCTGATGGGAATCATGAATACCAACGAGACCTGCGTGTGTTACATGAACGACACTACCATGATGTTCATTGGGAGCTTAGTGATTGCGGTCGTCATCGAGAATTCCGGACTGCATATGCGAGTTGCACTTTTCATCATTAAGATTATCGGCTGCAGCCATAGGAGGTAATACACCTCACGTTTTCGTATCCCCTATCTCGAGAACAAAAAGATTTTTCTTAGTCGATAATTAGTAGTTCCAATGGTGGACCGCCAAGGAAATGTAACGTACAGATTAAATCGCTGAAGTTTTACAATGTAGCAAAATACTATAAAAATTATTGATGATATTTTAAGTTGATGATATTGTAAGTAAAAACGGAAAATTCTAAAAGTGAAAAGTTTTTTTCAAACTCCGGCAGTGTTTCATTGCAACTTGCTGATAAATATTTCTAAATATTTCTAAATATTTCTGATAAATATTCCTTAAAGTTCGCCAAAAAATTTGAAAATAACACCTGAACTGTTTATCGTGTCGAAAAATTGTTTAAGCGAAAGATATGTATTTAGTTTTAAACAATTAGAATTACATGGCAGTATCGGACAAATTTATTCCCATTACTTTTTTATTTTTTTATAAGAAATCCTCTCCCCATACACCCACCGTTCGAATGTCTTTTATATTGGAAGTATATTACACTTTTATTGCATGCAAATTATAATATTTTTCATGATGAAAAATTTCGTGGAACACATTTCGGATTTCTTTCAAAATACGATATTAATTTCTGTCACAGATACGACATTATCATATTAAAATCATTGACTCATAATCAATCATTGCGAGCCATAGTAATGATATTCATTATAGTTTTGAGTGTTAACTTCGTATGATAAGATAATGTTAATTAATTTTTCATTTTAGATTTGCGACGCAAATAAATGCCGTATATGGTCAGTTAAATAATTAAAAATATTACAATTTTCTTGGAATAAAAGTTTAATAACGCATTAATTCTACAATACCATTAAAGAATGAGTCCAAAATTGATCTTTAAAACTAATTAATATTTGTCTAAAACAGTTTTTTACACGACAAGTAATTTATGTTATCGCAAGAAGAAACTTTTGGCTGGCGAACTTTGAAGAGATGTTTCACCCCTTTAAACTGTTTATTAGCGAAGACGATAAAACAGATTTTTCGTCATTTTTATTACTGTACAAATGTTAGAAGAAAAAAATTTCCACATTTGGGACATTCTCCTGTAAGTCTTACGATTGTAAAACAAGGCAACAAAGGCCGGAAATTTATTAAGGTTCAATTAGATTAACGTTTACGACACTGTACAATGCGAATTACGAAATATTATGAGAAATATTAGGAGATTATATGCACACTGTCATGTCAATGTTATTACGCAGATTAACTCTCGGTTTATTTTTCGTCACGATGTTCATTTCAATGTGGATATCGAATACCGCTGCCACCGCTATGATGATACCGATCATGGAAACAGTCCTCGTCGAGCTTGAAGCGGTAAGATTGGAAGATTTGTTTACCGTGACGATCGGGCATTGATTGATTAAAGATTTAAACATTCTAATAAATAATGAAACTGTCCAATTTGTGCATTTCGCTTAGCAAGGGCTGGGCAGTATGTTCATTGAGGAAAGCAAAGAGACGGATGAAACCACAACTGAAACGTACGTTGATTGATTTACTTCTACACAATTAAATACTGATGTTTAATACTTTGTCGTTTGTATTGTAATATGTTGTACATTTTAGGAACAAAAGGCCAACACATGGAACAATGGTTTATTATTTGGTTGCCGCATATGCCTCAACTCTAGGTGGTATCGGTACAATGGTCGGATCGGGAACGAATTTGACGCTCAAAGGATTCTTCGAGAAGTACACGAAATTTTTTCTTTATTATCCTATATCGATTTAGCCATAATTTAAAATACCGGCATTATCGGACATGTCTAGTTTTTCTATGACGAAATCCTTACGTTTTATTATTTATCATTTAATATACGTGGCTTTTAATTTAATATTTACGTTACTATTAATGAGATTCTATTAAATTTGCTCGAAAAACCATCGTGAACTAATCAACTTATATTATTCCAATGTCATGCGATACACAGATTTTACGACACTGATCGTTGCTTGAATTATTTTTTAATTTCTATTATGTTTCCAGGCGCTTTCCACAAAGTGCGGGTATAAACTTCGCATCTTGGATGCTTTACTCAGTACCACCGATGCTGCTAATGGGTTTTCTCACTTGGCTCTGGCTGCAGGTCATGTACATGGGTCTCTTCAGATCAAATAGCAAAGACGCACGAGCAATAGATATCGGCCAGCAAGGGGAGAGAATTGCCGCGGCAGTCATCGAAAAGAAATACAAAGAACTCGGTCCTATCACATGGCACGAATCGTCAGTAGGAGTACTTTTCATCACTGTTGTATTACTCTGGTTCTTCAGAAGTCCAGGATTTGTACGTGGCTGGCCAAGTTATATCACAGACCTGTGAGTACTGTTTACAACTTAAAAATATGTGCACGTACCGTACAACATTTATGTTGATGCGACATAAATTTATGAAATTCTTTGATTAATAAAATTCTTGTGCAAGGAAAATTTATTTTATCTTACAGGACAGTAAAGGATTCAACTGCCGCGGTATTCATGACGATTCTCTTTTTTGTACTACCAGCTAAGCTTGACTTTTTACATGCATTTGACAAGGACCCTAATAAAAGGCCCACGAAATCGTCTCCCGGATTGATAAATTGGAAAATGATACATCAGAAAATGCATTGGAGCCTAATATTGGTTTTAGGTGGCGGCTTTGCTATTTCCGCTGGTAGCACTAAATCTGGCCTTTCCGGCATGTTAGGAAATGCTCTTGGAGGTTTAAGCTCCGTAAACACATTGACTATATTATTCCTCGTGTGTCTATTTGCAGAAACTGCAACCGAATTGACTGCTAACGTTGCCGTCGCAAATATTATATTACCAGTATTAGCAGAAATGGTAAGTGTCTTTACATATTTTCCTTCCATCGGTTCATAATGACAAGTCACTTTTTCTCCGCGTATAGTTTATTTTAATCGAAAAATACGAACTGCTTGCACTTGTTATAATATTTTTATTGCCACGTTTTCATATATTTTGTTATTTTTCTTTCAGTGCATTGCAATAAAGATACATCCGCTGTATTTGATGTTACCGGCAACGCTTTGTTGTTCATTTTCTTTCCACCTGCCGGTAGGAACACCGCCTAATGCAATCGCATGTGCCGCAGGGAGAATCAAAACGAGAGATTTTATAATAGCCGGCATCGGTCCAACTATTATAACACTCATTGTGACGATAACAGCTTTCTCGACTTGGGGAGCATATATATTTAATTTATATGAATTTCCAGATTGGGCTTCATAGTAATACTCGATACACTTTAATCCTTTCTTATATTTTTCATTAAGGCTATGCAAGGTAAGTCGTGCAAACTACGGCTTCAAAGAGGCATAACCATAACAATCAGTATTTCAAACTTAAGACATACATCAATGGCATTGTAAATAATAAGATGACAATTTTTAAGGTGAAAGTAGTTTTTTATTCGTGTCATAGAATTTTGTTATAATATTGGTCACCAGCAATCATTCTTTGTATATATGTATTTATGGAATAACAAACTACTGCAGTTACGATACGCCTGAGTTTCTACTGATTGCATTTTCTACAATTCTTATAGTAGTTAATTAATTGTAAATGCTGTAATTTCACATGCAATTGCTCAAGCTGCAATAAAACTAGTATCGTAGTGCCTTTGTTGCAATGTTTTTGACAAATTACACGTACTGTTATGTACAAAAACCATAAAAATTGAATTATTCCTTTATATCTTGTGATAAGTTCACATAGAATTGTACAATCGGTGTTTATTATGTTACTCATAGGATATATAGATATAGTAATAAGCAATAATTTGTGTTATTTGCCGATATAATTAAGCCAGGATAATTCAAATGATTTGTGCAATTAAAATTACGACGTTGTAAGTAACAAGTTAAAACCATTATATTTTAAAACATAATGACATAATTAATGTGATCCATGGGTACATCAACTATGTGAGACTATCATAGATATATGTAAGATGAATTTTTATTTCATTTGTTTATCATCTCTATCATGTAAACAATGAATTATTCACTATGTGCCAAATATTATTCTCTCCCCTATACATTGTTTTTTTCTTATTATACACATCCTTGTTTTCTTCACAAAAAGTGAAAACTGAGAACTCAAGATGCATTTGATTTATGAAGTTTTACTTTTTCCCAAAATCCTAACAATGTAAGCTTTAAACTAACAGATAGTGCGTAACTTTAGATAGGTGAATGTTATACCTCTTGGAAATATATTACAACACAAGTGTTGATTTATCTGACTGAGCCTGATTTATTTTTCTTGTGATATCTTAAACTATCAGTCCATACAAAAATATGTTAAAAGCAAAGATTTGCTAATAAGATTATATAAAATATCTACCCCCCCCCCTCGCACACACACACAAATGCACACATGAAATGTCAGTTGTTTCTGAATACATTAAAAATCATCATAAACTAATTTCTTACAATTATTTCTGTAAAGCAAATAACTCAATGTTTATTGCGATTCTAAATGTCATTACTTAAAAACCAGATTTAGGTAAAGTTTCATTTGGATAATGGATAAAAGATAAGAATAACAAATATAAATTTGTTCAAATAATGATCCATTCGTTATTTGATATTTAAAGCAGTGTTGGTCAAATTTTTATTAAGATAATGTATAAAATATAATCAAATTTTATTCAGTATTCAGGTAACATAATTTCTAGATAGAATAATTTCTTGCGAATAACAGATAATTTTTAGCCGGATGAAACATTCGACTAACAAGAATACATTCGGTTAATTATCTTATATAAATAGTGACTTGAAACAATTCAAATAATGCCCAACTTTGTTAAAAACGAATACATTATATTTACAAATATGCAAAAAGTTGTTATTCGATAGTTGTAATTACTTAGTATGTTCAAATTTCGATTGATTCGACCTAATTTTTGGCTACACATCCATAAAGTGTGAATAGATCCTACGGCGAAATAATTTTTCATGGAAAAGTTTATATTCTACAAGATTAAAACAAAATTCATACCATCAATACTGGAGTCTGTGCTGACTTTGTCGGTATCTTGTTTCATTTTGGCTTTGTCGGTTTCTTGTTTCATTTTGATATGGCCATAAAACTCTGTTCGATTCACGATAACAACACTTACGCACTGACGTTCATTGCCTTATAAAACTAAGAAATTGACCTTCTAAATGAACACAATAAATTTTCGTATTTACTTTGCTAAAGAACGGTGTTTAACGCTTATCACAGACATAACCTATACATTCGTATGTGGGACTATATTTATCACGAAAACAATGTTCCTGTCACTCTGAACAATCGAATAATTTTGCATTACTTCACATGTATTACACTGTATTCTATTGTCGCTGAATTAATCATACGAATCACATGAGCTTTCAATGTTGTTTTTATACATGGCGATTGACGGCAGTGTGTAATTAAATGCCCTGGAATACCGCCGGGTAGCGCCTGGCGCCTACTCACTATTGTAAGTTCCTACCATTCCTATGTCAAATAAGAAACTTGATTCGCGAATACACCCGCCACCCACCCGCCACCCGTAGTTAATTTCATTTTCTTATACCGGGTGACCAAATAAAGGGTGCATCCTACTAAACTCGAATCTTATTATAAATTTTTATTTATATCTTATCTATAGTGAAACAGATAATGAAAATAAGTCATGAAATAAATCAATAAATTTAACTCCACAAAACTTATTATTATACATGGACTACCTACAAGGAAAATGTTTCCCATCAAATTGGTATTGCACATTTTCATGTTACAGGACATTCAATTTAATATTTCAGTTGCTTACCTTTCCTCCAAAATTCCTTTTAGGTGGGAAAGGTGCGATGTTTGCCATATTTAAGTACTCACAACGTATTTAAATGAAAACTAAAAACAAAACAGAACAAAGCAGAACACCAGAAATATGAAAATCACAACTTTTAAAGAAAATTTCAATGATTGCTAACGGACACGCGATATATTTCCCGCGTTTATTTCAATTATAATTGAATATATAGTAGTATCCGGCATTGAAATTCCAAGTAACAAGTGAACACGTGAATAATGTTCACTGAATGTGTAAGTATTGTTATTTTCAGTATCATTGATTCAATTATATTGTTTGAGGCTAGAAACATACTAGAAACATACAAATACACACAAAAGCCAATATTGTATGTGTAAATATGAAATCCCTTATATTTTCGAACGGTAGGAAGAAATGGATAAGTAAGAAGGTATGCGGGCAGTACCCGAGTATTCGTATCACCTCGATTGACTGATTGTCAGTATAGATAAATGTACAATTTTGTCTTGAAGTTAGATGCCTTTTTTTTAATTATATCTCCCTAACCATAAATTGCAAGCTTATTGGTTAATATTATCGGGAAATATTATACCAAGAATAAATTAATCGAGTCAAAACAAAATGTTTATGTTTACATTTCAAGATTGTAGAAACTAAAGGAAATGAAAATAATGGACATTGTTACTTGCAGTATCGCTCTTTTAATTGTAAATACTGTACAGCAGTTAAACTGACTCAACAACAACATAGAAATTCAATAACACAAACAAATTTAAAATATTTCGCGTTTGTTTACTAATTTTCTCTTCTAGTAGGGACGCCCAATTACAACATGAAATACAGCATACATTGACTTTATAATCGAGTTCACAAAATTAAACTTTGACGCCAGACTGGAACTGTACACAGTCAATTACAAGTACTGTACAGGTGATTAGCGAGTTCGGTAGCATTATGAAGATCCAATATGCCAAATAAATTAAAAATATTTCTCATTGATTTACAACTTTTTCTCTCTTTAGTCAGCCCCTCATAAAACAAGAAGTACGGCATACAGTTCCTTTGTAATTATGTTAAAGATATTGAAGTCCAATTCCAAATTGAAATTGACGTAAAGGATCGTATTTCATGAACTTTAAAGGCATGACTAAGTTTAATTCTACTCTTGCTACATTTCCAAGTTTCATCGCAATTCCACCGCCAGCCGATAAGCGTAGGTTGTTTGTAAGAGTTTTCATATTTTCTTCGTAACTGTTTCCTAAAATTTTTGCAATTTATATTAGACAAGTTTACACATTAAAGTTACAAATACATGAATTAAAATCATTAAAGTTCTGAATATTTACAACCTTGAAAACATGTCGTAACGTGTGCAAAAATACGTATAAGTAATGAAACCAGCAGTATTTATAAATAACCGGTAATATTTACCTAATTTAAAAGCGACATCTGATAAACTGCCTGTATTAACAAATCCGTGTAACCTAAATAAATCGCCAAAGCCATTACGGCCTGGACGGAATGGTAATGGTGTGTAAAGATGAAGACCCACTGCCCAATAAAAATCTCCACCTATAGCATTGCCATCTCGACGTGGTCCGACGCCTCGCATTTCAAAGCCTCTGAGATTCATCGGCCCGCCAAGAAAAAAGCGATCAGTAATGTTTATTTTCAAATCATTACTAATGCTCCGTAGTAGACCAGATTGTATCCCTAGCTGGAATGTCTAATAGAATTCACAACCACTTTAGTAAATATTATGTTAACTACTTTAATAATTAGATACTAAACGCAAACACTGCTATTGATAAATTCGTATGTATTAATATTCTTAATTTGTTAAGGTCAATCAAATGATATACTCCATTTTTCAAGATATGAAAGGCATATGCAATAGATAATACACTCTCTATTTGTAACAGGAACGTCTATCTTAATATTGTTCCATCGTAGGTTCGAATAGATATATGAATATCGTATTAGTTGAATTACTCACAAAATGTTCGAAAAGTGTCCAATTACTTTGCATGATAAGTTCGTTTTTCACGAACCCTATATCACCTCCTAGTCCTGCCACTTCCGTTGTGAACTGTACAAGGCTTCCGCTAGTGGGAAAGATTGTCGAATTCCTCTTATCTATTGAACAAATATGCCGTAACGCAGATTTCAAACTCGGACCGCATTGTTCCCGAACAGAAAAAGAGGCTTGTTTGCAGGCAGAAACATTCCTGTATACGGCTTCATATTGAAAGTTGTGTTTCAATGAACCTGTGCCACCAGGGTTCAATGCTAAATCCAGTAGCATACCAGAATCCCATTGTTTATAACCAGACCAAGGATAATCGGCAGTTGTCGTAAATATACTGCCTGTTAAGCTAAATAAATAAAAAGTGACAATGATAAATTTGGCGAAATGCATTATTACTATATAAATTAAAGAGTACTAATTTGTGATTCTTGATTTTCACACAATACATAATGCGAGCTTTTAATATTGACATAAAACTTTTAGCTATCATTTATATGTGTTGCAAATTAAGAAAATATAAGTTGTTTACATACACTGTATGTAGCCAACTATCCACAAAGGGTTTAACAGCAGATATGTTAATGTTCGACGAATTTTTTGTACCATAAGAATATTCCATTTGAAGTCGTTCTCCTCTACCAAATAAATTAGGTGTTTGCCCACCAATAATTACAGATCCTTCATTATTGCCCACCATTGTGTTAATGCCACCCATGAAACGTTTCATTTCACGTACCATAAAAGTGACCTAATTCAACATAAATGTTATTGTTAGAACAGTAGCAGCACATAATCTTATTTAATATGGTTTTTGGTCAATGATGTAGAGTAAATGAAGTTGCTCATTTTTCATGAAATTATTGTTTAATTATATATACCCACCTCAACACCTTCAGGTGTGGCATCAGGACCATTGCTGACATCGATATAGACACCAATATTTTTGAAGCAGCCCAATGACTCTAGTTTCCCTCGTACTTTATAAGCACGTACAAGAACATCTTGAAAGTCTTGAGCTTTAAACAGCTCTCTTACTTGTGCCTTTACAATATCATCTTTTGTCCTTCCAAGTCCATCTACATGAATCTTATCCACACGTGCCTAAGAAGTTTAAAAAACAGTTACAAATGTTTTGTGTATGTTTGCTAAAATACCAACAAAAATATTAGTAAAACATTACAAATTTGGTCAAATGTACATTCAAGATTAACTTACTTTTATTCCCTGCAAATCGAAGGGCTTTGTTTGTGCTGATGTTTCTTGAGGTACAGAATCCCATGCTTTATTAAAATCGGCTGACTAAAAGAATAAACAAAATGTCCTTATATAAAATTTTAACAATATCATCTGTCAAATGTAATATACATTGATGTGTATAAATTTAATACAAATAAATAATTAAGTGATTTATCTTACCTGCTTATGGGCCTTTGAATTCTCATACCTTTTGCTATCTACTTTTTCATTGGATGACTGACCTAAATTTTTAGGAGGTTCTGGTTCCTATTTAAAGAATATCATAGAATAAGAAGCAATATATCGTAAACAAACTGGATGAGCTACATCGTTTGTCAAACATAGGTAAATAATTTTTCGGGCAGTATATTGAATAAATATTTACGATTAACGTAGTAATAGAATATACTGGGAACAACCGTATTTTTAAATAAATGGGTCATATTAGGGTATAGATTATTCTTAGATATTACTCATGTCTAAAAATTAACAACCGTAAGAAGGTTATGTCATATCCATTCATAAATGAACCTGCATACCTTTGCATATACCGTTCCCATGATTCTTCACATAAAACGTACTAATATTTTTAATTAAATTAATAATATCAAGCTGTCATGACGAATTTTTGTGTTATTGCTGACAGCGGTACAAAGAATAGTGAATAATTTCTTTAAATAATACTCAACCCTACGGAATAGAACACAATCGTGAACACAATCGAACCGGTGCATGCGAGTCGGGTAAGGTTGTATTAAATTAGGTACAAAATATATGTGTGAGTACCATGTGCGTATATGCATTGACCGTCGATTTACCCCGCCTGCAAATCCAGTGGCGGAAAAATAAAACCCAGAAATTATCTGCAATACAAGCATAACTTTTGAAACTTAAAAAAACATTGTATACGAAGAATGCATTTACAATCATTTTACTTTTATCGAATAACTTGATAGAAATTTGATTTTCATTTAAACTTTATTTCCTGCTACATTAAAAATGACGAGTGCTATTTTGCCATTCACAATATAACATAAAAAATACATCGTGTTAAAAAGAAACGTTATTCCGCTTTATAAATTAAGTTATGCAATAGTTTTCTTTCGTAGAAATATAAAAAGTATACATCGAATTACGTAACATTTTTCTGAAATTTCCAATAGCTAATCGTCTGAACACATGAATCTTTCTATATCGTTTAAATGACAAGCATTTTTGAAAATGTAAGAATAATTTTTGTAATGTCGCGAAAACTGATTGTATAATAAACAGAATTGTACCAAAAAATGGACAATACTAGCAAAGAACAATTATACTTAAAGTCAATAAATATGGAATGTCATATCTTCAAATATAATCATCCTTATTAAAGAAGATTTTTTACTCTGAATTACGATTCAGCTCCGCTTTTCACGCAATGTTGTTAAAATTAATGAAGGTACTCTTTGGACTACTGCAACTAATTAAGCAATTAAACGATTTTATCTTTTATCGCTTACGGCATACTTGGAAAAACACAAGTCGATTTTTAATTGTATTCGATAATTAGAATGATATAAAATCAGATTACTGTAAGTAAAAGAGAGAAATACGTGCTGCAATAATCGGGTTATGTAAAAACGAATCCGTAGAAACTGTTTAGATAATTCAAGAAGTATATTAGTACATGTTTTATGAAAATATATTACTATGTAAAGTTATTCCACATAGTTTTCCCTGTATTTATATGGAAATCAAAATGTAACAATTATGGGATACATATCACTTTCAAAGAAAAAAATATTTATTTCATGCTTAAATCCATTTTATTTGCACATGTACATTACACAGGCCGATCGTGAGGTAAATTTTAACATTTCACATCATATATTTATATATCTTTAAAGAGTTTATAAAATACTTTATATTCTCCATAAACAATTCATTTCTATTATTACATATACATATATATATACGTATATAATAACGATTAGGAAGATCTGATACTGAATGAAGATCAATAATTAACAACATGTCTGCACCGTCTAGTGCAATATATGCGATGTGTGCGACAAATATATAAAAATATCGAGTCTTTAAGGAAATTCAATTCAATTTTTAAATAAAGTAACAAATTAATTGTGAAATCCTTGTATTTCAGTACTTAAACTTCTGTTAATAAAGTCGAATGTTAAATAGAACATTTTTTGCTAGAAGTTCATAAAAGCAGGTAGAGTTTATGTTGTAAAACTAAATATAATTGCACAAGACCACAGCACTACACCATTAACTAATATTTTTAATGAACTGAGATGTTGTATCATTATCTTCATTCAAATTTTGATAATATTCTCTATGCGTCTTTTTTCTGAACACTTTAAAATAGTTGTGCATATGAACCACTTGTTCACATTTATAAAATGCATATAAAAGTTATATATCTTTACTGTGTTGTGTTCTATATGTATATTATATGTGTTGTCTTCTTATTTCGAGCACCTTGAAGTTGTTATTTGTACAGATTGAAACCCAGTATCTCCGTAAATTCTATACATAGTCTTAAACGCTTATCGAAATTGTAAGAATACACTGATGAAATTATAATATTTTTTCTACATCGTCATGCCCTTGTATGTGCAGCATTACATAAATGTCATTATATTTGCGTCTCTTTTCGCTTCAAAAATATATAAATAAAAATGCAAGCGAATAAATATTCGCCTTTAGAAAGATAAAAAATCTAATCACATGGCGTGTATTATAAAAGATTTGCCATCAGATCTTTTGAATTCCAGTATGAACCCTTTCAACGATAAATTCTTTTGCGGAACGCGTATTCCCTGGACTGAATACTTTTGGGCGGCAAAGAATGCACTGGAGTAAATACTTTTTCATACCCGATACGTGCGATAAAATTGTATATTAAATATTTTAATATTATATTCAAGGACCTAGGATAATATAACAACCAGTTAATTAATGGATTCAAAGTCCGCAGTGCGCAATTTTGTCGCGGTAGGGTGAATATTTATGACTGGTATTAGTAACAACTCTATTAATATAAATCGAATATAACTATTGAAAAAGTAACAATATTGAGCAGTAAATTGTTGCCTTGTGACAGCAATTTATTGTGTCAGCTATATGTCAATTATATATTGGTAATGTATTTTGCAAGGTACAAAACGGTGAACTAGAGGCAGCATAAATTAACTCTTTCTTTTTAACTTTTGTCACGAAGATAATCATAAGATTATATTGTTCGAGTCAAATATTAGATAAAACTAGAAGTATAAAATATTAAAGGCTCCGTGCATTGATATTACTTATTTTACTCCATGAGTTTGTAGAACCTGAAGTATGTTTATAATATTTCTTTTTCGTGAATGTTGATTCATTACCACAGGAAATGTTTAATAGAATGCAACGCTATTTGGACATTAATCGTGTTGACCGTTGTATCAAGTATATGAAAAAATCACTGTAAATATCTCAGTAAAATTCTACTGGATTGTATCACGTGTTATGCATATAGCAACACTAATTACATATGTAAATATTGGCAAATAAGATACACAGATTCAAAGGAAATGCTATTGAATTAAGACAATAATGCAAGTAAGTCTGTGTAACTCAGTGCTAGTATTAAAGCGTAATTGTTTGACTTATTCATATTTTATGAATCACTATAAAAGTTTCCATTATTAAAACTTCACATGACTATACTTTCATTCGTTTCTCCGTTCTTACATGCATCGTAAACACATAATATGATAATTTATAGATGCATTGTAAGCATTGTAGTAGGTATCTTATATATGTAAACAAGTCGAATGCAGAAATAGAATTATACTTTTCAAAGAAAGTATTAACCCATTTGCAATGTCTGAAATGTACGTTAACGAACTGTATCAGACAGACAAAGGTTAATCTCAAAGAGCGGCAGGACCCGTGCGGGGAACCTCCGCAACAGTAGGACTCCCGTGAACTTCCAAATCAAATTCTGAATTGGATAATGAACTTCTGAGAACGCGGTTCCACCGGTCCGCAGCTTCGTTAAGAGATACATGCTGCGGTTGGACTTCTGCTTCTTGATTGTATCTAGCGCAAGCACGTAACGCTTCTTGCTGTATAATTATTTCATTGGTAATGTACGCTTCACGACGAATTTTCTCTCGCAATTTCCGACTCATATCTGGGATAAGCCACCTAAGCAAGATCATTATGAGCGCAATGAAATTTTCGAATAACACGATAAATATAAACCTAGCTGCTAGTATCTGCCAGAATGTGATGGTGTACTCGTATTTGTTCTCAGCATCAGGTGGTTCTCGATAGTCCGGATACCGACAAATTTCTATTGGCTTCAGTCGATGAACTATCTGTGGTTGAGTTGCATTTTCGAAGTGACTAGTGTTGAATTTTGACAAAGAATGATCTAAGAAACCTTTGAGAGAATAATCGTCGGAAATGGCAGCGCGATAAATTAACCGGGGGATAAAGTTTGATGTAAATGCAATTATGAATGCGTTAGTCATAACCGCAAATTTCGAAATCGAATCGAGAATCTTGTACCAAACACCGATGTCTCTGACCCGTTGTCCAACCGGCCTTCGGTACATTGTCAATAATTTTTTTGCATCTAAACGCATTTCGAAAACATTGTTTATCAACGCAAAAAATGGCGCTAAGGGAAATGCAGCAACGAAAATTGTAATGAATCCATATTGCAATACCATCTCTAAATATTCGGGGAACAAACTTCTCGGACCCCATTCTACTAATTTGTAATCTTTCACCCACTGGTAAAGATTTGTCGATTCAAACTTCTTCTCCCGTTTCTCCATTCCCACGTGCACTTTTAACGTATTTAACCATTTGTAGAATAATGGGAAGAGCATCTCTAAAATTGTATTCATGGCCTGCTTGCCAACCATGATTATACTCAGCTGAATGCAAAGCTCAAGAAGACAACCACCTGGTCCGCATTCCTCTTGACGGTAACTAAAGAAGCGTATGTAATGGCCCGGATGGCCAATAAATTTGCCTTTAAAAAATGCTATGTAAAATATGGAAGAGTAATAATTTACGAATTCTAACAGGTATATCTTTAGTGTAAGACTATCATCAAATTCAGTTTGTGTGCGATGAAGTTCAATCTGAAACAAAATGTAGCATGACGTTCATTTAATATTCCACATTTCTGTAAAAAAATATATTTACACAAACAAGATAAAAGATATTTCATCCACTTTCGATTACAATTGCCGTAATCGCTAACATATTCGTAGTGGTCTTACCTCTGTTAAGTACTCAGCCAGCCAAACATAAACCCAGTTGAACAAAACAATGCAGCACAAGTTGATACTCGCCGCTGTTGCAGTGGTGAAGAGTATGGCGTAACTTGTCACCATAGGATTTCCGTAAACGCTGAGTGCTGTTAAAACTGACATTCTGTATAACACAACACCCAACACCGCGGCCATTGCTATTGCTATCTACAAAGATATAAGAGAAAATTATAATGAAGAAAATTACAATCATGATTAAGAAAAATTAATAACATTATAAAGCACACTGTACTTCTTAAAACGAATATTATAATTATATTATAATATTTCATGATAGAGAAGTCGTACCAACAGCGATACAGCCGAGTAACTCAAAATCTTTATGGGTAGTTTCAGCTTCCAGAAAGGAACTTTCGGCTCCTCCGCGTTAGTAATCATATTAACGGATTTCTTCTTAACGTGAGCAAGTCGTGCTAAGTACTGTGGCCTTGGATGTTCCTCCTGTGCATCTAATCCTGTTAAATCCCACCTATGGGTAATCTCAGCCGAATAACTTTTCCATAATTCCAGAAATAGCGTAGCTGAAAAAATATTAAATAATTTAATTACGTACAAAGAGGTAGACTCTGTCTTATAAAACATGAAATATCTACTTACCCCACAGAGACATAAGCGTGGCAAAAACAACCGTAGATGAATTATCAAACAAATAGGTAATCCTCGAATGTAAACATGTTTCCTTAAGATGCCAATAATCACAAAAGTGGTCACACAATGGGCACATTTCAATAGTAAGGTTCTTGGTGCAAATGTCTTCGCTGGGTTCGTTTGAGTACAGAGTAACGCAACTGTATATGAAGCACAGTAGACCCAAAATACTAGCTGGTACAAGCATATGTGTATAAAAACCGAGCCACGCGAAGTACAGGGCAATTTTTACTCCAAAATATTCTTTGATGTAATCCAAGGGTTGATAATGCAAACACTTTGATATACTAGCCCATTCTGTATAAAGAAGGTATCGCATGGAATCTGGAGTGCGGAGAGTCCCCTAGAGAATACAAATGGTAAAGGCTACAGTATCATAAAATCATGAAGGAGTAGATACTATTACAAGACTTTTATATTATTAAATGAGAATTGTTTAAATGTTGCATTATCCAAATAAAATAAAATAAAACTCACGTCATGCAGAGGATATGCCGCCACGTAAGAATGTAGTGAAATTAGTCTGTCAATACCGAAAGCGAAATCTTCTTCCTTGTTTTCAGCGAATCTTGTTCTATCTAAAATGAACTGCACAATTCTTGAGCGCGTTGAAGATGTGAAAAAGTCTGGTGCTTCCAAGTCGAATAAATATTCTTTGTCTCGACTATAGACGGCAGTATACTTATGTTTCATTGTTGGGAATATAGTTGTGTCGATGTAGTATCTCTTCATTATCTTGCGGAAGACTGAAGTTACACCATTCATTATGGTGTTGCTACGTGCATCAGGCATTTTCAGATGAGGCAATTCCCTCATCGGTAATCGTAGCTTTAATATCTCAGCATACCGACGAAGCACTTCCCGCGGAGCATGTACTTTAATAAAACATAATCCATTTGGTTCAGGTTGCTCATATTCCAGTTCTAAGCCTTCTTTTTCTAAATTTTTTTCAAATATCTATAAAGCAATCAAAAGAATGGGTTCAATATTAATTACTACTAAAGCACAATATAATAGAGCTTTAAAGTCAACTGTGGGAAATTCCACTTCTTCGCCAGTAACTGATAGAAAATTTTCATTTTTGTAATTTTAAAAATTTCAATACGAACAATTTCAAGCATTCTAAGCATTTAACGATTTAAGCATAAAAATGATTTCAAAAATAGAAAGTGAAAAAGCAGTTCATTTTCTATTCTTGTTCAATAGCTATCTCACAGAAGCAGTAAATTTCGGAAGCTGTTTTTTCGTCAGTTCATCTGTATAATAAATAAGTAAGCGTTGAAAGTACCCGTCTTTTTTCTACATTGCGGTATGTCTGTGCCTCTCCATCGTGTTCATCCCATACTAACACAAAATCCACTGAACGTATTTCATCTCGGAAAAATAGACTGAGCGAAGTGTCCGTGTAGGATAACTGTGAACAAAATAAACATTTCCATAAGTTATGAATACAAGCCAAAACCTAAATAAGAGTGAATACTGCCCAAATGGGGTTAATAATGATTAATATTGATGAACATGATTTAAATTACTTTCTCATCCAAGACTTATTAAATGTAATTGTTGATAGGAACCATCTTGTTATGAATGCACATCCAAACAATGATAACTGACCAACTGGTAGTAGTTTACTACACAGAATGATAATCATGCAATTCATTTCACTTAATTGGAACAGCACTTGTTTTTACTTTATGAATCACACCTCCTTCTTGTATGATGTATCTATGTAGATATGATTGATATTTATGCATTACTGCACTTTTTGTAAATCTATGACGCATATCCCCCTTCAAAAAATAATTTTTTATGTGATACTAGAAAATTTTAAACTTTTATTTGTCTTAAATATTTAGATCAAATTCTTGACGTAATATTTTTTCCTTATTTGAATTTCTTCTGCAATTTTTTATGTTTTATTTGAAGACCAATTAACAACAATGAGTATAACAAAGCTACAGTACATGAATTAACTTTTCTTATGTCTAAAATAAATAAACTAATATGCTTAAAGTGGATGTTCATAAATAAATCATTGTTGTCCCATTTCATTCACTTTAATAAAGGCAAAAAATATTATACCAAAAAATAACTACATGTTTTTCTGATGTACATTAAAAATAATTTGTGAAACTTAGAACATAATCAAAGCCAATTATTTATAAAAGAAACAGATTACCTTGATCCTTTTATATATTGGCATGCTACATTACATATTTCTTTAATAATTATTCTATCTTTGTGGCAAAATATTTTTAAATTAATAGAAATAAATATAAAATATTATTAATACTTCATGCACTATGTCATAGAAAACTACAATTTTTATAACATTTTACTAAGAAACTTACCAACTTTTCGTTGCGATTGGAATTTCCTAAATCTGCACAACTTCCATTAAGAACTGTTTCATTAGTATTATTATTTACAGAGGAAGAACCATCAATAGATGGTTGATGACCATTGTCCATCAATATGGTCCCATCCATACTGTGCAGACTCATAACATCTTCGTATAAAGTATTTCGAATACTATGATACAGAGTTTGTTGAGATCCTTCGTTCAAGCTGGTTTGTGTTGATTGATATATACTAGAACTAGGAACACTACTTTCACGTTGTTGTCTTTGTTCAAGAAAAACATCTTTTTCTTCTTCCTCCATTCTTAATCGAAATCATCACTGGTCAAATTACAATAATCTAAAACCAAACTACATATATGGCAACAAAAATATCTAATATAATTTCTTCACTACAAAACACATGAGCATCAAATTATTGAAAATTAAGTGATACAGTAGTGGTCTATACTGTGTTGATTTTAAATAACATACAAAATGGAATGATATAAAATACATGCACATACCGTAATAATGCAAATATAAAATCCTAATATAAAAATTATAATACACAGTTTAATACTGTCTATGAAATATACAAGTGATACAATACGATTTGTAAATTCTGTTCTAAATAAAAGTGTTATTTTTGTTAACTAATTTTTCATAAAATTTGAGTTCTTTGAATTTACTTAACAATATGATACACGTTACAGATTATAAATACCCATATATCTAAAAATAGCTCAGCCAATACAAAGGTTCTGTAGGTTTTTTTATTTAATATCTATTTGTAAGAAATCATAATTAACCTTACCAAAAGTGCTACTAATGACTGAGACATCCTTTTTCATCCAAAAATAAGTTACCACTGCTTAAATCATTTAAGAATATTTATATTGTAGTATTTACTCTATAACACTTCATAGTTTATTATGTAGAACTTAAATTAAACAACTTGCAGACACTGCACTTATAAATTATAAGCGTATTTAACACAGTATTAGTATTTATAAAATCATTCAATTCTATCCTTGGATAAAACATTGCAGAAATTTAACCACAGTACGTCACATATGTATTGCATGACACATGGGGCAATCTTTGGATCGAACTTCTGCTCGTGAGTCCTGATCCGTCTGCTGTAAAAAAGCGGTAAATATGAATTTTAATAACAGGGGTTGTTATAGTTGTCCCGGTAATAAGAAAACAAATTCATTAACTATCATAATGAATAATGCTTTGAAATTAACATTACTATTACACATTTACATAAATTAATTTAATTGGCAAAGAACCGATAAATACGAATCTTAATATAAAAAGAGTTGTAGCAGTTTTATTGCCTGTAAACAAATATATCAAATATTATATGCAACAAGCGTTAAAATTAACATTAGCATTACATACTTTCATAAATGAATTTAAATGCAACATATTCAATGCCGACTGTAACTAATGAAATGTTCCAAACTGTAAAAATTTCCGATTTGTTTCAAAATTGAATGTATGTCAATTATGTACTTCTAAAGTGGCACACATTCTACTATTTGATAATTTTATTATTTCCTTATTTTACTACTTCTTGTTATGCATAATTTTATTACTATTTATTATTATATAATATTTCATTATTTCTAAATATAGTATTCCCGTGCTAGGCAGTTAATATTTTATAATTGTATAAATACAGCAGTAAAAACAAGGATAAGTAGTAGGTAGTGTATGGAATCTTGTATTTGGGGAAAAGCAATTACTTTTAATTCTAGGACATGAACGCATATAAAAGTATAATCATAGCAAAATAGACTAATATTCTGATCGAATTTTGATTCCACTGTCAGGTGAAATTGTATAATTATAAGAGTTTATTATCACAAACTTAACTTTTATTTCAATCTTTAGGCATTTAAATTAAATTTCTTTTCATTGCTCAATTTTTCATATCACGCAATCACCAACAGAAAATTCGTTGTGTGCAATTGTCATTAGATGAAATTTTTTTAGAAAGGAAGACTGTTTTGAATTTATTACAATTAATCGTTGATTTAAATGACATCTTAATAGGGATTATTAATGTTTGTATTTCTTACCTACATATGTTTGTATAACCGTGTTGTCCACACTAAGAAGTTCCATAATTGGTATATATTTATAATAGGTAATTGTAAAACAGTTAATGTTTATTTCGTTTTATTTTTATACAATACATAAAATGGCATTTTATAGAAAAAATATAAACTGACGACAGAACTTCGGTTTATACAATTCCAAACGCGTTCTGCATGGATATATTATTCCTGATTGCCACTAAATAATAAAAAATCTATAAGATACCAACAATCAAAATTTTCTATGATACACAACACATGTCATTATTCTGAAGTATAGAAGAAAAACAAGCAGACTTTCTTTGTACATTTCATCATGTGATTAACTAGTATCTTATAATTATTATTGAATTGGAAACCTATAGTAAGTCAATGTAAGTTATACAGTATAATATATACTGTATAATATAGTTTTCAATGGTAATAGTGCATTTGGAAGTATATAAATACTTAGTCATTATCTAATATAGATCCAACAAGTTACACTTCTTGCATTACTAGTGAATCAAGCTCTGCTTCTCCTGGACACAATAAAAGATCAATATTGTAAAAAGCAGCATGCACAATAACTAGAAAACATGAAACTCCTGCAAAAATGTGAAAATTCTGTTAATTCCAACGTATTACTTTTTTCTATTCATGTTTTTTATGTATGGAACTGCACATACCAAGAACCCAGAACAAAGCAGCTCCAGCACCAACCAAATAGAAAATAGGCAAAGAACATATTCCAATTAAGGAATACACTTGTGCCAGTGTGAGTCTATGATGTAGAACTGATAATTCTTGCTTGGAATGAAGCAAAGAAACTTTGTAAAATGTTCCAAGTAATCCAACCACTGCTAATAACAACAGTGGTGATGTTATTCTGAAATGTTGTGCATGAATAAGAGTAAATATGATATTTGGCAATAATAATTAAAAGTATTAGAACTTCTTTTTCATCATTATTTTTATACAAAGTACTTTCAGGTATTTTAAAAGATAGAATACTAAATATATATTTCTTACAAGCAATAACCAACTAATCCAATAAACACAAACAGGTAGTTGCTTTGGAAGTATTCAATGTTCTTCACAATTCGTTTACTCAGTCTTGTTAAACTTGGTGGTGCTCTAAAGTTGTGAGTATTAAGGAACAAGGACCATGGTTTTACATTGGCTTTCCTATGTTCAATCCATTGTTGGGCTTGTGGGTATCCAATTTGGGTAAGTGTAATTTGTGGCAGTTGATATAATTCAAACCTAATAAAGAAGAATTTTTTCAATTAGTAAACATTTCAAAAACTACAAAAATAAAAAAGATGATTAGGAATTTATTGAAGTTATATTTAATAAAGTTGAAACACTTAAATTGTATTTTCAGTCCATAATAATTTATAAATAACATTATCCTCTAAAATACGAAGAAGATAAATAAACTACATTAGAAAATGTTGGTGTTTTGACAAAGTCAGAAATTGAGTGTGTAGATTTATATTATCTTATGAATACAGGAAAAATAGAATTCAGTTGGTAAAACTTGTATGCCAATCTCAAATGCTTAATCCATATGTTAATCGGGTAACGATGCCTTTCGGGAGGTTAGGTAATACACATTTTCAATACAAAATATATGTACTTTCGTTTATTATGCTTAAAATACATTACCCTGTAGGAGAAGTTTGTGGTTCTCCGGGGACTGGGATTTTGACATCTGCCATGCTGGCTATCGTATTTAAAGACCTCCTTGAAAATAACTACAATCACAGTTGACTATGCATCATGTACATACTAGAGAATTGTGGACGCTTTAAATGCGTCAGTATGTACACATGTTGATGCTGTTATGTTAGCCAATGGCAGTTTGACCCTATATTTCAATTCAAATCTTTTATTGTTAACTGCACTCCGAACATAATAATAATATGATACGCATTTTGTCATATACTGCTTTTTACAAAACTCACTATGGAAATTTGAATGATGAATTGCAAGAAACAAGAAGTAACTTAATATTGAACGAGAATTCAAAATTCATCTTACTTTTATATGGAATAGAGTGGTTATCTCCCCCACATTGCTTTCATGTACAGCTGCACACAGCCATAAGCCCAATCGCCAAACCCAACGAGGAGGACAATACAATTCACCGTTCTAGATACGAGCCACGGTATACATGTATTTTGGAAAAGCACACTAGACTCTACTAACACCAACGAACTGCATGGCGTGTACCCCCACCCATTTCACTTTCGGCATGCCACAGGTTGCAGCTGCAGCTGTATAACTTCCTGCACTAAATCTGAGATGTTACTTTCAAAATGTGAATTCGAACCGGAAAAATGACTTCATGTACATTTAAATTTAGATGCAATAAAAGTATCACCAATGAATTTAGGGAAATGCATTTTGAAGCAACTTGCATATATTAATTGTATCCTTATGGGTCTAATTAACTCAATATTTTGGATGGACTTGGCTTAAGCTAATTTCATTAACGTGTAGTATGGAACGCACAATATTTCCCGTGAGATACAAACGCGAATCTATTTCTAATGTTCTCTTTTTACAAACAAAATAGAATATAAACATTTTTAAAAAAGCATATAATGATAATGGATTTTGGAAGGTATCAAACTTCGTTTTTACCAAAAATGTCTAGGTCTTTTATTATGTGATTGTTTCTGACAATTAAGTAATTGTTGGCAGATGCAAAAAAATTGCATCGAGCATTTTCGAAGCTTCTCCGTCCGACAATAAAGTATCCCTGTAGCACCCTGTAAAGCATTGCGCAGATGGAGCCACAATGTATGGTCATTGTGAAAGATGACAACCAATCGTCGAATTCGTTATATCCGATTCAATAGAGGATGCTTTCTAAGAGAAACTCTGATTGGTCGGATGCAAATACCCGTAGAACATCGGGCCACCCGCCATAACGAACGTAGCGTGGTACGGAGCGAGTGTGTTTGAATGAACGTGTTCAAAAGTAATCGCGATTATTTACTAATTAGTGTCGGTTTAACGTGGTAATAGTATTGCAACTGAATTAGGCGGAAACCCGATAGCTTAATGGTGACGATTTGAAGCCATGGAGGTCGCGCAGAAGCTCCAATTTGACGCTTGCGACATACGGGACGAAGAACTTAACATCAGCTGTCGTACGAACAGCTCAGGATGCGATGTCGAGGATATATTGGATTCGTCGGGCGAAGATTTTGGCTGCTCTCCATTTCCGCAACCTCGGAAATTGTCTTTCAGCAATTCGATGGACTGTAGTGACAGTGAATCCAATCAAACCCGCTCGACAAACAACCACAAAACTCCAGCGATCAGTGTCACAGGTTAGTTATTGCCTATTGCATGTTTTGTGTTAAACCGATCCTCTTCTATAATATCATAACACTTTATTTTATGTCAAAAGTACTTTACGTATCATATAAACTTTCATGCAATAATGCGGCATCTTTATATGCAGTACCGTTTATTACACTTCATTGTGTAACTTTTGAATTTTTGTTGTTACAAATGTGTACAACAATGCTATTATCACATTTCTTGTCATTTCTATGTTGTATTTCAGTTACTTATTAATTGGATTATACAACTTCTTTAGACTATGCAGATTTAAGCGTTTTTACTAAACCACTTTTTCATACTAAATTGCATTTATATATTTTTACTAACACCAAGTCTCAAATTTTTTCTACTCCCCAAATACTTTTTTAATACACATCTATAAAAATTTTAATATTTCACACATTTTTTATGTGAAATAATTGAAACATCAAAATTTGGGCAATTATTTTACATTATACCTTACTCAATCATGTACATTTAAGTTGTACCAAAATATACATAAATTTCTTGGGTGTAAATATGACTTAAACATGATTGATTGTTTTCAGTAATTATAATGGTACTGTGTACTGAAAATGCATGTTGTATGGTTTATTGTTTATTGTATACGATCTATGATATGTTTGTATTATGCTCAGTTTTTACAAATTACTTTGTTTACTTTGTTCAAAATAATATTTATATTGTGTTCATGTTTTATTAATCGTTATAAATTGTGGTATGTCTGTTAAGTGTACAACATTTTGTTGTAATTAAATTGAAAATGTTCTTGGTATATATGAATATAAAAAAGTGACTCTCATAGAAACAAAGAATATGATGCTTTGTAGTATTTGCCTTTTCTCAAATAAACAATATTTCTTTGTGCCTGTAACACTTGGCACACTATACTTTATTTTCAGGTCCAACAGGCATTAAAATACCAATACGTGAAAGTGGATGTTCACAAAAAATGTCAATGGCATGTAGCCCACCTTATAAACGTGTTAGAGCTTTGCGTTTATTTGATTCACCTGCTACGCCAAAAACACTGATGGAGAAAAGTGCAATGCACACTCCATTACCTTCCAAATGCACTAGATTGTTCGCATTAGACAAACCTAGGGCGGTAGCTTCTAGTTACCAAAGTAAGACAGATAGGCCTGCCGCTAATGTCAACCCATTTACTCCAAATGGAATGCTATTGACAGCTAGGAAGCGGACAAGGTCTAAACGTAGTCTGCATGGGTAGGTTACTAATTGTTCAAATATGAAATTCTTTATTATTAGAGTTGGGTTACAAGTATGATTTTTGTGTTGGAAACATATTTATTTGTTGATAAAAGTTTAACGCATTAACTGAAAAGGGAGTGTTACAGTTTTAATATACCAACTAAATCCTGAGAATATTGCAATAGAACTGTGTAATGACTTAGTATTGAGTATGGAGATTGATACTTTGTGAAAATGTATCACTTTCATTTTGTTTAAATTACATTTTGGATTGAGTAATAGTCATACTTATATAAAAACATTAGTCATTGTAGTTATAAAGATTTTATTAAGGACAGTATTTCTTGAAAATCTGTCCACAAAAATTCTGGAAATCCAAACAATCCAAAAGAATTAACAATGCTGTCTGTACACTCATTAAATCTTATATGTCTCCATAATTTCATTTTGATCATTGTATACTCAGTGCAACAATTGCTTACAATAGTTTTTATATGGGAAACATTTCTTTCCTTCAGTTCCCCGGACATTGCAATACCGAAATTCGACCTCCCAGACTCTGAAGACTCAGATAATGAAATAGAACAGCCAACAAAACGCGTGGCACTGCAGGATTCTAATATACCGAGATATCATCAAGAATTTCATGAGTTAGGACTAATCGGAACTGGCGAATTTGGTTCAGTTTATAAATGCATAAATCGATTAGATGGCTGTATTTATGCTATCAAAAAAAGTATTAAGCCCGTTGCTGGAAGTATTAACGAGAAGAACGCGTTAAATGAAGTGTATGCTCATGCAGTACTTGGCAAACATCAACACGTTGTGCGATATTATTCAGCTTGGGCGGAAGACAATCATATGATTATTCAAAACGAATACTGCAACGGGGGGAGCCTGGCAGACGCTATATTCAATTTGCAAAACGAGAAAAAACATTTTTCGGAAGCAGAGTTACGTCAGTTGTTGCTCCACGTTGCAGAAGGCTTGAGATACATCCATAGTATGCAATTGGTGCACATGGACATTAAACCAGGAAATATATTCATCTCCAAAGAAAAGAGATTATTATCTGTAAATTATGACTCTGCCGATGATGGCTTCGACGAAGAAGACACCATTGAGGAAGAAATCACATATAAAATCGGCGATTTAGGTCATGTAACTTCAGTAAATAATCCGCAAGTTGAAGAAGGCGACTGCAGATATCTGCCGACAGAAATCTTACGTGAGGATTTTACTCATTTACCGAAGGCAGATATTTTCGCGTTGGGCTTAACGGTCTATGAAGCTGGTGGTGGTGGTCCATTACCGAAGAATGGCCCGGAATGGCACGATATCAGAAATGGCAATTTAAAGGAGCTGCCACAGTATAGCAGAGATCTTAATGATTTATTGAAGGTAAGCAATATTGTCGACATGATTGAATCTCATACAAGAATTATGTATTTCAGATAGAATGATTTTATGCACGAAACAAAAATCTTTGAAATTTGACAATTTTGTAAGAAGATCTGTTGTCGTTTAACTGTGAATATTTTTCTTTTCCTATAGCTAATGATCCATCCGAATCCCGAAATGAGACCTTCGGCTGTATGCTTGATCCAGCATAGAGTATTGTGCCCATTCGGAAACAAAACGAAAGCCCAACTTAGACGAGAGTTAAACGCTGAAAAGCTAAAAAATGAGATTCTTTTAAAGCAGCTTCAAGATGCTGCAAAATGTTTGAAAACCATTGCGCCAAATGTAGCCGCGTTTAGCAATACGCTTAATTCCGGAGGCTACATGCTGAGGGCAACACCTACGAGAACTTCATCTCGTGTCATAGGCAAAAAGGTCAACCGTAGTAATAGCACTTCGATTTTTTAAATACCCCATTCTTAACTTTGTACTAAAAAATGCGAAGCTAGGTGAAGGTGTTCGGAGAATTGGCAATTCTCCTAAACACCTTGATATTGTGATATCCTATTAACTTTAGTTATAAGTAAATAATCGATAAACGTTAATGCAACAACACCATGTAATAATAGGAGTAAAATTGCATGCAGCTGCGGGGAATCTTCATACGTATGAAAAATAACGTAGTGTTTAAACTGAACAGTCAATTAGCAGTGAATCAATACCTTTTGCATGTATTGGTTTCTTAATGTTTCAAGTAAGAGGAATTATCTCGGGATTATAGTTTAGACTTGTGGCACACATAGAATATCTTTTGCATTTAATGGTAAAATTATTGCTACAAATTTCTCGAAGGACTGTTCAAAATGAACAGATGTGCATGGTAAAGAGTGGAAATTTTACGTTACAAACGTTGCATGTTGTCAAAGGCATTTACTGTGTTAATGATACAGACATCATTAGGACAGTAAATGCTGGACAAAATACCTTTTCCTTCCTTAAAGTCAATCTGATTGCTGTGCTGGATATCATTTTTGCATGGGTTTCTTAAAGTTTTGTCTTTTAAATATATAAAGTTTAATGTTAATGTTCATTTTGAATTTCTAGTTTCATACATGATACGTGCGAAACAAGCTTAATTAAATCTACAAATAGTTGTATGTGTTTCTTATGCATTAAGGCTAAGGCTGTTATGATTGTTTCTTTTACATCCAGTGCAACTCCTTTTAATACATACAAATATGTTCCTGTAATTACTGTTGAATTGCAAATGTATAGAAGTTTCGTCTGTTCGAGATTCTTAGCCCTCAGTCGTTTCTTGCAATGTGGCTCTATCTGTAAAAATGTAGGAAGAAACATAAAATTGATAGTAAATCACACGAGATACTTCTAAGCATCACTTAACACGTAAATTATTTTTTATATGACTTTTGATTGCCTATATTATAAGCATGTCTTGGAGCTGGTATTCGTATTACCATACTCATTGACATTGATGTACATGGAATAAACAGTGGCCTATAAAAGTCTGTTTCTTTAGTGTAATGCAAGCTGCAAATACGGTATTCCGTTCCTTCTCATCAAGGATTCGAAAATTAATAAAAAGTGCGAACATCCACTACGTTATTTTTAAGCGTGGATAATTCTGTATGTACCAAATTCACCGAAGATTCCATAGGCTTGTGCACTTTTGCTTTAATCCCGTACTGGGATGTATTTTTTGCTAGATATTCCCAACAAAAGATGGATAAAAATATGATGCGCCAAGCAGTATACTTTTTACCGTTCTTATTAAAAAATGAAAAAGAACTTGGCGCAATGTCCAGTCTCGTTAGTAAATGTTCAGATACAAAATGTAGACTTCGGAGCAATTTTTATTGCCCTTCGGACCTCCCGTTTATAACGATCAAAAGTATTGGACTACTATATTGAAATAATGTAACGCATTTCCAAATTCATGAAAATACTTAGCTGTATTATTATTTTTTTTATTAATTTGTAATAGTACGAAGTTTGCGGGAACTTTTTTTATCCGTTTACTGAACTAACAGAATATTTTAACTCTTCATAAGTATACTTATTGTACATCCTGAACATACAAATGTACTTTTCGAATATGTACAATATTTGCAGAAGCGAAAATTAGACGAAACATTAGAAGGATGGTACTCATGCGTGACTGCAGGCACAAATCGACACTGTGTATTTAAGCATAGTTGAACAATGTATCAAAGACTATAAATTTTGTAGAAAAAATGAAAAATGCGGGAATGTTTCTTTAAAGCAAAAAAAGAAGGAAAGAAACTGGAAGAGTTTTTGCCAAGAAGGGTGGACCCCGGCTCGTGGCAGTGAGAAATACTGTGGTGATGTGCCACAATGAATGATACTGTTATTTTTTATTGATCTTAATATTATTGTAATTATTATATATTATTAGTCATATTATTCCTATTATTATTATTGCATTGAATAATAATTAACGGATACGTTTGCTTTTATGTCGTAACAAGTAGAGCGAATGGAAATTTTCATTGAGTCCGCTATACAGCCGAGTCGTTAATCAGTATTCATATTTGTTTGTATTTGTCCTTTAACTCTTGCCTGTAATTACATTTGACTCACGCGATTGTATTCTCCCGTTTTCTTGAATGTTACTAGAACTCTGGTAGAGACCATTTCTGCGACACTAGGACAAAAAGATTTTCGAATTCGAAAACCGTATATTACGTGCGCTACGTCGTCGTTTTAAGTTTTCGCGAACCATGTCCAATGTACCGTTTATACTATTTTTTTTTCTTTACTTTCGAAATCAATTACACTACGTTAACATACGTTATATGTATGCATGTAATATATTTTTAAGAACTTACTATCGGTTTCCTTTCAAAGCGCATTGAAAGTGGGTACCATTAAAGCTATTCAACAAGAATTTAGAAAATGTGATTGTGTTTTCCTGGCTCATCGCTTTTATAAGTTTAATAATACCTTCTTTATTCATGATGAATGATCTGAAACTAGGGCAGAAGTGGTAAAATTGTACTGATGTTAGATTTAAATGTCAATTCTAACATGTTCCGCTAAAGTTTAGAATTTGATCTGTAAACGTAGAAATAGACACGTTGCATTTGTTTCTTTATTTATAATTTGTGAAACTATGTTTTTAATGGTTCGAGTATTTTCATGCCATAAGGGATGTTGTGTACAGTATCAGGTTTCAATAATTTCCCGAATTTCGAGGACATACATTCAACTAAAACCAGCTATCGGTAATTTTACTAGGCTGCATCTTTCGATTAGTTATATATACTTGCGCATGCGTAAATTGATCGTTCCCGTAGCTAAAGGATCAGATAAACCACACTGCTCTCACTGGCAAATAAGTCCATCATAATATATTACTTATTCAATCTGCGTTGTACCGTGGGACCTTCCCTTACACAAGTCTGTCACATCTCGACTCGACCGTTGAAATTCTTGAATAAGAATTTGCCGATTTACGGAAGAGAAAGCGCAGTGCTAGTGCTGTTCGTATGGCTCGGTCCATTCAAATTACACCAGCAGTGGACTGACTTCGCATATTAAACGGTGCAAACGACAAACGGAATGGTTTTAAATATGCTTGACTCGAATTAGTACTTTTATTTACGTATGTCACGTTATGATATTACTCACACATGCGAAACAACTTCCCCTCTCAGCGCATTAAAAAAATCTGTTATGAACCAGAAATAACATATCACACAACTACTACAGGGTTTAAAGGTAGTTTCACGTCACGCTTTCCTGCCAATACATTTTTTACCACTCTTTTAGCATATTTTTAGAAATGTACTTCTAGCCCGAAGGATTTATTTCTGTAGAAAGTCGGATCAATAAAACCTTTCCATCATGTACAGCATCGTTTGTTTTTGGATGAAAACCTTCTACAAATGCACTCGTTTCCATCAATTATTTCTATTTACTTTATCGATAAGTATTTCAAAATATAATGCAATTAGACATGCTTGCTTTAGGTCTTTACACATGTGGTAGTAACCACGATAATGTAGAATTAGTAAACAAGCGTTTACAATCTTTACTACTTGAGTCCTTCAATATCTTCTAATTGTTATATGCCTTAAACATTTTTCTGTAAACTTAACTGACGTATGTTAGTCCTTAAGACATATTATCTTTGTTCAAGAAATGATGAATTTACAAATTTTTCGACTTGTGCAGCACATGAAAAAACATTTTATGTGCGTAATAATGAAACAAGGAATACATTAGTATTAATCATTATTTTGATCTTGCATGAGCCCAAAATTATTCTTATAATCACAATGGATAGTTATATATTACGAGAATCATTTTCTCAATAATAAAAAATGAAGGTATTTGTAATGGCTTATTCTTAGATATAGAATACTTTGCATTTTCCACTTGAAAACGTCTTATTTTACTTCTAATAAAATGCTTTCTGGCAAATATCAACATTAATATAGTATCAGTTATGTTAAATACGCAAAATTATAGTGCTTCATCATTTTTTCGATACTGCATCGATCGATCTATACTTTCTATAATCCAGTTGTTATGCATTTAAAAATCATGTAAGTACCATCGAAGCATCATAAGAATGAAAAATTTGCGTTCATTTGCGTATTATCGAAGTACGAGACTGAATATTTCAGGAATACCGTGTGCAATGTCCGTAGACATAGAACACAGAAGGATAACGGTGCAACGGCCAAGAAAAAAATTCGATCTCATCTATCGATATGGATTTTTCCTATTAATGCTTCTTTGTATGACATTGGCTTCGATCCAGCCGAGCTTAGGTGGAATTAAAGGTGGGATTTTTACCCGTATAACACTGTATAGCCCAAAAATATATCGTATTTCTGATGCGGACGACACAGGTATCGTGAATGGAAATTTCGTCATTTGGTATGTCGCCGTACCCTTAACGTATTTCGAAGCGGGATTATCATGCAGCCCTAAAGCACTCTATACGGCACTAAGAGACGGCTACGTTCTCTCCTTTGTAATGGTTTTTATGTACATTTTAATGCCATTCCTGGCAAGACTTGGAACATGCCTACTAACGTACGCAAAAGTCAATGTATGGTTGCTCAAAGGAATGGAGGTAAATAGTTATAATGACGTGATAGTAAGTAAAAAGTGTGAGAGTTTATCTGATTTCAAAAAAAATGAAAATTTGAATATTCTTTTCTTTGATTTCTGAAATCTGATCAACCGAAGTCATGTAGAAATTTAAAGTTGAAAGCTTCAAAATGTTATAATAATCTGCTCTAGGATTATAAAAAAGAAGAGTGCATACAAACTGACTTATATTTTTATATTTTAGGTATTATACTGTATGCCTCCACCATTCAGTACGAGTCTTGTGCTGAGTAGATTAGCGCAAGCTGATTTACCTACAAGCGTGATAACTACATTGGTATCACATTTTGGGGGGCTCTTTCTATCACCCGTTTTACTCTATTTTATGGTAAAATAATGTCAAGATACTACTTAGAATTAACTAATGATTTAATAGTGCCTACATCTTACTATTCGCATTCATTGCAACCACATTTTTTTCGAAATATGTTATAAACATCTTAATGCAGTTCGGATTAATATAGGTGACCCTTGAATAATATGGATGATGGGTTGTATAGAAATACTGCGTTGTAGGAATTGTATTATACCACACTCGGACCTCGTACAAAATATGGGATACGTTCCTAATTATAAAACAAGTTAAATAAAAATTACAACGTTGTGAGCAAAATTATTTTTATTGAAATTTAAAAAAATGAACATTGGGCCGCCAGGTTTCACTGTTTGGTTTAGAAAATTTGTTATTGTAAATTAATTTAAAAAATAACACGGGAACACTGTACATGTCGAAAAGTTGCTATCAAATTGGAATTAACGCGACGGATATGCGTTATATGAGTGCCACGTTATACAAAGATTACCGATATACCGATGTTATTATTTTTATAGTTTTACCTATTTTCTTGCGCTAAGCTTGTAGAACTTTAAAGAATTATTCTCTTTGCATCACTTATGTCTAGTTTATTATCAATTAATTAAATTAAGAACAATTATCTTGCTGATCTGCATTTCTAAAAAAATACAAAATATTAATACAGATATAAAAAAATGGTTAGAGTAATTGACGCGAATAAAGTCTTGAACAAGGACTTGAACAAATACTCATTCTACTACTTAACGAATTTGATTAGTTAGATTATATATGTGTTTAATATCATAAAATTACATTATTTGAAGCAGTTAATAATTTCTTATTTTCTTTTTCAATGACCTTTACAATTTGAGAATAAATACGTTTAAATGCACTTTTGCGAATGGAATTTAGAAAGGCAGCTAATTTCAATTATCACTCTATTAAATCAGTTGTTGCAAATGAGTTTTTGCATTAACCAAAACTTATATAATCCGAATAACGCACAATTAAGACCGGATAAACGAGTTTGTATTCTACTTCTGTTTCATATAAAAAAAACGAAATATCGATAAAAAAAATACACACACAATACGTACAGTTTACAGATTTTTTGCTGTTTAAACTATTTTTGAAACTGTCAATCATAAATTGTATTAAAGCGTGAAGGAAAAATTGTAAAAAAATTCTAAAGTGGCAATTGTAAACTACATAAAAATATTGAAATTGTCCGTAATTGTATGTATAATATTTTCATAAGTAGGTGTAAATTCAATTGTAGATAAATTGTAAATAAAATGGATGTATTCTATCGGAATGCAGCTAGGAACGTCTACACCACCGCTTGTCGGCGTGAATATCCGTGAAATAATCTACAGTACTGTCATTCCGCTGGCCGTTGGTGTCGGCCTGCAAACTTCCGTAATTAATTGCGACGCGTATCCTGAATTCAATCGTAAAACAAAATGGTTTTCCGAAGGGATGCTATTGATTACGGCCTACCACTGGTTCTGTGATGCTGTATCTGCCGATGCTTCCTTTTTACAAGCCATGGATATTCTTCTCTGCGTGCTTATCGGTCTGTATGAAATGCTTTACGGTAATGTATTACAGATATGAACATTTTCTTACTCGACTTTTCGTTTGACGGCAATTTGTTTTTATGAGAATTGCTGTTTTTATTTTTTTAATGAAAAGAAACGAAGATAATTCTCCCCACTAATTCTGTAAAACTGTTGTATTGAAAAATTTATAGAGATGTATAATTGCGTGATGTCAGTTTGATAGTACTAATTAAAGAATAATTAAATTGTGTCTATGTAGGGAGTAATTTCATTAAAATGACAGCATTTTAGCATTTTGCCGTTATTTTGTTATCTTTCTATCCTTTCAATATAATAATTAGAATCATTTAAATTACCATTCATATTGATAAATATTCATTATCTTAATTCTAAGACTGATAATCAAATTATTTAGTAAGTAACTGTATCAATTATGCTAATATTAATTGAATGCAGAGCAGACCGCTTCTTGTAACGGCCTATTAATAACATTAAATGTGTAGTACAATCTTAAAGAATTACTTGCCATTATAGGCCATTAATACTTGTCACGAGAGATCGATAATTTCATGATGTCTTTAATAGGCTCAAGATGAGTAACGGATGCTTTCGTAGATAATGTGTAAATATTTTCTCGTGATATCTGTTGAAGCCTGCATTGGACAACTGGCGATGAGCTGTCTTTGCTGGATTTTATGCTCCCGCTGGTTATCACGCAGTACTCTCCTGGCTGCGTTATTTACAAGCACTCACAAATCCGTCGGCCTTGGTGGCTGGATTTTACGGGGTGCATATCACGGTTCGGCACACGGCCCAGCAATCAATTTACCGTTGTCCATTCTACCAGTCGCCCAGTTATTACTGGGCAGCTTAATGGCCAGCTGGCTAGCACCGTGATGTACTTCTATAGACTCACGTTTCCATTGTTTCTCAAGACTGTAGTTGATAAAACATTTTCGAAACGGAAATTGGTTTAGAGGAAGAACGAAAATCTAGCGATAGCGTAAAAGTATTGACCAAACACAGAAGTAAAGAAAATTAAATTTAGAGTTTCGCTTGGTTTATTGAACATCCAGTTGTTAGGTAAAAATAATCATTTTTTTCCAATGATCTACCGAAAAATTTTAATCAAGTAATCGGAAGCCTTTACAGAGTACTATATTTAGAAACAAAAATTTCATAATCGAAGCATTTGTGTAAAAAGGGTATGTTTTTTAAGGTCAATTTTACTATTGATAACTACGAAGGAAATCCTTTTCATTAATACTTTTTATCTCATTCAATTGTTTCGATGTATGATAACGGCCAATGCACATGTTATACAGATGTAAGATTTTGTTATTTTTTACGTTAGAATTATGTATTTTACTGCGGCAGCACAGTTGCCTTAATAGTCTACGGGCGTAAGTTCCATTTTAAGGAACTCTTAGTATTTTTGACATAGGCAAGAAAATAGTGATATTGTTAGGCATTTATCAGCGGTAAATAAAATGTTAAAGACCGCCTACGTCCGGTGCATGCATTCGCATTGGGTAGGATCTTACTCAAGAGTATTTCCAAAATGTATCAAACGATTTTATTTATACGTGTAACGCAATGCCAAAGGCGTTCAAACATAGTTTGCGATTTCTTTGTTCTCATATGAATTTGCGCATATGTTGGTACACGCATTAACATCATCCGTTTTCACCATTTAAATCCAAGATAACTTTACTTACCTTTAAGCTAATCTGAATGTTTTGCAATGCAATTGCTTATATGTTATATTTTTCTGATAAATATTAAAACAAGTATGTGCAAACAATATGCGAAGAATATCTCTTGTTATCGCACATCAACTTAATGAAATCTCGTTCGTCAGTTAGGAAATAATTGAAAATCACTGCTTCGTACTGTACAGCGTACATCATTACAGGAACGATATTTTTAAATAGTACATCGAGGTGAAAGTAAAAAATTAATTACACTACAATTAAGCGTCATACGCCATTATCTTAATCGACGAATTATACAATAAACCTATTTATATTATACAAGTTATAAATATAGTTCCTTCGTTCTTTTTCATCAATAGTAAAACCTCTGAAATTACAAGCCTTCTATTTAATCTAAAAGTTTGACTGAAAGGTGTCTTACTTAGGTGGAATTAACATAACGAGACACGAGTTGTTTCTTCTACACACGAGAATATAATAACGAAGACTCGAATAGAGTCATAATAAGGAGGTATTCCCATACAAAACATAGTCATTTTATTCTACAAATAATGGGATCAATCTGGTTAGCCGCTTTTCTGGGAAATTGATTATCGATTTTCCATATTTGCAAAATGTGCGAACGCAAGTGCGCTGCCTGATACGATATGGAAACGTACTGTTCTGCGTCTAATTAATAATATCAACAAGTAGCTTAACACTCATGATAACATTGACGACCTCATGATCTGATTTTTTCTTTGAAATAATGGCATCTGGTACGACGAGTAACGGTGGAAGGATCGCGTATTTTACCCACAAACAACGATTTGCGAGATGGACGCCGTACTCGTCGCAGCTGCTAGCGAATTTTCGTCATGATCCGTCCTGACGCTGCTATCGCCGCCAACTGCGCGGCTCTCCATCTTCGTCCTCCTCCTCCTCGTTTTCCTCCAATAACAATGCCTCTGTATTACCCTGAAAATTGTGAGAAATGAATACAACTCAAGTCGAATAGAAACCATAGGCAGACAGATTAATACCTCATTCAAATTTAATTTTCGGTAATTCCCTCTATTAAAATTTCACGTTGTCGATTCACTAGTAATTAAAATTGATATTTTGTGGTGTAACATAAATATTTATTTTTTTTTTGTTCATCGAATATTAACAATATGAACCTATCAGTGGATGTAAATTGACCCGTTGATAAAATTACATACACGTGATGTTACTAAATTTCCGTTAAGCATGTCGTTTTGGTAAGTTTCTGCGGGGATCTAGAGGATGGACTAAGAAAGTGAATAAATATTCCTATGAACTTGGTTTCTTACTTCCAAATCGACCTCTTCGTCGGTTGTGGTCGGTGCCTGCTCCGACCGAGCGGAAAGCTGTGTGGCTGTGTTGGAGTTATTGCCAGTTCCACCGCGATGCAAATGATGGCCAGATACCCATGTTATCGATAGCAGCCTGTCTTGAAACGAGCGACCCTTCAACAACGCCACCTCTGCTTCTTTTCGAGACTTGAAGTTGATGACGATGGAAGGTGTCGCATCATCCACAATTTGATTGACTATTTCTCCGAATTGCTAAACATATAAACATGTAGTATAAGGTTCGATAGATATAATGAACATAGTAATTCTGTATTTCAAGAAATCTGGAAAGTACGAAAAAGCAGAGAATGTTACTCACTTGGAAATGCGCTAATACTTCGGTTTTTTCTTCGGTTTCGTAACCAGAGACTAGAAGGCTCGTAGGCCTATGGTCGACCGAAACGTGGGCAAAAGTTCCTCTACCACGGCCCCTGTATGACAAAGGGTGACCACCTCGCATGACACGGCTGGGTCTCGGGCTTCTGCCAACCGCAGGGGTTGCGTTCAATCCCAATGCAGCGGCTTGGGCCCGAAGCTCGTTTAATCGCTTCTGCAGTTCCCCGGCATCCTGACCCTCCTGTTGTGCCGTCATCAAATCTAGCTCCGCGTCAAGTATCTCCTTTTGAGTTTGCTCACGGGATTTCGCTTGTGACTTAGTGCCTCCAATTTGTCCATTCACTGAGAGATCCTTTCGCAGATTATCGATGGACTGTTGCATAGTTTTAATGGTCTCCATAATTGCGTCCTTTTGATCTGGATTTTTCTCGACCATATCGATAAGCGTGCGGATTTCAACGAGGTGTTTGTCGAGCAATTCTTGTTTTCTCTTGCGCAGGTCTGCCGTTAATTTCATTGCCTCTTTACGCTTCTCCTCTTGTTTTTTCTTTAACGTTTCTTTAGCTGCTAAAATCTCTTGTGTCTTCTTAATTGCAAGCACTTTGTCTTCCCGTGTGGGCACTACAGCCGGTTTAGGTGAGGTGGGATCAACATTCGGAGTAACTTGTTCGTCTGTTGATCGACGAGTAGGTACATACTCGTTCTCATCTGTTTTCGACTGTACGTTTACTGTCGCGCCTAATCTTTCTTTTACAGAAGGACGACATCCTGAAGAGAGAAAATGAAATCATGTTATGAAACAGAATGGGTAATTAACATTACAGCCCCGCCATTCATGTCCCCTACTACTCATGTATGCCCAGTTTACCCGCGTGCAAATATCAGCAGGTGAAATATTATTTACTTTCTGAAGCTAGTCAATTACAATCGTAATATTGTTGACTTACCCGGAGGAACATTTTCAATTGCTCCGCCAGCTGCGTTATTATTGACAGTGTTGTGCCAGAAGACTTTGATAAACCTATTATTCAACACAGCCTCTGTACTCCTGTAAGCCGCTTTTGCCTCTGCTGGTAACTGGAAGGTGACTAATGCTGCCTCGGGATCACCACCGAAGTTCACTTGGATATTTACAATTTTGCCGAATTTTGAGAAATGGTTGTTCAGTTGAGTTATGTTGTTCAAACTTCGCGGAACTTTCTTTAGCTCGAGAGAACAATTGGCGGGGTTATGGACCGCTCGTTGCTTTGGTCCGAGACGATTGAAGTCGAATGCTTGCTTCCGCTTCAGCGGGTTGGCAGGCGGGTGAGATACCTCCGACGAATTGGTGTGCGGGATCACCGGCACACTGATTAGTTCTCGTTGTCCCCTGCCGTACATTCCTGGAGCAGGCTGTTGGTGTCTTCCCCATGACATGCGTGGTTCCATGCTCGGCGCGTCTGGATTGTATTCTGCAAAAGCATCTAATACATACCGCTTGTTATGCTTTGTCAAATTTCGTTGAAGGCCACTACTTTATTTATTAATAAACTTTATAGGTAACGACATGCAAATTGTTTTATTTAATCTCTTTATACAAATAATTTTTGTCGGCGGGAAGAACTTACCCATATTAGAATGGTGCTGGTTCCTTAAATGAGGCGGCGGTAAACTCGCGAGGGGTAGATGAGGTGGAGGTGCGTTTCCATTTGGACCACCGGGAGGTTCTGGTACAGGTGGAACAGGCACTGTACTCGGAGCTTGACCAGCATGTGGACCAAAAGTTAAAACACGACTGAGGGCAACATCTTCGAGTACAACTGGATCAGTACCATGGTCATACGGGCAAAGGTCTCCTCTCATGCAGTAACCTTTTTCTATAAAATTTAAATAACCGCGTATTCTTCAATTAAAAATCAAATCTATACTTATAACTACTTCGTTATGCGTTATACCTATAAGTTAAATGAAATAATAAGATTTGAGTTGATGAATAGATTAGATAGATTGCTGAGGAAAAGTCTCACCATCGAAATCCCTGCAGCGTCTTTTCGGTTGAAACGGAACCGATTGGTTATTCGGAATATTCGAAGCGACCGCAACGACGCTCTGAATAGACTGACTAGTAGTAGATAGTCTCATGTCTACGTCTCCGTGATTGCTATCCTGGGTGGGTGTACCACCTCCTGGGCTTGTGCCGATGCGATCTGTCCTACCTATTTCCATTCTCTCGGAACGATCGATCTTCTTACGCTCAATTGACCGTGATCGTGATCTCGATCTTAATGGTGTCGGTGATCTGTTCCTGAAACGTGCTCGATGATCACGATTCTCAGGACCATCGCGTATTCTCGGACGAATCGGTGATGTACTACGGCTTCTCGTTCGTCTATAAATATAAGCAAAACAAACAAGTCATCATCCATATTACACTTGAATGAAGTTCTGAATGATCTGTAAATATGATATTGTTATTATGATTTCTGAATACAATGGTTATGTGAATCTTGACGAGGCGGCATTGTATATTTTTTTCTCAATAATAACTCATAGTTTATTTGTCAAAATAAAGATAAGTAGACTGTTCAGTCTATTGTTCTACCTATTTCAATAAAGGTGCAAAAGCTGAGACGGTTCATTAAGAAAAACCTAATTAAAGGAATAGAGAAATAGCTTTGAAGAGAATACAACTACCCTGCTACTATTATATCTTACAAACTAACCTTTTATCGTGCCGCCTACTACTCATAGGCGGAGATTCGTTTCTCCAGGGCCTACTTCTATCGCGTTCTCTATCACGACGTATATGCTCCCTGCTTCTAGATCTACGTCTGTCCCTTTCCCAAGAGCGCGAACGTGATCTTGTTCTAGATCTCATTCGACCACTCCTGCATCAGAAAAGTACAACAATAGTATCACTTTTATAATATCCATACTTTAAGACTACTTTGTAAAGTTACAACTACTTAGAATCTAATCATGTATGTTTTTTTTAAGTGTAAAAATATATCTAACTACATACATCAAAGTCATAAGTAACTTTACCCTATGCCCAGGGAAAGCAAGTTTCACGTTCATATGTGTGCATGATATTATTTTAAAAAACTGCCGTCTTTGTGAAAATCGTCTGCATGAAATTTAAATGCTTATTTCCGTGAAAATCGTACTTACCGACTTCTGGAACGCTTTTCTTTTTCTTTATCTATCTTCTCAGGATCAGACTTCCTGGCTTCGCGCTTTCCGATCGTCGCCGGTGCTGATCCATTTATTTGAACAGAGGCAACAGTGTTTCCTACAGCCGGAGCAGGAACATTCGGAATAAGGGTTTCACTCATCTTTTCCGGTGGTGCTACGGGAGGTGGAGGTGGATTTACACCAGGCGGAGTCCCACCACCATCCGGATCTCCTTTCGCAGGGGGAAGTGTATACTCCTGTGTCTCCAAAGTTTTGAAGAGAAGTTCCACAAAATTCTTGGTTTCTGAAATAAAGCACAGCAATTATACATTGTACCTGAATTGTTACCTATAAGTATGAAGATCTTTATCTCAAATTCTTCTTACGAACATTTACATGGTTTTTATGATACTATACATGAATAAGATCACAAATTTTATATAACTATACTCTCAAAGTTTACATAGCAAATATGGAAACTGTTAGGTAAAGTATATAATGTACCGATAACCATGAACTTACCTTGCTGTAAAAATACATCAAGCTGCTCAACCATGCCACCACGTAGTTCTTCCAAAGTTTTATCCTTTTTCACTAAGGCATACACATATTTGGCCAATGCTGCAGGATCTGCATCGCACCTGTGAAATGTTCATTATGTTTTATTATATATTTTATATATGAATTGCATGGCTTGATGTATATTACATGGTCAAAGTAAATGGTCTATTTATGTATGTATATACGTATGTAGGCATCTGTTGAACAAAACGTGTTAAATACTAAACAATGGTGATGCTTAACTAACTTCTATATTCCAATGATACCCATAGGGTCAAAGGAAGTAACCATTAGTGAATTATGATTGCAATGCTTTCAGTGCATAACTGCTGATATTTTAAAGATTTACAAAAACAATGACAATCTATCCTTGTTTTAAAAAGTAAGGTTAATAATTCAAATGACAAGTGGTATTCTTGAAACAAGCCTTGAGCAGATATGTTATTACCTCAATGTAAATTACCTTACTATACAAGAATTATTCAGAAAGGACTAAACCACATATCTGTGGGAAACCAATAAATTATAACCTGTCGTTTACTAAACCAACAAATATGAAATTCCGATAATTTTTCTATACCAAGAGAAAAAATGTTTGGCATTAGCATAGTTTAGTATCACATAAAATGAAGATATAAGCCATTTTAAGTTGCATCTAGAAGGTTATAATTTTTCGGAGCAGAATCACATTGAAATGAAAGTGGTAAAATCTAATTTTTATATATTGTATTATGTTAGTTGAAATTTGTACTACAAACTATAAGTTGGATTAGTTATTAATTTAGAATTATACTTAAACCAAAACACCTAATGTACTTTATTAATGAAGAAAATTTCAGATAATAGTGATTACACCAAAACTAGATACATGAACCTATTGGTGCAAGGGAAATTGCTACTCCATTTTGATTTATTTAAATTATTGTAACCATTGAAATAATAATAAGTAATCGAAAAAAAGCAATGAGTAATGAAATAAAATAAACTATCCTTAATTATTGATAACATTAACATCAAATAAAATCGCTTTAATATCATAAACTTATTTAGAAAAAACAAATGTGTAATCTTACTACGTGATCGGGGTTAATCTAAGATATCGACTGTCACGATTAGGAATTTGAAATTTGTTTTTCCTTATAAAGCAAAATGTACGGTAGCCAACTAATCGTAGGAGCATGTGATTCCGATATTAGATGCCTTGGTGGCACGGAGCGCAGCGTATTTCTATTCGGTAGAGGAATGGATAAAATAGGAGCGAACGCTCCAGGGGGCAAAAAGATGGTCATCCAGTAGTGTTCGTGGAAACACATGTAAATATCGTTAGCCCAGGAAGCTAGTAAAGCACAGCACATGTACGGCCATTTACGATATGAAAAGCATAGACACATACAGGTAAAAGCACAATCGGGCAAGCTGGCCTACTTACAATGGTTCCAAAACAGCGGTTAGCCACGCCTTAAATTGATCTGGGTTTTCTATTATCATTTTCACTGGATCGCCGATGAAAAACACATGAAAATATGCAAGGGCACAATGTTAATTACACAATTTCTGGGCGGGAATATGTACTCTCCTAAGTAAAGACGGTCGCCATTCTGAAATCTCACTGGGATCTCACTTCAATGCATACAGCGTTTACGTAGAGGCCAGGTCGAACCAACAATCTGACGCATCGAAACGCTTCTAGAAAATGTCGCGAGAGTCGCTACGACCGATAAACCAACTGTGACAAATTTCAGCTAATCCCATTAGGAGCTTGTTTTTATAAGCAAACAGTATTATTTTATCACTATTTCGTAATATTTGGCAAAACTATTGCCTTCATTTCCCACTGATTTCTACAAGTTCGTCACTGTTGCATTATTATCGGAGCATTCAAATATGTGTATATATGCATCAGATGGATTTATATATACATTTATGTATGCACATATACGATGCACTGACAAAATTCCTCACACACTCACAGGGCATCTTTCCGTGGTCTATATATATATCACGCTCATTTGGCGCGCGAGTTAATTTTGAATAACGATATTATCAGATTAGTCGACCATATTCATAATTGACATATTAATTTTGTATGATATTAGTAATAATCTGCACTTACGCATATAGGTATATCAAGTATCGCAAATAAATATGCATAGATAATGGATAATTGTAAAACTTTAATGGTGCTCTGACAGTATCTGGTGATATCACATTACAAAGGTTACAAACTCATCGAAACACTTCGTCGGAACATCTCTCTACAACTATAGTTCATGATTTATGTCATCTCTAATATTATAATTACATGTCTTTAAATGACCCGCGTTTGGAAACCGGCATGAACGTCTGATTACACGGCGTAGAACGTAAACAGCGTCGCATGGATTAGTACGTTTATCATGCTAATTGTGCTCACGCTTTTTATTGATATAATGAGCACATGGAAATTAGTACAACGACGGTGTTACGATCTCCTCTCCTACAAATACTCATTACTCGTCATTTTGATAGCATTTACCTGTATATTTATTGGGATTATACATTTCGGAGAGGTTAGAATAAATATTACCCTACAATTCTTCAGATTTTTTATTATTTCAATTGCAATTCATATAAAGATGAAAGTACCACTAACAATATACTATAAAAGAATGTACAGTAACGCAAATGTATAAGATTGGCCTATTGCATTAATTTCTTCATTTTACTATTATTATTATTAAATTATTATTGAAATAAAAACTATTTTGCATTGACAAATGTGTATATTCTTACTGCTTAGAATAACGGAAATATAAGTTTTATTTATTGTATTTCTCTTAAAATATTTACCATAAATTATTAAATACATTACTACATAATAATGAATATTCTTTAAGATATCCAACATATATTTTTTAAATAGGTATGGCTGGCATGGAGCAAAGAAAAATACGAGGCTGTGTTTCATTCTTTCAATGACAACATATTGGGAGTGTCTTTTCAAAAGAAATTATGTCAACATGTTCCTATAGATGTTGTATATACTTGGGTAAATGGTTCAGACCCAACATTTATCCAAAATCTTCAAAGGCATGTTCCCATCACAGATATAAATACAGCTGCATCAAGATTCAGTGACAAAGATGAATTGCGATATTCATTACGTTCATTAGAAATGTATGCACCTTGGGTCAGGCATGTTTATATTGTCACAAATGGGCAAATACCCAGTTGGTTGGATATGGATAATCCACGAATGACACTTGTCACTCACGAGGATATTTTCCCTGATAAAAATGATTTACCAACATTTTCTAGTCCTGCTATTGAAAGTCATATACATAGGTATTTTAGTTTCTTGCATTGAGCATAAATGTATATTATCTATTCATTTTAATATAGTTGTCTTTTAATATAGTTAATGTGAAATATAGTAATGTGATAACTAAAAACTTTACAGAATAGCTGGTCTTTCTGATAAGTTCTTGTACTTCAATGATGATGTAATGCTAGGTAGTGAAGTATGGCCGGAAGACTTTATAACACAAGCAGGTGGTCAGAAAGTATATGTTGCATGGTGGGTTCCAGATTGTTCCGAAGTCTGCCCTTGGGCTTGGGTAGGAGATGGATCTTGTGACCCTGCTTGTAATACAACAGTATGTGAATTTGATGGTAATGCTTGTTCCTTTATATAATAATAAACTTCATTTAGTCAACTAACAATCAGTGCTGTTTTCATAATACTTCAAAATCTTAATCTTATAAGATCAATAGTTATACACTAAATATATATAAATGTTTTTACTGTGTTATTGATTAACAGGTGGTGACTGCAATGTTACACCTATACCAACTGATAGTGATGCATTTGTAGATGATGGTGATTACCCATATAAGTACTTACAGGATGTTCATGAACATTCTCAAAATACTGAAAAGTTGTCAGATCTATCAAAGAATGGAAATAATTCAGAAACATTTGGAACATTACACTCTTACAGACAAAAATTACAAAAAGACAACATAAATCCTGCCATCCTAAGAAAAGATATTGGTGTGATTACAAATGAAACTGAACACCACGTAGATTCTTGGCATCATACGAGAAACCAACGCGGTCTAATATCTATTACTGTGCCCGATAATACTGAAAATATAGATCGAACCGCAGAAAAGGAACGTCTAAAAAGTTATCTTAATGACGATCTTATTAACCTAGTGCGCATAAACAGTTCTGTCAAATTGAATCAGTTTAAATATCCGGGACACTGGAAAAATAGACCACGGCAATTGGATACGTATGCTGAATCTCTGTTATATGTAAATAGAGTTTATAATGTTGCTTATGGCTTAGAAAGGAGACGGGTACCAGCCCATATGCCTCACTTAATAGACAAATGGATCGTAAATGATATGCAGAAACGATTTGAAGCAGAATTTAGGAAAACATCTAGTCACAAAGTACGGGACTCCGAAGATATGCAGTTCGCATTCTCGTATTTCTATTTCTTAACTAGCGAAAAGCGCTTGGTTACCGTTGACGAGATATTCGACATGTTCGACACTGATCATTCTCGGTAAACATCACTGACTAACGTGTTAAATTCACTGGATTGTTCAGAAAGTCTCTATGTTCTAAATCTTGTGGTAGTAGATTTTTCTGTTTTGCACTTGTATTGTGCACTTTGCATAATTATATTGCATTTATATTGCAATTACTTTAATTGCATCTGTTGGAGAAATTAGAATTGTTTTTTCTGGTTTCTTAATTATGTTTGGAACAGAGTTGTGTTTATCTATACAATTTCGCACAATTTTACGATACAAAGAAACATAACGGCAACAATTTACATGTCCATACTTTCCACATGTAACTTTTTTTACATTTCCAGTACTTGGTCAGATAGAGAAATTCGAACTTTATTGACAAGACTGTACCCATTACCATTAGACTATGCTTTGGTAGTGGAATTTGAGAGTGCCATAACAAATTGTTCACAAATCATACAACTTCCTGATCCACCAAATCCACCTTCTGGGGAACGATATTTAGATTCTACGCTTGTAAGCACTTTTTCTCGTAATTCGATTGAGCCCTCTATTTAAGTTTATAATGTACAAAATTACTTGGTTTTTAGCCAGTTGTTTCCAAACAGTTAATATTACACTGTGAACCAATTGCTAAAAAAATAGAAGCTAAATTTGGTGAATGCAAACGATACAAGCACGAAATAATAAGAGCTGGAAAGAACGAAATATTCAAAATGTTAACAAGTAACGTTTCCATGACAGTACAACTTCTTGATGAAATTCGCCGAAGTCCGAGGTAAGTCATTAAATGCTTATAGTCTAATGTGTAAAACTAATGAAAGTATAACAATTTCTCCAAAAGAACAAAGAACGAATACATTTTCTTGACAATATGGTTAGCATTAAATAATTTTTGTGTACTGCAAATATTTAACTTTTTATTGGTGTATAACAATTCGATAATTAAAAATTTAACCGATTTCATTTACAGGAAATTCATATGTTTAAATGATGATATGGATCCTCTTCGCCAGTCCGAAAACGAGATCGTTCGAGCATTACTGAGTGATTTTTACCGGTCGCTTTACCCTCTCAGAAGTACTTTTGAATTGCCTAGTCAATATCGCAATCGATTTTCTCACCGTGATGAGCTTTTCGAATGGCGAGCAAATCGAACAAAAGTGAGAAATTTACTTTTAGGACTTGTTAGTTTATTACTCGTTATGACACTTTATCACTTATTTCATCAACACACAAGAAGACTGTTCAGAATTCGGACTTTACCCGCGCTCCTCTTTTAACAATTCAGAATTCTACGAAATTAGTAATATCAGCGTAATAATTCCTCAAATACTCTACAACTTTTGGGATAAAGTATAACATAATGGCAATTTATTAAAAACGAGGATGCACAATTATTGAATGAACTGAATAACCATATTATTTAAAAAAAAAATTTCATACTAAAAAATACTTTTCCAAAACGGTTATGGACATTATTTCTGTGATACAAAAAGGGGAAAAAACTGTTGACGTGTAAATAGATTTCCTTAAAGGATATAAGTAACGGCCGATTAAGGTATGAAAAATTCTTTGTTACATGTAATATCTTTATCTTTAATATAACTATGGACAGATCGGTACTGTACAAATATTTGATTGCAATACGATAAATATTGATAGAGGCAATAATATGCAGATCACGCATTTTTGATCTTCATGTTGTAAACTTTTTCCTTAGATATAAGAAATGGTGAGTGGATTATACGTACAATATTCCTTGTTTGCTCACGTATCTGATACTTAAACCATATTTGTGATCATGCTACTAATGTCTTTCTAAATAATTTGATCAAATTATGGAAACATATTTTGCCCCTGTTCAGAGTAAGATATAAACATAGATCTGGATATGTCACCATTTTAGATGGAGAAAAATCTCGAAAGAATACAGTATATAGGGTGTAACATAATATATGAGACCCGATTTAGAAGTGGATTCAGCACTTAAAAATAATACAATACATTCATATAAAAACGTGACCGAATTGGCATAGTTTCTAGCTATTTTTGTCTTCCAATTTATATTCACGGAGTTTGCTTAAAATGTCTACTAGCATATTCATGCAATCCTGTAAGCATCAATCATTCATGCAATTCTGTTATCACTGACTTTTCTTTTCAAAGAGTTCGGATATTATTCAGATTTCCTGGAAACCTCGTTGAATACATTGACGGAGTTGATACACCAAATGGAATCAATTATACTAGCGCAGTTTGTCAGAAAAATGTATTAATTGCTAAATTGATGAATTACTGCATCCCTGAAGTGGGTCCCATATATCTTGCGACACTCAGTGCTTTTGCGATCTATAAAACGTTTACTCCATGATTTATTTTTATTAAAGTTTAATATTATTTATAAGGCCACAAGACTTTTGATCGGTATGTGATTTCATATTATGTACAATAAACATTTATTTCGTGATCTTTTTTTACTTCTATTATATATTATGTTTCAATATCTTTTACATATAGTGTTTCTGATAATTATGATTTATGTTTGTAAGGCATATGATTTGTTTTAAATATACATTAGGTTCTTTATGTAAATGAATATTTAACCATTAAAGATGTATGTTTCAACCTATTAAATATGTGTGTATACCGTATATTCTTAATGATGAATTTATTAACGATAGATCGATCTGTAATTAATTAATAATACGAAAATTACGATTCTAATTATTCATAATAATGTTTATAGAGAAATTTAATAACTATATGATTGTCACGTAAATGTAACATCTACACATATAAGTGTACATAATACACTTTAGTGGTTACAAGTTATACTGGTAAACTGTACATACAAATTGTACAGCAACAAACTTTTCTATGTTATCTATAACTCTTTACTAATTTCCTTCATACATGTGTAGACATATATGACAACAGAATAACATTGATAAAATTCTAATAGTCTGTTTATTCTCTTTCTATCCCGTATATGTGACAAAAATCTTGCAAATAAGTATATTCTTTTTAAAAAGGTGATTAACACTTATACAAAATTAGTGGGCACCTTTTTTTGAAAATGTATAACTTTGCCAATCAGTTAACTGATTGTGAGTGAAGATATCATTTATGTTAAAAAAGAATTCCGTCAACTTTTGGTCAACATGGTCTAGTAGATATACTAATTTTTGTCAGCATTGTATTCACGTCTTTATCAAGATATCGTCATTTGCCGTGGATTTAGGGGTGGGCATTGGAAATGTCGCAAATTTCGTGGGCCCACCATATCTTCTTGGCATCTTGCACATTCGGCTATCCATACTGCCACTGTTGCAACTTCTTCAGCAGATACTCGTGGACCTATACCTGTAAATACATTAAAAACTATAATCTTATGAATATCACTGATGAATTTTTATTGCATATTTTATGCCTATTGGCAGCCTACTAATAATAAATAATATTTATATTAAAGTCGGTTAGTACTGATTAATATATTGTTTAAATAACGTTTAACGTGATTTTGCAAGGAGATGTTAAATGACCTGAAATATGTTGATTTTTTAAATAACACAACCAAACTGTCCATTTCAAATCTATTTTTATAGACAAATTTTTGTAAAGATTAGGTCAGTGAACATTACGCATAATTTCATTGATTTTAAACTCGTATTTGCCGCAAATTTAATTTACATAATGGCAATTAGTATGGTGCACGAAGTGAAGTTATTCGATGTCTGAGAATTTATTCATTTCATATCAACAGAGGAAAAAGACACATCTTTACAGACAAAATAGGCAAAAATTGGGTCAATCGAAGCGGAATCTTTGACAATGTAATAATAAAAATTACGATTAAATAAAAATAAATCTAAAGTAACAACTCGAGAGACGATTAAACGAAGAAAAAAATGGCCGGCCATAATACAAAAATTCTTTGTACAATAAAGCGTAGATTCCCGGAATTCGTAACTTGATTAAAAACGGAATTTATAGAGATGATTTAATAAACAAATACTCACCCGGAATATCTGGATAATGCGTGAAAAGTTTTAAATCACTTAGTCGTTTTTTTCGTCCATTGTTCAAAAGTTTTTGCTTTTCTACGTTGTCTACAGCAGCTGTACTTTCAGGACTATCTTGTATATTTTCCCTCCCATCCGATATATCGGTCTCAGAACTCTTATTCGAGTCATTTTGAGTAACAGAAATCTTATGATTATGATGAAACTTTAATGTGCTGTCGCTTGAAGCGTCTGGATCGGCTTCATAACTGTCTGATCGTTTAGATTTGTCATCCATGTCTGAAGGTGGCTCGACTAATAAAGTAATTTTTGTCGTAATTGCATAATTCTTATCATGTTATTAACAGCAATTAAATATTAAACTTAACCCGGTATTTTTTTAAAATTAATGTCACTTAGCTTAAAACCATGTATTTATCAAGAAAACTAAGTATTTCAAAAGCTACATGTTAAATATTGTGACATCTATTAACGTATTCGGTTTGACTCTTAATTTACTTTTTGAAATATCGCTGCCATCCTTGGATGCTGGCTCCGATTCTACATTAAGCTCCGTAATTTTCTCATGGCTAACATTCGTTCCACTTTGAGAAACTTCATTACTGCCAGCGGACTCGGAAATTGTTGAAGCATTACTATCATCCAATTCAGTCCGCAAAAGAAGTTCCGTTGTGCCCTCACGAGGAATTTCTCTTTCACTACCGTCACATCGAAGGCCAGCTAAATATCTGTTGTAAATTGTTTATTTTAATCATCCCCATTTTCTGAAAATATCTACGCGTTAGCATTTCTTACTGTAACATATCTCAAATCACTCGTGTATTTTACTCATAGTATCTGCAAGACATTTGAGTAAATTTCAAACAAAAAGCTACGAAGAATGTGACATTTGGGTTAGCATTGCATGTGAAGAAATGACGACCGTAGTAATGAAAATAATAATTTTATAAGTATCTAAGGATTTATCTAAGGATAATCGTCTTCGAATATTTATAAACTGACCCGTATAACTCCATGAACAAACTGACTGGGATCATTGCGGATCCACCATCCGGTTCATGAGTGAAGAGTTCGCAGACCATGATCATCGTCTCGAAAAGAGTAGACCCCAAAAGACCAAGGGCGATGGCAAGAAACTTTTTTACCTGACACTTGCGCCGAAACTTGCCGATTAGCATGATTAAATTGAAATCCCTTCGGTCCAAGCACAAGCAATCCCATCTATGCAAGATCGTTTCCGTGGCTAACGTTTTGTTGTAATCTAAACAACATTGGTAAATTTTTAATCGTTAACTTTAATTGAAATTTCCATAATGGATGAATTTCAATGATGGTAAAAATGGTTTTATATTGTTTAATTATGATGATTATAATGATGATGATGATGATGATGATGATAATAATACTAATAATAATAATAATAAATACCATGGGTCTTGTACAATAGTTTAAGAAAACTATAAATTTAGCTGTTTATAAGTATTCATAAGTAGTATATTGCAAGCGTTAAAATAATAATTTTTCACATAACTATATTCAATATAGTTATTTATATAAATTTAGATATTTAAACGGTCTGTTAGATATTTAACGTTTCGTGAAACGTTTACCGTTTCATGAAACATAGTTATTGAAGTAATAGTATTGGGTCGTCCGGAAAGTTCGTGCCGTTTTTCTATAGGTGACATAAGGACGGGTTTGAATATATCAGAATGATAAAAAACAAATGACATGTGCACATATTCTAAAAGACGGTACTTCAGGCATATTTGGAAAAAATTTGGTTACGATACGTTCATTTTTGTGAGTTTTATACGCCTTTGAATATAGAAGCAAATAAGGTGCATTATAGGCATTTCATGCTTTTCTTTTACCGAAAAGGCAAAAATGCCACACAAGTGGCAAACAAGATATACGCTGTTTACGGCGAAGGTGCTGTAGCTGAAAGTGGTTTACTAGGTTTAAAGCTGGTAATTTCAACCTTGAAGATCGAGAACGCCCGGGTAGGCCCTCCATCGCAGGTGAAGATCAGCTTAAAACACTGATCGAGAATAACCCTCGTTATACGACACGTAAATTAGTAGAAATGTTAGAAATACCAAAACCCAATTTATATCAAAATCCATTAAATGCGTTGCGTTTCAATTTTCCTTCAAGATCGGTACGAACGTTCCGGACAACCCAATAGTGTAACATTAGAATAAGATTGTTTTATATTACATTGGTACAATAATTGTATTCTATAGTAGAAAGTATAGTAGAAACATAAATATTATACGTATGCAAATCGAACAAAAAAAATCGAAGATTACAGATCCTTAAGCATACCGTAATATTTTTCACTGAAATCGAGACACTTCAAAGATTGTTAGTTTATTCGATAAGAAAAATACATTTTTCGTATTTTGTGTTGTATTTAAAAAATAATATGTATATGTATTATTACAAGTTATGGTACATGTATATTACTTGCATGAATTTTTTAAGCATTGATTGTCAATTCTTGTTGTTTCGTAAAACCAAATAAAACTGAATTCAACGTTTCATTTATTTATTTATTTTTTAAGAAAAGTAATTTACGGTAGAACACTAGATCAGAACTTCGAAATGGAATATGTATGTTGTAAATTTGCACGAAGGAATCCACAACTGTGTGAATAGTTAACATAATTCCAAAAAACACAGTTACATGATTTATAAATGAATTGGATATGAACATAGAAGATCGTAAACGCTTATTGATTGTGCTAACATACCCCCGAATTGGCGGAGCAGAACTCTGATGAAACCGAAGGTCAAACCGGAAGGAGTACACGGGGGTGGATATTCTAGTCTCAATTTCATCGGAGGATCTTCACCATCGGCCAAGGCGCGAAAATAAGCACAGGACCATTTGAGTAGATCGTAGGGCTGTGTACGGATAGCTGCTTTGCAAAACTGTTTCAAAACTGTCGGCAGACTCGCCGGTACAGTGATTTCTTCATTCACTTGCCCGGAATGCGGACGTTCCAGTAATGACATTGCCAGGCTGCGCGATAACGAGAATGAAAAGATTGAGAAATTCGAGATTGGATATTTTCACAAACAGAAAAGAGATCGCAAGCTGTGTCGTCGAAATAGTCGCACGAACGATGGCTTTATTGTTGTGCTTTTACTGTGCTCTCCGTTGCCAAGGAAACTCCTTTGATAGGATAGGATGTTTACAAAGAACTGCAAAAGACATTATTGCATTATTCGTTTCAAAAATATTAAAAACAATTAATTTCATAAAAATTTGATTCAATACTTTAATTAAAATTGATTTATTAAAAGAGAGAAAACTAGTATTGCCAGTTATGATGAATTATACACAAATATTGTGAGTACAGCACTCACATTTGCAGACAATAAAAACACGTTTACTTAACGTATGGGTAAATACATGTGTCTGATGGAAAATTGTAATTAGTGACAATGAGCTTAAAAATTCGGTGGACTCCGGGGTATCCTAACGAGTTATAATCCCGCTTATTTAATAGGGAAAAATTTGAATGGAAAATTCGTGAAATCGGTCCCGCTACCAAAGCAGGCTACCAAAATAACCAAATAAATACAATATGGCGGCGCGTCGATCTGTAGTCAGTCGCGTCGACGCACGCGTTTTTGGAGGGATTCGTAAAAGCAACATGGCGGAGACTCGTGTTGTGTGTTGTGAACGTCAGTGTTGATCGCGAGTTTCACCGGAGAAAAATACAAAGAATTTCACGAGAGGACGATAATCGTAACTCAGATCGTCGAAAACTGAAGGTGGCGTGAAAGCCGCAACATTTTCGCAAAGTTCGGCATTGGTTTTCCGGCCGGATAAGGAAGTCTAATCGGTGTAGCGTAAGATGTCGAAGACCGAGGAGAATGCGGACATTGGAGATACAGGGGACAACTCGAATGGCTCCTCCGCCGAAACAACGTCCTCGAGAGGCGGCGATTTCGAAACAAAACTGGAGACAGACCGAAGTAAACGTTTCGATTATCTCCTCAAGCAGACGGAGATTTTCTCGCATTTTATGACCAACAATCAAAAAGACAAAGCTGGTAGTCCGCTAAAAATCAAGCCCGGCAGGCCGAGAAAACAACCCGAAACCGCCAAGTCTGATCCAGGAGATCATAGGTAACCACCTCAACAATGTTTTCAGTTTTTTTGATTGTTAACTAGAAACGAAAAGCCAACTAATAGTCACTATGGTACATGCTGCTTCTTTTATCATTTGGAAGTATAGCTCATTTGTGACATTGTTTTAAACTAATTATGTTACATTAGAAATTATTAATTGACATAGAAATGAATATTTTGCATGTTTATTCTTACAGACATCGTAAAACTGAACAGGAAGAAGATGAAGAACTCTTAGCAGAAAGTAATACCAATGTAGCACCTACCACACGGTTTGAATCCTCTCCCCACTATATAAAGTCTGGCGAACTGAGGGACTATCAAATTAGAGGTTTAAACTGGATGATATCGTTGTATGAAAATGGTATAAATGGAATTCTTGCTGATGAGATGGGTCTTGGTAAAACTTTACAAACTATATCCTTGCTTGGATATATGAAACACTTCAGAAACATTCCTGGTCCTCATATTGTGATTGTGCCAAAGTCAACTTTAGCCAATTGGATGAATGAATTCAAAAAGTGGTGTCCAACATTAAGAGCAGTATGTCTCATTGGAGATGCTGAAACGAGAAATACATTTATAAGGGATGTTATGATGCCAGGTGAATGGGATGTCTGTGTAACATCATATGAGATGGTCATTAAGGAAAAGTCTGTATTTAAGAAGTTCAACTGGCGGTACATGGTCATAGACGAAGCTCACAGGATAAAGAATGAGAAATCCAAATTATCCGAGATTCTTAGAGAATTTAAAACTGCCAACCGGTTACTTTTGACTGGTACACCCCTTCAGAATAATCTCCACGAGCTGTGGTCTTTACTCAACTTCTTATTACCAGATGTGTTTAACAGTTCTGATGATTTTGACTCGTGGTTCAACACAAACAGTTTCTTAGGAGACAATTCTCTTGTGGAGAGGCTACACGCCGTCCTCAGGCCTTTCTTATTAAGACGTTTGAAATCCGAGGTAGAGAAAGGACTGAAGCCAAAAAAGGAAATAAAAGTCTACATTGGACTAAGTAAAATGCAAAGAGAATGGTACACGAAAGTTTTAATGAAAGATATCGACATCGTTAACGGCGCTGGAAAGATAGAGAAAATGCGTCTTCAAAATATTCTAATGCAGTTGCGAAAGTGTTGCAATCATCCGTACTTATTCGATGGGGCTGAACCAGGACCACCGTATACCACCGATGAACATTTAGTTTACAACTGTGGTAAAATGGTAATTCTCGACAAACTCTTGCCGAAACTCCAACAACAGGAATCGAGAGTCTTAATATTCAGTCAAATGACGAGGATGCTCGACATTTTGGAGGACTACTGTCATTGGCGCTGTTTCCAATATTGTCGATTAGACGGTAATACTGCACACGAGGATCGACAACGGCAGATTAATGAATACAACGCACCCGATAGCGAGAAGTTCATTTTTATGCTCTCCACTCGAGCTGGTGGTTTAGGTATTAATTTGGCGACCGCCGATGTCGTCATTATCTACGATTCTGATTGGAATCCTCAGATGGATCTACAGGCGATGGACCGAGCTCATCGTATCGGTCAACAGAAACAAGTACGTGTTTTCAGGTAAGTCGCTACAATACTCTTAAAATACTCTAACCAACTCTAATAAAGTAAATTTGGAATACAACTCTAAAGCTAATGTTTAAAAACTCATTAGTTTATATATTACACACACACACACACTATGCATCCATGACATTATACCTTATTTGTCATTTTAGTTAACAGTGAAATACTCTGAAAATATTAAAAGAAATGTTTGCAAAACTTTGACTGTTCAAAGTGATCTTTCACTGTTACTATCATGAATGCATTTATGTATTATTCAAAATAGAACATTGTTGGAATGTAATGACTCTTTACAATTATTGCTGTAAGACACACTAATAAAACATGCATTGCACATTCTAGGTTTATCACGGAAAACACAGTCGAGGAAAAGATTGTAGAACGTGCAGAAGTGAAGCTGCGTCTGGACAAGTTGGTCATTCAACAAGGTCGTCTGGTTGATGCGAAACAAACAGCGCTGAACAAAGACGAAATGTTGAACATGATCAGGCACGGTGCTAATGAAGTATTCGCGTCGAAGGATAGCGCGATAACCGACGAAGATATCGATACAATATTGCAAAAAGGCGAAGCCAAGACGGAAGAAATGAAACAAAAGTTGGAGAGCCTTGGAGAATCATCATTGCGTAATTTCACGGTTGATGCCCCGACGGACTCAGTTTATCAATTCGAGGGGGAGGACTATCGGGAGAAACAGAAAATTCTCGGCATCGGAAATTGGATCGAGCCACCGAAACGTGAGAGAAAAGCCAATTATGCGGTCGATGCATATTTTCGTGAAGCACTACGTGTTTCTGAACCGAAAGCCCCGAAAGCACCGAGACCACCTAAGCAACCAATTGTTCAGGACTTCCAATTTTTCCCACCACGGCTTTTCGAGTTACTCGACCAAGAGATCTATTACTTTAGGTAATCATCGATTTCATCTCTGCTTTACAAGTTGATTTTCATTATTTTCAATTAGCAACAACAAACAGTCATAACTTTATTATTTTGTCCTCATAAAAGAAGTTGCCCCCCAACATGTCACACTCCTGTTTCAGAAGTAACACAACTCAACATTTTTAAAATTACGATATAAGTAACTTTAAAATTGCATAAATTTGAATGAATTATTGCCTGAAAAGCCTGAGCTTCTGATAAGAAACCAGAGCTTCTAAGGTTTTTGTTGTGATGTAATAATGTCCGTCTGAAGCTATTATGAATGTGGCATTTTTTATGTATATGCTACTAATCGAATCGAAATCGACCATTACTTGCTTTTTTATGTATGGTATAAAGTAATGGTTGATATTCATTCGAGATGAAACAGAAAATATGAGTAGCTAAGTATCGTCCCAGCGTGAAAATCGATCAATTTTAAATTGTATCACCTCTGAAGCGGGGAGTTGGGGGATGACAATTTTGTGAGGTATCTGTAACTACGATATTATTTTCACTGCATTTATATACTGAGACATTACCCGCTTTTTTCAGAGGAATATTTAAAAAGATTATATTTTTCATTATCTTTTTTTGTAATTTTAGGCAAACTGTTGGCTACAAAGTACCGAAGAATCCCGAGTTAGGGTCAGATGCAGCGAGAATTCAGAAAGAAGAGCAACGTAAAATTGACGATGCACAGCCTCTAACTGACGAAGAAGTCGCCGAAAAGGAGAAGCTTCTCACTCAGGGTTTCACAAATTGGACAAAACGTGATTTCAATCAATTCATCAAGGCCAATGAGAAATACGGTCGCGATGATATCGAAAATATTGCAAAGGAAGTCGAGGGTAAAACTCCGGAGGAAGTGATGGAGTATTCGGCAGTTTTTTGGGAACGCTGCCACGAGCTCCAGGACATTGACAGGGTAATGGCGCAGATTGAGAGAGGAGAGGCTAAGATTCAGAGACGCGCCGGTATCAAGAAGGCTCTGGACGCAAAAATGGCGAGATACAGAGCGCCGTTCCATCAGCTTAGGATAGCTTATGGCACGAATAAGGGAAAGAACTATACAGAGGAAGAAGACAGATTTTTAGTATGCATGCTTCACAAACTCGGTTTTGACAAGGAAAATGTGTATGAAGAACTTCGCGCCACTGTGAGATCCGCTCCACAGTTCCGCTTCGATTGGTTCGTCAAATCGCGCACTGCCTTAGAACTCCAGCGACGGTGTAACACATTAATAACGCTCATAGAACGTGAGAATCAGGAGCTTGAGGAACGAGAGCGGCAGGAGAGAAGGAAAAAAGGCGGCAACATCGGTGCAAAACCTGCGTCCAAACGAAAAACCGAAAATTTGCCCGCGCCTCAGGAAAAACCACGCAAAAAGAAGAAATGAGTGGTGAAGTCCTTGTAAAACACAACAGACTTTTATCATTTTTGCCACGTTTGTATATCTCGTTACGAAAATCCACTTCGTTGGTAGGACAATTTCATCGAATAATCATCAACAAAATAATTTCGACGAGCTGTTGACATTATTTCTATTTACCTCATAAAACCTTTATAGATACAGAAATTTAATGAAAACGCCAATTCTACATAAAAACATAAGGATGTTATTAAAAATTACGACTTGATTTAGAGTGCAGAGGAAGATCTACTGTCACATAGAAATTTGTATTTCATGGTCGATAAAATTATTTCATTGATTGCACGTCGAAGGGACATTTCATCCAATGTATAATAGAACTATATCATATATTGCAATTTTGTCATTGTTCCATCCTTGACTTCGCTTTTAATATTTGATCGTGTCGAATTATTCATTCTATGAATGCAGATGAGTCGTTGAACAGTTGAAACCCAACCGCAAGTTTTTCGATGATTTATATACATTTCCTGCCGTATTCGCATGATTGTTACAACACAGTAATTGTTTTATAAGCACGTGGTCATTATTTAATGACTGTGAATATGTTTATTCACGAAATATCATTTATGGATGGGTCACGTTTTTCAGTTTCCGAGGCAAAAAGGAACATACTTCCCATTGTGTATAGCTCTTCATTCATGAAAATAAAATGAAACTGAAGATGGGTAACCTCAGGATGCAGGAGACATTCGTAATTCGCTTTTAAAAACTGGATTAGTCACAATTTCATGTCATATCTCAGTTTTATTCCATGCATGAAATTATTGAGTTTGCTGACAGATGATATGTTGTGCTTGTACATCCTTAGTTTCATTTCTCTTCATGTTCGTAAAATGAGAAGTGAATTAATGTGTAGGAAGTATCGAGCTATGCAGTTTATAAGGAAATGTAATTTTAAATTATTTATTTCCGCCGAAAAACGAAAGCGGTGTAATTCATTTTCTGAATAAAACCAATAATAAATAGAATGTGCGTATTATTTACAAAAGTAGATTAATCAAACCAGTAACAAATATTTCCTGCCCGGGTAGGTGTCAATACTTTGAAACCGCAAGAGGAGGATAGTAAAGAAAATCACATACGTGGTTATATATTTATATATTTATTGAATTTCTGAAATTCAGTAATGAGCAACGTAGCATTGAAACCAGTTCTTACAATAAAAGTAGTTACGAAATTATCTTGTCACTGCAGTCTCCGTAATGCGGTAATGCTGTTAAATTGTACGAAACATAAAAGGAAAATTCACGATAATTTCGTTTTCTTTAACTACACATTTTTCCGTACACATATGCAATGTTAATGAAAACGTGAAGAAATGATTACATTATAAGTAAGGTGTAATCGAAAGAATATTTCACTCGTGTGCATTTGCCACGAAGTTCTACAATCGTCGGTGCTGCATGAAGATTTATACCGTTTTACGTATATTGCTATAAACTGCACACATACATAATAACATAAGGTACTCTGACAACCTAAGTTTTGGACACTGATTATTGATACGAACTTATTATACATTATATCTATAGATTTCAAATGTCTGAACACTTATTGTAAAATACCTTTTATCGTCTATCTCATTGCGATGCTCATGGATGTTGTTTACATTCCGACATTTTTTTAGATTAACCATTATATTAATGACGCTATGTACTAAATTTTAATTTGTTAAATTTAAATCATTACCATTGCAAATCAATTAGAACATTTCTCTTTATTACGGTAAAATAGTATTCTTTAGAAAGTAGTGTGACAATGACTATATGAAAAAAAAGCTTTTAGGCACACAAAAACGCATTTTCATAATTTAAAAATATTAATATTGGACACACTTATTTTTAAATACAACGAAATATTAAAAATTGATGCCTCATAAAATATCTTTTACATTGATTATGATCGCGTATCAAAGAAAGCAAAAAAGCATCTAAGGATCTAAAGGATTACAGATTTCGCCACCGTAGGGAACGTCCCATCTACGCTTCTTTTAAATTTTACGAAGTCCCACCGTTTTCTTTATAACAATCTACATTTGAAAACTTTTCATATTGCACGCAAAGCGTAGAGAGTTATTCCAAATCTGCAACATGATGCGTACTACGTGCGTGGCAAAATCGTTTTCTTTCTTATTATTTTATGAAGAATACAGAAGTATGTAAATGATAATATGTATATTAAAAATAATAATTATAACGAATTAAAGGTAAGTGCAGTACAATTAAACTTGCTGTATAATTTATCCACTCTATCCTTTATATGTATATTTCGAGTAACCCTCTTTATAATAATTTCACAATCGCTAATGTACCGCGATCGGTACATACTTTTCACAAAATCAGAAATCATTTTTCCTGCATAAATCAGAAGAAAGAAAAACACTCTCATTTTCGAGTCATTACTCACATTCTACAGATTGTAATGCATATTAATATACGTTATTCTAGGATTCGTACTTGTTGGTACTTTCTGTAATTTTACCCTAGTTTATCGTTCCTGTCGTAAATAATAGTGGGAAGAATATATTGTTCCATGTACAACTAACAATGAATTAATTTCCATATAATTAATAGCTGACATGCGTGTTTCCTGCGTGTTTGAAAATTACATCATTATGGCAAGGGTCGGCTTCGTAGTAAAATTAATAAAGATGGACCATAAAATGATTAGGAACACAATGTTGTGACGTTACAATTAAAATATCGAATAAAACGATCCGATAGAGTACTAAAAGTTTTTCAATACCCTTCCTTATTCGAGTCTGTTGTACTTAATTGCTTTTCAGAGAACATGTAAAGTGTATAAAAAGCTTTCGCTGAGGACAACATACATCGCAAATATTAAAATGCATTTCGAAATAAGAATAATCAATATATAAAATTACATCGCATGTGGTCCAATAAAGTCATACAAGAAGTCATTTATTCGAAACAGTAGCTATTTTGTTCCAACGAATCTTGCATTAAAACCATTTTAAATTACCCGAAAAATAAATGGGTAAGTTTAATAATTTTAAGCAATTCGGTTTTCTTCCCTTCAGTTATCTCAGATAAATGACCATCTGTAAATTGTTCCAATAATCTGACAATATTACATCGATAATGAAAAATGAACGGAAGGTATTCATATTTCCACTTAGTTATCGAGACGAACGATCTAAAATGCATACGGATGTGTAATTCACTCGACACACATATTCAAGCTTTTACAGATTATGCGTATTCTACAGTTTACGGTTCGTAGTAATAGTAACAACATTAGTAATACTGGTAAATCATATGGCGTGGTAAGCAAAACTTGTGTCCCGCCTAACTACCTGATAAATAACTTTTTGCCTACCTAATGCGCATACTTATAATTTATTACCTAAAACCTACGGCTTAATAATGATGAAAGATACCAAATTCTTTTTATTCGCGTATCATATACTTAAGAATTATGTATGAGAGATGAAACTGATTTATCGTGCCGTGAAATTTGACCAACAAATTGTTTACATAATTTTGTTCTGCTTACGTAAACTTTTGATTATTGAACGATTAGTAATGCTTTTCGTGTTCTTATAGATAAATGCGCATTTTATTGATAATACGGTTAACGTAAACGTTGCTATAACTATCTTCTAGTAATTCTTGCATGTTATAGTCCAGAAATGCACACGAAAGTCTACGTAATATAAACTTCATTATATCATGGTGCTTGAACTGAACACTCTATCGGAAAAATATGCTTCTTCGAGTCCGTGAACTAAATTTACAGAGTAAAAATTAATGAAACGTTTAAAAAAGGATAAAAGAAAAACAAGAAAACAGTCTTAATTTCGCAAAATGTTTTGCCATACGTCTAGAACGGACGCATATCTTGTTGTTAAACAATGCGAAAACTATCTGAATCAAATAATTATTCTACAAAGATACTCAGTCCTGTCTTTACAAAAGAAACTCTTTATGTGAATTTCATAACATTTGGCATGAAACCAAGTGAATATTTACTCTCGTCGAAAATCCGTAAACTATGAAGTCAATGTGATGAAGTAAATTAAGGTGGCGATAAAATAGAATGTACAGATATGCAAGTATAAAATTACTTGCCTATCGAAAATATGAATACTTGAAATGAACAAGGAGCTTACAATAGCCAGTGCACGTTTCCTCTTTAACCCTATATGCAGGCGACCCCCGTATAACACGGTGATTATGTTTCAAAAATTAAAGGAAATACATTATTTTGCTTTCATAATTTAGCGGTAATACATTTAATAATATCACCGAACATTAGCTGCTGTGTCTCAAACCGTTTTGCTACTTTATGCGTATGCAAGTCTATCAGCAGGACAGTCGTACATTTAACAAATGAAATGAAAATGAAAATACTTTCCAAAATTCTTCAAAGTCCCGAATACTGTTTCCTCGAATTTAGAATTCTAATAACCTGTGATATATATTTTTCACAGGACGTTCTGCAATAGTTATTTGCATGAATGAAAGATATTAATTCATCCAAAGATCACGCTTGTACTTGAAAATATCTACCACGTGCTCTGTTATATGAGGGTTTCCTGTAGTCAAATCTGAAGTCGAAATGTGAGAGAGTTGCCGCACTGTTATAACGTAGATCTATATCATGAGATAATCACATTTCACAAAAGACTCTGAACTCAACATATTCCAAGAAGCAACGAGCTCTTTACAATCTGATGACAGAGGTCGAGCGAACGCTTTTATGACTAAACAAAATTACATTTCGCGTAAAATCGGTTACTGGATCTCTGAAATAGTTTCCATAAATTCTACGTGGATAAGTATATACCTTAGGTAGTTTTTTCGCGTCAAGAACTAAATGTTAATACACTTATTTTACGTGCGGAATAAATTAATAATAGTGAATCGACTGATAGATTTCATTAATCATATCTCTGATTAATTAAACCGATCAGATTTCAAAATTCTTATTAAGAGTAATTTTTCCATATGAAAAACGATATCGCTTAACGCTCTATTATAAATTTTAACTGTTTTTCATGGCTAGTGGCCTTTTATAAGTCTCTGGTAATTGTTTATATCTTTTTATGTGGGATAACTTTATATTATCTCTCTCCAACAATCGATATCAAAGCGATTGATACACACGAATTTAATGTGTGGCCATTGTATTCTCAGCTGAAGAAAAATAATACAATTTCCGTCAACACGATACATGTTGGATGTCAAAATAGGAACAAAATATTAATCGTAGAGAATAGTTGTAATTGAAAGTAAAAAATCACTCCGGATAAATTGCTTACTGGAAAGTACCATTCTGTTTGTACACAGACAATATGTATACTTAAATAAGAAATGTTTTCTCTGCGTTATTCATCGTTACGAGAAATGATAATCGATTGTTTTTCAATTCTTCAATATTTTGGACCAACAGGATTAAATAAAAACCACAACGGTTGTTGTGTTTCATGCTTGTTACTCAATTGATCTTCCGGAGGTACAAGTATCAATTCTATAACGTTTTAAAGAATATTTCGTCAACTAAAACAATAATTACACGGGACAAACAATAACTGATGAATGATATGAACTGATGAATTTTTTACAAAACCTCTTTGGAGTAAGAATTAATAGGAAATTTCTCAGTACGTCGACAATTAAAATTCGTAAGGAATCGTATGCTTTTTTCGTCTGATATCCAACATGTATGTCGAAATGTCCTACATAAGCTATGAGGGAAAGTTCTAAGTGAAAAGCTTTATAATTCGAAATGAGATGCCTCCAAGGGGGTGGATCAGGGGGTGGAGGCAAAGGGACTGGTTACGGGCGGCAATGTCCACGTTTGCGAGCTCCTTCGTTGCCATCTTCTTCCTCGCCCCCCCGTCTGACCTCCGTGTATCGCTCACCCTTCACGCTTACTATCTTGTTGTCAAGATAACGTACCAGCTTCTTCGGCTCCGTTTTCGGTGCAACAGGACGGTGTTCGCGCGAGTCATCATCTCTGTCTACATAGCTATACCGGGCGATTATACGCGACTTCAACTCCTCATCGTTCACGCGAGCCTTATTTCGACCGTTGGGCTAATGGAAAATATCGATTATTAATAACGTTTATTGTGAGTTAACTGAATACAGAAGAATGAATCATTCCATTCTGTATCCTATCTATTGTCACTGCTTTCAATGCAATGCTTCATGAATACACCCAATCCCTTTCTACGTGTTTTTTACACGATTTTTTCCACCGGTTCATTTTCTTTTTTTACGCGATCTAACTTCTACGTAAATTTTTTTCTTCTATTTATATTTAAATTAATATTGTAGCATATAGACGTCTTTACAATAGGTTAGACAACAAATATTAATGAATTTACTGAATTCGCTGTTTCATAAAGTTAATCTGTGGTTTGTTGTTTTTTCTTTGTATTTTTTTCGTGCGGAATAAAGATTTAAAAGTGGAATGTTTCTTTATGCGAATTTAAGGTATCAATTTGAGCGCTCTTATAGATTTTTTGATATTCTTTTCGCGATTTCTTTATCTTTCGATAAATTTCTTTACTTGTCAAATTTAAACAAGAATAATGTATGTTTTTACGTGATTTTGTATCACGTGTCGATTACCGGAACCGATCTGTTGCATAAAAAAGAATCGGATATATTGTAATAATTATTTCTAAACGAAAGATATCTATGGTGAGATGCTTACAGTCAGGAATGTTAGGTTGCTGACAATGCTTTGTCCAGCTTCTTGTCGGTGAAGTGCCAGCTGTGCTGCCTTGGCTATATCACCACCAGCAACTGCTAAACAATGTTGGGCCTCAGCTGGGCTGGCACCTGGAAACATTTCTTGCAGAAGAGCAACCTGATGCCAGGAAGATTCCTGTCAAAAATAATAACTATAAAATATAAACTTTTATAACAAAGTTAATAATCATAATGCTGTGAAAAAAGTATGTTAGTATGTTTTTTGTACATAAAATAGTACCATGTAAAATGTGTAAATAAACTATGATAAACATGCAGGAATCATTAGTGTTTACCTCTACAAGATAGTCGCCACTGGAATCACTGCCTGCATCACTGGTTTCAGACAGATGATGAACTCTCATCCTCTGTGTACCAGGTGGCAAAAGTGCTGTCAGACTTATATGGCTTAAAGGATCATGTGGTTGACAATTTTCATTTTCCTTGCTTTCTTGACGTAACTTGCTCTCAACATCCAGCAGCCATTTTGAAACTGCTTCTTTCTCAATTGTAGAAAATTCCGGAAGACACGCAGATACCATTTCGCAGAGACCATCCACATCTAGTTCTTCTTCTAGAGCATTTTCTTCAACCATACTTACCACATAGCTCAGCACAATATCATCTATGAAACTGAGGGACAATCAAGAACTGCATCAACCATATGCATGAATTTGCAATCATGTTTGATAATTTACTTATTCGTGTATTAAATATTGTGACTAAATAAATGTGACATAGATTGTTTTAAAAATGATATTTTTTGTCTGTGGGTTTTGTTGTACAGAAATATCTTTTACTAAATAATTACAAATATAATTTTCGTAATTTTTACTTTGATCAGTTAAATGAAACCTTCAAATAAGTTTGCAGTAATCATATTTACAAAATAGATTTGAAAACTGTTCGTTCAGAATTTACATATATTTTTTATTAAAGCTGAAATGAGTATGTGCAATTGTATTATCAAAGAATTTATACACAATTATTTATATGCACATACGCAATGGTTTATATTATACACGAAATTTCCTTACCTCAATTGTGCAGTAGGTACTTGCTTTCTAACAAAACTAAAAAGTGACTTCTTCACCAACTCTTCTTTTTCATCAATTGTTCGCTCCATTCTGGACAGGCGCTAAATTTCAAATAATCTTTTTAATAGAACGATTTATCACCATACCTGCAGTAATTATTTACTATGTAACAAAATTTACATATCTTCAGCAAGGTAGGAGAAATGACAATTCGTTTTTTGTGATGATTAATCTCAAAGAAAATTTACAACTCAATTAGCCAATACACATTTAAAGGAACGTAAGAAATTTCGAAAGTAAATACCGAGTCCACATTTGTGTACACCCAAACATATTATCGTTCAGTCATCGATTGAGCAGTTAGGTTAAGCGAAGGAAATGAAAAAGGACGCTAATGAAATTTATATTGTAAGTAATTCGCTTGAGCACAGTAATGTGGCAGCGAGTATGCAATGAAAGAAAACTACAATATTGCGTTGCGCGTGTTCCTGAATTTTTGGTGTCCGGACTGAAAGCAGGGCAAAGTTCTTATAAAGCCAAGCAAAAGGATTAATAAGGACGGCAGGGGACGATGGCAAGACCGGTGGTACAATTTTGGTGTTGTTTCCGCGTCAAATTCGCCGGGAATATTCAATATTTTGCTTTTCACGTATGAAATTCACTTGGCTTACGAACCTGCTTTCTCTTGGGCCCTCGGGATATCTTGAACAAGAACGACGCTACAAGCCTAATCCCGATAAAAATTTCGTATACAAACAACCTTCCTAGATTTGACAGTTCAACGGGTGGGGATGACAGGTAACGTGGCGCCGCCAGTAAATTCGCGCAAAGCATTTCGGGACACGAGAATAAAGGTACATGTTTTTATAACTTTCCTTTACTCGTGTTTACTTGTTAATTCGTCCTTCCATATGAAAAACGTAATTCGGTAAATGTCGGGACAGTTAATTATCTTATTATGAGCGATTGCTTTATTTACCCGTGAATCGATATTTCGCAAAAATTTTCAACTTATGGCAACACAGATTTCTGAGAAGTATATCAAAACTATCCAATCTTAGACAATGTATTAAATATTAGAGTTTTTGCTAGCAATGTTTGCATATACAGTTACTCTTATTAATATTCGGACACCATGTTATAGTTGAATAACTTTTTAAGGCATGAATATATCGGGAAACAGTTTTTAGTGATGTTAGTTTAAACAGTTTGCTTGTTGACCTATTTCAGCGATTTTCGAAATTTTCAAAAATTACAAAATTACAATGAAATTTGTAAAGTACACTTTTTCAACTTTTTTTATAGCCCCTGTTACAAAAATCTGAAATATACGTTTTGTAGAGTACCCCGTGTTAAGCATATCCTGAAAATTTCATTCAATGTGATCAACGCACTAAAGAGGTACAGCTTCTCAAAGTGGCTTATTTTCGCTTAATTTTGCGAAAATTGTGATATTTCAAGCAAAACTACTGGCTTTGAAAAGCTGTAGCTCCTCAATGCGCTGACCAAATTGAATGAAATTTTCAGGATATGCATAACACAGTGTACTCTACAAAACGTATATTTCAGATTTTTGTAACAGGGAGTATAAAAAAAGTTTAAAAAAGTGTACTTTACAAATTTCATTGTAATTTTGTAATTTTTGAAAATTTTGAAAATTGCTGAAATAGGTCAACAACCAAACTGTTTAAACTAACATCACTAAAAACTGTTTCCCGATATATTCATTCCCTAAAAAGTTATTCAACTAAAAGATGGTGTCCGAATATTAATAAGAGTCACTGTATATGAATATCCTCTGAAGCAGGAGAAATAGTTACGAGGACGAGGTTTTAATTTATTATTATTGGAAAATATCTTCTCACAATTTATCGCTATTTAGTGTATCATTATCTTGAGAATAAATCTTCTGTTAAATAGAAGCGGATGAATGACTTTTAAAAATCATTATAAATCAAATAAATAGATTGGATATGATGGATAGATATTTATTGCTATATTCTCAAATAGCTATTTATTTATAAGAAATACCTGCTCACATGTTACAATGTACATATAATTTGCAATCGCATACATTATCTTTTTACAGCAAATAGCAGCAATTCTTTGACTGATAATACGTATTCAATACGTATGTTTTCTTTGTGCAATAATTCACTTATTAATTTCCATATTTACTGAATGTTTTTCATCCATCTCCAAAAAAGGGATATAATTATAATTTATAAATAAATGATATAGTTATTACAAGTATATTTGTTTCAAATTTGGTCTCAATGCATGCACATATATTTTAACATTGTAATTTTAATCAATAGTTATAAATATAATGACTACTATTATAAATGCATCTTTTCAAAGACATAGGACTTTAGATCAAAAAAGTACTATTCATATTTGTAATGTAAAAATGCATTGTACATGTATTAAAAGTAAATTAATGAAAAGGTTCTGATATCAATTATTGATACCATCTATTTGGTTTTTTTCAGAAAAAGGAATAATCGTGTTCCAAGAAATTTTTACACATTAAGTAAATGAGAAGAGAAGCTTATTGAAATTCTTCCTTCCCAAATAGGTAGACAAATATTCTTATATAAAAGTTTCAAGAGTTTATAATATTACACATTATATGTATATCTTTTTTATACACTGTACTTGATTTTCTTTGTAATAATCTACTAATCTGCAGGCATTCTCAACTGACCATTTCTTACTTCAATTCTACAATTTACTTCAAAATGCTGAGTCAGTAACACAGAAGATAAATATTGTTAAATGCTCAATGCTTCACTGTTACATGCATGCATTTTATATGTAAAGTGAAAACATTTTTACATTATCAATACTTTGAAGACTTAGGAAGAAATATAATTTACGAGCATATTTCTTTCTTACTTTAAATACTTCACAAAACATGATACAAAATAAATAGAAAGACATTGTTTCAAACAAAATCAACAGTAATACTAAGATAATACATATCACAAAGTAACATATTTATAATTGCAGTTTTTAATGTTACTTCAGATTTGAAAAAAGGTACATCCTCTATGATACACAAATACAAATGCAGCAACAGGATTAAATTTGATGAAAGCAATTGTAATTTTTCCCTAAAAGCTTTCAACATAAGTTAGCATGTAAGAACAAGCTATTTTTTACATTAAACAACTCAGTTGTAACTATAAATACTCAATTCACAATATTTTCGTAAGCTTGTTATATTTGATTTTGGCATTAAGAAAAGAATTGATTTGAGATTGCAGAAATCGTTTATAAAGATATTAACAGTGTTATATCTGACAGATGATCGAGTTGGCAATCCTTTATAATGTTCTCTTAGAGTTCAGATGAATAATTCTCATTATCTACATTTCTACGACATAATAAAAAATAGTATATGAGACGCTGACAAACATTAATTTTGTTTTGAAAAGTATATTATAAGGGACTGCCGAAAATCTATCTGTTTAAATGCTCTGGTTCTTGAACTCATACATCATTAATGATTGTTCTGTAACTAATATGCTCTTTCGTTAGAAAGATCAATTTTTACCGTGCCAATTGAGATTTACGTTAGACTATTTTGTCCTCCGTCGAGGAGTCTTCCGTATCTTCTTTCGTCCGTTTCGCATGTTTTTCATTGACCACGTCGTATTGAGTTCGATCGGTTAACTCGACTGACTCTTTGTCAATTTTGTCTATACAATCAGATTCCTCAACTATGTCCTGTTCCTGTTCGAGAAAGTCAGTCGGCACAAATTCTTGCATATCCTCGTTGTCATTGAGATCCGGCGTACCAGGTATTTCGCAAAAATTCATGTCCCTATCGGCGTCACTGACGTCTTCGCCGCCAGGGTCGTCTTCCTCATGAAGTGCCATAATGCTATCGAAATTCGACGGTGTCGAACTGTCTTCGTTGTTCTCCGAGAACATTTCCGTAGGACTGAGAGGTATATCTAAAGGCTCCAGTTTCACCGTAGCAACGGTAGGCGATGTCGGTGTTACCGGGCGATGCAAACGTATTTTTGTGAATGGTCGTGGTTCGCTCGGTTCCGTTGGTTGCCGTTTCTGACCACGTTTCGGACTAGAAGGTGTAATCGCACCGGAAGCCGACGGCCTTGTTTCTTTGGTATCGGTTACAACACGTGTCACTACTGGCTGAGGTATTAAAGGTTTCGCCTGAGGAATGAGCATCGGTGGTTTCGGATTCTGCCAACAATTAATACATCACATTTCATTCACTTACTATCAAAAGATAATTTCTAAATGGAATCTAAATAGCATTCGCGAATTTTCAAAAGAATTTATTAGTTTCATTACGGTAATATCTTATTATTCACTGTAAATCCGAAACTAAAATTATTACGAAGGTTGTATTAAATTTTTCATATCCTACACATAAGCATATATGTAGACGAGTTAACCCGTTCGTGTCTTGCGTCATTTACCTGTGAAGGACTCGGTCCTGCTAATCCTTTGACTTGAAGTGCTTCCGCGGCGTTTAATAATTGTGGCAATTTGTCGTGTGCCACGTTCACTTCACCACGATACATGAATTTTACAAGTGCCTCGACTTCCCAAAACTTAAGATCCTTCATAAGAATTATAGGATGTTGACAGGGATTTTCACGTAGCAGTTCCGCTAAATAATCGCTGCAGGAGGACAATATCATTTTGTGACACTTCAGAGATCGTCCTTCGCAAGCTAACGTAACATCCACGAATTGTTCCGAGTCCAATAACGAAGGGAAGCTGTTCTGCATATTACTGTGGTAACTGTTCCACCTTAGACAGACCTAAAATACATCACACTGGTTAATTCTTCAAGCACGATTTAAACATTTTATATATACTTGATGAAAAAAACACATTTTGTGCGGCTCGCGTGTCGTACGGTAACGATATTGATATCTGCCCCGCACATAATGTGATAACAGATTGGTTCGGGTAATGGTCGCGTGAAGTCAAATCGTTTAAAGGAGATAAAAACTTATGAAAACGCCAAAATTGGATCCTTAAATTTGCGTAGAAAAACATTCCATTTTCAATTCTTTACTTCCCATGAACAAGTTAGTTAAAACATTTTTTGTAAGTTAAAAACGAACATTAATAAAAATATTTAGGAAAGTGCAAGGATAAAATTGCGTAAAAGTGAGTTGATAACGTAAAGAAAGAAAATGGGCCATTGGAAAAATTCACGTAATAACAGGACATGTATCGTAATTACCTCAGTAGGCTGTTGCTGGACAATATTTTGAGGTACTCCGGTGGGATTTTGTCGTGGTGGCATCTTAATGGTCGTCGGTGCGACCTGTTTAACTTTCAATGGAATAGTTTTTAATACAAGAGTCTTTGGTTGTCGTTGCTGCTGTTGTTGTTGTTGCGGTTGTTGTTGCTGTTGTTGTTGCAAAGGTGCAGGCGCGATGTTTCGGATATGCGGCCTTACGAGCGACTGGGCAGAGATCCTTATAGTCTTAGCACTTGTATGTGACTGGGATCCGGACTGCGCCACTGCAACGGAGACATTAAAAAGATTAAATGTTTTCAGTTAAAGTTTATAACAATTAAGTGTACGGTAAATTAAGAAGTACATATACAGAACACCGCGACTATTGCGTTTGTTAAATTTATGCGAATAGGTCTTAGAGTCGATCAAAGGAATATTGCGGCTAAAGTCTACTGTATTTCTATTATTTAGAAAACGTTTGCTACACTATCCATGATCAGTAGTATCCCTTAATCTAAAGATAAATGATTCAATAAAATTCAACGTGCCCCATACTGGAAATTAAGCGAAATCTCATTTATACTTAGAGTGGGTTAGAGTTCCGCTCTAAAGGAGTGTGTAGGAGTACAGGAGTATGTAAATCTCTTGACGTAAAGGATGTTATTGTCGAATGAGCATAAGATGAATGTGACGTTAAATTTCCTCGTTAAAAATATAAGATAAATTCGATGGCAATTGGTTTTTTTCCAAAGAATATTTAGTATCTATGATTCTTGTCTTCACGCTGACAGTGCTTAATTGTAACTGATAATGTAATATCCAAAGATATTTTTGAAGTATTGCCCAAAGTAGTCCATGAATTAATTAAATTAGACGAATATCTGGCGTGCAGAACATAGAGATCATAAAATTAAAGAATACAGGCGGCCCTTGACTTTCGCACATTCTACTTTCGCACAAATTTGCGATCAAATTATCAATCTTTATCGAGAAAAGAAAGGGTGGTATTCAACTAACTGTTGACAAGTTTATAAAGAAAACACCTGAAAGCATTTAAACACGCCTGTTTAACTTCATTATGTATACATATTGATAAATAAATTGTGTGCAAAAGTCGAGGGCGCACTGTAATTGTGATGATACTGGGCTAAAAATTTGACGGAATCATTTTTTAAAAATTGTTCCGTCCTCATCAAAAGGTAAAGCTACTCCAGAAAGGTTCTTCAGCCTAAATTTTTTAAACATTTTTCGCCAAATAATAAGAAAAAAAACCGCGACAGAGACCGAAGTACATCTCGGACTCCACGGCGCGACTGCGATTTGACTGTAACATCATCTACAATGAGAATCGGCCTTAATTCTTTAATTAGCAGAGTGTCATTGATGACACCATCTCTTTACGTCACTATTACTGCACTCATGCTTAATTGCAAGGCTTTCTTTGTTTTAATTAGTTCTCAATAATATCACTCTACGACCACGAATATTATCAAAGTACATGCAGGCTCATAAAAAAACAAAGAAATACTGACAGTATTGGATTTTAAATACGTGTGCATTTTGTCAACAAAAGGGTAAAACGTGAGGGAGTATTGATATAAAATACCGTAACACCTTGTATAGAGCGGTTAATCGGTTCCGAAATAGTCTCCCGCTAATCAATACATTATTAAGTACAATAAATTGATTCATTCTTTTTTTGGTTATCAAATATACGAATTCTCGTTTGAAATCGTTTTATGTAAGATATGACTGTACATAATCGATGAAGGAGGAGGGGCGTAAACCAAGAATGACTAAGCTTAACAGTGTTGAGAACCATTTGAGAATGACATGTTCACAAGATCCAAAAGCAGGAAAGTATGCGTGAAATTTGAGGCATAAAAATTGGAAAACCGAACATTGAACCAAGAGCCGTAGTTTGGCCATGTGTGGCATTTAAGAGCGGGAAAGGAGGTAGTACCGTGATAACGCCTGCCGATGAGTCGGCCACCGTGGTGAACCCGTAGATGTCGATGTAGATTGGTGGTGCCGCATTGACGGGGGTTGGCGCCACCCCTGACGACGACGGCACCGCAAATACGACACTGGGCTCTAAGTGGGTCATTGGCGCAGAGATCGAAGTGGGCCCAAACGGCGCTAGGATTGGCCATGGCCCTTAGGCTTCGCGCGTGCGATCTTACACGATGGGTCGTCGTGGTGGCCATGCCGCTTGAGGAAGACGCGTGTCTTCCGATGGAGGGCGGAGAGGCTGACGGCGCAGGCATGCCAGCGTCCTCGAAGAAACATTCCTCCTCCTCGTCTTCCGGTTCCTGCTTCATGACGATTGCCTCTAGGCCAAGAGTCTCCTGTGTGTCGATTTTGTCCGGACTCTTGGCCAGTCGGACCTTGTTCTCACGGATCAACCGGTGCGGGGTCGTCAGTTTGACCGTTTCACCGCCTGCCACCAGTACCAGCCGACCCGCGGCTGCACTTCCTGTCCCTGTCCCCGCCGTTTCGCTTACGGATATTTTACACCGGGGGAAAACGCCGGCCTTCCTTTACCTCCAGCTCCTACCCCTGCGAAAAAGAAATTTCCAACTTGAGGGTCGTAGTAGTCGACCGTCTCTTGCACCAGGGGGAATCGATCCAACTCCTCTCCAGCCAAAGGAAACCTAATAACTGCCTTTTCCGTATTGCCGAAATCTCGATCTCCCAAGACAGCAGAAGTTTCGTGACAATTTTGCGGCATACAAGAAGTAGCTTTAAAATAGCTGCTTTCCATTAACGTGTATTTGGGAAATATGCCAACTTTTTGGTGAATTTAAGAGAAATCAATTGAACGGCAGAGTACCAAAGATACACGTGCGTGCGTATTTCCGAGTGGAATATTTCGGCTGACGTTATTATCGGCCAGACGAGCAGCAGTGGTAGGCCATTCAGCTGTCGTGTTGGTCGTGCTCCCATCGCGTTAGGCATGGGTTTCCATAAAAAGCGACGACGATAATCACTCAAAAAAACCGATGAAATACATATCCGTACTAAAAATTTCTCTTCCCACTATTTCGTGCATAAAAAGCAATATCACGATTAAAGCTCAGCAAATAATGTATGGTCCTAATAGTAGCTACAAACAGTGTTTTTACAAGTTACATTTGTATTTCTCTACCGAAACCTATGATTATCAATTTAATTACGAAATAATTGAAAGTTAAAACGCCTACTAAATGACATTCTTACTAATAAATTCATTGTAATAAATGTTACGTTGCAATGAGAAATGAAGTTAGGTTATGGAAAAGTTTAATAGCTTAAATGGAGATTAAGCAACATAATCTCCGTCGTCTTTTATAATAATATATTGATTTCAATTTAAAATAGACTGCCATACAGATAGGCGAGTGGCTATGGCAACAGTTCGCACATGGCACGCACACACCGTTATCGTAAATTCCGACACCACACGTACACAGTCAATTATCAGAATTTAACACGCGGTTGATCATGTCGATGTCTAATCTTTTCTTTTCACAGGAGCAATAATACGCCACAGACTGTGATTTGGAATTTAATAACACGTTATATGACTAAAAGTATTTCTCATGTATGTTTCAATAAGTAGTAAAAATTCTTACTGTGTTCTATAGAAGTACTTATTGTAAATCGGGACAAGATGTCCATATTACTCGTGAGCATTTGTGTATAATAATCGCTAATAGGTAATAAAATAAATTCCAATATATTCCCAACTGGAATGAGTCCCCAAAGAGATTACCGCTAGTTACAAAAAATATAATATAAATATAAAGTTGTTTTTCCATATTACAGACAGCACGAAAAAAAGGTCATTTTTTTCCATATTCATTGACTATAAACGGTATGTAATTTTTTTTTACTATACGATATGTAATTTATTAAACAATTTTTCATTATTAGCCGCATTAATTATTGATTGTAAATACTAAATTTAATTAAATAGTGGTTAAAGCATATAGTAAAGATAAAGATAATAAATATCGTGAACATAGTTTTTCCAACAACTTAAAAAAAAGGTATATTACTCATTATTATTGGGTTATTAATGTGTTATTCACTTGATTCAATTTTATCTGGAATATGAGACAAAATAATAACTGATAAAACTCACGAAGAAAATATCGATACATAATTAGGGAGTTGATAAGAAAATTCAAAATATTGTATAACATTGAAAAATTATTTGTTAATATTTGTGCGATACAGGAACATAATGAGTAATCAGGAGAAATGAAAAATTATAATTTGCATATACGTATTTTGTTGGACAAGTGTTTGTTTATTTGTTTCCTATATTTATCTCGATTGAATCTACGTTATAATACTATTCCCCGAATACTACGCATCTATCCGAAAAGATGAGAATTTTCTGCCCGCTATGCGTTGCGACTCCCCCCGTTTCTTTTCTCTGTCGATCACATTTTCTCCCCCTCTCTTTCTCTCTTGGTATATCTCTTTTTCCCGAGTCCCCCTTCTTTTCTACCTCCTGGTGCGTATCTACGATGCCTGGCAGACCGGCTGAGGGCTATAAAATGGCAACCGTTCGGCTCGTGGTACGCGACGTACCTACGACGATACGGTGCGAACCGAGCAGGAACACTCCCCTCTTTCTCCCTCTCTCTGTTCCCCGGTGTTTCGCAAAGTTCGTGCAATGCTATATGTACGCAGAGCGGACGACACGATCGTTGGGTACATGTGAGGAGTGAGCCGTCGTCTACGGAGCGTCGTGTACGTGCGCGTTCGGCAATTGTTCCTCTGCCGGCTTCACGGGACAACGTATGAACGCGTATCGACCGTTCGGCCGTCGTCCAAGAAAAGTGTTCGTGCTCGGTAGGCGACGATCGTCGGCGTTTGACGTATCAAAGTCACTCATCGATCGTCCGGATTGTCGTGGAGCAAGAGATAGGCGCGTTTGCGCTACGTAATTGAGAAGTACGTACGAGTTTACTGCGAGTGGAAAAGCCGGTTCCGTTTCGTATCTGCCTGCAGCGGCACGGTAGCAACGGGAAGAGCACTGTCGTCGCGGTTTCCACGACGTTCGCTTTTTTCCCCGTGCCGATCGTCTTGCCGAGATCGGTAGGCACGGGACTGTCGGGCATATATGTCCTGCCGTGCGTGTTTCCTTTACACGAGAGTCGTATACCGGGAGGGCCTCGCGATCGATCGGAAGTAGCTGGTTCCTAGTTTTCGGCTCTGATCAAATAACCCTCGCGTTGCTCCGATTCTACCGATGCGCGCTCTATGCACGGGGACAACGAGGAACAGTGGATGGCCGAAAATACCAAAGCTTTCCGTCGATCTATCGTGGCGGCCCGATATCTCGGTCGTGCGAAACGCGCGAGAGCGACCGTGCGAACGATTTTCCTCGAAGCCGAACCCGGGAGAGACTAAAATCGAAATCGGTGGACGACAGGGGCGCGCCGGGACGCGCATGTGCGACGGCTCATGCCGCCGGTCGGTCGTCGACGCATGTTATGTATCCGTCCGTCCGGGTGGCCGTCTGTCCGTACGTCTGTTTGTCGGTCGCTCGGTCGCCCGGTTCCTTCGTGTGCGTTCCTATCGTAGTACGATGCGATGTACGTCTTCTTTATCGGATATATGCTAGAATGCGCGCGCGCGCGCGAACGCCAGCTACATCTCCCTACTAACCGACCTGATCACGTAGGACAACCAACCGCGCCGGCAATTCTTCCTCATCGATCGCCGCCCGCCTGCTCCAGCTGCATACGTCTGTTCCGCTCGGTTCCGCGCTATTCCGCTGTTCCGTTCTTCCATTCTTCCATTCCTCCATTTCTTTCGAGACGCGCGTCCCTACGAACTCGTACCTTTGTGCACATGGAACGTCGGCTTTTCTATACGCCTTAACCTTAGCTCACCCTTTCCCTCACAATATTTTATACTCTTTTAGTACGGTACATGTCGCACTCTAGTTTCATACACCAACCAAAATTGCTGGATTTTTGGTTTAAAACGATATTTAGGAAAGCAAAGTTGTCTCTATCTTCAAAAAAATCGTCACATCTTAACTTCCTATAGTTTCCGTCCAATCTTGTTTTATACATGTATTTACAATGTACATAAAAAGCAAGTAATGATTGATTTAGGCTCGATTAGTGTTTTGAAAAGTGCCATAAAAAATTACACATGCTAAATAACCTCAAACCGACATTATTACATCATAACAAAAAACCTCGAAGCTCAGGTTTCTTTACAATACTTAGTTCATTTAAATTTATGCGCTTTTGAAATTGCTTAAACTGTAAAGTGACAAATTTTAAGTTTTGTCACTGCGAAAGCGGGGATGCGATACGTCGTTAAATAAATAGCTGTTCACGAAACCAATCAATTTTGTCTTTAAGTTTCTTGTTTTTTTTTTAATCGGGAATGGTATCGCTATTTGATATTATAATATTGATAACAATGCAAACTTTTTTTTCATTGTATGAAATGAAACTTTTAAAGAAATATCAAAATAATTGAAGACACACGTGGCTTTATCTCATATATCACGCGGTGACAATCACATTGACTTCTGTTAGAATGTATGTATTATTCTATGGTAAACTTTTATAACAAAACAAACATGGACATTTTTCAAGTTTTTATATAGTGTACAAAATGTGTAATCAAATTTAGTTCAGTAGGAATGTTCTCACTAGGTTTACGCACAAGCAACGTAACAAGCAAACAAATTAGACCTCGTATCTGTAATTGTGGGGCTGCAAAAAATTTATGCATCGTTAACGTTCTCTGATAAAATTGTTTGATATTAATTACGAAATTGGTAAAAATTCGAGTAATTAACTTATGGCCATACACAATGGGTGCAATGTAGCTGTGGCAAGTCATGATAACATAATATTTGTGCGAAGATTACATTTGAATGATTTCATGAAGATTATGTCAACATTGCCATCAACTCTAAAACCTGACAGTTCTGTAAGCGTATTGAATGGAATTCTGTTGCAATACGTCGTCGGAGAAAACTTATTTCAATGGTCGAAATCAACGACGGCTACTCTGATCGAATAAATCGATTTTTGAAAAAATACGAGTCTTTAAATTTATCCTCAAGAATGAAATCAAATATCTCCCAATCGCAAAACATTCAAAAATTAAAACATCATTCATTGGTCCTTGATGTCGTTACTTAGTAAAATTTTTGTAATTTTGCGATTTACTGAATTCTTAGTACACAAAATTCTATAGTTTCCCTTCTATTTTTTAACTGTTTAGACTTGGAGAAAATCTGATCCACATCTTTTGTTCTTTCCTCGTTGTTATTTACTGATCACGAAGTATTCCGTGGTGTTTGAAATATTAATAAAATATGGTAAAACCTACAGATATATTACTTTCATGACCTTTCATTTTTTCTGCGGAGGGGAAAAAAACTACGGGCGATCAGTGAAGGTTGTATTATTGGAACGTGCGACGTTTCGATATTAATAGAAGATCTTATATGCTAAATTGTTTTAACTCTTTAAACTTTAGATCTTTCCCGAGATTATAGTAAAAAAATAATAGTATTTTTTCATATGTATCTCTACTTGTGACGCAGTTTTGATAACAAAAGAAGCAGTTTTGTGTCAATTATTCTTTTTTTATAGTGTGTAAACAAAAATTGCACAAAATACGAGACAGTATCTAACAAGTGCTACACTCACACCGTGCTATGGCGTAATAGGTAACTTCACGTACCATCTCGCTGGTTGGGTTGCCGATCGTAAGGGGTAAATAATACACGTTTGAATGACACAAAATTTGTATGATTATTTGTAATACGAAATTATGAAAAAAGTCCTATTAACATGAGACCGCAAACCCTTCACCTTTGAGATACAGATACTTTTAGTCACAACATTCTAAATTGATGTAGAAAGTAAAATTAATAGCAAAGAATCTTATCGACAACTTTACCCGCCATTTTTTTACGTAACGAGGAGATTTACGCTCCCATTTCTGTTAGAACTTCTTTTAATTTTTAATAAAGTCGTAGTAAAATTCTTCTTAATTTTTGACAAGTTTTCCCCGTTAAAAAATACGACTGTAAATTATGTGACAGTAGTTTAGAAACACCCTGTAGATATGTTGCCGGATCTTATTGACTAGCCCTCTTTCCCTTTCTTTCCCGTTGTCATAGTAATCGCGATGTTAATCGGTATATTCCACACATTATTTCGGTCACGGATATTTTTTGTCACACTCGTAGCCACTACCGATCAACGTTGCGATCGCTATGGCGACAGGAAACAAAAGGGGGCACTCAATAGGCCCGGTAACTTATCTGTATAAACATGCATGTTATACTTTTTCGTCCCTTTACAATCGGCATTCCTGTCGATGAACAGCCGAGTTGTGCCTGGAATGGCTTGACACAGTGTTCGATCTCAAAGGATTAAAACTAAAAAAACACGACTATTTTAAATATCATCGATTGCTGATTAAAAAGAGTAATCGCCAGTCCCGCTAACGAACAAGCGAGGTGTGCCTGGTATAGTTTGGAACAGTGTTGGATACAAATCGATTAAAATTCTTAAAAGGAAATTATTATTTAAAACAAAATCATGAACATATTTTTAATATGATCGAGTGATTATAATTAATGATTAAAAATAACTAATCGTTAAGTCAAATAATTGGTGAATTTAACCATCAATTGCTGATTAAAAAGAGTAATTGTTACTCGTGAATTGTAATAGTATAAATAGTAATTAGTTTTTCATTACTTTTTAATCGAAATGCAATTAACCTTTTACTCATTAACCTTTTACTCAATACTCATTAACGTTTTGGCGCGGCTGTCGGCCAGTAACTCCGATTTATTTTTGGTATATGAATCAGTGCTGTCAGCGTCACTATTATCGAAATAAGAATTGCACAATATACAAAATAAGGAAGGGTATCGGCAAAACACCTACAACGTGCGCGGTATTTAACTTTACTACATATAATTGATTAACATAACATGATCAGCATAATATAATAAGTCATAATATAATAATAAGTCAGCATAGTATAATAAGAGCAACAATAATAATTTTTCGTAGAACTGAACATAATGCAACCAATTTATAAGAAAATAACGACAATGCGCTTCTCTGAATGTTAGGTGCAATTCACCATTTGCAATTTTCATCAAATGAATTCAATGCATTGACAGTAAATTGTGAGATGAATAATACGATTTTGATGATTACAGTCGAATTAATTATAATTGGATGTGTATGTAATGTATTGGAATAATTAATTATATTCATTATTGGGGCAGGATAAGGTACCAAGAATGATACAAACATTGATTAGCATATTTGAAATTCCAGTTGTTTTAAATTAATTACAATTAAGACAATACCATTTTGTCGACTTGCTTTTCATTCTTTTCGTATCGTATAATTTAAGTGGAAAGTTATGTTTGGTTTTTTCGAAATCGCGGTACAACCGAAGTAAGTCGGAAATATCAAACAAAATTTAGAGCTCCGGTTTGGAAAAATCGGCTACTTCTACTATGACAATATTAACAATGATTTAGTTTTAGTTTAATCTATACATACTTAGGTTCAGTTAAGTTGTAATTTAATTTCAGTGTTACTTCCAAACCAATTTTAATTTGCGCACAGAAAATTGTTCTTCGGCTATCACAACGTTACCTAAAACACCTTAATAAATCAACAAATATCACATTAACCAAGTGTTCATTCAAAAATTGAACCCATCAACCTAAAATCACGGTTCGGTTCGTAACATATAGTTTAAAGTAAAAGAAAGTCTTCCTCCTGAGGATTCCTTTGTTAAATATGAAGCTTTGAGATGGCAGGTGTCGATGCGAAGGTTTGCTAGTCCGTAACGAACAACCGTGTTTTTCATTACGTTGATAGGTTGCCGATCATAGGGGGCACGTAAAGAGAGCATACATTTCAATGTAAATCGAAACTGGTTGCGAATGTAACACGAGAATTCGCGCACGGAAAACATTTGGGTGGGCAATGCTTGCTTCCTTTATTGTTCCCTTTACGATGAAAAAACAATATCGGCTGGCTACGAAATTCATTTTTAAACATAATATAGCTCACCCCTTAAGTTTTTTGGTTTTAATGCGATATATACAGGGTGGTCTGCGCAACTTGTTCATTCTGATTAACTTGCGTAACGCAAGTTAGAGTTGTTAAAAGTGAATTCAATTATTTTATCCTCAGCTGAAATCTGATCTGTAAACCATCAGCAATTCTTCGGCAGTTGCAGTTGCAGATATTATAATTGGTAAAAAAGAAAAATAACAAAAGAACATGAAATTGTTACGTAAATTATATTTTTATTCTTAAGCAAATTACAATAATAGTTAAGCAAATGTATAAATTTGGCATAAATCGACTTAACATGTGTTTCTTCGCATAATTCAATTTTCTTCCACAAACTCATATTGTATTTCAGTTTTTCGTACGATTCGCCGTATGTTTTCGAGTAATTCACATGTGTGATCAGTGAAGATTATAAGCGGGCTAATGGAGAACCAAGCAAAATTCGGGAGATTTTCTGACGTCTCAAAAACTCCCGGTAAAATTTTTCAACCTGTTCCGGAAAAGTCGGGACATCTGGCGAATTTGAACTTTCACAGTCCATGGTATAGAATCGTAAAGGTATTGTGCCACTACATTCAAGACAATAATATTATGTTAGCTAACACTTTAATCAGTACATTAGAATTTTTATTAGCTAGCGAAGATAATTTTTACGGCGAAATTTCGTCATTTAATATTTTCAATAAAATCAATTAAATCCAAATTCCACTTTGGAACTTATTGTATACTGAAAGAGTTACGTTTATGCCGTGGACAAATTCTTATTTCACATTGATCATATTATGTACCTTGTAAAATGCGATGAGATTATAATATCTGCTCAGACAAATGGAGTTCAATGCCACGCCGCTATCACTCTTCTGCTGCAGCCGTTACACAGGGTGGACAATTATATATGTTATAAGCTAAAATTTCTTAAACTTAAAATCAAGTTGCCCTCGAAATGACTTCACTTATTGAGAAAAAATAAACTTCGATACATGTTGCTCTACCTTCGATATTACACAATCACTGGAAAATAAAAACTTCATATTCCGTGCAGTTTCAGCAATATTAGTTTGTAACACTTTTAATTTCCCATCATGTATAATTAAGAGAACACGAAGTGAATACACATATACGTCACAGATAGATAATAGCAGTGTACATAAACAAAAGTAAAAGAACGATAGGCAGATGTTACTAAAATCCATTTGTCTAGGCATATGGTATCCTATCATGTCCGACTAAATGTTACCAGAGCAAATGTAATCAGCCTGAAATAATTTGCCCGCAACATATGTATGTGTATACTACGTGTTCACGTGAAGTACTGCCAGACCCTTACAAAGAATAGTTGCAAAAACTGCTTCTTTTTTCATTCCAATTTCATCAATTTACACGTTCAAAATTGTCTTCACGCGTTAGGTATCTTGTTCCGAGGTCTAATTTTGAAAATAATCGAGGTACAGCTAGTTTCGGTTAGAAACTGATATCATATATTTATTGTACTTATACCACTTTAAAAAAATGATCTATGTATCGTTGAAAATGTTCATAATAAATGTGACATGTATATGTTTATGGGCTTCCAAAGACTATCACCAACCTTTCTATTCGCGCTGTTATTGTTTTAGGCACGACTATTTTTTCTTACATTTCGTTGATGATCAATCCATATTCATTTGTGAATGTGTTAGTCAGAAAATGAAAAAACAGGGTCTACATACCAAGTAAAGGGATTTTGGATTTTGATCTGTAAAAGTAATTTTTAAAAACCTTTTCATTTTTATGTATAATTTCAGAAAGAAGATGTTTTATCGTTTACCTATGTCGTGGAAAATCGTTGCATTCATTGATATCTCTTAATATAAACAAATGCTTTTACCGTGAAAAAATCATTGTACAAAAACATTGTAAAATAATTCATAAGTTTGATATTATCATCAGTAGTGTGAGTAGTATGCGCTTTTATAAACATTGTCCACAAACAGTAAACTCTCAATACCGGCATGAATATTCTCTTATTTCTTTGTAATTTAAAAAAATTGTAATAAAAAAACTGTATAGAAATATTGGCAACATTATTAATACGTGTAGAAATATTTTACATGGGTGCGACCTTTTCTAGAAAAATGACTGATTCTACTCCTTGATAATCGGTGAATGTAAACATTGGCGTAAATAACGTGATATAATTAATATATAATAATAAGGAAAGCTTAGGCGATGATACGGGGACACATAGAAAGTGGTAAGGCGCTGTTGCAATGATTCATTGTTTTTAATTGTAATTATAATAGTACAGTACAATATTAATTAAATTAATTATATTAAATATTGTTTTCTTGTATGCATAATTGTGTGATCGGATAACGTTAAAGACGAGACTAGCTGGTGGTGACCTTCGTAGCGCTACCTCATTTTCGTTTCACCTTGGCGCTATTGTAAGTAACGATTTCTCTTCGTACACCTATAATGAACGTTTTGAGCCTTTTGTTGCCCTTCTCCGTATACGCGATTTCATTATTCTATCGGTTCTTGGCAGCGATGAACGACATCCTGACTCTGCACCGACTTAAACGACAAATTACCTTGTTCTTTTCCCTCGTGTTGAACAGTCATTATCAGACTCGCTGTTTCGGCCATCTCAAAGGCACAGGCAACGTATAACACAAACCTACGAGATGTACCTACGCGGTATATACAGAACTGACGCTACGAGTAATGTACGACGAATTTGGCATAGTCTATGGTTCATTTGAATTCTCGACCAAATGCAAGAACTGAGTATCGTTATAGTTATAATTTGCCGCTGTAAATTGACAGCAAAATAAAATTAGTATAAAACTTGCGAAGACATGTGTCGTATGTTTTTGGGAAACACACATTCCGGAATCACGATGGCTGGCACTAATTCATTACATTGCAAGTAAATTGTGCGGACTTCTGGAATGACCGAGAAGAGAAATGGAAGATACGATATTTTCAAAATGTAACGATTGAACGATTATTTACATGTAGCCCTGAAAATTTTCTTTCCGCAAACTATTCCATCCGTACATTTGTCTCGTACTAATAGCAACAATGTCTTCTCGACGAACGCCTAATATGTATGCGGCACAATAAAAAAACCTAAAAAGTACGTTAGATGATGAATTTACAAAATTTCTTAAATAATCACGCTACACAGCTATAGCGTGTTCGTTTGCTGCGAACTTCTACACGCGATGTTTTTCTTGATTGATACACTAATTTATCTATATTAATTATAACTTATTTTATAATTTACTCCGAATTCCTTATCTAATGTTTTTATTCGATAACAATCTTCGGCTTAGATTTTAAATTAGTCTGTATGGCTGCATTTTTTTAATGCACATAATTTCAAACGCGACAAGAGAAAGTTGCCAATGCCTTTAAAATATCGTGATCGATGTCGATGCTCTGACGATAATATCTGTAAGATACATAGAGATATTTCATCAACATATTAACGCGAAACATGAATATTTGGCAACGAAAATATTTGCTGTCGTTCCTCGACAATGTTTCAAATGATTTAAATAACAAGATTAAAATATTCGTACAGCACAGTGGCAGTTCTCAAAAGAGACAGACCTGATACGCTCTCTCAGTATTTTACATTTTTACCTAACTTCGCTAAATCGGTGTCGTTCCGTGCCAATGTTCACTACGACAGAACGCGCAAATACACGAGAGCCAAGCAGATATCGGAAAGCAGATCATTTCTTTCTCTGGGGAACCCGCATAACTCGAAGCAGTGAGCGATCTGGGTAAATGAACTTCTCTTTATGAGGAAATTTAACGCATTAGTTTCTCAGACACATATAGTCCGGATAAATCTGCTTTCCAAAAGTGCATGAACATCCAATGAGTAAACTGTGTATGTATCTTCTTAGTTTGCTCAGCGTTTCAATCTTTCGCTCATATCAACAGATACAAATGGTTTAAGTTGTATGCTTATAACTTTAGCTGCATTTGCACGCCTTTCAAAACTAAATGGTAAGCAATTGCGTGCTTTTCGAGGACCCATTGAATTCCGTCGTATTACGGAAATGATCTAGGATTCGCTATGATTTATACTCTAAACCGTAGCAGCATACCGCGTGTGCCTTTCATTACGTATATATAACCACGATTCTTTTACGAGGACGTAGCAAAATATCTATCTAGGTATCTTACGTCACAGAGTAAAACGAAAAGAATGTCAGATACCGACAATACGAATGCACGACGAAGTAATAACACGTCGTGCCTCCACGGAGAGCACATACGATACGAGGTGTAAAAAACATTTAAGAAAATCATCCATTATTTCCTACCGCGCAGTCTGTATTGCGATCGTCGTACTTGTTCATGATTTCTCATTTTATACAAGCTGCTAATTTTTATTGATATCTTCTTGTAACTATGTTAGTCATTTCAATGTTACACAGGCAACCGTACATTTTGCGCACATTTAACTGCAAACGTTTATATGATTTCAAGCTTTTTCATAAGTCATTTTACGCAATAAAATATATTTCCATTTTCACATCCGTTTCTACAAAATTTTCCACGTCAAATTCTTTGGCTCGTAGACTTTCGTAAATTATTTGAAAACCAAATGTGCAAAAAGTAACGGGTAATTAACACAATCTTTTAGAGCGCCGGATGTATAATACCGTTGAATATTGCACAATGGTGAGATATGCCGAAAAGCTTGACGTCAAACGCAAATACCTTTCCTCTGTTGACGCTCGAACATTAGTTGGCTATTATTACTATAAATTGACCTTTATACAAAAAAAAACAATATTCCAACTAAGATGGAGCAGTCACGTATTGTGTTACTTTTTCGTCGTATTTTGTCACTACGTTGTCGTTTTTCCCTTCTTTGATGTCATCGTGAACTTGGTGACAACTGTCTGTAACGTAGTCGAAAAACCGTAACACTCCCGTGTATCACGATTTTACGATAAGGAAAGGGAAATGTCGTTACAACAGTGATTATAATAATGATAATAATGATAATAATGATAATAACGATAAAGGGATTATCACGTACATCGACAGTCACTGTAACGTTTGTTCACCGAGATACACATAGTTACAGGGAAATCACGTGTGAACGTTTGACACACTTGTGTTAATCCACGATGTAAGAATTTCTTCTTATGAAATAATGAATGATAAACGGATCAATGGAGTCATTTGTCGTTTAGCCTGGCACAATTCATGAAATTTGTCTAATCGATTAGATAAAACGTCCCTTCAACGTCAGTCGGAAAACTCTACAATGGAAAGAAGGAAAATTATTGAACCGTAAGATGCTTCGATAAATTTGATGTACGTGATTTTAGTAATAAACGAAATAGTCAAAGGAACATTTTGTCCGATCGATCGCTTGTTTTCTTGAGTACACCGTCAACAGTGTATGTATTAACTGTCGAATTATGTACGAAATTTTCACGACTTTAAGGAATTCCCGTCGTTCAGATTACCCTGTCCGGCATCTTCTACTCTTGTTCCGTGCATTTGTATGGTAACCGACACTCTTTGAAGGATCAGTATATACCTCTAGTCATTGCTAATATCTCTGAACGAGAACGTAAAGATCAAAAAGGCCAATCGATGAAAGTGTAGATAGCGCTTCGTCGTCGGGGAGGCTGAGCAGTGAGGTCGAAGGACGATTTGCACCTTTATATTATACTCCCAGGTTAACTTCTGCTTCCTAGCACACGTGATGTGTTCGTCGTCAGGGCGTCTCAGCCGTCAAACAATCATGCGACACATACGTAGTACGATAGACAGAATAGAGAAGCACGCGGCTCGGGCCAGTGAGCTCCGCATGAGCAAAACGCGCAACGTTATTAACAGCATCCCAAATTGCGCCGCTCTGTGCAACCAGTAAAGTCTGGAAATCATTAAAATAAATTTGTTTACTACGTTAAACGGCTCACAGCATTTCCAACAGATGAATCTTTATGATTTTTATCGATAATTCGAGAATATAAAAAAAACATTTCTTAATCCCTAGTTGTCGTCATAAATATAAGCTTCTGAGGAACTGCACTGTGCGACTAACGCGATTTTAAAAGTGACTATATTAAAAAGAGGAACATAAAATTCTTGTGATTGTTTACATTTAAAAATGATACGTTTGTTAACGGTAATGAAATAAAAATTTTCACAGTTTCTCATGATGAAATAGATTTTAAAAATAGTTCTTACTTTGTGATGTGTGAGCGGGCAGCTGGCAGTGTATCCGGGCTCTCTTTAAGAATAAACTGTCGTATGCCGAGTATGTAATGCTCTAAATACGAGGGCCAATCGATTTGGTTAACGTCGAACATGAAAGTTTGTCGGTCTTCGGAGCTAAGTTGTTCCGCTAGACTCCGGACATTGTCGTCTCTGAAGTTCCACTGTTGCGTGCTGAAGTACTCGAGGCACTTGGCGGCTTTGTCGAGCTTCGCTTGTATGCGTACCATTATTGGCCGCGTACCCCGTAACCGAGCAAGGAAGTCGAGGATATACGCTGGCAGCGTATGTTGGAAGGTCACGCACAGTTTGTTCAGGATAGCGGAATTGCGGCAACAGCCGCCTGGGTACCAGATCGCATCGTTCACCGGATGTATTCGACTGTACTTAAATGACAGGTTCACGAACTGTTTCCAAGTTATAGGATTCTGCTGCCCCGTACAGCAATTGTAGACCAGGATATTGTCTGTGCGGTGAGTGGCCGTTCGCCATGCTGCACATATCATCAGGTTTATCACGATATCCACAGGCACGAGGTCAGCTATTTTATCTTCGTGGCACAACATTGTCCTGCAATCAACGGTCAACGTTAATTAACGTCTTCTCATACTTTTCAATGCAAATCACCATCTTTAAAAATTGTTTCGTTCTATAAATAATCTAAATTTGTATCCATTTTCGTGTTCCACTTAAAATTAATACACGACTGTATTACTCAATACTTTAAATAAATTATTCGACCTTGAAAGGAAAAAAACAAGACTGGGCGAATATCTTTAGATGGTACACCACCTGTGGTAAGTCAAAATTTTCCAAAATATCAGATTGTCACCGTACCACATTCAAAACTAAGATTTTTCCGTTTTTACTTCAAGAAAACTTGTGCACCGCTTCGAAATGCAACAATCGTAACGTAATACTTGAATACCTAAAAAATCCCTTGCCAGCAGCGGCAATGATCCCCGTGGGCCCGTTCAAATTGTCAACCCAACCGGCAACGGGTTCCCGAAACGAAGAGAGAACGATTGACGGCCTGACGATGGCCACGGGTAAAGAGCCGGCTTCCCTCTGCAACATCCTCTCGGCCAATGCTTTGGTAAATGTGTAGGTATTTGGCCGACCGGCTATCAATTTGGGCGTTAGGTCCTCGATTATTTTGTCCTCCATCCATTTCGTCCAGGCTATCACCTTCTCGGGATCCTGCGTTAGCGGATAGATCTCCTCGGCAACGTCTTGACGATCGCAATTGCAGTACGCCGTTGAGACGTGAACGAGGGCCTGCAATTCATCCGTGCGTTGTTCATAAGTAAACTGCCATTTAAGTCTTTATTTCCTACTGCTGATGCAGCACTTATTTCACAAAATTCAAACGTGTCGCGATGCAACTCGTTTGAAAATATGTTTATTCTTTAGCACAAAAATCTCTTTTGATTCTATAAAAAATCTAATAATAAGTGGAGACAGCACAAGCTGTCCAGCCAATTTAACGTATTGTTACATTTTTATGTAGCTAGCTATAAACTGCCGATTACTTGCATTCGAGAAATGTAATATTATTCGCACATCCAATGAAGAGTTAGTTAAAGTTGTTAGTCCATTCAACTTTTATGGTTAACAGTTAGTTGAGACTTTAATATTTTCGACGTAGCCATAAACTCACCTCCAAGTTATGCATACGATGGCATAATTGCACGAGTCGTTTGGTACCTAGCATATTGATAGTGACCGAGAGCTTCAAGGCCTCGTCGAATTTAACGGTAGCCGCCGAGTGGAAGACGACTGATACGCATCGTATCAAAATATTTCTGTCGGTTTCCGATATGCCCAGTTCCGGTTCAGTCACATCACCGGCCACGGGTATGATCTTCGTCAGTTCGTGCGGCGAATCCCGGCGTAGTTTCCCGAACAACTGTCGTTACACAAAAAGAATGGCACGATGAAAAGTAATACTTTTATACGACAAGTAATACTTTAAGGGAAGGTATCTTAGAGAACGTTTCGTGTCATGCTGTCAATGTTTTTCATCGTTCCAAGTGAACGTTCGGTACTTCCTTCAAAGAGCACGCCGTGATTGTGCAGCAAGAATAATAAAACTGGATGGCTAAATAAATTGGAAAGTACTGGCTTGGAAAGTCCGTAAGTAGTGCTATGCGAAACAGAGAAAGTTAATCGTCGTTCGTATGCTGTGAATAGATTGATTAACCCAAGATTCGGGTTAAAGGAAGGAACATTCAAGAACGGGGGTGCAAGACGATTCATTTGTACGAGTCCACGAAATTTCATTATCAGAGGCAAAAGTAAAATGTCAATTGGGACTGCAAGGGACGGTCGATCGAAATGGAATGAGAGACTTGAGAAAAAATTAGGGAAGATCTTACCGGCGAATTGAGAAGTTCTTCGAGCCTCTGCTGTACGTCTTGGCTCTTCTTGGGCCTCATCAGCAAGTAGATGTTCTTAATACCAGGGCACGACCTCAGCAGCTTCTCCACGAGAACTTTGCCCATGAATCCGGTACCGCCGGTGATGAAGATTGACCTGTCGCGGTAGAAATCTCGCACAGACGTGTACTCGCCGCCGGCCATTGTGGCCATATCAGGTTCCCCGACAGATTCAACAACTTCACCCGTCGCTCCTACTCCGCTCTACACTGAACGAATAAACATATTTCCTTTAATTATCCAGTTATTCCTTTCGTTTCGCCCTATCTGTAATGCATATTACACGATACAGCAATAACTACGATTTCCAGTTGAAGAAACACCGGCAAAACATTCATCAACGTAGTAATAAGGATAAACTAGATTTGGGTTTATTGCTTCAATTGGTAGATGTACATGCGTAATTAATGAAGTGTCTATGTGATTTATATATCAGATTTTTCTATTTAATAGTACTCTAGTTTTCCTAAATGATTCATCAAAAAATACATTTACATTTAATTTAACGAATGTGTTAAATTTATGTTAACAAAATAACGTGTATTTACTTTATCATCCGCATGCAACGGAGAGACATGTAGAATTGAAAATTATGCTTAGCTTGCATTTTTCTTGCTATTGTTATCGCGTCCCATGTCTGGAAATTATTTCCTTAGGCAATTATAGCAATGGATATTCTGGCTTTAGTTCGTGTTACATCGATTACTGTGTTACTAGCTTGACTCTTCGAAACTGAGCAAACAGTTTAAATGTTAAACTCATTTCAAACAAGACTCGAAAACTTGTGTTTTCAAGCCGATTGTCTGAGCTATCGTTTGTGAAGATAATATCGTACAAATCAGGTAAAAGAAGTGTCAGCCGGAAGTTGTAAATACTGTATCGTATGTACCTGGCAAGTGTGAATTTAATTGCGTCCCAGCGGCGTCACCGTGGCCGTCCTAGTCGTCCTCTCCGTCGCCGTCGTCGTCGTCGTCGTCGTCGTGCGAAAGTACCTTGGAAGCTCGTGGTGGATGAGTAAGAAGACCGTAATCCACATCCGACCCGCCCTTCCCTGACGCTTCTCTCTTCGATCGGAAGACACTAGGTATTCCCCTTGTTAACCCCTATATTTCAGAGACGCAAGCAGGAATTTCCGTGAGTGCGCTGTGCCTTTGGCAGCTGGTGGACGTTCTCGTCGTTCCTGGATTTCTCGAGGTTGAGCGTACGACACGCGGGCGCGTCTGCAGCTGGACTCATTTCGCGACTCCTATACGGTCACTTCTTCTCTGCGGAGAAAAGAGAGAAACGATCATGCAGGGCATTAACCGTCAACGTCGCTTATACACGTTTATCGATAATTTAAATGCGCCTCGCCCTTGCATCGCAGAATACCGCAAACCAGATCTTCCTAACGTTTTCAGACTACTATGGATCTCTTGAATCCACTATTTCATTAACACACCTGATTCCACTGTACTCACACAGATACAGATTTTACACTGCCACAAGTACCATCTGCTGTTGACTTTCGTTCATTTTCTAGTTGCAAGTTTTTTCACGTGTGTGCCATTCTACAAACCCAAATTCCAAGGCTCATTTCAAAGTTTTCGTCATCATCATACGCAGGAAACCACTATATGTTACTATAATTGTAAGTTCCCACTGTCAAAGCAAATGAATTAACAAATAAAAAGTGTCCACAGAAATGTTTTAAGTATTTACGAACATTTTAGTAATAAGACTTAAGCAAACTTAGGTACATAACTTTTTGCAGCAAATAATACAAGTCATCAGAATAATTTACTGTTGAATAAATTCAAATAATACGTCATTTAACAGCGCTTTGACTGGTGCACACTGGCGGACAAAATTTTCCATAGACTACTTTCTTTAAGTTGTACACACTTTTCGTCTCTGTCATGTTGTCTTTTTATTTGAAACTAATATCTCAACTGTTTCAGATATAAGTATTGTACCATTTTTATAGACTATATCCCAAAAAAGAAAATAATGATAAGCACGTTATAGAGTGGTAATAGGTTCATTTAAAAATTCTAGTCAATCTAGTATGTTCAAATGATCTTGTCTCCTGCATTACGAAATTCATTTTACGACAGTAAGACAAATCGTAGTCGGTATATCGAAATAGTATCTGTAGTAACGGTACGATTAGATTACATTTTGTTGCACTAGAAATGCAGGCAGGCGGTTAAAAAATAGTACACGGAATTTAGTGATTTATCGTGCTATCACAGGTTTTTCACTCTCGATATTTGCGATAGATAAACGTGTGAGAAGTACGTCCTTATCTCTACATCGAAAGATGAGAGATGACCGGCGGAAAACCTGTTGGAATGTTAAACTCGGTACGCACAGCATTTATTTCGGAGCGACGCGATTCGTGCTTGCATAATTAATGCCCTACCTTCAGTCCCGTTTTATCGGTCTTACGTGCTATTACAGGTGAATTCGTAACGGAAATAAGATGTATTCGACTCGGACAGTGTGACGATAGTGGTGCCAGCGAGGCGATGCGAAAGCGCGGCATGATTGTCGATTATAATCGAAAATCGGGACAAAAGAAGCCTCTCTCTTTCCCCGGTAATCTTTCAAGTTTAACCGATCGATTCTGTGATAGTAAGCGCGATGTACTGCTTGTACGTTCATTCGATTTGCTCATCTTCACTATAATACTATGTTATCGCATCCGGGGGAAAATTAGCAGGAAGTTTATCCCTTATCATGAAGGGGCATTTTAAATACCGTGTTCGTAATAAATTACTTTGCGTAACGATGATCTATGTAAATTTCCATTCACCAATAAAAAGTATATATTGAAAGGATCTGTTTGCATATACTGTGTTGCAAATGTGACGCTAACCAGCCATATAAATTCATAAAGGCCAATTTCATTGACAGAATTATTATTCTCTTATCGCAAAATGAGGTTTTAAAAATCGTGTTCATATATAAATTGCGGATGGTCGATATAAATTTGTATTCAGCAATAAAAAGCATATAATCAAAGTTTATCGTTTCGTAGATGTGTTGCAAGTGATGCAAACTACCCTTATATGTAAATTCTTAAACGCGAACTTTATTGAACAAATTGTGAAGTTGAAAATTGCGTAATAAAAAGGGTATCTCGGAGAACTAGTCTTAAAGTAATTTTTATGCACGGATTGACACCTTCGGGGCACCGATGTGTGGCTTCTCTGGCGATATGTTAGAAGAACGCAAGTGTGCTTCTTGTTTTATTTCTATTCGTCACTACAAGGTTTTCTAAAATCAATTTTCTTTCTAACTTGCAAAAAGTACCGTAAACTAATGCACAGTGCACGGCGCGTGGCTTTTGCTTCTAAAATGCAATGTTTGCACATAAAGAGAGAATTTCGTATATTTTAAACGTATTTCCGTGCGTGTCGGTAATTACCAGTAATTCACAAGTTGGACAAGAATTCTTTACGTAAGATCGTCATGATATGAAGTTTGTGCGCTGATATTTTTAGTATGAAACGGTAGAGTCAGTTCTCAAAGAACACTATTTGTTCTATCGCGTATAAGTTAAAAGAAATATTCGAATAAAAGATGAAGACCTTCGAAAATACCTTACAAAAGGACATTGAAAAACAATGCTCGAAAGGTGACTGAAAAGGAAAATGAAAACGTGGGCGTACTTTGTAAGGCAAATCAGAGGATTTCTATGATTAAGAATGCCGCGGCACGAAACTACTGACTGACGCTATTCCTTGGAATAATCCTTCGAAGCAACCATCCGGACTATTCACACGTTCCGACTCTGTTTCTACAACAAATTAGCGGCAATAAACGACTATTCGCTTTCCATAGAAAATGATGTAAACGCACAGCTATTAATTCAACACCAGAAATAAAACTTTAGACTATTCGTATATTCAATTTTTTCAGGAGAACGTGTAACAATTACACAACGTGTAACAGATAGTCTTACACAAGATACTCTTTTCGGTTGTTCATCTGAAAAGAGAAGTGCAAAAACTACGCGAGGAAAGACGAAGAAAAGTGTAAGATGTGGGTGAAAGAATGCAGGAAGAAACGGAATATTATGTACGGCAGGTAAGAACGAGGAAGAGAGAGAAAGAGCGAAAGATAGGGGGAGAGGTAGAGGAACTAAAGAAGCTTTGTGTGTAGACGGCGCTGTAGGTAGATAGAAACGGATTTGATAGGATTCTAGGTCAGCGTCCCGGCCTCGAAGCGGTTACGAAGCCACGATCGTAGGAGGAAAGAGGAAGGAGGAGGAGGAGGAGGAGGAAGGAGGAAGAAGAAGCGAGGAGGAACGCCGGCGACCCCGTTACATGAAAACCCGTTATGCGACGAACGACGAACGACGACCGCGACCGACTGACTGACTACCGCTGTCTCTCTTCCGATCTGTCTACCTACCTATGCCACCTTTTAATGAGCTCCTAAAAATCGGTTATACAATGTCCTCCGCACAGCTATGCCCGCGTTCTACTCTACTGGCTAGAATTCAATTTCGTCGTGTCATTAACATCCGTGGGTATCAATTTTACGCACCATCTTTCGAATATCGATACAGCTGTTGTCGGGGAAAAAAGCGCAGCAAAACGTTTAAAACTTACGGGCTACATTGTAGGGTAAAAGATAAGGACATATAGATTTTTTGCTTTGAATACTTTGCAACTCGACGTATTAATATTGTTTCACCTTTTCATCAAAATCTCTCATGGGCCACGTTGATAAAAGAAATTTGTACCGCGTGAAACTATTCGAGTGGCAGCGTTAGTATGCCTAGCCAAGCTACCATTTCGTTACTGGAATTTTCTAATATTCCTCGTTTGAGCGGATGTTAATTCAAGCGCGTATTAAACGGTTCATGTAAATGCCTTTCCGTGTTACATAAGCAAACTGATTCTCATCGTCAAAGAAAAACGTTGAATCTTAAAAAGAAAATATCTCTGATGATTAGCACATTTCATTAATGACTTTCCCGCATTGACGATCTTCTTGTACATTCAGTAAGCAATTCTTCATTAACGTTGATTTAGCAGTTGGGTTAGGGGATTGCAAATGAACAATTGTGAATTAGCAATTACCGTCTGAGAATCAATACAAAGTGCCATTCTCTGGACAGGGAGGGTATCTGTGAACTGTTCGTCTGGCTAGTAGCCAAAAACACATGTAAGTACAAATATCTGCGACTTTTTTTGGCCAGCTGAGAGACGGGTAAATTTTTTACGTACGGAAATATCTAAACTGCTTTTGGAGAAGGAATTACATTATGCAAGGAAATAAGTAAAATCGCGCTTTGTTCAATATTTTTCGAGATATATTTTAACGACATCTTTTGTCTCGAAGATCTTCAGAGACTTTTTCAATTGTTTGAGATCTTGGACCTTTAAAGGTGATTTTATATTGCCAGAGTAAGTCAAACACAGTACATAAAAACGGTATTTGGAAGAATGTTCGTAAATAAAATGATAATGAAGAAAAATACTTCGGTACTGTGCAAAACATGGCTGAAGAATTTTGCTTAAATAATCTAAGGAGAAATGACTAAATCCAAGGGACTTTAACCAAGTGTTGCATCGATCAAGGAGTGTCTAGCAATCCCTGACTTTCGAACTGTGGAATTGATCCGACAAAAACGTTATTTAACACGAATACCATATGACGCATATCGAGAACTACGAAACGAATTCACCTGGAAAGATCCTCGACTATGTTCTAGATAACAATGCAGGCCAATATTGTGGAATAAATGAGGTATATGTACAGGGTGATTCACTAAAGGTGTTACAAGTTGATATCTGTAACTCACTCTAACCCTGGTTAACTTGTAACACCTTTAGTGCATCAACCTGTATAAATAAATCATCTGAGAGACAGCAGTCGGACCATCGAGCGAAACAAACGGAAAAGTGTTTAAATTACTGCGAAAATATTATATACTGCCATTTTTTGAAAATATGGAAATGTTATATATATATTGTATAAGATACAAAATACACCGTGAAAAACATTCAGGTCACGAAAAGATAAGAATTATAGCTCTGTGAGTAAATATTCTTAAAAATATATACAGAATTTATCGAAACTATTACATTTAAGTGAAAGTGAAGTAAAAAAGGTATTCATTAATAAAACATTTCATTAAAAATATAAAAATGTACAATAGTGATATCAATAAATCATATTATACGTGGTATATATGACCCTAAGAGTTGAAAACGTTAAATAAATCGATAATTATCTTTATTACACAGCAATGTTCAATATAAAATAAAATTGCACAAACAATGGCAATGCATAAAGTGACTGAACAAATGATCATTAAAGAAGCGAATATTGAGCAGAGAAGTATTTCCTCCTGTTGGCATAAAATTAAAAGCTGTGAAATCGAACGAGCTCCATGCTAATCAATCATGAATGATACATACGTACAAATTCTGTGACCCGAATGCCCATGTTAACGAAACAATCGGTTGGACAAATTGACTTCCGCTTAATTTAAATGTTCTTTAAATGTCTGGAAGTGAACCGTGCGGTAATTAGAATTCCATGCTGGACTTTGTCGAGTGCAAAGAAAATGTTTTCTGTCAAAACGCTCAATAATATCATAATTGTTGAAGTAAGTCGTTGTTGCAGGGTAATAGCAGAGCTTGAACCAAGTGGTTTTGCCGCGGACGCGAGAAAAATTCCACGAACGGACGTACGTTTGACACGATCGCGACGCAAACATTTTAGCTTTACTCTTCCGAGAATACTTTGGCTCGCTGTAGATATTGTTCTAACTAGATAAATACATGCAGCGAGTTCCCGGCATTCCCTCGTCCGCTTGTTAATCTTTGCCGATATAATTAGTACCCGCGAATGCGTCCGATCGTGTCACCTGCGTACGACGGCGCATTAGAAAGTCAATTAGCTCAGTGGATTTTAGCCCTTTTCGACCAACACGTCAGCAAAGTCTTCTTCCACGAGATCATTTCCCGTTGCGTCTTGAATCGTTAATCGGTTTCTTCGTACAAATCTGTTTTCGAGAAAAATGGCTAGCCGAGTCACCGAGCAAACCGAGGATAATGATATGAATGTACACACGACGGAGTGGATCCCCAGTGCCACTTTTGTCCAGTCTAATGAATAAACGTACACGCGATGCTTGACAATGGCCAGTGACAAAATTTCTCAAACATCCACGTCTCTGTGCCACAATTGGGTTTGGGTAATGTAGTTGCCGCGAAATGGCACCTGTCGTTTACCGCTACATGTCAACGCATCGTGTCATTCATGTACTGTACTTTAACCACCTGATACTTCAACACTGATTAGAATCGCCGTCAATTCGGACACATTTGTAAGGTCGATATACCGTAATCCTACCATAAGTGGAGGATCTTTGATATCAAGCTAAACGCTCGCAATGACCACGAAAGACGAATATTCGATATTTCCTTGTCTGTTTCGTAATAACACGTAATCGCACGTGCGCGGCACTTTGATTGGCCACTGATAAAAAGCCTTTTAATAAATTCCCAGCCGGCACGTCTATCTATGAAGTATTAATGTCGATGACCCCTCACAAGGGCCGACGACACCAGGCTTTATTCAAACTCGATCACGACCGCCTCTACACGCACAATCACCTCACGCTCATCACATTATTAAGCTACCGTTTACACCCTTCCTCCCCCACCCTCGCGCTTAATAAATCTCATCAATTGGTATTTATTAAAACAGTCAAACTTAATAAAACATTCACGCGTAATCTATATATAGAGCTCCTCAACTCTTCAATGACCGAGAATGGAATGGTGACATTGATTTATTAGATATCTAACGAGACGAGAATAGGAGTACTTGTCTAAAGATTAATGTAAACTTTGATTTTCGTGAATAATGAAGAAGTTCATCATATCTAATCGAAAGGCTTTCAATAAGAACAGTAGGCACAGAATTGGTAATCATCTTAGCATACTAGGCGTCTGTCTATCGTAGACAGGGAAGTAATATCTACAATTGTATCATGAGGAAAGTTTGATATCAAAATGTGTAAATCTATATATGATACGTAACTTTAACATCTGTCAAGGAAGATAAGCCGCAACAATTACATTCCCCAAATTATAGCCGTTAATTGATAATTATCAATTAATTGCGGTGACATTTATTTAATTAATTCATTAATTAGCTTAATTAATTTTGCTCATTAATTAGTGCTAGCTTAAATAATTGATCTGGGAGTATTTCGTTTACTTTAGCGACAGAAGTAAAACACGTGGGCAAATTTAGCACAGACTCGTGGAACATTGTTCTATAAGTCTATCTTACTATGATTTTATTTAACTTGACTTTTACCATGACTTTTACTAGACAATTAGGTGATGTTTCAACATTTTATTTTACTAATTTTGGTATAGCTTTTAAAACAATATCTGACATGATTTACGTTTGAATTGGGACAATTACGTTCTGTATATTAAATTATAAGTATAATTGTGTCAGCGTTTTTCTCTGCGTGAAATATGAAAGAAGCAAGAGAAGCACACCTTATCAGGCTCTATTCGGCGGGCAAAATTGAAAGATATAAGAAGAAATAGATGTAATTAGAGGGCTATATCGGTATCGGTGCTCACCCACATATCCATTGATGCGGCAGCCGTTCTAATTAAATCCACCCGGGGGACAAGCGTGTGCAGTGAGAGTAAAGACGCGTAACGCAAGCGGGAAAGTTATCCCTGGTGAGAAGGCAGAGGCCAACCACCTACGTCCTATTGGACAACGAAATGCCAACTGATCGTTCCTCGGACCAGCTGAAGTTCCTTATACCTGACCGACTGCCAGAATGGGAGGATTTCCCCACCACAGATTCTCACCATTCACGCAGCGACCAACCACTATCCTCTGCGATCTTCTCACATTATTTTACTCTCTGTTATTGAAAAGATATTTTCCGTTTTTTCCCTATCCATGACCAATTTCGTCCGGTCATCGTCCATCGCAAAACCATTATTTTCTTGGTACATTATGATTACAATTTAGTGTACTCGTAAATGAGTTAGAATAATAGTGTGCACGCACATCAGTTAGTAAGCCCGATCTTTTTTCGTGCTTAGGTTCGTGTCTTTAAATTTCTTTTCATTCAATTAGGCTTCTGGTAAACCATAACGACGCATAGCGTGACATGGTTGCAGGCGACACGATTACACATATTACTGACAACGATCAACATATGAGGAGGATCGTAGATAAAAAGTAAAATACATGTTACAATGTTGGCTGTTATTAATTCCACTTGGATGCTACTCATCATGTCGTTCCATATTTAGTGAATGAGATCTGCATGTAGTGCCTTAAACTATGAGTCTGCCTGCGAAAACTATTAATTTTTTAGGTAGGCACTACAGATGCAACTTAAGAGAATGTTTTTCATTATTTTATATTGTTATTTTGGATGCTGCGCAATTTCGCTTTTATAGACCGTGTTAATGTTATTACTTACATACACTGGTGACTAACATTGCGTGGATCTTAGTAATGAATCAAATACGTCCGTAGATCATTGGTAGTCTTTTTATTTACATTTGTGTTCATAGAACACAAAATAGAAATAATTAATCATTTTTGTATGATAAGTGGCAATTTATTGATAAAAATTAATAAGAATTTACGCACGTAAGCGATTCGTGTAGAGATTCACTCTGTTTTCTTGGTCCATGTGTAATTTACGTGAAATTTTATTGACATTAACACTTCGAAGACTAGATTTAGATTAGATTTAATTTAAGACTTCAATTACTTTTCCACGTACCTATATCTGGAAAATACGTACTGAAATCTAATCTTCTACAGATAAATAATTCCTATTCCTCACAGAATGTTCAGCTGTTAAATGATCATAACATTGATCACTAATTGTAAGTGTATAGGTTGATACTAGGTACAAAGGTTTCGCGATAGTGTGTCAACTTTTCATTTATGCTCATGTTCAGGTGTTACACAGGTGAAGCTAATTGTTTTGGACTTATTGGAAGTGCACCTGATACGAATTATCAAAAGTCCCAAAAATCCCGATATTTTTCCAGATCTATCTGTTTGTTTTTCAGATTGGATGAAGAGTTACACATTAAAATGGGAAACTACGATCTACTTTAAACATTGCATTGGTATATTTTAAAATACAGTGTACTAACAAGAAGATAACATTAGTAGATATTGAATGGCTGCTGTTATTAATTAGCTCGTGCTATTTGCTGTTAACGTTCACTGGGCCGTTGCAAGCTGTTTTTCCTTCCTCATTGATGTACTATACCTTCTTCCGGTTTGAATAATCCAGAAATGCATATAATTAATTTTTTACTATATAGTTAATGTACAATACATAAAACATTGTAGATGGTTACTTGATGAATAATCGTGTATTTACTGATGAACTGATATAATACTACTTAAATAAATCAACATGTCACTTATGTCAGACAGTATTGGAGATCAAGGTCCTGTAATTTGTAGACATGATTGATTGCTTATCAATAGACCGGCATCGTAAAGTGTTTCTGATTAGCAAGAAATTAAAAACAACGGAACAAGGAAATAATTGCGCGACGAACTTCAGTCTCGGGGTTGCTGACGTGACATTTCCGAAGGTCAAAATAAGAAAGTAAAGAAACGAACTCATTATAACACAATAAGTCGCAGTTTTTCATACAAACATCTTGTTAATCTAATATACAATTTCTGTACACCAGGCTCATTAGCATCTGCTCTTTTAATAAGAGATCATTTCCACCAAACATTAGAAATTTATTCTCTTTTCTATATTTTGTGGAATAATGAGGATTGTTTGTATTTCTAAGGCTATACACCGCGTGCCAAATTTTTACATTAATATTATTTTAATTGTTTTTTTTATGCCAGCAGAAAATTTTCCCTTGTCGCAAGGCAATCAGCCTGCAACATATATTCAGAAAAAATATGCGTTACACTGTTGGAAACTGTAATGAAGAGTAATATTTTTATATTCAACCAGTATGTATTAAGGTATTTAACAAAACAAGCGACACTAACACTTTTGATTTCTGCACGAGTTTCTTTGATCAAGGAAATGCTTACATACGGAAACTTCAGTATCGTGAATATCGACGTGTGAATTATCCGAACGTGTATTATCGAGTAAGATATCTCTAAATACCATTTATCAGAATACAGAATTTTTATATCTTTTCCTGTTAGTACGTATGGAGTGATATAAACAGGTGGTAGAATGTAGTGTTGTAGTTTTAGTCCATTTTGAAACAATAAACTAAATAAATAATATTTAATAAAAAATGAGATGCTGAAACAAAATTAAAATGTATAAAGTGCATTGTGAAGATTTCCAGGGACAGATAAAGTGATGGATGCTATACTTCCTATACCTATTCCAGAAAAGCTTGTGGCCGTCTATAAGTTTAACGTGTACTTCTCATAATCAAAAATCACAAATGATGATTATAATGGACAAAGGATTTCACGAAATTCTAATTATCGCAAAATACCCACGGATCAATTTTATCGAGAATAAAGAACTACGTCGAAGTATCAAGAATGTTTACTAATCCACCATCAATTACGTTATAACATTTGATATATTTTCCGCTATATTAATATCTAAATGTTCTGTTGGGGTGCTTAGAAGGTCATTGTTTTGAGGTAGAGGAAAAGTTAGCGAGGTCAAAATTCGAAGTCGCAAACATATATTTTTCTCAATTCGTTTGGTATTTAGGTATTATGTTTGGTATATTTAGGAGAATTACACGGGGATTTTTTAAAAAGTTTACAAAATTTAATACACCCTTTGACGAACACGTGCCATCACGAAGAAATACCTAAAGGTAAAAAGGTGCCTAAAGATAATAATGTTTATAATAAGCATTGTAAGTATAGTACGATGTACTTGAGAGCTTGCAAATTGTAGTATTATCCTAATTGCTTTCTAAGAAACTTCGATCTAAACTCCCTAAAGTCAAACATATGCTTGCCTGACGTGTTTAAAACCACTAGCGCATGCTTTACATAATTATCTGTTCTGCTCGTATCGAAGTAAATAAATATTTAAACAATACTATCAGCCTAATTGGGATGTATGGTTTCGTGAGTGTCTAATTTACTTTATATCTATATACACATCAAATAACGTGGTATGCACAATGATAAATATCGTTTTGTATTCTATATGCTAAGTTCCGAGAAAATCTGTCGTGATAGATCGTCTTTCGTTTCAATTCGGTTAATTGTTGTCATTATTAATGGTTTAATTGTAAATTACGGAAAAAACAATTGCAAATAAGTGCTGAACAATGCAAGCAATTAGCAAGTACGTTTTCTGATTCAACTGTGCTCTCCTTTCAAATCTTACAAGCCAACGTAAAGTAACTAAGTGTTCACTGAAAATTTAAGAATATTATTCAAATTTGATGTTTAAGATTTTTAAGCAATGTTTCTTGAAACATCGCACGCAAGTGCAGTTTGATTTTATAAGGTTTTATTGCTGGTAAAATCAATGAACCGCGGGGTGTTCCGATTCACATCCCGGCATGTTAGCCACGAGATGACAGAATATTTCTTTCGAACGAAATATGATGCAGCATGTGCTTCTAAAACGGCGGGAAATTAATAAATCGTTAAACTTATTAGCACCCTGTACGTTTGTTAAACAAATCTCGGAAGAGATTATACATTCATAAAAACTTTCCAGTTTGACATGCAGTGCGTTCACATCATTCAGCGAAGACGGATCTAGGGAAAACGTTAAGTTCTTGATCAAATTCGTAGCTAAACATTTTACGGCATTTGTAATCGAGATTTTAACATTTTCCAGATTATAACACACAGAGAGATTGTAGAAAGATTGTAACACTTTATATGTCGATATAATGCACGTAATATACCGGAAAGAAAAATTCCGGCAAGGATGAATTCCACTACCTCATAGAGCAGCAGATTCCCCATATTCTTTTCTCATGGCATGTAATATCGCCGGTAGATTTTTTATGTGACAATTACACGAAAGCCTTGTGCTTGTAATGCCTCAGTGGGAGCTTTTTATGTAGGAATTCGCAAATTTAGTGTGCTGGTAAGTAGTACATTCCTTCGAAGGAATAGCCGCAATAGGCGCGGTAGTGGGCGTCGATGCGGTCATGCAGGGTTTATTGGTAGGCGGAGTAAAAATGAGATATGATCATTCAAACTAAAGAAGACGACGATGATGATGATGATAAGGCTGGCGGTAAGACTGACGGCGAATGCACGGTATTTCGAGTCAGTAAGTCAGTCAGTGAGTCAGTAAGTCAGTAAAAATGCTGACGTTCGTCTTCGACGAAGCGGCAAATTACGAAGAGTCGTGAAATGTCCTGTACGGCAGGTCCATAATTCGATATCTGCCGTTGTCCGTTGAAGGGGACGGAGCCGAGCTTACGTATATAAAAAGCTAAAGAATGGAATGAGCCGACCGTAAGATCAGGTCGGAGCGTGGCGGTACATAGGCGCGGCTTTTCGTTCGTGCAGGAAAACCGTCATCGGTCTCATCGATTTCCGACGTACCTAGAAAATCCACGCTCGTTTCCAGGTTCAACGGTATCCTCGCTGTCTCCGGGTAGACCGCGCGCCACCGGTTTAACACAGGATCACGAACTTCTTTCGCTCTTTGCACTTTTCAGCCCCTGCCCGTCGCACGCTAACCGAGACCGCCATCTTGGACCTACTGACAAATCCCTCTAGGTGGGCCAATCCCTTATTCGAAAAAGTCACTAGCTTTTACTATCCCTTACGGAAAGGTACTATTTTCTCACCCGCTTTTTTGAAAACGGGTTGAAATCTCCTTTCGATCTCTAGATTGTCCATTTTTACCTCGTATCATACAAATTCAAATGTCACTTGTCAGTACCCTCGAAGAGCAAGACTTAAGTGTCTGTTGTACGAAAATAGGTTTTAAATGACAAGAGTAAGCAAACCTTTGGTTTTGAATTAATCACCCCATTTGACCATTTTCAACTGCATCTTCGCTCTGTGTGCATTTAGATAGTCACTTTGAGTTACCAATAAATGTATGATTTATTTTAAGTGTATTAACCCCGCTTGGTTCAATATTGTTTAATTGGTTTTACAATAAATCATCCGCGAACATTTTTCATATTCACTTTATGTACAAATAAATCTGAATGAAAGAATATTTCGATATAACTCTTATGTAATTAAACAGTGATATTTCCATTGACGTTTTGCTTACAAGAAAACTCAAAAGGTAGTGTATGTATATTGTAATACAACTGTTACATCTTTCAATTAACTATTATCACGTAGACCTTATCATTTGTACATAAAGTGAGTATACCGTGTAATTGAGGTATCGACGTAATATTCACCATATTAATCTGTTCATTTCATACCTATTGTTAGAAAATTATGGTATCACGTGCTTATTTTTATTTACGATGTTAATGTTCCGAAGGGTGACAAAGTTTAGTAAATTGTGGCAAATAAGAATGGAAATTCACAGTCACTAAATCCAATTATTCTTCAATGACTGAATTTACACCATTAATTAGTAAGAACTTTACAATGATGACTTTTATTACAATATTCAGTTCATATACATATATTACGCATAGCAGAATAATAAAACAATTTGCATGTACCTCCGTCCCCTATTTGATAATAACAACAATACGTATAAATTATATTATATGTAAATGCGTACTGCGTTTACTAATCGGAAGATACACGTTGTAATAAGTGAGACCTGTCCATAATCGATGTACATGTAGGTGGAATGTCATACTGTTGCTAAATAGAAATAAACACGCAACTGCGACGGAAACCGGAAATATTGTACAACCAAATTGCAGTTTATCGGCATAACAAGGGCCACATATTAGCTGCTACAATTGTGCATTATAGGTATTAGTTTCAGCGGAAAGCGGAAATGTAACTTAACCCCCTAAAAGTTGATGAATATGTGGCATTCATGCATATTCTGCGCGAACCAAGTACTTCTGCCACATGCGTGCGGATGATATATGATAAATACATAACAAACCAAACGTTTAATTCGTTGCCAGCAATGATAAAACTGAATTCCTTACAAACAATTATTAAAAGACTAAAAAATAGCTTCTTATGTATTTACTGAGAATCAATAATGTACCGTATTTCAGTTCGTTACAGTACATAAGATTATTACAAATACAAAGTTAAAAATACATTGTTATTTACAGAACAATTAGATTTTTCGTTTAAAAGTCGAAAAAGGCAATATTATCACTGTGATCTATGGTAAAATTAATTATTATGAGAGTCATGTGATACAACTATTACCACATTCAAACCAACTGGTCCATTGCAGATTTCTATGATTTTACGTTGGAGTTTCATCGACATGATAGTACAAAATCTTATCGCTAGATGGCGGAGAAGATGTATTAAATGTCCGGTATTATTCACCTTTAATCGCAAGCACCTGAACATATGGCTACCTGCTTTGCAAATTTTGTACAAGATTAAACCCCGTTCACACACAGATACATTTGCTAATTAATAATATGCAAATACCGCAATAGAAACCTGTATGAAACCGTTTGATAAGTGTTTGCGGGTAATTATAATCTGCCGTTCTCCGAAAATAGAAAACACATGTACGTTTCTTGAAAAAGAAAATGAGGTGTAAAGATCTGAACGTTTTTGCGGCAAATCTGTGGTAATCACTTGGTTGGCTGCTATCAGTATCATTTTCATTGAGTCTGTTTCATCCTAATTTGAAGAAATATTTAAACAAACAGCGAGGATGTATATCATAAACGAATGTTGTTGTGATCTTGCCAACAGGCTTTTTTATCATTTTTTAACGAACTTATTATTTTTGAAAAGTGTTGGTATGAAATTCCGCTCATATGACCTACAAAGCTATTTTCTAGACACAATACAGACTGTTTGAGTTATTTTTTTTTCGACAAAAAATTCTCTTAACAAATTATTTTTTAGTAGACCATTTATATATTTCTGTTATACTTAAATTTTTCACACTCTATATTGGTAAGAAATGTAAATACGTAGTATTTTATAGCCAGTATGTCATTATCTACATATGTAATTTATATAGCTGCATTTTCTACAGTTTCCCCCTTCTAACTTTCTAAAACGTGTTCTAAGACAGACTGGAATATTACGCTCGACGCACAGAGTTGAGATCGAATCTGCCTAGTTTTTGACTGCTCAGATCTCTGTTGAGTGAAAATTCCAAATATTCGTCGGTCCGTTTACATGAATTTTCTAACAGTATGTTGCGAGTACTAAATGATCTAAATCGACATTAATACATTCTAGTATAGTCATCGATATTTTACATCTGTATTTTCTAGTGTAGACGGACAGGTTTTACCAAGTGCTCATCAGTAGTTGTTTTCTGAACCGACATTGAAAGAAGATTCGAGAACGCGTCATCTGTATTCCTTGTAGCGTTCGTCAGAATATACTCAAGTATTCATCAATTTTCGCGTCATTCACATTGGTTATTGATTTCTAATATTTCTCAATTTTTGTCCTACACATTAATATTTTACTCAGGACTTTAAATATACAGAATGTTTCTTCTAACTCTTGCAGTTAAAATATTTTGGCTGTCGTTCATGATGCGGAAAAGATGTTCAGAGACAAATTGAATGATGTAAAGGGACAAATACTCTGATTAGCAAAACTTTTTTTGCAGAACTTTAGGAAAACTTTTTTGAGTGGTTTTTGTATATGTAGCTAAGGTCGACAATGTTTTTTTAGGTGAATCGACATATTTCCATCACTGCCGTGTGGTAACTCGTAAAAAGACAAGTTCAACGGTATGAAATATTTTGTTCTTTACGTGACATTGAAGGAAAAAATCACGGGATGTGTACCAGTATTTTCAATACTTGTTCGAACATGGTAAAGGAGTAAATTTCATTATCATTGATACAGTATGCTACGTAATAGTTCCTAAACAGTAAATAGAATTCGTTGACCAATTCGATCGCCAGATCTTATGCCACTTGATATTTTTCTACGAGAACACTTGAAAAATGAAGTTTACAGTAATACTCCCACAGCACCAGAAAACATGCTAGAGTGGATTCTTCGTGCATGAAGCACCGTTAGTCCAGAATCCTCAACAATGTAAAGAATTCATTCATTTGCCGGCTTTGGAAACGTATCGAAGTTATTGGATCTCATTTTGGATAAAAGTGAGACCAGATTGAATTGCTTGATTTATATTCACTTACTCGCTGTCTTCATACAAATGTTGAATTTACTGATACACAGCTTGTGATTTTTTCCTCCAATGTCACGTTAAACTCTATATATTTCATACCGTTGAATTTGTCTTTTTACGAGCTACCATACAACGATAATGAAAATATCACAATTTGTTTAAAAATACATCAGCGACCTTAACTTGTAAAAAAATCAATCAATAAAAGTTTTGCTAATCACAGTATTTGTCCCTTTATATCATTGAATTTGTCTCTCAACACCTTTTCCGTATCACGAAAGGCAGCCGAGATATTTTAACTGCAAGTTACATGAACCACCCTTGTATATGTACAGTATTATTCAAACGCTTTATTTGTTATGCATAAACGTTTAAATTATGCGGTCGGTATTTTTCTCCAACATTCATACATATAACATGAGCCATCCTACTTACGTTATATTCACGTCTTAACTTACGTCGACTGCAAACAAGGCTGAAAGAACACATTTCCGCATCGTTTGTGAACTTTACGAAGTTGACGAAGGCCTTTTGCTAGATTACTTAAAACTGATTATCCTATATGGAATTGTCATCATTTAGAAAAAACAACTTCACACACGTGTACTTTACTAGTACTTCCTTAAAATTATGATTATTTTTATATCCTCCGTGCACGAGGCCAGGATACTGATCACCATGATGAGTATATGATCATTTAAATGACCTTTTTTCATCATTAACGTCAGATATCCAGTTACTGGTGATAATTAGGATCAAGCAGCTACATACAGTCGGTCACGGAAATATTCGGACACCATGTTTTAGTTGAATAACTTTTTAAGGAATGAATATATCGGGAAACAATTTTTAGTGATGTTAGTTTAAACAGTTTGCTAGTTGAGCTATTTCTGCGATTATCGAAATTTTCAAAAATTACAGCATTACAATGAAATTTGTAAAGTGCACTTTTGTCAAATTTGTTTATAGCTCCTGTAACAAAAATCTGGAATATACATTTTGTAGAGGACATCGTGTTATGCATGTCCTGAAAATCTCATTCAATTTGACCGACGCACTGAGGAGCTACAGCTTCTTAAAGTGGCTTATTTTCGCTTGATTTTGCGAAAATTGTGATATTTCAAGCAAAACTACCGGTTTTGAAAAGCTAAAAAGCTAATAAAAAAATTTGACAAAAGTGCACTTTACAAATTTCATTGTAATTTTGTAATTTTTGAAAATTTCGAAAATCGCTGAAATAGGTCAACTAGCAAACTGTTTAAACTAACATCACTAAAAATTGTTTCCCGATATATTCATTCCCTAAAAAGTTATTCAACTAAAACTTGGTGTCCGAATATTTTCGTGGCCGACTGTATGTATTGTATATACATGTGTTGATTTGGTCTTATTTGTTAGAGCGCTCACGCAATAATGGTTCATTATTATTTACGTTATAATTCATCCGCATAAGTTGTTGTTTGAATGATGTTAGCTGAATGAACTGTAAATGTAGTAAATGAAGGTCGTTTTTCTTCTAAACGGTATCAGAATAAATCTTTTTTCAAGGCTACAACGAATAGCGAGTAACAAATGGATCATTATTTAAATTAAATTCATATTTGGTTGAATATTCATTCGTTAGCACCAAATACAATTTTGTTGGAATCAAATTTTACCCAATCTTTTTTTTTACCACATTGACTAAAAAATTGTCAATTTTTCTCATTGTTTTCAATGTAAGTGGGGCTTGTGGCCTTAAAAGCTAAATCGTATAATATAAACTCTAACAAAGTAAGCACATCATAAATCTATTTCTGTTAGTTTGTTAAAATATTTGTTGTGAGAGAATTTTTGTATTTCCATACATATGTCACATACTCATATAGATGCCTGTGGATATTTAGTCATTATTGCTGTAGCATACAAATCAAAAGCTAAGGATAAAGCAAAAGGGGGAAAAAATAAGGATTCCAAAAAAATACGTACGAATTATAAGATTTTTAAAAATTATAAGGAATGCTATCGGTCCAATTAATGATTAAAAAACATATATATAGTTCCTGTAGTAGTTACAAATGTCAACAAAATAATTTTGCAATTTTCGAATTTGTTATATAGTCGTTTAAGAAATGCGTAGAATACAGGGGAAAAGTCATACATTCTATACAGATCTTGTTAATTTATGCACAATGTTTACCAAAAACTAAGTTCACACTCGTTTTGCAGCATTTATTATGCATGAGTTCATAACGTGTTATTAAAGCTTATGTGTGCAGAACGTATGTCAAATTTTCAGATTTCACATAGCAAAACAGTTTGGTTTCAATGGAAAAGGATAATCAACTTGTAGGTAAGAAAGTGTCATAACTGTTGTAACTTTGAACTTTGTAACGTGGACGTTGAACGTCTTTGGAAGTAATCATTAAGTTACACAAAACAGGAATATCTAGTTATATATAAGCAATACTCGCAACGATAATCGAAAATACCACTACTATTGATAAAGAACACTGCATACCTCCATACCCTACGATCCTAATTACTATTTTTATTCTGCAGTTGCCACATTTACTTAAATTATATACAGTGTATGTTCACATAATAACGTATTTAATGAGGTATTTAATGAGAATTAATCAGATAATGAGTATTTAAACTTTCCGTAATACTTATTTATGCATATACAATGTGACATTTTAGAAATGAAAAAATTTGGTTCGTAGTTTCACACGCTTGAATGTTCAGTCATTTTCGCATATGGCAGCTTCCTCTACCGCTGGAAATTGCTGGATCAGTGGTTTCACGAACATTCACATGCGCATATGACCATATGACCGTCATATCAGGCTGAACATCGTGGATGTGGAATAATCCTTGGTCTCGCCTGCAGGTTGCGCTAAGGTTGCCCACGATTTAATATCCCCCCTATTCGTTTTCTTTCCATTGTCTTTCGCAAACTCCTTCAGCATAGTGACCGTTCACCGGTTCATTTATGTACCCTGCAGCGACAGAGATAGGCGGCTCTCGTTGGAACTGCTTCTGCTCTCTGTTTACTAACTTCCTAACCAGCTTCTAACTGCGGAATTCCGTTTCCGTCTTCCCGCGTTTCACCGTAGAAACCGTGAAAGTTTCGTTGATAGCAAGCCAGGCACCTGAGTCGAGTCTGTGGATAAAAAGTGGCAGTTGCAGCAGGTTGCAAAGCAGTCAGTATCGTTGTACTCGCGTTCGGAATCACTGGCTTCGGAATGGCATCAAATATAACGGAATTTTATCGCAATAAGAGCATCTTCATTACGGGCGGCACTGGTTTCCTCGGCGTTTGCCTTATTGAAAAGTTGCTCCGATGTTGCCCCGATTTAAAAAATATTTACATGTTAATAAGACCGAAGAAAGGCAAAGAAATCCAGGAGAGATTGGAGGAAGTCACCAAAAATTCGGTATGACGTGACAATTACACGTGTTTCAATTAATCGTCATTAATTGGAGTAACAGCTTTTATAAATTTTTTTGGATAGTGTCTAAATTAAATGAATGCGGGAAGTCGTTTATAATATTTCATTATCTCGATAATATCTTAACATCTTATTGATTCATATACATTTTTTAGAAGAATATTGAGTATTAATAGAACCATAAAATACGATAATATAGAACGAATATAGAATTCAATGGCCATTATTATGCGGTTTTATTCCATAATGAATTATTCATAAGCATTGGATAAATTTGTTATTGTTACTTTTTGTTACTTTCTCTATGCTTAAACATTGTAATATTGACAGTTATTAGCAAATTAACTGTGATCTACTTCTCAATCTACTATTTGCTTATAATCAGCTTATATATATATGACCTTATGAATATAGCCGTAACTAACTGTATAGCCACAGCATAACTTATGAATATCAAAGTAACTGTGGAAGCTTTTTGTTATGTAACATTTTTAATAAAATGCAATCAGCATTAGTAACACAATTAAATATAAATTAAATGATGGTATATGATTCAAGAAGGATATAAATAAAAATAATGAAATATATGATACAGGTTTTTAACAGAATTAGAGAAGAAGGAAAGACTGAACTTTTTAAGAAGCTAATTGCTGTAGCTGGTGATGTTGGTGAAGAAAATCTTGGTCTCTCTGCTGCTGATCGATTAACACTGGTCGAACATGTGCAAATTGTCTTTCATTCAGCAGCTACACTGGATTTTGAAGCTAACTTGTCAAGCACAGTGAATATTAATCTTTTAGGTACACGTCGGGTTGTTCAGCTCTGCCAAGAGCTTAGGAATCTGAAGGTAAACTGGTTTTTTTAATGCTTATTCTGTTCTTGAACTCATTGGCAAACATTTATGCTGCTTTAATACTGCTGGCAGATGCAGTAATTACATGAATAGATTCTGACATAAGTAGGTACACACGATAGAATTAATGCAGCAGATTATAGGTTTTTTTAACATTTGCCATGTACCTTTTTACATCATATTGAAAATCCATTTGTTTTTTGTGATACTACAATGGCATTTGTAGAAACTACTGCAGTCTAAGAATTTAAACTTTTTCATAGTAAAAAAATTTGAATATGCTCCTAGACACATTAAAACTTGATATAGGTGTTAAATTATCAAACTGAACTTGTAATGTAAAAAATAGAAATGGAGTAGAGAAGTTCTTGAAATGAAGAAAAATAGTGAACTCATGAGATATCCATTAAATACATTTTTTAATTGCAAAGAATTAGATGCATTGAATTTTTACACCATGAGATCTAACAGCTTTCAATTAATTATGAAATATTTTCTGTATACACATTATATTAAATTCTAAATAAATTTTCAATTGTTCATTATTTTAGGCCTTAGTACATGTTTCCAGCGCATATGTCAATTCTGTACTTTCCAATGTAAATGAACAAATCTACCCACCTCCGGCAGATGTGAATGAACTACTGAAAATTGTCAAAGAGATGGATGTGAGTGCATTAGATAAAAAGACACCAGATATTTTGGGCAAACATCCAAACCCGTACACATTTACTAAGCATTTAGCTGAACATGAAATTGTCAATGGTCATTTACCAAGTACTATAGTGAGACCTTCAATGAGTAAGTGTTAACACATTCTAAATGTTGCCAAAGCATAAGAGACAAATTCAATATCTGTTATATATTACAGTGACAATAATACTTGTTCACATTGCAAGTTTCCATAGTTCCTAATTATTCATTGTTCTAGTAACTGGGAGTTGGAAAGAGCCTGTTCCTGGATGGACAGTATCAAAGAATGGACCACAGGGTTTTTTAATGGGTGCCAGTAAAGGTGTTGTAAGACGGCTACCTGTAGCCAAAAATCTTATTTATGATTACATTCCTGTTGACATTGTTGTAAACAGCCTCATTGCTGCTTCTTATGCCATTCAGCAAAATGGGTGAGGCACTAAATTCATTTCTATATTTTCATGTATAATAAAATGTGAATTATATTGGAATGTAATAGAGATAACTGTGATTGGTATTAATTTTACTTTACTAATATTAGGGGCAAAGGAGTGAAAGTATTCCACTGTACATCCAGTACTTGCAATCCTTTCAAATGGGAGATTATAGAACACAAGATTGGGTTATATCTACACAAATACCCATTAAACAGTGCTGTTTGGTATCCAAATCTAAAATTGCTACCTTCGATTTTCCTGTACAGAATTTCGGCTATTTTTGTACATATGATACCAGCATATATTTTTGACACGATTTCTAAATTCAGTGGAGGTCGGCCTATGTAAGTAATATTTGAAATTGGTTCTCTAAATCGCGTACAAAAAGCCTTACTTCTTTATTTCATGTCAACAAGAAAAATACAAAAAAGAAACAACAAACTGCAGAATAAGCTTAATAAAACGTAACAAATTAATAAAAACATTTTGTAATTGAAAAACAAACATTAAAAAAAAGTAATTGGACAAGTAAAAGAGGAAGGTAAGAAAGTTAAGTATAAAGGAAAAAATCGCATAAAAGTAAGTGGATCGTGTGAAAAAACTTGCGTGAAAAAAGGGTGCGTTGTGTAACTTTTTAGCTTTACATAGTCATATTAATATTTTCACCAATGCATAATTCATTAATTCTTAAATATGACAACTACGAAACGTCTTATAAATAGACAATTTCTTATAAAGTATAACTACAAACGTCTTTTACATGAACCATTGATATCTAACATAGTCATTTTACATAGTGTATAATGTCGGTAAAGTTGAAGAAATTAGAACAATATTAGAAGGCAGTAAAGAACAACAACTCTAGATCTGTCATATACTTCTTACTGCACTCGCATTTTTTGAGGAAAATTATTGTGAAGTGGATATTTTGATTGCAGTTTGGTACGGTTGCATACAAACGTCAATAAATCACTTGGTCGTTTAGAGAAGTTCATTTTCACCGAATGGAAGTTCAACAACCCACGGCTATTGGAATTACATGAATCTTTATCGCTAGACGATAAAAAAGTATTCAACTTAGACATTCATTCCCTACTATGGGAAGATTATTTTGCTGACTTAACAATGGGTGTTAGAACCTATCTTAGTAAAGAATCTCCAAAATCGTTGAATAAAGCACGAAAGAAGGATAAGATGTAAGTATGAAACATGATTGAAAAACTTTGTCCATTTAGATAGTTGAAAAAAGTGGCATAAATAAAGTATAAATCATAAGTATTACAACGCGTTAGTTCCACAATTTAAATATTTACCAAAATATTAGAATTTTTAATGCTCGTATGCATTTTCCCTTAATTGTGCAGTTATATTAACAAACGATTAATGTTTTAGATTAATGGTAGCTCATTTGCTATTCCAAGCATTGCTTCTGTTAGCCTGCTGGTGGGTATTCAAATCCATATTCGGAAGCACTTGGACGAAAACTGGCATGATTGTTCCTGTATTGTACATGTTGTTCCAACAACTTTAAGTACAAAATCATTTATGAGCCTCATATAAAAACAAAAAGTGCATTGCAAACACGTAGTTTGCCATCAACAAGATCTGAATTTTGTAAAACCTTCCTAAAATCATTATGATGATCTTTGTACATGTTTTTCGTACAAAGTTTAAAATTGTCTAATACATATATATATAAAACTAATATATAATTCTATTTAAATGCACTAGTTACAGCAGCTACAGTTAAATTACACATTTTTTACGCAAATGTCATTTTTTCATTCACATGAATACAGCGCGAAGTTGTTAGTCATAAAGTAAAAATATAAATTTGATCTTTTATAGAGTGCTGATATTTTTGCACAGTATTTTACAATTAAACAGTATACAGATTTAAATTCTAGTTACGACCAATATTGCATATTGTATAAACCCTACTGAACATGCTGTTGAATAACTGTCGATTTAAAGATGGAACATTTCATATATTTACATATTATTTACATAATCGAGATGTGGCCATCGTTATACGTAAATTCCAAGTTATATAATGATTACAGTTATATGTTTTATTGTCCGTCTTATAAAACGTAATTAATGATTTATCTATAAGAAAGGTGATAATTTATATAAAGAATGATCCAAATTATTTATCCTAAATAATAGGAATTCTTAAATTGTGCTATAATTAAAAATGGTTGCATAACTTGTCTCATTATGCATGATGCATTGGTAAAATTGGATACTCCCTTATGAGATGATTTTACAGCATTTATAAGATTTTCTATTTATACATGATTATAAAGGTAATTTGTGGAAGAATGAGAAATAAACATGTCATATCGCACTTGTCGGAATTCAGGTTTCTAAAAAAACTGACTCAAATGTACTAAACTTATTTTTCTCCGTATTATAAGATGCACAAATAGGACTTAATTACAATTGTACTATGATTGAGACTGCTGAAGTTGAAATGATTGATAGTCAAACTACAGAATGAATAATGGACAATGAAGAATGAATGCGTTTCTTAGTTGAAAGGTCTTTTATATACTGCTTTACTGCAATTAACAAGTTGGATTCGCACACGTCTTTACTGTCTAGAAGTCGAGATGAACACTATAATATGGAAGCTGTCACCATCCTGCTTACCAGGATATTCTGGACATACAGGAAGGGGTACAATGTAACAATTCAGCATAGGGTAGCATTCCAAATATAGATAAGGGTACCGTGCCAGAGTACGAGAGAATTTCGTAGCATTTCAAAAACCCTGACTTTGTTCGCACCGTTTGACAAGCATTTTCTATTCGAAACATTTTGTAATCGTCAGCAGAAGTAATACTAAAGTAACCCGTCGTTTTCATATCTGACGGTGCATTTTTTAATCTAAAACGCATTCCATTATATTCATAATGTATTATACATCAGACGTGGAAAAAGTTGCCATTCTGATCTGATGAAATCCAGATACAAGATCAAAGACAGAGAAAAACGAGGATTCCTGAATATATGATTCCGAATAATGATTTCATGATTCTATTTTCTGCTAGTAGAAAGTACACAGAAAGAAACAGAGTGATGTGGGAGGTTCATTATGCATAACATGGTTTTCCATTAATTCCTAAGTACTTTTTGGTGATGGTTCTTTCTTATTTTTGTTTATAATTTAGCATCCCTTGTACATGGAAAGTAAGATTTTCTACGTAATTAGGGAGACTTGAAGCATAATCTGGCCTGCAGGTTTCCCTCTTTGATCGTTGACTCATCCGCGAACGTTACTTGTGTCGAAGTCCTGTCTTACTTCCTTGCTTAACTTCTTTAATTCTTCTTTAATTAACTTCCTTGCTTTGTAAATCCCCCAGCTGCCATGAATTTCATGTCACGCCACAGTTCTGAAACTTTACTTTTTTAAAAAGAATTTGAATAAAATTTGGTAAATTCCACCACTGCCATCAGTTTCATATCGCACAGCAGTTCTTGGAATTCAGGTTTTTTAAAAAAATGTATTCTCCTTATTCCCGCTATGATTGTTACACAATTTATAAACAGGACTTAATTACGATTAATAATGATTGAGACTGTAGAATCTTAAATAATAGACTGTCGAAATGCAGAATGAATAATGAAGAATTAATGCGTCTCTTAATTGGGTGCCATTTATATACAGGGTGGTCTACATAAAGTGTTACAAGTTGTTTTCTCTGAAACTACCAGGCACATTTGTTTAATTTTTATTAAACTGAATGGGGCAGCAGGGCTGTCTATTTGATGTGTAAACATTTTCTTTATGGAAATAAAAGATACCCCTAAAATATACCCTGTGCCATTTAAAAAAGGGTGCAAAGGGGGCCCCCCTTTACCCCCCTAAGGGCCCCCCTCATTTTTTTTAAACTTTTACTTGGAACATTTTTTTTAATTTTGTACTCTTAAAGAGATAGAGCGAATTATTTAAATAAACGTATATACAAAATAAACGTATTCTTGTTTAAATATCATTTTATTAAATATTCAAAATGGTGACCGCGGGCTTCTAAACACTTGTCAATGCGTTTGCAGATATCGTTTCTGATATTTCATAACATTATTGGAGTAATAGACAAACAAGCATTGCGTATTCTCATTTTCATGTCCTCCTTTGTTGTAAGAGCAACAGCCATCACTTTTTCTTTCACATAACCCCACAAAATGAAATCTAACGGCGTTAGATCTGGTGATCGAGGTGCCCACAAAATTGGTCGCCACGTCCAATCCACTTATTTAAAAATTTTGCATTGCATAATGCACGCGTACTTCTAGCAAAGTGTGCTAGGGCACCATCATGCTGGAGCCACATTTAGCCTTTCATACTCAATGGAATATTTTCCAGGAGTACGGAAAGATGATTTGTTAAAAAATCGGTATAAATCGCACTTTATAACGGTCATTGAAAGAAGTATGGTCCGATGATATGATCTTTAACAATTTCATACCATACATTTAATGACCAACGGTATTGAAATGGTACTACTCGCAACTAATGGGGAATCATGAATGAGATCCTGATACTTAAGCATGTTCACGTTCGAGTATGTTGACACTTTCGCATGTTCTCAACGATTAGTTGTAAACACAATTGAAATAACGTCTTTAAACCTATTCAGTAAACCAAATTGAATAATTTGCTCTATCTCTATAAGAGTACACATTACAAAAAAATGTTCCAAGTAAAAGTAAACAATCATGATGAATATGAAAAAAAGAATATACCCCGTGCCATTAAAAAAAATGAAGGGGGCCGCCATAAAAAAATGTTTACACATCAAATAGTCAGCCCTGCTATCCCATTCAGTTTAAAAAAAAAATAGACAAATGTTTTTGGTGGTTTCGGAGAAAACAGCTTGTAACACTTTATGTGGACCACCCTGTATATTTAGGTGTCGATTCTGCGCTTAAGTCTGGCGTTGTTTACGAAGGGGTGTTTTAGCATATTTTTTAACATATTTTCACATTTTCCAACATTCGTTTCTGTTTATTCCGGGACAATCTCTAAATGCAGTAAGCACCGCCCGATAATTTGAATTAACGTGGAGCCGACTTACCTCGGATTATCAGAATGTAGGAAAGAGCCAAATTGTACTTTTAAACATAATATACCCTGGTATTTTTTACGCAATAAATTGGTTCATGTAAAAAAACATATTACACTTACGTACCCTTCATGAACTGGTTGCAAAATGAAAAAAATTGCATAAGAGATATTGTAAAAACATATGAAAACGCTGAAATTGGTTTTTACATTCACATCAAAAAACTTTTCACTTTTAATTCTTCATTTCATATGACTAATAAAAATACAAAAAACCACAACATAACGAATTAATTAAAATATTTTCTGTAATTTAAAAATAAACATTAAAAAAAGGTAAACGGAAAAGTAAAGTTATAAAAGGTTAAAGCAAATGAATCGCGTAAGGGAAAAATTGCGGAAAAATTGCTTGTATAATGAAATATTTGAGTTAACAGTAGTAACCAGTGCATACTTATCAAATGTTTAATGAAACTTAACATCATTTTGGACTAGGAAACACACAAAAAATGTCACAAGCAACACAGAAACAAAAAAAGAAAATTGTCAGGAAGATTACTCGGATTATCGTGATTCTACCGGCAGAAACGAGGTAGAATCTTTTTCCTTTCATTTTAAGGTATCCTCGTCTGTGCCATTGGAAACCAAATTGCAATCGGTATAGTCCATGTATGTCTTTATCGATGTAAGAAACCGTTCTTACGTCTCTTGACAGTTGCAGTAGCTATGGTAACGGTTGTTTGTCATCTCATGGAATGTTTGTTATGTTATATAGCTGATGAAAACATTCCTATACTTCACATCTGACGTACAATCCCTTACATGTTTATTAAATAATCACCTCCTACACCTTGTTTGTTAAACCCTGTTGTTTATTGCGTCATTCGCAGTAATGTGTTTATCAAATGACAAGTCCTAGTTGTTCGTCATAATGCTGATATTTTTTTCTATGTTATCCTTGACGGTTCCAAATAATCCTAATTGCAATCAATAGAATTTATGTAAATCTCCAACAATGAAATTTATTGTTCTTACATCTTTGTAACAGTCGTAATAGTTTTCTTGAATTAAATGCAAGTTACTTCGAATATATTTGGTTTCCATCCGAGATATTAAGACTTTAAGCAATTGTTTTTTACGCTTTCATGTGATCGTTGCACACACAAAAATTCTTGTTTTCATTGATTTATGTATATTCTGCGGTTCTAATCTTATGAAAACCAGGAGAAGAAGAACATAAACTTGTAGTAGATAACAGGAAACAGGATTAACATAACGCATTGGCTATCGCTTCAACTGAAATAAATTAGGAAAAAATAGAGATGTAAATGTTTTGCTCCTGTTGCAGATATTTAATATGCCTGGGGTATTCGTCGTTCTCGAAAACCATTAATGTGATAGCATGAGTTGACTTCGTTGCGAATGACGAAACCATTCGGGATTTCTCCCAAAGAGAACTACAAGTAATACTGGTAGTTGCATTAACAGTATAGTCACATGCATCCTTAAATGTTGTAGTTCCTTGTAGATTTGTAGATATTCCGTTCTAAATAATTCGAAAGTGATGTAAAAGCTATTTTCTACGTTCGAATTCAGCGAATGATTGCCGCATTTTTCTTTTTTAATTCACTCACCTACTCCGCGTGGAGAAACTTGTGACAAAAAATGAACAGTTCTGTGCAAGCAATTAGGGATTCGCTGATCAAAGAAATCCACCAAGAAATCCTGAGTCTGTACATATACGTACGAATTTTATGAGCACTTTGCAGAACTGAGAGTTTCAATTCCATTGAATAGCATTAAGTCTAATTATAATTCTCTTGGTAATTATTTTTCACAAGAGTTTGCTGTTTGCAATGAGTACTTGCCAAAATATAATGTAAATGAAAAAACTACGAACATTGTGACTATTGTATGTATTACTTTTTAAATACAAAATAGCTAATTCAAATAAATATAAAAGTGAATAAAAGAAAACTGGGGTTTAAACTTTTTCGTATGTGTCTCCAGTAGCTGAAAAAAAAAATATGGTTTCATTAAAAGAAAAGAGGTTGTTTCCAACGATTCCATAATTCAAATGAATTTGTAAGACGTAGTGTACATTGACTACTTTAATTACTTTGACTACTTTATAAGACGTATACATGTGGTACAATATTTGCAAAAAGAATGGAGGAAATTAGTGGAATCTGTGAAAAATCAACCGTTAAAAATGCGTATGTTTCGACATTGTGGAGCCAGGAGAAAGTTTCCTCGAGGCTTACATTCAGGCATTGGCGAAAGAAACCATGAAATGCATAGCAAATAAGTGGTAATGCGTCATTTTACCAGCTTATGGGTTCATTAGCTCTTCACCAAATTCAAACTCAACGACAAAATTTTACATTTTTACGATTTCGTCGTTCTGGAATCATTGAACTCTCTACTTTTGCACAAAGCTGATTGTCGGTTAATGAATATTATTTAGGAATTCTATTTTTATAAGAAAACAGAAATCTAATAAAAAATTCTTGTTCAGTATTAAAAAAATTTTACTTCCATACATGGAATAGAATTCGTGATGGACACGTGGCCAAGTTGATTTTATGCTTTTTTTTAATTTTGTCTAAACGTTAAACTTGTTCTTATCGAAAACTTAGTCGTAGTCCCAAAACCTCGTTCTGTAGAAACACAGACCAGGTATAGGGATAGACCACACATGCAATGTATTTTCGTGTCACCTCATTGTGGGGCTCTAGAGCCCCATTACCATTTTCGTGTCACGCTCAACGTTATCGTCCGGGAGCAGTATAAGATGTCAACGCTGTGTATGGCAGGAATTAAAACTAAATTTTAAAGCTTTTTACTGCCGCGTAGAATGTAAACACGCGCTTAATAGCATGAGCTTTCAATTGTTTTTCCTTCTCCACGGGAGTCCACTTTTGATTTAGTAAATGTACAATTGGCCAAACGCCATATTACGCTGCGTTCATATCGAGACGGAGGTTAATGTGACGGAGCCTTTATTTGAATTCGCTCGGAAAAGGAGATGGCCAAGTTCGAGTCGCCGATTTTTTCAAATTTTTTGCGACATCTAGTACTCTCCTTACACAATACATTTACAAAGCCGTTCGACCCTACTTTAATGGCATCTTTCCACTGCTATACATTTCCTGCGCTCCAATCAGTACGAGCACTTTTGTAATTTCTTGATACAATTTTTAAATTGTTGATAAAAATATAAATCGCATGGTTGGCACACAGGATTGCATTTCGGGAGTATTATTTTTATTGTAGAACTGTTTTCCTCCATTTCATTTGAAAACACGTCAACGTAAACAACGAAATTCGTTTGCCCCCTCTATGAATCAATTAGTAACACAAAATTTTCGATTCATCTACTTTTTGTTGTACAAAAGACCCGAACGTATCTGACCCTTCCTGCAAACATATAAATACAACCGATAATAGCCATCCCGATAAATTAATAGAATATTTTGCTGTATTCAACCGCACTAATCTTTACTATCATAATTAAAACTATGTTACTCGCTCTGAACTTACAATTGTACAGTATTGTCTCTCACTTTGTCCCGCGATCGGTCCAAGCCATGACAATGTGAGATGGTGGTAGTCGTTTTGGTAATTAGCCGAAACGAGCGGGGTTCCAAGCCGGGGTGCGCCGAGAATGTAAACACCGATGAGTCATCACAAGAAGAAAAACTGATTTTTTTTATTTTTCATTTAATCATCGCGAAAGTATTATATCCGAATTACTAAGCTTCTTGCGATTAAAACGATACCAAACACGACTGTATTTACACAATTTCAAGAAAAAGGAGAAAGAGGAGATACCAAAACCTCAAGAAAACAGAAGAAATATAAGCGAGTATTTGGAAAATGCAAATATCGTCGTGTTTGATATCATTTTAATCGCAAAAACCTGTGCAATTCAGACATAATACTTCCGCGAAGATTAAATAAAAATATCATTTTTCCGTCTTCTGATGACTCTTCTTGTTTACATTCCCGGCGCTCGCTGGCTCGCAGCCCTACGCGAATCTCGCTCGCTTCGACCAATTCCAGGAAATGGTGAGGATACCGGGGGGACAAAGTCAGAGGTAAAAATCGGGACCATATGAGAGGCATTACTGTATTCTGTCTGTGCAACGTTTTGAAATAAAACTTTTTCTGTTTTAAAAATGCTTCATTCTTTAAATATTTAATTTTCTATTCATATTTACAAAAGCAAAACTATCAAAAATGAAAAAAAAAAATTGGTTAAATGAGACTAGAAGAGCCCCGGTCATTGCAACGTTACATTCATCAGTCTTCGGCTTACAGCCTCAGTTACAATGCTTTAAATGAAGTTTTAATGGAAATAATTATATAAGTATCGCGTCAATATTCAACCCCATTTTTCATAAAAATTGTTCAGAGCTGGGTTGTGCGGCTTTGCAAATTTATTTTATATGGAGAGTACTACATACACAAAATTTGTAAAAAATCGGCCACCCGAATTTGGCGATTTCTACTAGTTAGATGGCCCGTCCAGCCCAATCCGAGACAGAGGTGGCCAGAGTTGCGATCAGTTGCGATCGTGCGAAAATAATCGATGTGGCAATCATGCATCATAATGATTATATTTGGCAACATCGCTAAATTTGGTCAGTAAAGCAAGAGGAAAACGTTTACAGTTCCAAATATGACCGTCATGAAACGTAGAGTGCGCTCGATCGCTACTCTTTTTTGACGATGTCGGTAATTCAGACCTGGTGACACGAAGTCCCATAAGGTGAAAGGTCTATTCCTATACCTCGTCGGTGGTAGAAGGTGACATATTTCTCTTTTCTTTCCGTCTCCCTTTCTCTCCCGTGCCTTTCTTGTCCCGAGAGCAAAGGGCCTTAAGCCGCCGTGCGTGGGCAAAGTTATGCGAAAAAAATATCTGAGGAGTAGAAGCGAGCGGCCTTGACCACGAGAAAAAGAGATAGAGCAGTAACATCGCGCATTTCTTGACCTTGAAGGAGAAGTGGGCACCGACCAAACCGTTCGATGAGAATAAAACCTTGGACGATCGGTCTGTCACGTTCAGTCCACCCTTAGCATCTACCGACATTTCTTCGTCCGGCATATCCTCGCAAACGACTGCTCCAACTACCGCTCGGCAGTCGCCGTTTTCGTCGCGCTCAGTAGTTTCGTTCGTTACACCCGGTAAAAAGTGATTAAACGCGTCAACCATTTGGCCACAGGGGTCTTCACCGGTTTCTCTTGATCGTTACTGCGCGAGAAACAAAGTACAGCGGAAATTCTCTTCACTAGACAGATACGAAATTGTTTACTTCAGAGCAGACAGTACTGAAGGTCTGGTCTATCAATTTTGTTAACACTGTACATTTATTGCGAATTTAAGGCGAAAATTGTGTTTTTTTTTACATATTTCAAGTACATGTTCCATTTTTCACGATACACGTGAATAATGCTTAACAAGGTACCAGTGGCTAATGATTCAAGTGGAATAACCATCTATTGCTTTTCGCGATTTTATTTCACCAGAATGATCAACTTTTTCTATACTTTCTCATACATTTTACGCGCTATATCTTTTGTTTAACTTACAAACTTTGGCGCTGTTTTGATAACCACCTTTTGTCAGTAGAAAAAGTAAAATATCGCGTTAAGAGTCAGACTAAAAGAAGTGTAGGGTTGGGATTTCTTAATTTGACGCGTTGCTGGAGTGGGTCGAAGGACTTCTTTTTGGAATTCCCATCGCGAATGTGTCGAGTCCGCCTCACCCTAAGAGTTTACAAGTTGTTACTGGGCCGTCATGAAAAACCAGCAGCATAGATTATATTTGGAAGCAAACCAAATAATTATTTATTTCCAAATGCATCAGAAGCAAGTGGTTCTTGTGCAATAGAGCAACCATGTTTGCCTTATATATACACTAATAATTGAATGGGAAAATAGGTATTTTATTTTACAATTGAGTAACTTATTTTGAAGGTTGTGTGAATCCAACTTTGAGAAAATCGTTAATATGTTTGCCATACTTAAAAATGAATAAGGTGTCCGTTTAGGATCAAAAATCGGGAAAAGTTTCTGTCTTATTGATAAGATAGGTGTAGTTATTAAAAACTAATTGTAAATATATTTATTTTGAAAATGAAGTCCTGTAATTTGCATGATGGATTTGAATATATATATATATAATTGTATACATAACGATAATGTGCATTGAATTAGTGAGACATCGATGTGTAATAGATTTAAGGTCAACTAAGTATTAAACTCCTAAACTCTTACGATATTACCTATTTTGATTTATTTTTTTGGATTATGATCGGACGGTTAAATCGAATTTATAAATGAATCATTAAGGTAGTCAGTTGAAGCAAAGAAGGCTGAACAATAAGCGGGAAAACGAAACATAGAAGCGCCGAAAGATCGCAAATACGTTCTGTGCTGGTCCGATTTTTGGCGACTTTTTCGGCCACCCTATGTTATGATTAACATTTTTACTGCTGAGATGTCTTACAATGTATGTATGTAATACAATAAAAATCATGATTATCAAGAAAAAGGTGTAGAGTTTAAGATGCATTATAAAACAAAGCAAAAAATCTGATTTTAACGAATTAATTTGGCAAACACCTGATTGGACAACTATATACTATGCCACGTGGGTCGTATGGTCCTATATAATATTTTTTAATAATGTTAGAATTAATTAGGAATAAAACGTTTTATTGCAAATATTGTTTATATTACAAACTTGTTAACAATCAGAAAGACATATTTAGATGAACTTCTGACAAGCCCAATTTGTTTGCACTGTCTTTAGGATTTTGTATTAAAGTATTGAGATATTTAAATTTATCTAAAGATGATTATGACTTTGGATATTTATATTCATCTGAATTCCATCATTGAAGACGAATTTGCCAGTTGTGTGTGCTGCTATACATCGCCATATCATAACTGAGCCACTCCGATGTTTCACAGTTCGAGGTCAATTGTGTTCTTCTATTTGTGTATTGCATTTTCTGTTGTAATGTTGTCCACCCGAGCTAAAAATATTGTTTACATTCATCTGCGAATATAACTTTATTCCAGAACATATTACTTACCTTTATCAATATAGTTTTTTGCATCTTTTCTTTTCAATCAATATTTTCTTTTTATTCACTTTGCTCTTTATGTATATGACTTACTTCTAGGTACTCTTCTATGAAAATTTTTATTCCGCAAAACCCTACGACACAAGTCAGGGTGTATGTTCTTTCCAAAACTGTTAGCGATGATTGCTGCAAGTTTTGGGCTAGAAATCCTTGGATTTTTCTTTATCTCTCCCACAATACATTTTTCCTCTATGGAAGTTAATTCCTTTGGACGTCCTGTACGAGTTCTACTCGTGATGCTCCCTTCACATTTTGATTTTTTCACTACATATTGCATCGTAGACTTGGTTCTGTTTACAAGTTTTGCAACTTCATGATATAATTTTCCCTCATTCTTCAGTTTCAGTATCAATTCACATTCACAGTTACTGGTGTCCGACCTTTTGTGTACTCATGATTAATAATTCTACAGAAATGATACTCTCTTCATGAAAGCTGTGCTCATTACACAACGTCGTGACATTGACTAAAATTTAATGTTTACATCTGATGCGATGTTTATATTCTAAACTTCTACGCGTTCGAATACTTTTGTGACCTGCATAAGAGGCATGTTTACATTTAATGTCCCACCAATTCTCTATAAATTGTTCGATTTGGTTCGACTTTTGCTTATACATTCCCACGATTGTCATCTGTTTGCGCACGGAAATTCGTGCTGAACATTAACATTTTCTTTGGGAAAGACGTTCATTTATTCCGAATATGAATGTTTCCATGTTTCCCGTTTTCAGCAGAATTATTCAGGGTGTTCCGTAACTGGTGGTACAACCGAGCAGGGGATGATTCTACATGAAAAACTGAGTCGAAAATATAGAATAAAATTTTTTCATACAAGGCTTTATTTTCGAGAAAAATGGTTTTGAAAATTTGTCGAGTACGCGTGCTCTCGACTTACTTGCGGATCACCGGCTTCCACTGCCTCACACCTGGGTATCTCGGAGATTGCCTTTTTTACTTCTAGATGTGTTTACAAACATTGTCAGCATAATGATATCACTTCTATCGATTCTATTCTTTTCCTATCCTTAGGAAATTACGCCTCCGTTGCGCCGCAAGTAAGCCGAATGCACGCGTACTCGACAAATTGTCAAACCCATTTTTCTCAAAAACAAAGCCTTGTATGAAACAATTTTATTCTATATTATCGACTCAGTTTTTCATGTAGAATCATCCCCTGTATATGACAAATATAATAATACAAAGGTTGTTACAATGAAATTTATTAAACAATTAAGCAAAAAATCGGAAAAGTTTCTATGCTACTGCTAGACGAAATATAGTTAACAAAAAAAAAATTTAAATATATTTATTTTGAAAATGAACTTCTATAATTTCATAATATAAGGATATGCAGGACTTATTACCTTAAGTAACGCCTGTACATCATTATTATTTCAAAATCCTTCCTCACAATCTTAATGAAAATAAATAAATATTATAAAAGTAAAGAGTGCGTACGTGAGTTATGCGTATACTCACTTATGTTGAAAATAATGTGAATAAACCATGCGACAGTTAGATAATCAGAAAATTGGCAAAGCTTGCTAGTCCTAATTGCAATTAAAATGCACCCGATGGCCGCGTAAAATACAATCGCGTAAAAAGTTTATCCTTATGTTTGGTAGATTGGTTCAAAAAATGAAATATCTCGTAAGAAATGACAAAAACTTACAAAAACGCAGAAGTAGATTCTTTAAATTCATGTGAAGAAAGTTCTCCACTTTTCATTCTTCATTGTGCATGAAAAATAAGAATATAAAGAAAAAACAACCGACTACAGAATACACTCTATAAAACATAAAAAATTAAATCATCGTTTGTAATTTGAAAACAAACATTAAAAATAATAATCGGAAAAGTAAAGAGTAATAAAAAGTAAAAGAAAACAGTCTCGTAAAAGTGAGGTTGCACTTCATTCAAGATAAACGATTGAACTGTAGCCTCCTGGCTGTTTACCTGCGATCTTTAATGATTCCATGAAATATTTATCCCATTACACATTTAATCACATGATACTAACACGTCATGTGGAATCCAGTAATTTACGTAACGTTTATCGTTTCTTGCTATTACCCATCTAACAAGTGGAAGGTAGTAAGGTTTGTACCATACATTGGTTATGTTTTTCCTTAAGATTGAATTATTTTGGAAGATTAAATAATCCGTGTGACGTATGAGCAAGGTTCTTGTACATTGATCAAGGACAATACTAGTAAAAATCGTTTTACCGATTTCGATTAATGCCTTCCTCACACCACGAATGATTTTAAAAGTTATCAGCAGCTAATCACTGTCGTATAATCATATCCGTATCATCACTTGCCCGCATTGTGAGTCTTTCCGCGTTGTAATTTGACTGTAAAATGAAGACATGAAAGTTGTTTGCACATGGCAAATAACGGTTTCGCATTGAATAGCTTTCAATTAAGAAAACATTAAGGAGAACTTCAATAACGTTTAATTAAGAGGGTATTAAGAGAACATATTGTTTTAAATGGTAATGATTCGTATTTATGTTGAACATTTTATGGAATGGTGCAGTTCTTGTGAATTCCGAGAGATAGTATATGAAAAATAGTAGAAAATCTATAAGGGGTGAAACATACATAACTTAAAGGATTGCAGAGTATCAAAGAATATATAACGTTTTTGGATAACCTGATTGGAATAAATCGAAAGATCGATGTAGCCGAACCAAAAATTTTAACGGAAATAACTAAAAACGCTTTACGTTTCGACATAAAAAATCAGATATGTAAATTCGTGCGAATTATTCATAAAAATTTGAATGTTCCTTCTAATTTATAGAACGACCGTAGATTTCGTCATTGAAACGTGATAATATAACAATAATTCTGTGAAGGACCTTCATTTCTCTTTTGCCGACAGGAAAACATTTTAAGATGACTACCACGGCACAGTCGATTCCGGAATGGTTTCGCAACAGGAAGGTTTTCGTGACAGGTGGAACGGGTTTTATGGGCAAAGTTTTGATTTCCAAACTGCTGATGAGCTGTCCTGACATCGGTGGGATATTCCTGTTAATACGGGAAAGCAAAGGCGTCGACCCACAAGCGAGACTTCAACTTTTATTACAGGTAAAAAACCAATAAATTTCCAACTTTTCGTGTTTACAAGTACAAAACAACAATTAAGTATAAATTTGATATGCAGATAAAACTATACTGTATATTATTAATGCCTCTGCACTAGAAATTAAGAAAATGATCACAAATCAGAAATGTCAGTTTCAGGAATCACACTTACTTAATTCCGATTTTAACAGCCGGCTTAGGAAATAATATGAAAAAGTGTAATGTGAAATTTTTCTAAGTTTCTTCCTCTTTTTCAATCCTAGCAATTTAATATTGTGTAGAAGCATTTTAATAATTACAATATTTCGGTACAATGTGGCCTGAATCGTTTTCGTATTATCCAAAAACTCGGATTACCGGGCAATGAGGGAAAGCCAATATTCTACTTCTACGATTTTAAAGTGAAACACAATATACAATGTAAAGCAAAAAGGCAGATAGTACATAACAAATACCTAAGAATATCAATTTTGTGTAAAAGAGTATTTTGTAGAAACAAAGTATTTTGTTTAAAACTAAAAATATGTAAATCCTACTTATAAGAACATTAAATATAGTAATGTAATAAATAATGAAACGTAGTATAGGCAGCGCAATTGCGGTGTTATTTTATAACAATTATCTGTGGCATTCAAAATGGATAAATGGGTTGTCCGTCGTGTAAGGAAAGTGGCTCTACGCCGGCAAAACAAAGGCCGTTCGCAGCCTTTGTGAAACGCAGAGGGAAAGTCATCGCACGTGTGTGAGGAAAGCGAAAAAGCAACGCGTTAATGGTAGTCTGTCCTGTTCTGCTCTTTTACGATTTCATCCATGTAAAGACGCAGTTAAATTCACCAGCGAGACATTTACCAAATATTTGAAACTCATCGGTCAGACACGACTAATCTTTATATTCATTTCCATCTTTACCGTTTATTGTAATTTTTGAAAATATGGGATGGTTATGTCATGATAATAATTCTACTATATTACAAATAATCTACCGTGGAGATGAATGTTCCTAAGGCCATTTTAAACAGCACCCAGGAAATAAAACGTATTTTTAAAATGAAATGTGCAATGAATCAATGAGGCACCGATGTATGATAGACTCAAGGTAAACTGCGTTTTAAACTGCTTAATTCTTACGACACTATATTTTGATTCATTTTTTTATTATGACCAGACGGTTAGAACGAAATTATAAATGAAACATCAAGATAGTCAGCTGAAACAAAGGAAGGTGAAAAGTTAACGGGAAAGCGAAATATGCGTACGACGAAAGATCATTAAGGTCGAAAAAAGTGACTTCATTGCCCCACGGTACTGCGCACGTGCTTGATTATTCAAGTTTTCTTGGCTTGGCTCGAATAACGATCATTAAGCAGCAATCATATATTCATTCCCGTGTTTTTTAACCAATTTCATTTATATACTGTACCGGACGAAAATTCGCGCTGGACGTTAACATTTTCTTCGCGAAAGACGGTCATTTATTCCAAATATGAATGTTTCCATGTTTCCGTATTCGGCTGGTTTATACAGGGTGGGACAATAACTACGTCCATCTTGAATATTGCCGTTTTTTGTAATAATATGGAACAATTTTATATGCAAAACTTGCACGCTATCGAGAGGGATATATTGTGATAGAAACCTTTTTTTGTGTGGGTGAAGGCATAGAGGATATTTGAAAGTCATTTCTATTTTTTTGTTGACTTCAGCAGGCTATCATTGAAGGTCATGCAAGGTCAAATATGGTAGTAAAATAAACTTTCTTACAGTACAGGAGATGATCGATATGGAGCTCATTTACGTCAATGCAAAGTTGCAATCTTCGTATTACTGCATCATGTGCATATCTTATTGTCTCTGCACTCATTCTAGTAAACGCGGTAATTATTCGTTGTTTCATATTTTTTGGCATAGTGGAATAATGGGTTCAAATTAATGTTTAACTTAATAACCAAGATGGAAATACACATATCTGATGGAATTTTTTGGCAGAAATAATTATCCATTACACGTTTTTCCACGAAACGAGTGGGAACTTTCAGACTCGCCTGGCAATATAGCGAAACTTTTGTTCTTTTTCGAAAGCGGAATTACGCGTAATGACCCTGACGTTCGTCGCCGTCTTTGAGCGCGACAGTCAAATTCTCGGGAAGAGAGGACCATCGACCGAGGGAATTTCTGATTGTGAGTCACCTTGACGGAAGTTCTCCTTGATCCGCGTCCTCTTGTCACTGTTTGATCAGTCGTTGCTTCATCCGTCGATGTTACTTTATGCATATGGCGATCGAGGGTTCCCCAGCCAAGGATACCGAACTTTCGTAACACGTTTGAAAATTTATTCCGATGTCAGCGGCTTTATTAGCGTTGAACCACGGATCATCGTTAAATCGTTGACGAAATTGAGCAACGATCGAGGCGCCTGCAACTATCGGAGAAGGAATGGTTCGCCAGGTGGAATCTCGCGTGCAGTTATTGTCAATATTTTTCTATACTCTTCGAGATCATGGACCCTTCGATCGTAGATCTTCTTGCAAAACGTATAAATGTTTGCGAAGCGAAAACCTCTTGACATTTTCGCGGAGTCGGCGAAAGTTAACGTGCAATCAAAACACACCGTCTTCTCACTTATTTTAGCTACATAATTGTTGTCGATGTGATGACGTCCACGGGCATCTTGAATGCGAATCATCGTTAACGAATTTTCAACCATTTTTAAACAGCGTACACCAGGGTTGGTCAACCTTTCGCATACCATGCGCCAATTTTCTGACAGACGAGTTCAGATGCACCATATAACTCGAGCACTTTTTATACCGTCTTATGTTCCTCGTTAAGGGTTGATAAATAGAGAAAAGGATAAAATCTGCTTCGCTTAGGGGAGGAAAACTAATAAGTTAATCACGCAGTTAAATTAATTAATAATGGGCCACTTGTAATCATCCGATGCGCCACGTTTTGGCCACCCCTGGCGTACACGATTCATTGCATTGACTACAGCTTATTGTTAGACGATGATCATAAGTTTGTTGTGTTATTTTATGTGGCTCAATAAACAATTATTCAAGTTTTGCCTAAAACTTGACGTTGATAAGCTGCTCGTGAAAGATAGCTAATTAAAAAATCGCAGAACACGCACGACAAGGTCTTAATTCAAGCAGCAAAGATCAATGACTAACTGCGATAAGCTGATGAAACAAACGGACCGTTATTGGTCAATGTCACTGCTAAGCAAGGCTGTTATCCAAATCAGTACGTCCAGCGAGAGAGTCTACCGCCGTATCTCTTCAGAGAATTTCTGTTCAGCGAGAGAGTATACTGTGTCTCTTCAGAGAATTTCTGTTCAGCGAGAGAGTGTACTTCTTCTGTGCACAATGACGTCTCCCATTTGTGCGTTGCCAGGACACATGTCAGGTCGAAGGTCAACCATTAGAAGCATGGATGCACGGAACGAACAAAAAGTGGGATCTTTCGAAGTACACACTCTCTCTGAACAGGGTACACCTATTTACGATACACTATTCGCCTGCAATTTCCAAAGTTGGGGGATTCGTTGCATAAATTTCATATATAGCATAACTTGAAACAGCGAATACAGAACTGGTGCTGAGGAGTGAGGGAAAACCCGGCGACTTTTCAGTACGTGCAAAATTCTATGAGATGACATACCGAGACACGCTCCGAATCTGTGATTTAATAAAGTATTCTTACGAATATAGTATTATACCAAGTGTACGTATTGTATTAGGTGTAAGGGAAAGTTCTGTCGTTTTTTTCTAAAGAAAAAACAACATTTTTTTTCACTTTCCAAAGCAGTAGTCTGATGAATTCCAAGCTTGAAGCCCACTTCTGTGGAAGTTAACGTGGGATATGTCCTGATCATACTGCTTAGCGTTGATCGACAACGCATAAAAGTGCACGTGTTCAAAAACGACAGAATTTTCCCTTATACCTAATACATAATGCCGACAACAATCTGTTGTTGGTAGCACGACAATTTAAACGTTGTTGATATAAGAAATAAGAGAATCAGAGGAAGTGTTTGATCTTTACCTAAGTAAGTCAGTTATGTTTTAAAATGATTGTGTTTTTTTATAAAAAGACGTAGTAATTATTTAACAGAATGTCACCTCGAACTAGCACTACGGGTAACTGTATTTCTCCTTTTAGAACTCAGAAACTATTGATTTCTGTTATTGATCTATACATGTTTACTAATCAGTTTTTGACGGATACTAAATATACCCATGATTGGACTATCAGTTGGAGAACATCATACATGTTATTGTGATGTCGACATTTCAGTGGAGAGACCAACATAAAGAGTTTGTTCGCATTGTTAAACGAACAATTAGTGTTTAATAACCACGTATGATATTTGAAACGAAAAAATGCTGGTTTAGGAACGACTAAAAGCTCTGGAGTTTACCAGACCCGAAATTCAATTTATTTCCATTTTTTCTTTTTTAGAACGTCTGCTGGTGACGGTTTGATGTTGTAGCATTAATTTTTAGTTTTTTGGTGTGGTCGTTTTTGAGCACACAGATCAGATATTTTTTAATTAGTTAGAAATGTAACACAGATAGTAACAATCGGTAATGAATCGGGAAATTCCATAACAAAATGGTAATTTCAGTTATTTTGTAAACTGCTGTAACATCATATTTACGTATTTAACATGCGTTTCGCGAAAAGAACTTCAAAAAAATTTCAGTAACAATCTATCTCGTTTGTTCTCGGATAATGTAAAATATTGACCGTTGGCCATTTTCTTGTGATTTCAGCAAGAGCCTTTCAGGGAATTACGTGAAAAGTATGAAGAGAGGTTGAAAAAGCTCGAAGTAGTAGCTGGGGATGTAAGTCTGGAAGGATTGGGATTATCCGAGGCGAACAAAAAGCGCATTAATTCGGAAGTTTCAGTGATTTTTCACATGGCAGCTAGCGTTCGATTCGACCAAACCCTGAAAGCCGCAGTTAAACTGAATACAGGTGGTACGTCGAATATTTTGGCCTTCAGTAAGCAGGTAAGGCAGAATTTTTATTTCAAACCCACATTGCGCTTAGAAATATTACGATTACTTAATTATGTCACCTATGTTCGGAATATTCATTTTTATGTTATTTTACAATATTAAATACATTTAGTAATGATATCACGCAACAACATGCCATTATATAAAATGTCAGACTTTATAATTATGTTTACCATAAAATAACGTTTAACGAAAAATTATTTATTAGATACTCCTAATAAAATGGAACTCTTATATTTTTCGCATTAACTCCTGGTCTACAGTTTTAGTATTAAAATAAGTTGTCTAAGTGGTCTAAATAAAAGTATTAAATATACTGTAAATATTTAGTTATATGATTATAGTAGTATATTATATAGTTCTAAAACATTAGACCAATAAGGCAACTTATCTTAATTATTAAACGACACTTCCTTAAACATTCTTGCTAAAGATTACTGTGAGGATAATACCGCTGGAGAAATTGATTTGCTATCTCATATTTTAGGTTGATCACCTTGAAGCATTTATCCACGTCTCGACGTCATATTGTCAATGCGGCGAGACAGTTCTCGAGGAACGGCATTATCCGACGAAGATATCACCGGAGAGTGTTTTATCGGCCGTCAATAACATGGACGACAATGTCCTGCTGGCCATGACTCCGCAATTACTCGGCGATGAACCGAACACCTACGCCTTCAGCAAGTCCCTCAGCGAGGATCTCGTGGCGAGAAGTGGCCTACCAGTAGGCGTTGCTCGACCATCCATAGGTTCTTATTACCTTATTATCTCATGAAGCGATAGATTAGTTGCGGTATTGAACACGTAAAAAATAGGTTTCCCTTTTATACATTTGATAGATTGGTTTCAAAAAAAAGATCGCATAAAATAGAATGATAAGAACGTATGAAAACGTTAGAATTGGCTCTTTAAACTCGCATATAAAAAGCTTTTCACGTTGATTTCTTTATTTCACGCGAACCATACGAATATAATGAAAAAATGACAAACTACAGAATAAATTTTATAAAACGTAATAGATTAATTAATATGCTTTTTCTAACTTAAAAACAAGCATGAAAAGAAAGTAATCGAGAAAGTAAAAAGAAGTGCAAAATAATAAAGAGTAAATGGAAAAAATCTAACACTTTTATATTCATATTGATATTTTTGCAATACGTAATTGATTAATTCTTAAATATGATAACTACAGATCGTCTTAAAAATTTTACATAGAGAATATGATAAAACGTAATCTGCATGATGTCGGTAAAATGAACATTGCTCGTGTCCTTTAAAACTTATGGAACATATGAAAAATTACACACACTAAAAGTTTTCATAAAAACTTACAACATCCCGAAAGTCATAAAAGTCAGTAAAAAGTATAGATAGATAAATGTTCCAATCTGTTTTACCGAGATTCGTGGAATTTTTATTATCATAATAAAATTGGAAAGAATTATATTATCATATATAAAATTAGAAAGAATTGAAAATATTTAAATCTGCATTACGTCGATGCACGGAATAGAAATGTATGGTTTACTACAAGTGTAGTATGATATAACACGAAATATACGTACTGCATGTGTTGCACCATTTTCGTCGTGTACTTGATCATTGAAATTCTTATTCCTTAATTACAGTGGTAGCTTCATGGAAAGAACCGACAGCGGGATGGGTGGATAACATAAATGGCCCTACTGGTTTGATGATCGGCGCCGGAAAGGGAGTTATAAGGACGATGCTTGGAAATGGCTCGTATGCGACAGACGTGATACCTTGCGATAATGCTGTAAACGCAACAATCGCGTTGGCCTGGAAGGTCGGTCAGGAGAAATCCACCGAACCGATTTTTATGAACGTAACCGGAAGCAGGGAAAATGTAGTGAGTTGGGGAGATGCTGTGGAAATTGGAAGAAAATACATGTACGAATATCCTCTTTCAGGTATGTAGAAAAATTGGTTTGCCAACATTAATGTTAATCAATTTGTTCTTGGATTACAATTATTAAGTTTTTAAATCAATGTAAATTGGTGTTTGAAATTGTAATTTTGTACATAATTTATAATTATATTATATGTATACTTACGTTTCCTTTTTTCGTAATTTTACTTGTGAGCAACTGTTTTCTTTTACTTTTTATTATTTTTTACTTTTATTTTCTGATATTTCTTTAATGTTTGATTTAAATTACAAAAAAATTCAATTAATCCGTTATGTTTCATTATTTTCCCATTATTCCACACTTAATCTGTGGTTATTCTGTAGTTTGTTGCTTTTTCTTTGTATTCTTATCATTGATGCGAAATAAAGAAGTAAAAGTGGAATGTTTTTTTACGCATATTTGAAGAACCAATTTCTGCGTTTTCATCAGATTTTTAATTTCCTTTACTATTATATTTTATGCGAACATTGCCGGAACAAACCTATCGTGTAAAGGGAAAATCGTGTGTAATTCATAATTATAATACAATTTCAAATTATACGATTATTACACAATTACGGTAATTAATACGACGTTTGAAACGATAACATTTTTGTACTGTAAGTATTTGTAACATTTTTGAAATGATAGGACCTCTTTGGTACCCTGGTGGAAATTTGACGTCATCGAGAGTACTGCATGCCTTTGCCGTTCTGTTTTTCCACATGATCCCTGCTTACTTTTTGGATACCGTACTTGTACTGACGGGACAGAAACCATTTCTCGTGAGGATACAGTCCAGAGTTCGCGCCGGACTCGATATGTTGCAATATTATACTAGCAAAGAGTGGGAATTCAGGTAAATAAATCGTATCCTATTTTTTCCCATCTTCTTCCTCAAAAAGTATTCTTCTAATGGAAACGAAACGAGGATTCTCATAATTCATACATACACGGAGTTGTAGGATATTATAGGTATAAATGCGTAATAAAAAAAAATTGCGAAAGAATGCGCGTAAATTCATTAACATTCTTTTTATGGAAGAGTAAAAATAAATTAAACGAAAATATTTATTACTTTCAGTTTTAATGCTTGATCGTTTTATTAGCGTCCGGATGGGAAGACTTTTACTCGTTTCATTGGTTAATACAAATTTCAGGAACAATACAATGGACGGTCTTCAGGGTGAGCTGTGTCCCGCAGATAGGGAAACATTCTTTATGGACACGAAAACCATCCACTGGGACAAGTACATTCTGGCTTATATTTTGGGTATTAGAAAGTACTGCCTGAAAGACGATCCTTCAACTTTGCCACGTGCCCGACGAGTCTTTATGTATCTCCACGTTGCTCACTGGTGCTTGAAAATTGGTTTCTGTATTTTCGTCGCCTGGATCCTGTACGGATTGATGATTCCACTTAGAACTGGAACGATGACATTAATAAAATGAGAAGAAATGCCGATGGATTTCCAAATATTCTCTCAGAAGCTGAACTCTCAGATCATTTTGAGATTAAAGTAAAAAGTCGAAATCAGTATCAGTGCTCCCATGCACTCATACAATAACTATCATCACAACAAACCTTATTCTCGGTCCAGTATTAACGTAAATCTAATACGAGCCAAAGGTTTTTCATGTACATAAATACTTATTTTCGTTGCATTTTACATAAAAAAAGTTTCTGTATATAACATGCATGACATTTTTCACAGATAAATTCCCTTTTTATGAACCATTTTCAATTGATATAAAATCATGTAATGATAGTAATATGGACTTGTATATAATTGTTAGTGTACCAGAAAACGTCATGTGAAGTTACGCACCTATTAAGCACGTTATTTTACGTACTCGATTACACTGTACGATATTTTTAATGAATTATCGAGTGTTTCGGCATGTTTTTTGTATAATTAAATGTAATCTTAGTTTAAGAAAGTGCTTAGTACTTAGCACCAGGTGAGAGTGCCATATTTCTTTCAAATCATGTGCAGTGGATGACAGTTTCTCAGTTTCTCCCGGCACAGTTTCCTACAGAAATAACGAGCCACAGTGATATTAGAACTTTTCTCGGGACGATACCTTTTCAATTGTATAAGGAAAATTAATATAAAAGGTAATATACTGTTACTACAAAAGTAACGAGCGACAATGACATTACATGTTTTTTCAGATTAAAATGTATCTATTATAATTGACAAATAAAGTTGACGCAAAAAGCATGGTCTGTTTTAATTACAATGAATTTTCCATCATTGCAAACAGTTTATATTATGAAATAAAAAGAAAAGTTAAGTAAAAAGAATCACGCATTTCAGTCACATTGGACATCATAAATAAATTCTCGTAGAATGTGACAAAATGTGTGAAGGTATGTGGAAAAATTTTTGGTAAAAGATGTTTGTATTTGTTTTCGAATGAATACAGACTTCGTGGAGGTTTAGGAGTGATAATTATTCAGTGTATGAATGCATGTGGATTGTAGGGATATGTAAATAGTAGAACAGGATTGTATTATAGTCAGAGTTAACCCATAATATACCATTTATACTATTATATTGCGTATAAATGATTGATCTTCGTAATATCTGATCCACGTTCCCATTTTCTGTCATGAAATAAAAGAAGCAATCCTTTATCATTTGACGTCATATTCTATTATATCGTTAGTTCCTGTGACTTTCAGGTGAGATTCGTGTCTGAAATTTTCAGGTTGCCGATGTTTCGACATCATTGCACTTGACATTATTATGGTTCTGAAAAGACACTGATAGTGCTGTTTCTCCAGTGAAAATATTTCTATATACTTCTTGTTCATGTTCCGCACGACCAAGCACGACTAATCACATTTTTTTTAATAACCAGTTGATTAATTAAAAAAGGGTGGAGTGTGCACCAGACAGAGTTGGTGTTGTGGCCTTTGTTCCAGTTTATGTTTTTAAGATGTTGTATCGTCTATTTTTTCGACAAAAATACCTAGGAATCTTAGTTACGATATACGTCTTGTCAAATAAGATATGATGTTTCGTTTCCAAATGATATTCAGTAATTACAAAGTGTTCCTATTTTAACCTGGTACATCTTTTATGTCATTTGAGATGTGTGCTAACACTTTCACTCATGTATCTATATGTACGATACTCTATTTAATGATTTTTCATACCCTAGAAAAATCCGATTACTTGCTTTAGTTGAGTAAAGTTTGAGGCAAGATTTTTGGAAAATCCTATATTATACGAATATGTCAAAGACCCAGGGAGCATATTAGTAATTGTTCTTTAATTGCTCTTTTGCTCATGATTTTTCAACTTTTCAATTTTTCATGACACATTGGATATGCATAGGTATTCCAAAGAATAAGGTTAAAAAGAATCTCGGTAAACATAACCGAAAACCGTTGGTTTCGAAATTCAGTTACTTTCTTTAGTTTGGCACAGTTGGAGAGAATAATTTGGGAAAACACAGTATTATACGGACATATTGAAGATGCAGGGAGAATATTGGTATTCCGAAGTGTCGCAATGCCTTCTTTGGTCGGTTCGTGCGAACATTCGCTCTGAAGAAGAGGAGCTGGGGTAGCAGCCATGACGCTGGCAACGAAAGTGAAATTGCATAATCGCGAATGGAGGTCGAACTGCTTTACAGCGGTGTACACCTAAATGCGTACGCGTTCGTCGGGACTAAGAAAAAGCTTTCTCCCACTCACAAAAATACCAGACTCCTACCATTTTGCAATCGCATTACGAGGTTTTATTGTTAGTCGAATTGTTAGTAGTTGTTATTAGTAGTTACTAGATCATATAGATTATCGTGATGTTCATTTATTGTTTTGTTAATGAATTTATTTGTAAAGAAATAAAAGAATTAGAGAATTAAAGAAAGGGAAGCATCTATTATTTACTTTATTACTGAATGTTGCTGTTGGTCATTAAAATAAGTTCTTACTGTTTTTGCTTACTATTACGTATATTGTTTCGAATACAAATGAATAACAATCTTGAAGAAAATTATATTATATTCTATAACGGCAGAACTTTTATTGAATTCGATTTCCAATTTTAATGAAATAACACGAAAACGAATTGAAAAGTACAATTTTAAAAAGGAATTCAGTGTTATATTAAAAATTGCTGGAAGTCAGGTACATAGCATATTACTTGGTACTGTGATCGTATTAAAAGAAATTTTTCGACATCATGTAGAAAAATCTAAAATCGAAAAATCTGCAAACAGAGGATGAAGTAATTATAATGTATGCAGGTAAATTTCGCTTACCAAAATGTTCAAGCAACAATCTACTTATTATGCAAATACTATGTTCATGTCATTGTAGTTAGATTATTTATTCTAACACTAATAAATTATAACGTAATGTGAATTTCTTACGTCTTACTCAAGTCATTTCTGCAGAGTTCTTGTGCAATTGCAATACACTCTGTGCGATCTAATTACAATTTCAACAAAGTATAACAAAAAATTTGAAATAACGTAACAGATGTTAAGGCCGACGCTGATCCAGGAAGCCCTGACTCATTGTCAATAATGAGTTGTAGTGTCGTCGATGAATGTTAAGGGTGTAATGATAATCACACATACACTCCGTTCTCCGAGAGAACGTACCTGTGCCTGCAGCCCCGTCTGCTACACCATAGACTAAGAGTATAAATACAGGCTCAGATAGTAGTAGGGTGTGAATATGACGTTGTCCGCTTGGACGTCGGAAAGAGGCTCGTCGAGTCGAGGATCATCCAATAGCAGCACGAGCACTCAGAATGAACGAATAGTGAGACTATGGCAGGTACGTTCTCTCAGTGAATGAAGTATAATTACAGGCTCGTAACAGAATAGGGGACAGCATGCACACTGGCTTAAGATTACCCAGCCTATAAATGCAGACCTGACCTCAAAAGAGAGGTAGGATTAATTTCCGGTTAACCGTTGATGCTAAACACATAACCACCTTCTGCACTGTTGGTCAAGTAAAAAACTATTTTGCGCAGTTCTCATCCTTTGTTCCATTGAGGAGTGTTTGGAGAAAGGATTTGAAGGGATAGTTTGCGTGAGAAACAATGGCAGAGTTTTCATGTTCACTAACGTGTTATGGTATAAGTGCATATTCGCAATAATGTACATTGTGCGTACATTCAATACACATTTGCCTCTGGAAATTAAGAAAACGTACATTGTAATCACTTTAAACGTAGCTGGTTGACGAATGTGTAAACGCAGCCATAAATGAGGTTATGTATAATATTGTATTCTAAAAATAACTTATATATATGTATATACATGTATGTAGTTCTGTTTGTATTATGTCATTTATTGCAGTTATTATTAAACTCTTTCTTAAAAATGCAATAATTATTTATTCACATTTATAAAGTATAATATAATTCTTTTGCGATTAATTACTATTTGAAAAGAAATGTTTAATGACTATTTTTCTCTGTATTATTTTTATATGCAGGTTCTAAGCACATCGATATTCATTTTTCTCCTATTAATTTCACATTCTCCAAAGCAGTGAAGTTACGGCGTACATTCTCCGGATAATGTGGAAACAGTTTATATTTCATTATATACAATCTACTTTTATTTTAGTTGTAAGCAAATCTATACATTTTCCGGGCAATGTGCACATCATCCTACTCTGGACCTATGCCGTATGATATGCACTGTAAAAAACCGTCATATGACCGTACAACGGTGCGCATTACACAAACACTCACCACGGATAATCGTGTGTTTACCAACCCGAAATTATACAAAACGGCGATAGCTAAACGAAATTCGTCGTCCTGCAAACAATGTTTTTTGTCGCTGCTGGCCGCTACAGATTTATTTATTTTAATGTTACTCGATTTCACCTAGGCTTTTTATACCTAGAAAAACAGTAAGTACTTGTGAAATTCTGAAAATCAAATAATAAAATCGGTGGGGCAGGATGTCCAGATTTCATGGTAGCCTATATTTTCCGCGGAGTCCTAGGGAGTGAGTACAATCCAAATCGGTTAAAGGGTTTAGAAGTTACTGAAGAACATACAGACAGATATTCTATTTCGTAGTATACGACAGTAGAACGTATGTGGCTGCGTATTATTACTGCATGTGTTGCTGTAACACCTGAAACTCTTTAAACAGTTTTGTTCTTGCTAATTAAACAGTTCAACCATTATCTAAAATAAAATTGAGTTCGTTAATATCTCCGTAACTATTATTTTTAGACCCTACCTACAATTATACTTATTTTCTCAGCGTTACTCGACCGATACTCAATCGAAGTTCGGAAAGATATGTTAGTCATTTCATTTCATAACTTGAATATCACCTTCATATTTTAATCAAAAAGAGAGGCTAATTAAAATTGCGCGTCATACCGTATGATCACCTTGACGTCATGCAATATCCATCTAATTAAAAGAAGTTTTTCACATAATTAAGAGCTTAGAATTAGATGAAGGTCGTCATTTCACCTAACTCAATCTGTACAGGGTGATCCAAAATCTTTCGCACAAATTTCGTTAGTATGTTCTATGAGTAGAAATAAGAAACAAATGTTATATAAGTATAGGCCATAAATACTTTATTAGAAAGTTATAGCACATGCTAGAATTGCGAATTGTAAGAAATAATTATGGTCTGGTCATAGGCAAGTAACACGCCGTTCGATAATGTTTATCGTCTCTTTTTTGTGTTCACTATTTCAGATAATTGAAGGTGATTATAAAGACTTGTATAAATTCTAAGAACTGGTAGCATCTTCTAGCATATTGTCCCAAAACGAATAATGCAGGGATTTATACTTTTCAGATTGTTATAATTTTTTAATGAAGTACTTTTGGGCTTATGTGTATATAACATTTTATTTCTTATTTCCATTCACAGAACATACTGGCAAAATTTGTATAGAAAAACCTCGTGTGGGGGCTCGTGAATTTAATGATGAAATGTAAATGAAGTTTGTAATACGTTGGATCACTTTGATTACAATGGGTTTTAATCTAATATACTTCACAGAGCGATACAAGGAATACGAACTACTGTCGTCGGGCGGAAGATGGGACATAACATAGTCCTTTCCAACAACATAGAATCGGGTACGGATGTCTACGTAGGCGCGCGCAAATTGAAAAATATCATTCGATATGTAACACCAAGGACACCCGGTACGTAAATAATGCAACAATATATACAATTGGAACGCTACAATGTAAGAGATGACTGTCATTTCCTCACGTGTTATTATATATGGCATATGTTTTTTTATGAATAATGCATAAGTAGGAAAAACAGAATGAATAATTTGTAACGATTGAATGGCTTAAATGGTAAGAAAAGTTATCTATCCTGGGCAATAGAGATGTAAACAGTTTTTAGTAGCAATTTTTCCAATTTATATGCTACGTCGGTACTAATGATGTCAGATCCCATTTTCGGTATGCTTAGGATCTACAGAAACGTATTCAATCTTCTGCTAGCAGTTCACATGCATATGGTTATTTACAAATTTGCATACATAATCAGTGTTCGTAATTGTATTATAGTCTTTCAAAATAGCTGTAATTGGATTCTGTAATTGTAAGGGGAGGAGAAGATTAAGAGGTATGAGGACAAAAGAGGAAAGTAAGTGCTCATCTTTGACGACTTATGCAAGTCTATATATGTATAATCCTAAGTACATGATTTTACATCAGACAGTACAGTAATTATTTGAATAAAGACTACTATAAAAATATATGTTGAAGGTCAGATAGTATACTTTAAAACGGTACACGATAATTCCTTTACTTACGAACTTTTACAGAGTGAAAAGTATGCTTATATACGATCTACTGGTTCTTGTTATTACTCTCCCGACCTGCGAAAATAATTTAGTCATGAAAGAATAAGAAAAGAACGTTTAGAGGAATCCCACCCTCAATATCAAAGTAAATATCTATAACAGAATAGAGATTAATAAAGATACCAGTAGTAACATTAATGCTAACAGTATTTCTTTACGAGTCGAACTGTTTCGTAACATTTCGGAGAATCTCATACCCATTCCGAGAGCCAAGCTCACCAGTTAATAATTCTTTCGGTCTCGTTGTAGTAGTCATGTGGCTACAAATACGTCAAATATGACGTAGAAAGAAAAAGTGAGAGAGCGAAATATACTGCACTTAAAGTATCCAACTTATTACAAGGACCCTATTTAACCTATACCGAGTGTCCCGAGATTTTGGCGAGAAACGCTTTATTGCAAAGTTGAAAACGAATATTGAAATGAAACATGAAATATGTAGTTGGATACAGTTGAAACAGAATCAGTTGAAACAGTTGTTGAAACAGCAGTCAATACAGTTGAAACAGGAATTGATAACATAATTACTACAGTTCCAAGATGATCTCAGAAAATTTATATTGTAATAAGTTCCATAACTACATCGATTGTCAACTTTATGCTCCCTGAGTTTAGCAGGTAAATCTGGGGATACACGGTGTTACGACTTGGATCGCAGTGGTAGGAGTTGTTGGAAAATGGTTACTAGAAACTCGTGCTTGTAGATGACTTTAACTGTTTATTAATCTTGGTAGCTTGGAATGGCCAGAGAGCGGATGGTTGGTAAAACTGTAATGTGTGAATGAATAGTGCGTTGTAATTAACCTAACTAAACTAAAACTTACTAACAACTAACCTACAACTAAGTAAATACTAAGTGAAGACTAAGAGATGACTGAGGGTGTTTAGGATTGTAGTCCCGAAGGAAAATTCGGGACTCTTTGCAAAAGTGAGGGTGGGAGATTAATAATAATAATAATAATAATAATAATAATAATAATAACAACAATAATAACAATAATAATAATAATAATAACAACAACAACAACAACAACAATAATAATAATAATAATAATAATAATAATAATAATAATAATAATAGTGTAGAGGGGTTGCGTCCGTGGAACGTAACACACCGTATATAATACATAATAATTGTATATGCCTATCTTGGGATAAGTAAATACAGAACATTTTTTGTAAGGTAAATAAAAGTAGGATGCAGTTCTAAATGCTTGGTTATTAAATACATGTTGTATTTAAAAATATGAAATAAAACGTTATTACCACCATATTTTCATATTTGTGAATATATATTAGATCCCTTTAATCTTTATACATGGTGGTGAGCATATACTTTGCGTAATTTATCTAAGTACACGTGCTAACATGCCCAAAAATACCAACAACTATTTCATTTCTAGCTTTAAGATCATTTGAAAATTAAAATTGCTGCGCATGAATTGTCAAATTTTTTTCTGTGGTTAGTTCCTTTGATAACATTTTTTAAAACTTCAAATCTAACTCAATATAGCTTTTATGTTTGTTAAATCACTCCATATTATTGATGAATTCGAAGGAAATACGATTACATTATTTATGTGAATAAAAAATTGAGGAATAACGTAGTCACGGTAATTGTAATTCTAATGAAGGATTTAACGAAGATTACATTTGAATAATTAATTCTGCAAGAATAAAGTATTAGAAAACAAACATATCAAAATTGACATTGGCAGAAAAACTCAATTTATCAATATTTTAACCTAAAATTTATAACCCCCGAAACTTATTTTAATTAAATAGATAAATTCTCCTCTGCTGAAATGAATTTAATTTAATTTAAATTAAATTTATGTTAATATATTTCAACTACTTGTTATGATTACGTATTGTAAATTTATTTTATTTTATTACATAAGATTGATTTTTGCCGAAGTAATTTTCTGCCTAATTGATTTATCTGTATATGTATTTTAGCATAAGAATTATTTATTAATAATTGAGTAAATTCTTCAGTACGTTTAATTCTGAGAAGGTGATTCTTCTGATATTCTGCCAAGAAATTATTACAAAATATACTTTTGTTGCATGATGATTGTGTGATTTTAACATTAAGATTAATCGAAAAACCGGGCATTTTATATTTTTATCCGTCTTTCTTGTCGAAATTTTAAATCAGAATTTACTGGAGAAGTCCTCCCGATGTTATCTTACAGTGGATTTAGAAAAATAGTGAATTAATGTGACGTAAGAAGCCTCGTTTTTATCATTATTGCCGCAGGGCTTGGAACACTCGTTGAGAAAAATGACTGTGGAGAAGGGAGTGAGAAAACTCTAATACTTTAAGCAAATTCAAGAATTACTTAAATCAAATACTTAAATAATACTTAAATCAATAAAATTTAGTAATAAAGTAAAGTTAATTCTGTGATTTCCATAATTATGAATTCTGAAGGCGAAAAGTGAAAACTGAGGTAAGTTCCCTGACAATGATTTTTTAACAAACAATTTTTATACGTAATAGTGTTAAAATTAAATTAATACCAGATTAATTCTATTATACTTGCATTCCCGAGAAAGTATAACTGTCATGGTCTCAGTTTTCATTCGGTTTGCACACTCGTGCTCCTATTGGACGAGTACGAATAGAGAGTTCTCTGAAATGATAGAAATGGAATGCTAATAATCAGTCTTTTCTTGGAAGGAAATTTCTTGTTTTTTATCGTTATAATTAAACTGTGGACGTCTGTGCCGGTAAAATATGACGCAATATACGAGAAAGATGCAAAAATATGCAAGTCGATTTGCGTAAAGCAAAGTTGGGCAAAACATAATCCAGTTAATGATTGAATGTTACGATTAATATTAAATCCAGTTATTAATCGTGGCTACTGATTCCTAAACAATCAGTAGACTGCGGATGTTTGTGCAAATGCATATTTTGATAGAAAATACGTAAAGTTATGGGACCTGAATAGAAATTTGTTTTGTCATTAGGCGATTATAAAAATATACTTTTATTATGCATATTTTTCGTATTGCATATGTTGTGCATAAGTGCTTATTTCTTGCATAAATGCATAGATTTACGCATGTTGTGCGTAATGGTGGGTTAGAGTGGGTTAGATATAATATAGACATATTATATCTGCATAAACATCTGCAGTCTAATAATCAGCAATCATTGATTAATGAAGAAGAAAAGAATCAGAAGTTATTGTAATCAATATTTACACTTTTGATTATGATTTAATTTCTATTGTGGCTGTAATAACAATACTGTGAATATTTTTTTTTTAAATATATATTTTTTACATAGTTCTACACAGAAAATCCTCAGAACAGGTTACTTATTTATTTTTAGTGTAATTTGCTTTTGATACAACTCGTATTTCGATAAGCTAACGATAATCATTGAATGATTTAACAATTACTGATTAGTGATTACAAATTACAGAAGGTAATCATGATTATTGATTTATTTCAACGATGATTGACAGATTACGATTACAGTTACTATGATTACATTAAATAACCAACTACAGAGATCGATTACAAAAGAATTAATTACCAACTCTGGCCCAAAGTATGTAATTTACGCACGAATTTCTTACGTCCAAACCCAACACATTCTATTCCTTCTATTTCATTCTTGATTTATGACTTTCCTCATACTAAACATATCCTGCAGCAACTGTACTCAAACTCGGTTAATTCTATAAAGTTGTTATTTCATCAGTTCTTAATTACAAACAGAGTCATTCCAGATGAAGGAAAGACAAGGAACAAATTTAGTTGAATTTTACAAGATTTTCTAGTCACTTTTCCTATTACCCTGTGTATCCTTCACCTATAGTGAATACGTATGCTTTAACACATAAATGTGAGAACAATTCACAATAATTATCAATATTGATTTTTTCTCCAGTCTGTTCTATAAGGTTATATTGTTACATTGTAATTTGTTACTTCACACGTCTGACGAAGGGTATAAACAAAAGCAGAGTCTAATGCAACCGTTGGCAAGCAAGATAAGTATGCTGTGATATGTGCATGCAATTCGCAACATATTTGTGTCTATATCCTTTAAATGAAATGAAATGCAAAACATAGAAAATAAAAAGAGCATTTTCGGAATCCATGAATGATATAATTAACTTTTATGCAATATTCACACTTTTGCCTTTGCCCCCTGTTTGCGCGCACATTGGCAACATGTGAATTCCCCCAGTGGCGAATTAATCAGTTACCAGTGCATGGGGACAGTAGTATAGCAGGTGAAATACCGGTGGGGAGTAAAAGGAAGAAAACTCGGGCCTGCACGTTTTATCCTCGCTCAGTATGCGACCAACTCACTGTGCGAACGAGTCTGCTGTCGGTCCGTCCGGTTTACTACTAACTTTCCGCTCTTAAAGGTTCGACAATTTCGCTGTTCGCGTAGTCAGAAGCACGTGCTTCAACAGTGCCGACCGTGCTAACCGTTTGTCGTAAGTATTAACTCGATTTCTCATTTCTTCCGCTAACTATTGTATTTTCCCTTTCAGTTAATAATATCAATCGCACACTATGTGTTTGTAAGTACTCTAATCCAATGTTGTTGTCCATAAATTTAAGCAACGTTTATGTTTTTAAGCGTTATACTGCACATCATTCGATATTTAGTCTCTCAATCAGTATTTGTACTAACGGTATAATAGATATAATCGAAATGACCTTTTTTAATGATTTCTAAACAAAAGCTGAATTGTTTTAAACAAAGTCTATGATTTTACAATAGAATATAAAATAATAATCCTTTGCTTTTAAACCCTTATAATCATTTCAAATTAGCGTCATTTGAATTAGTGCATACAGCAATGTTCGTCAAAACGCATTAAATCTCCTACAGACACGCAGCGTCCTATTTAAACTGTTGGGGGGAAAAATAATGAAAATCTTCGTTCAGACTTTGCGTTCGGTTTACAACATCGAGTTAGCTTGGATTAATGGAATCACCGGAGTGCGGGTTTACGGAATGTTGCACTGATAAGTTCATAACTCATAAAAAAGACATAAGCATAGTGAACAATAACCTCGGGAATATTACGCATTTGAATGTTTATAAATTCAAGTTAATTACGGCGATGTGGATTAACACAAGTATGAAACGAAGTAGACACAAACACTTTCTGGAAGAATAGACTGTTGAAACTTATCCACTCGTACGGAAGGAATTTTGCGAGTAAAATCAATATTTCGCGCTTAAAGCTTCATTTGGGATGTAAAGCATATAGCTTTAAATTAGACTATTTATCCGTGATACGTGTGATTGATTGTTTAATAAAAATCCTTCGTTATTCTGAAAGTAAAAAATTGAAATGGGGATCTCAGATTCCGGGAGGGAGGGATTCCCATCACGTGCTTGGCGAGAGCTTTAAACCCCACTTTGCCTGCTATCCGATCTCCTACACCATCGATTCAGCTGTAGAACGCGGACTTATGAGTTCAAAATGTCACCTAATAGAAGCACGGGTGCCCAGAACGGATGAAAATTGAGACCATGACGGTCATGCTCTCTCGTGAATTAGAATATATACCCCATTCAACAAAAGAGTATACTTCGTCTGCACACGCTCGGATGATATTACGGTGTGAATATAATTACGCCCGCTTGTTTGTCGGAATGGGGCTCGTCGGGTCAAGTAATAGCAGCACGGTAGCGCAGATCGAACAAAAAGTGAGATCATTTAATATGCACTCTCTTGGTGAAAAAAGTGCACATAAATCTGACAAAAATCGGGGAGCTTTAAAAATGATTATAATTTATAACAATGCCACGGATTCATTCATTTATTACTATACGTCCATTGAGAATGTTACTGGCCCATTAGGGAATGCATCAACGATTTTTGCAAATTACAAAAACGGAGGGCTATTTTCAACAGATTTAGGTAATTTCATGAATTAATTTCAAGGATTAATCTGTTGCAAAAAATTCTTTACGGAATCTTGACAAGGACATTAATATTGACATTATTGACTTTTAGATTATGTATTTAATCCTATACAGGGGGTACCGATTCAGATAATGATTCATACGGTAATGACTCAGCATATCGATATACTAATAATTCCAGCAATGTTTTCATACGGAAATTAACAAGCGTAAAGGGTTAAATAAATCAGTTAAATTTTGCTATAAAAAATTAACTAGAAATTAATACATTGACTTACTGTTCAGAAGATCCAGGAATTGTAAACAAACCCGTGTAATAATGTACAACTTGTGATTTCATTAAAATTATTAATATCAGATTAACATTGAATTCGTTAACATCGACAAGAGTAGTCTTGGGGTAAAAATTACTCGAAGAAAATGGTACACCTTATACTTGATTCTTTGCGCCACTAAATTGTGTAAACAGGGCGATAACTGTTACTTACCCTTTTAAAACTACTCGTTAATACTATAACGCATTTTTCGAGTCATCTTTCGAAAGAGTCTTAGGTAATGTCAATAAAATGATTTGCATGCAATATGTAAAAACGAAACATTCTACGTGCTCCACTTGAAAACAATTGTCTGCCTTTTGAAAATCACATATTATTCATACGACGTTTGAAATACGGATAACAGTTTTTTGTACTAAACTCGGCAAAGCGTAGATGATTCGTGGAATTGTTAATTTATAGTCTGAAATGGGAATGTTTAGTCGGGCAGATTGTAGCATGCGTATGCGTCACACTGTGTTTACTATGTTGCCCTCGAGCCAGTAGTTATTCACTACAGTGTACCATTACGAGGGTTTGTGATTTTTCGATGGAAAAAATTGCATGTCATTTCTTAGTGGGTCGAAACGTAAGGTCTCGCCGGAGACATTGATTCCTCGCGACGGAAGTCATCCGGCGGTACAATTTTCTCTGCATATCAGCTGGAACGATTTTCTTCGCTTCCACTCACATCATGCGTATCGTAAGGTCCTCATATTTCCGCTTGCATCATAGCATATTGCTTGAATTCCAATCATGTAATATCGTATCCCATGTGTTTGCGTTGTTAATTCTACGGCGCAACCTCGATTTTCACAGCGCCGTTTGACCCAAAGTTCTTCATTTTAATATTCGATTATCCGAAGATCAATTTCAAAATATTAAAACTAATATCCATTATTAAGACGAATTATTGAAAGTCGCAGTTCCGATAAAAGAGATGATGGAAAATAAGATCAGCTTCCTGCTAATTTTGAAGTATTCATTGCTCTGGAAAAAGTTGAAAGACGGTAGGTGTACAAAAAGAAAGTAATTCTACTGATATACTGACGCTAATTGTAAGAGGCATATATTAATTGGCAGCTAGAAAAATTTGGGAAACTAGAATAGAAAAGAAACGATAAATAACTGTTTCTTATGTTAAGGAAACCGTAGTCCGTAGATCATGAAATTTCTAATGTAATACTTCTTCCTTCAAAAATCGATAGTCTTACCATCAGACGAAAACAGGTTACGAATGAAAACGAAATAACCTAAATTTATTAAATGTCAACACTGTCAAAATTACCAGTTTATAAATGTTGTGGACCAATCTTTATTACTCGTTATTGGTGTCTATTATGTTAAACTCAGGAAATTGATAATTGACAACCCCATGTTTATCTAATGTATTCCCCGAAAGCAACTGTTAAGATTCACCTGTAATTTTTGACGTTTCTCACTGATTCTGATGAACAAGTGCATGTCAGTAGTGCGTATGGCAAATGGTAAACGGCGATTTTATCGATGACTCGTGCAGTTCGTAACTTGGAATCACAGCGTTTCTAATAATTGTGCAACGTGGCACCAGCTACGTTGTACAGTTGCCCGACTTTCGTGCTTACCTAAACCTATTCACGTATCGTGGCTATCTCAAAAGAATTTCAACAAGAGTTCATGTAAGAACTTCAGTGAATACCAGTCTAACAAATGTCCGCCACTGTTTCTTTAGAGAATACAGTAAGGCCGGAATTTGTGTTTTCTTTGCTGGTTTTATATCACCTTTTAACATACTGCAGCACGTTAGGAATAAGTGATCAATTATCCGTACATGGTTTTTACAGTGGTCAGTGCCACGCGTAAAGAATGTCTTTATCCTCCAATTAACTTAATTCAAATTCTTCAATTCAGTAGTTTCTTTGGTATTGCGACAAACATTTATAACAATATGATATTATACCGTAAGGACTAAGAAAAAAGTAATGGTTCTGCCACCGAGATATTATTAATTTAACAGAAACATATAAAATTCTATGACAACGAAAACAATAAAGCAAATGTACTACAATTCAAATAGAAGATAAATGCTGGAAATCGTCATTTTATCCTTTAATGCTTTTTAATGAAATTCTTCAGTTTAGTACCTTCTCACCACTATAATAGTTATTTATAATAAAGTTATATGTAGGACTTATACGATGAGTATTAAAAAATGGTGGTCCCGTCGTTAATTTACTTTTAATTTGGCAGAAAGGTACAAAATACTATGATAACAAACAAAGTAAAGGTACTAGTATTCAAACAGACACATGTTGATATTGTAACTAAGGCGTTATTGTGGATACCAATTTGCTGTTGTTTATGAGAGTTCGAGCCCGGATTTCGTACATGGTAGACGTGCATGTAAATAAATTATCATCTTTTCTAAAAAGTATTGTAGTTTACTCTTTTTGCGATGTCCCACGGACCGTCGCGTAACAATATAAATCGTTTCTAATAAAAAACAGAATATGTTCATTTGCATAAAAGAATTGTCTTTTCCAACCTGTTTGATAGAAATACATTACAGCTTAGTAATCTGAGTTAATGTGAGTTGAATCTACTTCAGATTATCAAAGAACAAAAAAACAAAACCCGAATTATACTTTTAAACATAGCATAATGAAATGTTTAATTTAATAAGACCAATAAGTATACATTTGTCAAATATTTCTTTACACTTAACATAATTCCGGAATAGAGAACATGCCAAAAAATCAAGCTAGAAAAATGTGATTTGTTCGATTGTAATAACATGTTACAAGATAATATAACATTCTAGTAAATGGCTTTAATGTTACTTGTAATCGTTACAAAAAATCTGTCTTGTATAATGCGGGTTGGTACAGGAAAATGCTCTCATACTTTTAGTTCTTTTCAAGAAAGTATACGACAAAAGAAAATATTTGGAGGAGGTATTAAAAATTTCAGAAACGTGTGAATAATAACTTTCAAACACTTCTCAAACGATGACAGCGAGTGTAATAAGTTTTGTCCGTGAAACAAAGTTTTATGTTTCTCCGTCGATTCATACATTTCAATCGGTTACGACCGATTTAATTAGTTGTTGGAAAAGTCATCACGCAGAGAGTATTGATGACGTCGTACTTTAATAGCAACAATATTAATGAGTCACAAAAAGATAAGAACGGATGTTATTATCGAAATCAATGATTCTGCAAAAGTTAACATGATTTATAATCGAAAGAGTCAAGTATAAGCTTACGCTAAGAACAAGAAAGAAATGAAACGAAGTAACTAAAAGTAAATTGTGAAAGACGAATAATTATTCGAAAACAAAAGCAACGGCAACCAAAATAGTCGCACAACTGCTAACTGAAATATAATTAAATATATACCTTACTACATACAGCTGTTTTCGCTCTCTTTCACTTTTTTCACATAAAATTATATTGAAGTATAAAAGACAAAAATATTAAGATGGCGAAGGGGGATTATTTAATTTCATTCTATCGATATTATATATTCATAAGTTTTCTGATACTAAACGACAACGTTGCTCCCTTTCAACTTCATTTATTTTAATAGATTTGACAAATTTGACAGTTTTTTGGAATATCCATAGATCGTATATATTTCTTGCTGCTAAATCACGCAAGTTTCTTAACATCTAAAGGGAAATATACTGTTCGGACAACAGGTGTTGGAATCAGAGAAGCTGTACTGAGTACAAAAATTTGGAATATGTTTCTTAGTTAACATGATTTAGTAAAAGAGTGCGCAAAAGAATTCATATTATAACATTAACATGTACTTAAAGTTTATATCTCCATTCCCATTATGCTAAACATATTCAGAAACTTTCCAGGATAACAATACTGTTAAGACATTCATTGTCTGATGCAAATTAAAATTGTTATATGAGGCACTGCATGTGTCATTCCATAAAGTGACTACACAAAATAAGCGCATACAGGGTGTTTCAAAGATACGTGGAAAAACTTTAAAAACATATTCTACTGACGATTTAAATATTTTTTGTTTATGACAGACTTTGGCAAGGATATTTCTTTATCGAAATTGCCGAAAATCATTTCCTACTGTCTCTTATAAACGTTCAAAAACGTCAAAAAATTCCTTAAAAATTTCGGGTTTCGTTTCCGCAACGTACACTACGAATTCGAAGCACTTACAGATTAGCAACAGAAATATCGTAAAGAAGAGTCTTAAGGTTTCGCCGTAAAAAACAATCCAGAGGATTTCATTTTGACATACTAACAATTTATTTGATCAACAGTATCATTTCTTACGTTACTTATGACACCCTTTCGTAAACGTTTGTTGATTCGCAATTTTATATATGTAGTAAACGAAATTGCTTCTTCACTGACCCAATATTATTCATAAAAAATAATCTTGAGCAGTAGAACATCTCGAAAAGTGTTCATAAGTTGGAACGGAAGCATTTTCGGACTTGTGCGTATGACTTTCTTCATCCGGTTTCTTCATCTACGGTGAGAAGGACATGCTCGGAAAGTTTGGCCACCTACTTTAGAAACTCTTTGTATCCTTGGATGCTGTTGACAAATTCTAGAGATGAAAAGATTGAGATACAAAAAATACAAATTGTATTGTATGAATAGCGTTGAGACTGGCTGGCTAACTTGCTAACAATATGTAAGAGATCTATATTTATAAAACGTTGTGACGTTACAGTCTTTGTTTTTCTTAGAAGTTATTGTGAATTACATAGCTGAACGATATATTATCTTGGCTGTTTCTTGTTTTCAACCTTCACTCTGCGATTGTTCTTTTAGCGTCCCGACGAACAGGGTCTAAGGTCGCCTTGAATGTCGAATGAGGAAAGTACCACAGCGGAATCTAATGATGAGTGACGTGGACGAGTTAAATGCGGTGATTTTACGTCATGAAAAATTAGGGGAATATAAAAAATGTATTAATCCGAGCGCGTGACGTCAGAGTTTAAGATTAATCACTATTCACGAATCACCTATTACTGCGAATACGGTCGTTATGATATGACATTATGATAGAGCAATAAGCAGTATTACGCTGTAATCGTAATCGTAAAAAACCCAATAAATTAAATATTTACGTAAAATGGCTTTTTCGTCCTGCTTTCAGCGTAATCATCCAATTAAACATGTCGTTTGTCCAATGTCGAATAATTTATCTTGTCATTCAGAAAAAGTCATCGAGACCTAGAGTCATCGAGACGAAGGTCAGAAGTGTACAAAATAAAATAATTCGATCAAGAAATTCATCATTTCATTTATTTGAAGAATTCATTGTGATGATTTGAAATATACGCTTTTACCTGATTGAGCGACGTGCTTAATATACATGCACAGCGTAAGTGCTGACAAAAAGGTCAGTTTACTAGGAAGTATTTTTAAACCGACAATAAATGCACGGTGAAAACAGCTTATTTAAATAAGTACGCTTCTTAATGGCATTACAAATAGAAAATATTACTTAAGAGCATGAATGGAATGTATAAATATATCTTACTTTCTTTAAGTATATTGACAATGAGTAAAAACAGTCGTGTGGTTACATAAACTCTACATTTCGAAGTAATAAACGCCGAAATATGAGTAATAATGATTTTTTCAAGATTCCTTTTCGGGTATTTCTTTTTGAAAACATCAAAACGAAAATACAGAAAATCTTATAAAAGAATCGACTTAATCTTGTCTCCAACGCGACTTAATCTTAGTTTTTATATTTAGTACTCTTATACCTATTTTACTTACAAAGACAAGGACACCTTTTATGCACGTTTTAAATTCTCTGTTGATGAGAGAGGTAGTAAAATAAGGACAATTAACGTACCGTCTGTCGTAACGTCGGTAGTGTAGCACTTTGAGTCGCAGATTTGCATTTCCCGCGATGTTACTTCACGTAGAATCTCATTAGAATAATTCCTTTACTCAAGCCATTTAAAGACAATAGCTAATCTCCAAATAGAACGGATGAAAGATTGTTTATACCTTAATGAATATATAAGTATAATGAGAGTTCTATTGCTAAATGCAGCGGTGCAAAATTGAAAGAAAAATGTATACACTTTAAACCACTCTAATCCATTACATTGCACGGCATAAAATTTCATACAAAATTACAATCCATGCTGACTGAGCGACAATAAATAATTTTTGTTTAGATTTATATCTTTAAGTTCCCCAGCGCAAGTAAAAAATAAAAAAGTTAAATATGTCACTATGAAAATAACAGTATGAAATATACACACCATAGTTATTTACGCGGTTTATTAACTTTTATGCCATTTTTTTCTATTAATTTTATTACCTTCTACTTTTACGTTTTTTATTAATTTTCGTAATATGTATATTCAAATTACAAAGAATGTTCTAATTCATGTGTTATGTTTCGTAAAGTTTATTCTATAGTTTATGTTTCCCTTTGTATTTCTATTGTTCCTGTGGAATAAAATATTAAATGTGGAAAGTTATTTTTACGCGTATTTAAAGAACCAATTTTAGCGATTTCATAAGGATCATTTCTTACACAATTTTTTTATATTTGGAACTGAAATAGTATAAAATAACAACATTAAAGTAAAAGTATTACATAAAAGTATTGAATTAAACATACTGGATATATTATGTTAGACGAATCTACGTAGAAAACATTGTTTATTAAATATAACTGTTGTTTGTATTTAAACAGTATAAACAAGTTTCATTATATCTACGTGTAAACAGGACAGTGAAATTTGATGTGTATCTGTAAGTCATTGCGATAAATCAAGAATATTTAACTAGTATAGATTGCGCATAAAAGGATCCCATTAATCTCTGAGGAATTTCGATATCTTTACATACATTATCTCATAATTTGCCAATGTATTCCGCACACAGAAAGTTCGGGCAAGTGTCAAACATGAAAGTGGAACTTGTGTTCCTGGCGATTTGTAAATCGTAATCCTCAAAGGAGAATATTAATGAAATGTTGCCACACCCATCTAGTATCTATTTATTCGGACTGGTTAAACATTAATCAAGCGGAGGATTGATCAATAAGCGAAAACCCTCATCATTTGCTCAATGTTCCGAAAACAGTAGACGATTACGCACTATAGTTAAATGAAAAACTAAAGAAATTGTGTATATTGTAAATATAATTCGTAAATACAATTCGAAACAAAATGCAGTAAATATGTACTCGTTTATGTAGATCAAAAGGAACGCAATGTTTTGAAAAGGAAACAAAACACAATGTACGACAGTATATGGAACTTTGGATTAATCAGCAATAAACAACAGTCATTTCCTAACGTTTAAAGATTCTATTACCTTTGGAATTGTGTAGTTTCAAACATAAAGTTACATTATATACGACAATTTACAGTTTCTTATTGTAATTTTGAAGTTCCGGTTTATCAGAATTTTCGAGTCCTATCACGTACAGATAAACTAATTTTGACTGGACTTCACTGCCGTATATAAATTGTAAGAATTCGTTACTGATAATGGATATTTTGGTTTACAGAGTAGCGATAATGGCGGAAAGTGCAACGGAAAATAAGGTCGAGGACGGGCCTGATAGGATAACGCCGACCTTCGACGGGAAAAAAATCCTTTTGACTGGTGGTACCGGATTTCTCGGGAAAGTGATGGTTGAGAAATTTCTCCGGTGCTTACCGAACATTGAACAAATTTATCTAATCGTCAGACCAAAAAAGGGGAAGGACCCGAAACAACGGCTCGAGGAAATCCTTAATTCACCGGTAAGAATCCCGTTTCTTGTTTGTTAACCGTCGTAAGCGTAACGACTTTCCTCGAGCAGCAGTTCCAAGAAGTTCTTTACGTACTACTTATTATTTATTCAAGCAATTTGTCATTTTCATGGATTTTGCTGAAACTTTCCGAATTAAAAAGGCTTCATCTTAAAAGTTTTGTTTGATTTATTAGCATAAACGGATTTTAGCCTTTTGAATACGTAAAACGAATGAATGATTGTTCGAGACGGACATAACTTCATATTCTGAATAGCAATTTTGTCGTGTCATTAATCGACACACAATACTTACGAAATGTGTCTCGCTAACTCACTTTTACTCACTTCAGACTGTTCAATTTCTGTAGGGAGATTGCATCAACTTTTTAGCACATCATTTCAACCATCGTAAAAATAAACGTACCCTGAAGCATCTAGATGTAATATTAAAAGTATTTAAAATTAATGATAATTATGGAAAATATTATAATGTCGCGTTTCATTGTTTATCCCTAATTTTGTATGGAAAGAAAAAAACTACGGAACTAGTGGGGAAATACTAAAAAAGTCTAAAGCGATTTACCAATGAGAAAAAACATGAAAATAATATATTTCTATTATATTTTTGTATATGAAGAGAGCATGCTTAGAATTATAATAATATAATATAATAATAATAATATAATAATAATAATAATATAATAAAAATAAATAGAGTACATCTCTTTTTGATGAAGAAGCTGTACTTATTTGGTAAAGTCGTGTCATTGATGCAAGAGAAAGTATGCGTTTGAAAGAGAAAAATAATTCTCGGAAGCAGCATCGTAATATCGTACGCAAACAGCACCGGCAAAATTGTGCAACGATTCTCATTGACGCTCGGATAATCGACGGAGAAGGAAGGTGCGATGACAACCCCCTCCCCTCCTCCTCTATCCGACCCACAAGAGATGATGAGTACGCAAAACGTTTCGTTTTACGGCAAGTGCATCGGCGAAAGTGCCTGTAAAACGTTTAAAACGACGACATGGCGCGACAAAAAATTTACTCATCGTCTGCCGGCATACTTCACGGCGGACAAACTTATTCTTATGAAGATGCCACTATTTCCTATTTTTAGCTATTCATTTAGAGGCGCAAATGAATACTTTCGCTGCTACAGAGCACAGCGCAAACCGGTTCTTGCTACGCGGGCCTTTGAAATTTTTTGTAATGAGTCCCTAAAAAATCTGACATTGGGATACAAAAATAGAAACGGTTTGTTCTAACATGTACATAAGGATTTATATCATTTCATTGTAAGAATCAGCCGTATCTTTCTGGACACTAATTGATTTGTGTTGTGTTGTGTTTCAAGATTTTTGTCCTGCTTTGGCAATTCTTTAGAAGATCATAAGGATTTATATCATTTCATTGTAGGGATCAGCCATATCTTTCTGGAGACTAATTGATTTGTCTCATTGACTTTCAAGATTTTTGTCTTCCTTTGGCAATTCTTTAAAAGATCATAAGGATTTATATCTTTTCATTGTAGACATCAGTCGTATCTTTTTGGAGACTAATTGATTTGTCTCATTGACTTTCAAGATTTTTGTCTTCCTTTGGCAATTCTTTAAAAGATCATAAGGATTTATATCTTTTCATTATAGAGATCAGTCGTATCTTTTTGGAGACTAATTGATTTGTCTCATTGACTTTCAAGATTTTTGTCTTCCATTGGCAATTCTTTAGAAAATCGTACTAAACATAATTCACAATAGTGTAGGATATGAAAAATATGATTGTTTAGACGCGAGAGTGCGAGAGGATTCTTAATCTGGTTGCTAAGGGTGCCCGAGCGATAAGGCTGGATATGTTTAAAAGGTGCACATGAGAATTTTGGGCGCGAAATCAGATGACTGGGTTTCGTTCTGCGAGTCTCGAGAGTACTTGAGCAACAATAGAGGATGGGTTTAAGGAATGCACGTGAAGATTTTGGGTGCGTACGTGATATAATGCAAGTATGTCGCAGATTCGTGTGAATGCATGTGAAATTGAATAAGAGATTGTGAGTATATTAATGAGTGCTAGAAGAAAATAAAACTGCAACGAGTGCGTCAAAAGTAAACGGAACGTGAAATAAGAAAAGTGTACGAAATGTAAATGTGTAGAGAAGTAGAAAAATCTACGAAAAATGTAACATTTAATCGTGGCCCATCTGGTAGAAATACAGAAGGTACACGCCGGATCGAAATCACCAAAGTCGAGTAAAAAGGAATGATTAAGAGTCAGGATGATGAGGCAACGCGTTAGGTCCGTAACAGTGGCTAACAGCTGCCGGAGCTGTTGGAGGGAAATTGGAGGGTGAAAGCGGTATTTCCCTCCCTTTCTGAGTCTTCCTGGCAGGGCAGAAACTGAGTCAAGGCCTTTTTAAGACCGTCGCGAAGTAAGTTTACCGCTATTATTATTATTATTAGCCATGCCGGCAGGTGAAAGTATTCTCTCCACGTGAAGATTATGTCACATCTCTGGACGGTGATACGGCGCACTGAATTCTAGCGCAATCGAACCCGTCCTACGTAAGAAACGAGGCCAATTGGTACCTGCTTTGTTCCATCCCCCCAACCCCGTAATTACCGATACACATACGGTCATCGCGTGGGACAAAGAGCAAACTTGATTCTCGCTTAAATGTGTCGTTTTTTCGGTATATCGTTAGAAGCTACAACAACTTACATAACTCCGGTATTTTTCAAACGGTTCTTCGGCCGGAAAAGCCTTGAACAAGATCTCTGCTGACGTCAACGGGCCGGGTCGCTTACCAGAAGGAAATTGCTGTCCTTATGAGACATAGTCTTTTTATCGTTTCACGCACGAGCATTATCGTAACCACGCACACGCTTATTTACTTACATTTCAAACAATTGAATGCATCAATGCGGTTAAAAAATTATCCTAAGGATGAGATAATTAATCCCCTTTTTTCGCATTTATCCCGAGTATATCTCGCTGATGATTCCTGTGTTGTGTTATTTCTTTGTCTACTACAGAAAAATGTTGCTAACAAGGACGTTGCTTAAGGACTGTTGCTTCTAAACGTTAATAATCGAATGAGTGCAAAATTTTGCATGTTACTCTAAAGGAAAATAACACTCTTCTACAATTATTCATTTTAGGACGCAGCTGCTGACATAAGAAATTGATTCAGCATTTTCGTAATACAAGAAGTAACAGGCACAGGGAAGGTCGTTTCTAATTCGTCTTTCCAAACAGCTTCACGACACCAAATGCCCACCGAAATCGTATCGTGAAATACCAAAGAAATACCAGTCATGTTGGTATTTACGCAACTTGTATTAGCAGATTTTAAACACCTATATTCCATTATAACGAATTACAGTTGTACGATGATTAACTCATCTACACTTATTCTTCTTCCTTATAAAAAAAACGAAAAGTTTTTAAGTATAAACGATTATACGGAGGAAGAGAGAGAGAGACAGAAATTTTAAGTGGTCATATTTTAAATGATGTGAATATATTTTATAGGAACAGTGCAAGTTAGTAATGGTATTTTCTTGAGTATATGTCGTTAGAAATTTCTTTGGAGTAGATGAAAGTTAAGTGGTTCAAGTTTATGAATAATTCACAACGATCCGATGATTTATTTTTACAAATCTAAATTTTTACATGTAACGTGAATAGAATTGATAACACTAGCAAAGAGTGATATACATATACAATCGATTCTCTTTTTACGCGACGGAGTGGTTCTAGTAACGGAAGCATAAAAAGAAATGGCTTAAAGAAATAATAAAAACTTATGAAAAAGGAATCTATTTAAAAAATCCCAGGATTGGGAAACGACGTCACAAATTTTTTAACTATGCATTTAATTGTTAAGCACACCGTTGATGATGTACATTGATGTTTAATGGAGAGAAAAGAAATCGTGTGAAAGTGAGTAGATCACGTACAAAAAGAAAACGGGCCGCCAGAAAATATCACGTAAAGAAATATGGGACGTAGTGTAGAATCTAAATTCACTTGAGACTCTAAAGCAAAATTTATCATCAAAATAGTGTTTCAAAAAGTTAGTTCAAATTATACAGATGCCGTTAGCAAGCACATTTTAAAATGGACGAAAAGTGGATGTGACCATTTTTTTGACTGTGGATATTTTTCAACTAGTCATTTATTATTAGGCAATCATAAAAAACTTTATTACAATCTATACATTTTTCCAATGTTATGGAATGAATATTAATAAAACTAAACGGAACATGGTGATTTAAAGCACTTAATTACTATCACAATTGAGTCTTCTGAAATGAATGAACACTGCTGAAAGCGTATATTCCTGTTGTTTTATTAATGCCAAGCAAATTGGTTGGTTGATGAATGTGAGTTCCACACTGCTGTTTGCACGTGTCTCACGTGACGTAATTACATTCAGCAGAAACCATGCGAATAACACTTGCAGATTCGCTTTATGTTACTTTCCCTTACGTACCCACTTATTTAGCAAGTTGTATTCGGTAAAGAGGACAAGAATACATTCATTATTTCTCAATATTTACTTTTTTATAAACACTTTTAAAGAGTAAAAGAACATACAGTAAATTCTGGTAAATTGGGAATTGTGTTTTGTCTTCAAAAAATTTAATACTGAAATTTTCAGAGCTCAACAAAAGAATGGATGCATCGATCACATAATTTTGAAAATCATTCTAAATTTATTCTCACTTATTAATCACGCATTATTTAATTACTTTTACGGATGTTATTCAAAATTGACACTCATATTAATAAACTTAAAATTATTTAAGGTTCAAAAAATGATAAAACTGTAACTTTCAGCGATACTTTTCTTTAGTACATAAAATAGTAGCAAAATCATTCTTTTACTTTTCACATTAGTAAATCACATTCGGAGCAATTACCTTTTGCTTATGTGTCAACCAGGAATGTAAATCAAGTGAATTGAATGAAATTCAATGAAAAATAATAATAGCAATAAATAATTAAATGCAAAAAGTAAATTGAACGAATTCAGTTTGACCAACACACGAGTATTATTTGTGGCGAAAGATAAGCTTTTTCTACTTAATCATTTACAGTTGTTCGAAAAAGTGAGAGAACAGAGAGGCATTGAGGAACTTTACAAATCCGTGACGATCGTGAATGGAGACGTATCCGCGGCTGGTCTCGGTCTTTCCCCGGAGGACAGAAAAATGCTTTGCGAAAGGATTGAGATTGTCTACCACGCGGCGGCTACAGTCAGGTAACATGAAGAAATCTTTCAGAATTTCTTCAACTCTAGTTTTATTGGAATCCTTATTATTTTTTGCTGCGAAAAATGATCCTTTTATTTGTAGATTCGACGAGTTATTGAAGAGAGCAGTGCTTTTAAATACGCGCGGGACAAAGCTAATGCTGGAACTGGCCAAAGAAATGAAGCAACTGAAACTCTTTGTTTATATCAGCACGGCGTATTGTCACCTCGAAGAAAAAGTACGCAATTTTCATTGTCACTTTATAGCACTAATAATTATCTTTACATCTCTTTCATTACGATTAACAGTTGGCACATTTCAGCACTAATAATTATCTTTACATTTCTTTCATTACGATTAACGGTTGGCACATTTTGGTTTTTTTCTTACTCTTTATTAAATGCGGAAAGGATAATGTCAGTATTGGATATTTTGCAATAACTCGTATGCAAAGAGTAAAACAATTTTTTTCATAAGATCATTTTTTGTGCCAATATCACTTTTTGCATTTATTTAGGATTAAAATTTGGGAAATTATAGAAAATAACATTAAAATTAGTCAATAAGAGTCTTTATTAAAACCGCAATTAGAATAAACAAAGCGTAAGTCATTCGTAACACACTAATCACGTGTTTAATTTTTCACTGCCGCATTGTTTATTTGGGTGCGGAAATTTTCCAAATAACATAACAATCCGAAACTTTTTGAATCAATTTATCTCGTTCTCAATTTTTAATTTTGAAGTTAGGTTTTGATAACCGCTTTTCCATAAAAACTTTTTAGATCCAGCTCATTGAGAATTCATTATCTTTCATTTCTAAAAGTAAATCATTCTCTATTCTTTTGTGACTTTCGTAATATCGTTTTACACATCTAAGTAAAGAAAATACTGAAAATGTATAAAGCCATTGAATTTCAAACATCGACCCGCGAAAGAACAAAGAAATAGTGTATTAATAAGGCAGTAGTAAAAGATCGTTAGAAATCAGTAAATATTATCAGTTGAACAAGTAACACAGCTCAGTCAATCAACAATAAATAACAATCCCTACTCATTTTTTAAACATCCTGGTAAATTAAGTACACTAATTTTCTAATAAACGGTTTACGGCACATAATACAATTTGGCTATTGTTAGAGGTTTTAGGGTATACGTGCAATTAAAGAAAAGAAATGGTGTTTTAAAGGATAGTTTATCGGAAGGCTGAAAATTCTACGTACAATCTACAGTGCGCCCTCGACTTTCGCACATAATTGGTTCCTGAAAGTGTGTGCGAATGTTGAATGTTCGAAAGTAGAGGGATATAAGAAAATATGCACCAAAAACTGTGTTTTAAAGTATTTATTTATTAATATGTATACATAATGAAGTTAAAGAGGCGTGTTAAGTGCAATAATGACAATATTGTAGTCTGATGGCTAGTCTGATGTGTTCCCTCAGAGGTGACAGCCGAATAGCCTGCTTGACTCACGATGTCCCCTCGGAGGGAGACAAAAATGTGCGAAATAGCGAATTGTGCGAAAATAGAATGTGCGAAAGTCGAGGGCCGCCTGTATTTCTTGTCAAGCGTGCGTACGATTCGCGGTAGGGGTTTACACACAGCGATTCCCAGAAGCAGAGGTTGCGGCTATGCGCGCGAATTTACAAAAAACGTTCTAACAGCTATAAAATCTTGAAATTATGTTGAATCATGTGCTGCACCGTCCTCGATTAATTAATGAAATTAACCAACAATTTGCATAAAACAACTGAATTTTCTGAACATTCTGATTTATTTAACATGATGCATTTTAAAACACAAAATGACATTATTTGGAGCATTTTGTTTGAATTTTTAGAATTCTATGTGGTGCGAAAAATAACAGATACACTGTAAAGGATTTTTAGATCGTCAATAGTAATATACTGTAACAAGTACACCCAAAGTAAACTACTTGTGCCGCAAAGGAAGGGTTGCCAATAAGTGTTCTATACAACAGAGTTAATACATGAATTTCGGCTCGCATAACAAGATAAACATTGTAGGGACAGTAGAAAGAGATGGTGGTTCCTAAGTGGTAGGTGTATGAGTCAATCCGAATTGATCAGGACATTTTCTTATTTCTACTTCTTTTACTTCTTTCGACTTTCACGTTCCGTTCACTTCTCCTGTTTCACATTCCGTTCACTTTTGACGCACTCGTTGCACTTTTATTTTCCTTTAGCACTCATTAATACACTCATAATCTTTCATCCGTTTTCACATGCATTCACACAAATTTGCGACGTGCCTTCATTATGCCACGTACGCACCCAAAATCGTCACGTGCATTCCTTAAACCCATCCTCTATTGTCGCTCAAGTAGTCTCGAAACTCGCAGAACGAAACCCAGTCATCTGATTTCGCGCCCAAAATTCTCATGTGCACCTTTTAAACACATCCAGCCTTAACGCTCAGGCACTCATAGCATACAAATTAAGAATCCTCCCGCACTCTTGCGTCTAAACAATCATATTTTTCCTATCCTACAATATAATTTTCTATTTTAGGTCCTTGATGAAAAACCGTATCCACCGCCAGCAGATCCTCACAAAATTATCAAATGTGTCGAATGGATGGCCGACGATGTCGTCGAGACGATGACAGATAAGATTTTAGGGAGTTACCCTAATACGTACGCGTTTACAAAAGCTTTGGCGGAAGGGCTTGTTGAGGAAGCTATGCCACATATCCCAGCCATGATTCTAAGGTAAAAGCATATTTCTTACAATGCTGATACTTCTGCTGAAAAAAAATTAAAACCATCATGGAAAAACTTCCAATGAAACGAAAAATTAGGAAGCACGGGAATACCTTACATAATACTGAAGTTCTTTTTGTTAAGTCCAATTTCAAATTACTTAAAAAACTGCTGATGTAGTAAGAAAGTTTTTTCATTTTTTGACATTAAAAAGAAAAAAATATTCTCCGTACTAACAATTTAATCCATAGCACAATTTCACTCGTCCATGTATCTATCAACTTATTGACACCACTTTCGTAAAAGTTTGTTCCTTGTAAAATTTTACATATGCAAAAAGCGAAATTACTTTCCCACCGTCGAGACGGAACATAATAATAAAAAGTTAAATTTGCTCTGCGCTGAAACGAGTGAAAGGGTTTATTATATTTTAGGCCAAGTATAGTCATTCCTGTCTGGAAAGAACCACTTCCTGGATGGACGGACAATATAAACGGACCAACGGGTCTCTTGATCGGTGCAGGAAAAGGGGTGATTAGAACGATGTATTGCAATGAAAATGGATATGCGGATTATGTACCGGTGGACCTTTGTGTAAACGCTATTCTCGTATGCACGTGGAACTTCATTCATCTAAAGGACGATCAACGAGTATACCATCTCACCAGTAGTGATGAATTCAAGGTACATACTTCCCCCTTTCCTAGTATCGAATAGATAACAGTAATAACGAACTCAACTATTTCTTCTCCGATACTTTTGAAAATACATTTCCCTATAAAACTATACCGCGACTATTAGAAAAATACGATATAAAAAAACCTCTTCCGGATAGCAGAAAATTAAAATATACATATCTTTGAATTAATAATGTTGATTAATAAAAAGGTTTACTGATGTGTAGATATCATGGCGGGAAATTATAGAGCGCGGTCGGAAAATCACACAAAGAGTACCATTGAACGGAATCGTTTGGTATCCGGGTGGAAGCATGAAAAGTTCACGTCTTCTTCACAACATTTGTGTACTACTTTTCCACATGATACCGGCTTACATCATCGACACACTTATTTTTCTCGCTGGCCATAAACCGATGTAAGTATCATGGAAACAAATTTCGTGATAGTAGCTGAAAGGTTGAATTAAAATAAGCGTTTTCTCTGTACAGCATGTGCCGTGTTCATCGTCGTATAGCAAAAGGTTTTGAAGTTTTCGAGTACTACGCCAATAACCAGTGGGACTTCCTGAGTACTAAGAGAGTGGCAGTGAGACAAAAATTGAATGAGACGGAGTCCAGAAAATACAAAATAGATGGCAATGACATGGATATAGATGATTATTTCGAGAGTTGCATTCGAGCAGCGAGGATTTACATTTTGAATGAACTTCCAGATACGTTGCCGGCTGCACGACGTCATCTTAGAGTGTAAGTGCTCTTTCGTAGTCTGCATCTCTCAATTTTGTTTAAATATTCCTCACAAGACTTGAAGTAAAAACGTATATTGTTTAATTTAAAAGCCTAAAAGTACTTTACTTTCTTCTATATGAATAACGCGCTTTGGAAATATTGGCTGTTATAATTTGGTGTCAGTAGAAAATTAAAAAAACTCCGATAGTATATTTCTGCGTATGTCAGTCAAAAGCCGTTGTCGTTAAAGCGATGTCAAAAACTGTGCATTGTATCTGGCAAATTTTATTTCTGTTTCAGGATGTATTGGGTGGACGTAGTCACTAAAATATTATTCTTTGGACTGTTAATATACATGTTGGCCTCTTGGAGCGAATCTTTCGCATCATTGCTAGAAGGGACGTGGACGCTCGGACGCAAAGCTTTATCTCTTTAAGGGTTTTTATACAGTTTGATTCATAAAGAGTAAATTTACATCGTTGATCGAAACCTCAACACAGAAAATATTTTCATAAATTTGTTACGAGTTTGTATAAAGGACAGTTGTGTCGCAAGGCAAGGGCACAATGAAGAAAAATATTAATAAATGTTAATGGCATTACTTTTTTCACTATAACATTGAGTAATTATTAAGCCCACGAAGTAATTAAAGGGGGGAGGGGGCTAAAAATTCCAAACCACCAATAAAAAGACTATTTCCGCACTTAAAAATGGTTTTTATTTTTCCAAAAGTTTGGAATAAAAGTTATTTAATTAAACGGATTCTTGTACAGGTGGCTCATACCCTTCGGGTCTGTCCACCTTGGAACCAGTTTCTCCTGCATCTTCGCTCTTACCGCCGCCACCGTCACCGTGCAATTCGAGCAATTTGCTCAATTCAAAGCGAGGCTTCTTCAGTACTTTCACCTACAAAAATTCGTTTATAATGTTAAAGAAATAAAACCAGTACTGAAGTTCACAAACAGTCTGCCTTCTAAAAACTCCTAGCATGTAATTTTACTTTAATTTAAATAAATTACAGTTTCATCCACATTAGTGATACTAATTACATAGAATTTAATCTTGACTGTTCAATGAAAGTTAATGTTCATTATTATTCAATTTCATACTTTATTATGAAGATCACTTTAGTAACAAATTAAATTCCACTTAATAACACTCAAAAATGCATCATTACATACCTTGCGAATGTAAACATCATGGAGTGGGTAAATTCCTTGGGAGGCCTTTTCAATTTCCTTTGCAATAGCATCAGGGAGAAGTCTGCTTACGACACCCTTCAGATCGCTCTTGGTAACTTCTTTTGTAATGTTTTCAACCATTTTTGTCCTGATTTTCTTGACCTATAAGAGAAATAAAGAGATTTAACTAATTGTTATCATAAATACAAGTTAATATTCTCATTAAAATGATTTGTAGCAACAGAAATATCACTATTCCTGTGATATCAAGAGTAGTGTGGTAAGAAAGTGCATTTTTCTATGCAACACTGAATACCACTGAAACACAGAAACGTCTCTCATGGATTTTTAAGTGTTGCAAAAGATATAATAGTTTCAAAAATGTAGAATCATTGCAAACTCTAAAAATTTGCTATTTTTACAAATTGGCTTTTATATACCTGAGCATGCTGGGCGTAACATGTTTTTCTGGTACTGAGTTGATCCTTATTGGTAAAACCAATGCAGAAAACTCGGAGCAGATATCCATCAGTAGTTTTTACATCAACACTAGCTTCGATCAATGTTTGCCATTTCTTCACCATTGACCGCAGCTTGTCGGTAGTCAAATCCATACCATGGAAGTTGGTCAATACATTGCGGCCTTGAACATCTTCTGCAATCAATCGGAACTTGCGGAAAGATCTCTCCGCATCTGTATCATCTTGAAGATCAGCAAGGGATACTTCAAACACACGGAACTTCAGCCCCTCAGAGGCAATCTCTGTTGACAAATAAATAAAAATTATGTAGTAATATGAGAAAGTATAATTATAATAATTGATTTTCCAATGAAGCAACTCACTTGTTCCTTGGGTTCTGTTAACCAAAGTTTTTCCAACCTGGCGGCATTTGAACATGGATGGTGCCTTCACATCATACCAATCTTTGCGGGTGAAGGGGTCAACACTTTAATGGAAAAACACAATGAAATAACATGTATTTAACAGTAAACATATTTTTTTAGTTTCGTGTAAATCTTCAGTCTTGAAGTCATGATTTATGTAAAAAAACACTTGTTTACCACAAAGGTAACTAAAGGATAATATTTAAGTATTTGAGGTTATCGTCTGTTAGAAAACCTCTTTCAAAAACTATTTGTATTTAAAAAAACGGTTTAAAGTATTCATGACATACATAAATACATAGAAGCTGTGCAGAAATTGTAAAACCACAGTTCCGAATAATAAAATATAAAGTAATGCAGAGGATCAAGCGTGAATGGCATGATTGTCAGCTAACCTAAATCCATTTCAATAACAAACATCTCAAACTATAAACGCTTGAAAATCATTTTCCTGGAATCTTAACGATTCGAGGTACCTTCTTTAATCAATATGAATTACTTACATCTTCTTCTTGACACCCTTTTTCCCTCCTTTCGACAGGCCCTTATTTTTACCCACAGCCATGTTGGAAGTTTACGAACGGAAAGAAATGCGATGGAACCTGTACGTTCCGCGAGGAATAGTTCGGTTCCAGTAGCGTTCCAATGGTTCAGCGCATCTCTGCGCACGCGGCGCGGAAAGCTGGGCGCCAAATTTGAATGTAACGCAACAGTATATCTGCAAAAGTACGCAAAATCATGAAAGGTGTCTCTAGTAACGACGTGATACCGACAGCAAAACGATGCTCATGATATTTCAAGAGATATTCAATGATTATAGTAATTTTTTAGTCACAATAAACTATTTCAGAGTTAATCTTTTTGTCAAAAGGCAATATATTTTCAAATCTATCTAAATGTTATAAGTACGTTTGCACAACCGTATAACATTCATTTGTCCTGTAATAAATGTATAAAATTGATACACGTGAAATTATTAGTCATTGACTTAACAGCATGATCAATGTAATATTTTCTGAAACTTCTATTCAAATAAATTACATTGCATTTGGAAACAGAATTGATCCCAACTATAACCGTCCGTTTTTAATCGAAGCAAATAAAAATATTTTGTATATATAAATGGGATGTATATTTTATGCATGATAACGAACACAGGCGTGAACTTGCATACTTCTTTTGATAGTGAGATATGCAGCGACAACGTACTACGTGTTAAGGATGTACTACAGATGAAAATAACTAACTCCGAAACGTGTCGCTGCAGCACGGATAAAATAGACGCATACGCATGCTCAGTAAAATTACAGATATCCGTGTGTATTTGTCGACCAGTTTTCTTGAAGGGCGTCTGGAGTGCGCTAGGGCTATGAGTTTTCGTTAGTTTAGTATTGTGTCAACGTCACAGAGACATCTCCCCAACCCATTCCCATCTATCACGAATGTAATCGACTGTATTCTCAGCAATGTACGATAACGTAAGTTTCGATAGGCGCGATAGAAATTCAACAGCGTCAATTTTTCACGGGTCTACCTTAAATGTCGATGTTCATCGATCGTGTTTAACTATTCTTATCTCTTTTGAGACACTTTTATGCTACTTGTGGGACGGTAGGATAGTGCCACAGTAATTGACAAGACGAAAAACGCTGTGCCCTTTGGATTGTCATCCGTAAATAAAAATTCGAAATCAACAACAGCTAAATCGATAACAGTTGATTGTTAGTCGAGGAAATTAAACTTGAAAATATCTAAAATTAACGTGCTTCAATCATATATTACTCATTTTTAATAATCTTCCGAATGCGGTATGAAATAATTTATTTATTTTCTTCCTCCTTCTGTTTAACGCTGCAGAATAGATGGATACTGTACACCTACCTGATAGTAATTTTATGTGTATGTATCTACGGAGTGGAAGGGAGAAATGTGATTGCAAAAAGAAATTACAGTGATCAGAGCGTAAGGGGATATTTGGCAGAGGTAATCATCGCAATTATTCAATTAGAATAATAGTTTCACCCTTAAATCTCAATTACGATTAAGTGATGCACTCATGTTATGGCTTTTTATAGTGTTTTCACGTAAACTCAAATCACGCACAAGGCAATAAAAATTGACCGACCCATTCGATATCAAATCTTGAATTGTGACGTCGTGAAAAAGTTTATTGAAATAATAATTATCACATTCAGAAATGTTTATTTTACAAAAATATTTACGTTTATTACCATTGTTAATAACTATTCTATTTATACTGTTCAGTAGATGTGAAAAAGAAAAATATAACATTTAATTCAAATTTAATAAATGAAAATTAGGCAATGAACGTGTTAATTAACTTTCCCAAAAATGAAGGATTTTATCGATACATGCATATTATATACATGATACATGTTAATACATGCATAACTTATACTTATATATAATTAAAGATTAGAAATGTATAAAAAAAGTTAATTGGTCAACTGAATGAGTACCGAGAAAAATGAAAATAATTTATTATATACCGACAAATATCATTGAACGGAACATTTTATTGAAATCTAACGAAGAAACTTCTTCAGAGAACCTGTTGGTGGAACGAGGTCTGTAAAGAAGAGTTCCACAGTAAATTCCGCTGCCGTTGTCCCAAGTGGTCGTATTGCGGGGCCCCTGGAAGATACTACGATGCACACTGCACTATGACGCGTACCGGCTACATTTGGGCCCAACCGGAAATCCCCTCGCTCACCCTGGAAATCGATAAACGATAATCTTAATGGCGATATAGGCAATTTCCCACTATTCGCCGCGGCGAATCGCGTTCAATGACGACAACGACGACGATGCCGATGAATAATGGCCAACGATTAAAGCAACAGGCGATTTAAATTAAAAACGTATCCTCATTCATGTTCGGCAACGCACCATAGTCATACGCGCGTAGATGATTTATTACTGTTAATTAATGTGATCTAATGTCTGCCAAGTTTTAACTGTTCCCGAAACGTAGTGCTCATGTAAAAGCGGAATTTACGTCGGAATTATATTTGTTCGAAGACGATTCTCATGGGCATCAATCCATTAAAACAACAACAACCCCACGTGATCTACAGCAATTCCGGCATTAAAATTATTTCTTAGTCAACCAGAAACTGAACTTCTGTTGCAATTTTAAGTTTTAATGATACTCGCAATAGGTATACAAGAGTCGTTGAATACAAAGTCACTGCCGTTTACAAGACATAAGCGATACTAATCCATACCTGCCAATCTCATAATCAACTAACCCATAATGCTCTACCGACATCCTGTTTAGCAAGCTTACTTTGTAATCATTTTATTTCTCTAAGGTTCTGTTCTACAAAGACCGACGGAAAATGCTTTAATAAACACAAAAAAAACTGATGATGCAATTATCTTTGCCTAACGATTGTATTTTCCCAGCCTATCCATTAATTGCGCCGTCCTATTCAATATCGCATTCAATATTGCAACAAAATTCAATCTCCGTTGACCCGCGTTTCGCCCATTGCCGGTGAAACAGGTGATAAGAACAGAAACGCCTGCGCCTATTTATCGATTCCTTCGCGAAGGACGTCATTTCCACGAAACTCTGCATTCCGTTTTTCGCCCTCCTCAATGGCTACCCACTTTTCTCGTCGCTACATCAACTGACTTGACATCCAGGGGAAAAGATACAAGAATGGCACACCGAAAGCTACAATTTCTCGCCTACTTCCTTATCGGCTTTGTCTTCTGCGTTGATGCTGATATCGAGTACCAAAGTGCCGTGGGTGAAAATAATTATCAGGGCTATCACAGGATACCGGATTCATTAGAGGTGAGAAACATACAGAAGGTCGAAATTTTCACAATTAATCATGCAAGTCAACCGACAAAACTTAAGAAACTTTTGCATGACTTATTGTACACACAAAGAGTTTGTTCATTATAAATAAATAACTGAATTAATGAATTAAATGAAGGCCTTTATTTATACATATAAACAATACTCCTCGTTCAACTACTTGATTAGATAAAATCTCCTATAAAATAGTTAATATAAAATAGTATAAAATAGTAAGTTATACCATAGTAAAACACGATGTCATTTGATATAAATGACATAAATAAACAACTGAAAGAAATGTTCTCTAAAATATGTACAATTTTTATGATATTGCTAAATGTGTTATTTGATGTAATGTATTTATGCAAATTGGTAACTAAGGTGCTTAGAGTTGAATAGAATACAATCAAAAGTCAAGACGGTACAATCCCGAAATTAAAGAAAATCAATTTGTTTGGATTCACGAAATGATCATATTCGTAACACGCTACAATTAATTTATAATACATTCTAATAAGAATTTGAGAAAGTTATTCTTTACATATTCTTACATACAAATTTATGTTAAGTTTATAAATTTGTATTACGATAAGTTTGGTAATAATTAATGATCAACAACGACGCATAAAACATCAACGCATTTTCTAGTAACAATATCTTTGCCAGTCAGTGATTTTCACCACTTTTATGCAGAAATATTTCAGTTATTGTGAATCATTTTGCGAGACGACAAATTTGACTTTTATCGCTGAAATCTGACGCATCTGTAAAGCAATTTCGAGGCAACGTGAATTTTCAGGAAAGCTACAGACTGTGGAATACTCGGGAAACAACACGTAAACCGGTGGAAAATGTCGATTGGCGTGGGCCAGAGAATCTTGGGCAAATTTCCGGTGTGGCCGTTGATCGTCAAGGAAGGCCAGTCATCTTTCACCGAGGAGATCGTGTTTGGGACTACAAGTAAGGAATTTGGAAGTTTGATATTCGAAATTCGTTAAAAGTTATGAGTAGTTCATGGTAATAGATAATAATTTAATGATAAAAAAGTAATAAAAATAGGAAAACTGGAGCCGCCGTAGCATTTTAATTTTCGCTGATACTGCAGAGGACCTTTTTTCATGCAATTATTTTAGACTAGTTGATGTTATAAATAAGTTGCTTGATTTAGGTTTAATTACGCTTAATTTAATTTAATTAAATTCTCGCTTAATTTAATGGCGTTTGTACAGGGTGTCAACTATTGGTGAACATTTTTACCTTCAAAACATGATTGTTCCTTAGTAACTTATAATCGTAATAACTACTTTTAGTAACTACCCAGTTGAATAATGATTAAGTGCGTAATTAAGAAATTCCGGAAAATTTTGGAGAACTGAGAAAACACTTTCCTCGATGTTTTACTAACTTTCGTGAAAGTAATGCTTCAAAGTTGTAGAAAATTTACGGGTTATTACTAGCTACAAAAAATCAATTAAGCTATTATAATGTCTAGGAATATAGTTCTGGCAACATAATAAAGATAATAATTGCAGAAACATCTAACGTAATACTCTAGCTATTATTCGCATATTATCTTCCTTTTCTGCTCCATAAATGGATGGTTTTTTCAAGATATTCATTCTCTTTCCTTTGTAATCAACAATGTCACATGGGTGAATATGATATAGAAATATAAAACCCGAATTTTTTCGACATTCGCGGTACACTGTAACATTAATTACGACTTTTTGTTATTATACGCTACTTCTAGCACTTTTTCCGATAACAATGAATACCAGGGGGAAATGAGAGGGCCAATTGTGGAGAACACGGTGCTGACGCTAAATCCCCAAACTGGCGAAATTATCAACGGCTGGGGGAATCAAACGTTTTATCTGCCCCATGGAATATACATCGATAACCATGGAAATGTATGGCTTACCGATATTGCTCTTCATCAGGTTTTCAAGGTAAATAATTTCTCTCGTGAAATATTACGATAAATCATTTTTATCAGTAACATTTAGCTCAACATTTTTAATTTTTACATTAAAATTACAATCTCCATTATCTACATATTATTAATACCAACACATGTACATATGTACCAACATATGACTTTGCTTTTGGACTGTAATTTAAAATGAGCAATTGAATAGAAAATTTAAAGGTGGTATTTATATTGCAGTAAATTTTATACGGTACAAGAATCTAATTATTTTGTTATACGAATGACAGGTTCTTGATCATTCGAAATTTTGTAAAAGAAGCCAAAAATCAAGTGCGAGAAAGGGTACACCAACACCAACATACGTCCTAAACATGAGACAAAATATAGAGAAATAATTTATAAACCGCTATTATAAACGATATATTTATTATTCAACGCGCAATATACAAGAATTTAAAATGTGTAACGAATTTTTTTCTTAAAATTTGGAATTTTGCTTTAAACAATTTCTAAGTCAGAAAATGCACATAAGTGTCATTTTCTTCTTCAGTGCACTGATTCTCAGGCCAGACACATTATAAGTCATCATGAACACAGAAAACGTCTTAAACCAAGTCCTGTCCAGATGGCTTTTGATGATATAGCTTATCGCAAATTAGATCTGCGCTATGTCAGTTTCAGAAAATCTGGGCATATGGGTATCCTTACAGCCTTGTTATAAAACCAGCCATAATAAAATACTAATATCGTTGTATACATACATGCACCAATAATACGATTATCGTTGTATAACGATATGTATTTATATTTATGATTATAATTATACAGGTATATAATTTCTACAATTCAAGAACACACTTTGCCCCTTTTTATGCCGTTTTTTCCAACTGCTTCATATTTCATAAAGTTTTTTTTTTGGAATTTGTTGTCTTTTCTTCATACTTTTATTCTCTATCTGAAATAAAGAATTAAGAGTGGACAATTTTTCTACATGAATTTAAGGAACCAATTCCAACGTTTTCATAAGTCTTTATCCATTTTTCTACGCCATTTTTTTATTTCTTAAACCGATCTATCAAATTTACATAAGAATGATGTATTTTTTATGCAATTTTATTCAATCCGTCACGCAAAAAAAGAATTAGGCGTATTTTTATTCATGTGCACAACACCAGAAATTATTATCATTTTAAGCATGAGTATTTTATTATAATAACAGTTATTAAAATACTAAAATTACTTGATAATACTGAAAATATTTTTGTTTCGTTTGATCCAGTACGACATGTCTGGACACTTATTACTAACCCTGGGTGAACGATTCGTGCCGGGAGATGACTCGCAACATTTTTGTAAACCAACTGCGGTCGCAGTGACTGATACCGGAGAGATTCTCGTGGCCGATGGTTACTGCAATAGCAGGATAGTTATATTCGACCGAAAGGGAAACCCCAAGTTTAGCATTGGAAAACGTACGTCTGCTCGACATTCCGTTTTCCTTTGAGTCTCGTCTATTTCGTATTCTCTTTTATCGATTGTGCTTGTACGACGATGAATTGGATCCGGTACAGCCTGGATCAATTTTTGGGTACCCCATTCTCTGACGATCCTGCCGAACGATGAGACCTGCGTGGCCGATCGGGAAAACTCAAGGATCGTCTGCTTCAATGTGGATCTACGGGGCTACACGGGAAAATTCCTCCAACGTCCCCGCTACATACTGCATTATCATCTTGATCGCATCTTTGGCGTCGCATCTTACGGTAATGACAATTTCTTACCAGTCACCTTCACCGCGAACAAATTTACCTTGAAATAACTCACTGGAATCTTCAAGGTCCCACGTGTGCGAATATCAATATGAATCACTGATATAGACATTTTTGACTTTTTATTGAGAACGTACAACAAAAAATTGTACATGTTTCCCACGGTAAAACAAGGTGTTCCCTCCAAAATGCTTCTTTTGCGGTTTCAAATATTAACTCTTTTTCGGGGTATTTTAAAATCTTAAAGTGAATGTTAGATTTTACGGAAATTTGGTAGCAATACTTGTCCTGTGTAGATTTTTGAAAAAAACAGAAATACGTGGTTTTTTCTTTAGGATTCTCTCAGTTTTTATCTTCGAAATTATTTGTACAATTCAGATAAATCCATTGCATTAATCTGTCTTATGCTGTGTTTTGTTAACATAAAAATAATGAAGATAATCTTGATATCCGCAGCAAAAATAAACAAAACCAAATAGTTTGTAATAGAATTTAACAGCATTAAAACAGAATAATTCTTATCCAGAATTTGTGAGAAACTGAAAAAGAAATGATTTTTACACTTGTTTAATTCAATCTTTAACCAATTATCATGTACAACTATTGTACACAAATATAAAACTGATTTAAAAATCATTTATGTTTTGTATAGCAACCAGCAATTCTCAAATCTTCTAACAATTTCGGTACTCGTTCGGATGGTATAATAACTTACATAAATTTTGATGTTATATTTTCTGCTTTAGATGAATTGTTCTCGACAGAATCAAAAGAGATATTTTTCTGCTTTCAGGAAACATCATTTATGCTCTTGACTCGGTGAAAATGCGTCAACCAGGTGTGGGAGGTTTCACGGTTGACCCCATTAGACGAAAAGTTATCGACATTTGGGGTCCCGAAACTGGGGTAAACATTTTTTTCTAACAGCAAGTGTTTTCTTGAACTTTAAATCGCAGCAACTTTTATTGTATTGTTGCAAAATTTTTTTCGTTTTTCCACATTAAGAAGAAAGTAGTCATTTTTACATACTAGCAACTAATTTAACTGGTAACATAGTTTTTGCTATTATTTACTATGACACTCTGTTTATGACACACTATTTATGACACTCCTTAATCTGTCTATCAATTTATTAACACCACTTTCGCAAAAGTTTTACATATGTTCACGAAAACAGTGAAATGTAAAAAGTTTTTTTTTATCGAAATTATCCGATTTAACTGTTTTATTTTTCTTTTATGACTGCACAGTAGGTTAGATTAGATTATTCCATAATGTATTTCTTAATTCCTGTTTCATAACTGCTTGATATTTCGGTTTTCAGACATTTTCGAGGCCCCACGCTATTGCCGTTGATCCGAACGGCACGGCACTATATGTTTCCGAAATTGGACCCAATAACCTATGGAAATTTGATCTACTCCCATTCGATGTAACGGTATAATATTTTCTTAAGTGTACAACACCGTAAAGCGCAGGAAATAAAATACAGAAGACCAACTTACATTTCCGGAAAAAATATTCGTTGAATTTGTCAATAAATGTAAACAAAATTTATATTTTCTTATGAAAGGCAGGGAAAAAGAAGGCGTTCTTCGTTGTCGTTCCTATTTTTTCAGGGAATAGATGTTTGTTTTATTCAATTATGTTCATACATATCTGACGGACGTGAGTATAAACAGACAAAGTTACATATACATGATAGCGCGAGAAAGAAAAATGAAATGTACGAGAAGGTCGTGTAAATCGATTCGTTTCGTTAATAAAATGACTTTTCTTAAATGAGCCGGCATGGGTGAGTGAATGAAGACATCCCGGATCCTATGATCTCGTCGAGGAACTCGTCTTGTGCCTTCTCGTAGCCGCCCCTCTACAATGTCTTCCTCCTTACCGGTTTTCCCACCTTCGGCTGCTCTATTTATTTCTCTCGTGGACTATGCACGCGTCCCTCTTCTCTACGGCTCTTGGCCGTACCTTCCTTTATCGTGATCAGCCGTGTTTCCTGGGCCTTTTTTCCTCGTACCTTCTCGCTCGCTCGATCGATTCTCCGTTTCTGCCTCTCCGCGGAGGAAGGGCGTTAAGATAACAGTCGGCCAGGTCTCGCTCGCGCTTTCTCGTGGTCCGAACCGCTCCGAAACTGGTTTCGCCGGAGATAGATAGATAGAGAAAAGCCCAGCAGAACGAGAGGAAGTGAACGGAGGTGGGAATGAGCGAATGGGATCGGTTCAAGGAAGAGAGAGCAGCCAACAGGCGTGCGCGGCAGATGCGAAAACTCCTTGGCCGACCGGTTGCCGGATGACGAAAAAAAAGGAAATTCAAGAAACGAAATCTAATACCTTACTCGCTGCGTTTTCGAGTATCGCACGTGATTGCAAAGCCCTTCCGTAACCATAATCCCCACGCCGCTGCTCTTTATAACCAAACCGAGCTTCAGATAAAAAGACCGTAATAATAAGAATATGCAGAATTCACCTTAGCATGGAGAACCCACTGCAGAGGAAGGGATAAAAATCATAACTAATTACTCAGAGTAGATTGGTGCGGAAGTTTCTTTCGTTTTTTCGTTTTTTCATGTTACAAAGGGAACAGTCAGTTTTTCGTACTAACAATTTAATACAAAGCATAATTTCCTGCATTATTTATGACGCTCTCCCATCAGCTTATTAAATATCAACTTATTAATATGTACCGCCTTCGTAAAAGTTTATTTTGGGAAAATTTCACATATGCGGGAAACCTTACTTTCCTACCAACCCAATGCCTTAACACGTGGGACTCACTTGAAGAAACTCAAAAATAATAAAAACATTTTATATAAACGCATGCCTTAATTTTTGTTCTTTTTAGATTATAATCATCTTTGTGTCCCAAAAATTCGTTTCACGAATTCCACTAATATAAGATAAGCAATTCCGTTCAATTGTTAACAATTAATAGATGTTGTCATGTGCAAGTTTATATTCAGGTGCAAGTTAGCCGTTTTCAGCAGTTTCTCTAAACTAATCAAATTATCCATGCAAAATGTAAATATTTGTAACTATAATCTATTTTTTTTATTTTTGTGTCTGAAATTTATCTCCACTTTTTTCGTTTCTTGTCTTCGGCACAAAAGTCATACTATGAAAGTAAACAGTCGAATCTCCATTTCTTCCAATTTAGTTGTTACTAATTTGTAGCTAGTTGAAATGGACCCTTTTACGTGGTAGAAGATCGTATCTTCATGCTTATTAGTTTATTGAATAAGATTTTTAAGAATATGAAAAATAGGAAGCAATGTGTTGTGTCAAGTGGGGAACTTACATTACACCATAATTCAAAAGATGAGGTTATTCATTTGTTCACTGATAAGCGAAAATTTCTGGTTCATTATTACACTACACTCCTTTCATCATATCTTAAACTTTGTAGAACTGCAGTTACAATTCGTTTTCTCAACAGTATAGCAATAAGGATTTAAATTCCTTACATTCTGTTTACGTTTAATTTGTGCAAAAAGTAATACCCTTTTCCGGAGTAAACGGTATTACCCACATCGGGAGAATTTTCTACATATACATTCTGTAACAAACGAAGTATTTGTTGGTGACATACACATACATGAAGTCTGCATTATTCATTATTATGATTTATTTCATTGATTCATTATATAATTATGAAAGGGATGTAAGTCTTGCACCTTTTGGTTTGAAATAATTAGTTTTGTGCTTTTGTGTATTAAAGAAATTTTTAAATGATTTACCGACACATTTGAAATATGTACTTCATTTTATCATTTTAAACTTTTCTATAAAACTAAGGAAGCTTCTATTTAATAACTTAAACTTTAACAGCGGTACAAATCTAAGTACATGGTTAACTAATTTTGCATACATTTTGCCCGCGTCACATTTATAAAGACCCATACAACTCAATCAACATCGATCGACGATGGCCTTGACTATTTGCCAAAAGTAGAAGTATTTTTCCTTTATGAAGGTAGGCTAATTCTCTACGGGTGAAATTCGATGAAATCCATCTGGGCGTCAACGTAACCATATGCATGGAGATATATAGGAAAGGACTGAATCCGAGAAACGGATTTGCGAGGAAAGGATGAAGAGACGGTCGGAGATCGGTCAGGAGAAGGGAACGGAGGAAAAGAGTGTCGAAAAACCGCAGGGAGAGTCGATCCTCTTGCTCTGGCTCTCTCTCTCTCTCTCTCTCTCTCTCTCTCTCCTCGGCCGGTCTGCTCTATCGTCGGAAATTAAGTTGTTAAGATGCTGCCTCGGGCGTAGCCGGAACAAAGAGAAGACCATGAAAGTAATGGCGACTCGTGGTCGGACGGTGTGTCCGGGCCGCTTGTCGGTGCGAGAGGAGGATTCCAATGTGTGCGTCAAAGGGAGTAAGTCGCGCGCAAGGTCATCGATGGTACCCTCACCTCTCTTTCCCTCTCCACGCTTTACCACTTCCCTCCGATTTCTTCCTCTTCTCCCGCCGCGCCAACTATGCTCCGGCACGTCCAATAGAATGGAACGAGAAAAACGAAGACGCAACCAAAGAAAAACATTGCTGTCGCGCCTTCACCGCATGATCTCGATCCTCGATATCTGCCGCTAAAGGATACTGCCAATTGAAGAAAAAGATTTTCCCAAAGATAGGTATAAGCCGTAATTAGGTATTAGCTAGGGTAGCTTACAAAAAGTCGAGGAACTTTAATCGTAAATTTCATCTGGATACTTTCAATTGAAGAAAAGGGTTTTGCCAAAGATAGGTGTAAGCCGTAATTAGGAATTAGCTAGGAGACGTTACAAAAAGTCGAGAAACTTTAATCGTGTATTTAGTCTTCACAAAGTTTTTTCAGTTGTTATATTTTGTTAATCTTATTCCTACGAAACTGGTCAAACACTTGTATTCCATAATTTCATTTCTAGTTTCTAATCGTTTCTAACTAGCAGTATTAGTTTTTATTAAATCATTTTATTAATCCGTTGTCGTTCAGTAGGGTACCGATGTCAACCATTTACTTTATTTAGCTTTTATTTCATTTTAAAAAACAAGCCGACATTGAATTCAAAACTTATTAGATAATTCTAGGATAATGGCGTGTGCGACCCTCTGAATTTACATGTATTAACACTAAATTCAATAAATTTTTTGTACTGTATTTATTGGTAAAACCTATTCCGTACACTTCAAAAACTATGTTATTAACATTGTTGCGAATGATGTTGCGATGTCGTTTACATCATTTTACGTGATATCCTATTAATAATTGTAAAATCATTACCCTAGTTATGGTGATGGATGAAACCACGAGACCACGAAGATGGCTATTTAGAAATACGCATTCAGCGACATTATATGGGAACAGAAGCACAGATGGAAGAAGCAATTTCTCTCTGAGTTCTCGTCCTCGGTATATACGTTCAATTAACCGTACCGAGAAGCTCAGGAGGTCCGTCGCTTCGCGGAAGTCTTTACTCGAATTGCTGCGAATGCGACCGAACGAAACGGACTGCGCGGTTATAGACTTACCTCAGAACGATTCGCGATCACAACTCATTCGAGCGGAAAGCGCTTCCTCCGACAGCACGGAGGTCTACCATTCGTGCTTCATTTTCTCTTCTCTACGTGCTAAAAAATCCGTCTAGAATCTCGAAAGTAATATCAATCCACACCGGAAGATATTAATGTTAGATGTCCACTTACATTTGCAATCAATTAAAAAAGTAATATGATTCTTGGACACATTTTTCACGCGATCTACTCACTTTTACGGGATTTCGTCTTTTACTTTTTGGATTACTTTTTTTAATGATGTTTCTAAATTACAAAAAATATTTCAGTTAATTTGTTGTGTTTCACAAAGTTTATTCTGTAATTTGTTGTTTTTTTACATGAAATTACGGAACCAATTTCAATGTTTTCATAAGTTTTTATCATTTTTTTACGAGATTTTTTTTATTCCTTGAACCAATCTATCAAATGTACATACACAAAAGTACAGTATTTTTTACATGATTTTATTCTACGCGACCATTACTGGATGCAATCTCAACCGCGCAAAGAAGAGTCGAGTGTATTCAGTTTCGATTTCGTTCAGAAACGCTGTATACAATTTTTCACCGTATTCTGATTTTTATTTTCAGCTTTACGGCGAAAGAAGGGGAGTGGGGGGAATACATAAGCAGATCCACATACATAAATCTTATTGATTGTGTGTGCGGTAATCTGCGAACGTGGCGAAGGAACGAGTAAGTCTTTCCTTCCGTGCTCTCCGTTCGGCTGGATGAGCGAACAGAGTATGATAGTTACGCGGAATCGTGAAGGCATTAACCCAAGCTTAGCTGGCAAGGCCCGTTCGCTGGGTACGGTCCAATCGTACATCGTCATGCTCAAACGAGTGACTGACCAGGAAGTGGGCAAGATGGAATAGAGAAAACCTTCCGAAGAGTTAGAGAAGAAACATAGGATTCAGCGAAAATTACCCGCTCGCAAAAACACTGTGAAAATCACGTAAAATTTGATAAACGGAAACGTGTGTCTTTCATACTCGAAAAAGCCGCAGTTTTAGTATGATTAAGTTATCATGATTTACCACAAATTAATAATTAGGAATAGATAGGATGCTTGCGGTAAAGACGGAACATAGTACTTAATAGATATGATCGGTTTAATTAATTGCTATGAAAATTAGTTATAATCTGAGAATTCAAACACTCTAAACACGCTTCGCCCCATACTTTGACATCTTAGTTAATATTTCATTTAAAAATGGGTTAATACGGATGGAAATTCCTATTTTTAATTATGCAGCTAACCAGGAACTTGACAACATGAAAAGAATACTTTTGAAAATATTAAACGGACAACAGAAAATTTAAGCAAAAGTACCAATTTTGCAATGCCTATGTACCTACACATATTTCCTTCTCTGTGTTTGTGCTGTATATTTAATGGCATTAGCGGGTCAAGTATAATAGCAAAACGAAAACGTGAAACCATTAATGAAAGTTTCAGCTTTCTATGAGCCAATCATAAATCGTTGTGTTGAACCGAATGGCCGACCAGGAAGTCGGCTAGATGGAAGACTAAAGACGTTTAGAATCAGTAAACCGTGTACTGAAAAATCAGCCAGAGTAACCAGTTTACCGTTACAAATCTATTTATTTCATTTATTTATATATACCAATTTATGTAAACTCTACAGCTCGACAACTCGAAGACACCAATTTTTCTCCCCGTATCTTTTCTGTTAAATAAATAAATGAACACATTATTACGGCCACGTAACCTTGAAAACATTCATTTAGACGAAGTAATGACTAAACTGCGGATGTTTATGCAAATGCATATTTTTATAGAAGAAAGAATCGATAGATCTTTCGGAAGAACGATCTGTTTCCTGCGTAGTTCGTGCATATTTACTTGCGTATTTCTTGTATATTTCTTGCAGATTTCGACATATTTTACCTGCATAAACATCCGGAGTCTAGTAATGATGAATAAAGTAAAATCGCATTGCGTGTGCAACAGCTTGCCAAATCAAAGCGGTCCTGGAAAAGACGTGCACAAGCAAGAAGGCGAGATGAACAATCCAATAAAATTCATCACTTTACAAGAGCACTGTGAAAACCATGTCAACAAAATACTAGAAATTGTTTCATTTTACTTTTTTTTGAGTATTTTTAAATCGCTCATATTTACTAGCATTCCAAAGGAGTAACAGACGGTAATTAGACTGTATTGTCCTCTTGTCATTGAGGATGCCATAATATCAAAACTTAAAAACAGGACAGGAAGAAGATGTGTGAAGGGTATTGGAGTGGAGCTATCATATCAATAATCATATCAATAATAAACAAGGCAATATTACAGACCATAGAACTTTATTAACAAAAAATAATTAAAGAAACTAAAATTTCACGTTCCTTACACCCATAATTTTGTTTATAAAGTAACAGGTATATAAAAACCATTAATGAATTTCATTAAATTTTGTAAAGACACCAGCCTCATACAATCATTGTAAATCAATTGCAACAATAAAAGAAAAACAGGTCCAACGACATAAAAACGGAATAACGGGACATGGAAGGTAATTACGGTAAGAATCCCATAAAAACGGATTGTATGGCAGTCGTACATTAAAAGGAAGTAATTCGCGGATTATGGTAACCGTATGGAAGGTAAATTCGTTTTGTCGACGTCGGTTTTGGCGATCGGGCAGGAACGTGGCGGCGAAGAAGAGTCGCAATGAGGCGCGAGAGAGAGCCGCGAAGAGACTAAAAAGAAGATGCAGATTCCGCGGATCGATACATCGAGAGGGACGGAAGGATACACGGGTACCGGCGGCGATATCTCTCGGCGAAGATCTCGGCCGACTCGCCATGTTGGCCGGTCGTCACGAACCAAAACGAAATCGTCGGGGGCAGCGCCGGGAGAAAAGGAAAGGAAAGGAACAAGTCCCGTGGCCCTTCGAGGGAGCAAGATATAAAAGCCGGCAAGGAAAAGAACTTGGCTGTCCGATCTCTCACACGCTTCTTCGACGGGGAAGCGAAGATAGAGAGGCGCGTGCAAACACAGCCGAAAAAAGAGACACAAATAAGCCGAACAAAACGAATGGTAGCGGGAGTGAACGAAAAAGAGGAATACCGCGCGAGGAACGAAACCAGTCGAGGGTGAAGGGAGAAAAAGAGAAGAAGCAAAAGGTGAAGGGAGTCTTCCTCGCGTGCACTCGTTAAGCAGCGGTGTCAGCGCCTAGATTTAATGCTTTTCGTTCGTACCGACCCTCACCTTTCTCCCTGGCTGCATTTTTCACTACGTGCCTGCACCGTCGATAACTTGCTACGATAAATATGAATCTACTGCCAACCCCGACTGTAATCGCGGTCGTCAATCGCACCAGTATCATCCTTACGTTCGAACAAACGAACACCAAACCTTAGCCACAGCACGGCTAATTCTAACGCTACCAACAAATTACTGTTAATGTATAAAACAAATGATTGCGGCCAGAATTATTATCCGTTCCTCCGAACTCAATGTGTTCTCTGAAATATTACATCGAAATTCTTCTCTGAAATTCTTTGAATACTTTAGAAACTATGTGTAACGTGATAGATCATTTCTCTAGCAACCAATCGCCTCTGTTCCTGTGTGTTGAAGTTTTTATTTTTCCTTATAAACTGATGAAAGACGAGAAACGAAAATTCCACTTGGATGATTTCTTGAAGGATGAAGATTTTACAAGCCCAAAAGTTCTTGAAACACTGGATACTTATTCCTTAAAAAGTCCTTGGAAGAAAAACCATTCAACCAACGGAAATTACCTTCGTTTAGCAACCAATTTTCTTCATAATAATACGTATGTTTAAGTTTCTCTATAAAAATGCGACATTGCACGTGCACTAACATGGTGCTCAACAGATCACACCTATGATTAATGTTCGTGAGACTTGTGAAAATGTCGCAAGAGATTTTGTATGGTTGGAATTGTCTGGTGTTAGCCGAAGACTCGCCGGTGTATGGAACCTGCACTCTCGACGTTCCCAGACCGAAAAGAACGACAATGGCGGCAGGTTAAATGGTGCATTGAAAGCCGCTCCCGCGTCCACACTCGGCGCTAATTCTCTCGCACCTGCATACTACCAGCATCCTCCTTATTCGCCGGCTACTGCGCTTTTATACCGGCAAGAGAAGACGGCCAAGATAAAAGGAGAACGGTCAAGGGGGTGGGGTAGGTATGTTCCCGCGTCCCAGGGCATTCTGCAGAACCGTTCTAAAGAAAACGGTCCAATAGAAAAAGGCAGCGTTTGGCCAGTTCGACGGCCAGGGAAAATAGAGATGTCAGGCACTTTGCGACCGTCAGAAGAAACCACGTGCTCCCTCGCAAATCTTATTTCACCCCGTCCCTTGGATCTCACTAATGGTCGTAAAAATCTTTCCACGGCATTATGCGACTACGCGTTCTTTCACATTCGAGACCAGATGTTTGTTATAACACCCTCACAAAAAAGTAATTAAAATAGGACAACGGGAGACATTGTAGCGTTTTGATTTTCGTTGATACTGCAGAGGTCCTTTTTTCGTTCAATTATTTCAGATCTTAGTTACAGTCATTTTCTTGTAATTCGTTTTCATGCAATTATTTCACATTCGTATAATCATTTCCCACTACTTGATGTTATAAATAAGTTGTTTTATTAATGTAGTGGTGAATTCTTTTTTTATTTAAGAAAACACGTGTAGTTTAATGGCACTTATACAGGGTGCCAACTTCTGGGGAATATTTTTACCTTCAAAAAATTATTTTTTCCCAGCAGTTTATTATGTTTTTAAGAATTCTGAGATATGCAATAGAAAGATTAAGAACTGTAGAATTCAATAATCACTTTGAGAGAAACGAGAAAAAACCATTTAAAAAAATATACAAAAAATAAGTATTTTTTCCCTTAAGGGTGTCAACCGTAATGCTTTTACACTATTGCACAGAAGACCTGTATTTTCGGGAATCTTTTTAGAAATTGAAATTGTCCCAATTGCCTCTGTTTTTAGCCATTGGTTCAGATGGCTCTCTGAATATAATGCCACTGTGTCCACACCCTGCCAAACTACCACCTTTTGCGTTGCACGCAAGGACCTTTACTCTTGCCTTGCGCGGTTGACAATTGGTCCGTTGAAAGGAGACCGTGACAAGGAAGATTTCCACATAAGAGAGTGACTCAGCTCGTTTGCTAGCGCTATGGACATTTCAACGCAATTGTGGACCTGACTCTGTCTGTCCCTCGTAACTAACATAAGGTTTTTACCATTTTCAAGCTGTTAAAACGATTATTCCGTCCCATAACAACGACGTTACGCGGGTAATTTCAAGAAAATACCCGCAGAAGTCCTAGTCATGGCCGTAAATAAACCTTCCCACGGTAAAGGACGATTTTTAAGATACAATAAGGTAATTTAAGTTCAGTATGTGCGTAGAAAAACGACTTATAATTTACATGTAGTCAACAAAGTAATTACAAACCACTTTCCTTATTTTTCAGGAAAAGAAATACAACGATATTGTTATATTTGCAATTTGTCATATTTAAAACATCATACAAGTATAGCGATTTTCTAAGATTACAACTAACTTATTGACAAAGTACATGGCAGAATTTAGAAAAGTCCATCAGGTGAGATTCTCTTTTCCGGTCGATAATACCCTTCTTATTTTCAAATTTCCCATATATCCCCGATAAATCGAAAGTGGAAAGCAAGAAGAGGGAAGCAAAATGAAGAAAAGGGTGTAACAAAGGAGAGGTCGGGCGAAGATCAAAGATAAATGTTGGAAAAAAGTATAGGGATAAATCCACTTTATAATGGGCAACATTGCCGCAGTTCCCCGGAGCCATTAAAAGACAGGCTATAGCGGCATTCGACGTTTCCCGTAGGATTTTCCACGGCCGACGGGGTTACGGCTTAACGACTTAATGAACGCTGGGGCTTAATCACCGCGGCAGAAGCGGGCGTACCTTTTTGCGCTTCAAATATGCCGTGCCGGCTGTGCGCTCGGTTCTTGCCTCGCCGAAGCCTTCCCCGGACGGAACTTCCACCAGCGAGGTAAACGAGTCTTCGTGGAATTCTCGCTCTCATCTCTCATCTCATCACCAGCCACAGGTGATCCTATCGGCCACTGCCGACGCAAGTCGCCTATTAATGCCCAGGCACATGCTGCGTTAAATGAACACGGCGTCGCGACTATCTGCATACATGAATAACTAAATCTGTAAAAAAAGCTAAACTATGCAAGTACACCGAAAAGAATTCGTCCTCTTTTACATTTAAGTTTATCGTATTGCCTTTATGGCCCACTATATCTATTTTTTCACCTACGTATGCAAAGATATCTTATTTAAGAGCTGAATAAACAGGAGTAGATGGTAAAGCTGGACTAACATCTGGTATGAATTGTTTGATACTTGTCTTTGATAGGAACGAAATTTAATCTTCAGTCATATATGTACATGTTTACTATTTTTCCCCAGACTTCTGTACGTGCAGATATAAGTGTAAATCTTACTATATGATTGATCATTAGGATCCTCTGTCCGGCGAAAAATATCTTAAAAAGCATAAGGGCTAAAAAGCTAAAATTTCATAAGCAAGCAGCTCTTACCCCAAAAGTGTACATGAGTACCATAGCGACCAGAACTTTTCCCGAAGGGATGCACCACCCTCGATTTTACATTTTTTCAAGAAAACCGCTGTAAGTTTCAGTGGTAGTAAAAACAATATCCGCAAAAATTCATACAAGCACAGACGATATCTTGTGTCATTGATTATTCAATGATTTACAACACTACCAGATACGATATGAATGTCGCGCTGGAAATGTGAAACGCAAACGACAGATTTATAAAGAATATTTCTCTCAACCTTTAGTTTTCTCACGGAAAGAGATGTACGTTTATGGGAGAGGGTCGGTTACGATGTGGAGAATTTCAAATACAGCGTCGAAATCGAAGCTAAGAAATGAAAGAGTGCGGGGGGAGCGTGGATGAGGCGTGTCTGACTGGACGATTTCTCTGGGATATTCTCCGCTATACTCATATCTACGCATACGCGTATGGAAGAGGAATAAGGGGAATGGGAGGAACTGGTCGCCGAACAAAGGGAGCTCGCTCTCTGGCGCCGGCAAACACCTTCTTTTACCAGCTGCGTACCACCTCCTCCCGCCTTTCTAACTCACGCGCTCAGATTATAAGACAATCCAAGAATTCAAACGGCCACGATCGACCGATTTGAGACCTGAGTGTTACACCGAGAAACGTCAGACTTTGTTCCTCAGAAACTTACGAGAAATGATTTCTTAACGACACTTACAGTTCACCTGAATAGTATTACACAGCAGCTTTTATGCCACAGACTTAGAGATTTCTTAATACAAATAAATTTGGTTAAGAGGAAGAGGTTAATACTATTACAAAACCTCACTTAGTATTGACAAGTATTTTGTATAAAATCGTGGAAAGTCGTGGTATCAAATATTTTCTACGGCTAAGGAAAAAGAAACACAAATAAATGATAAACATCTTAGGACTGTAGCATTTATAGCGGAGGAGATAAGAAATGTGTACAGTCAAAAGGAAAATACTCTAGCAGGACGAGTTTGACTACCATCTACCTACAATGTTAAGTACAACTTAAATTAAAGATGTTACTGATATTCCGTAACGGCGGGGAAACGAGGATCGAAAGTTGTCACCGACTACGTCGGCATGGTAAAAAAAGGTGCGATAACGATTATCGGCCGAGTGCCGAGATATCCAGGAGGATCGTCGGTGTTTCTGCGGCTTTCCCGGAAACCGGACGGTCCAGTCGGCCTGACGATTTCGTTGACTGTCGACCTCCCGCCGATCATTTCCATTTAACGAGATCGTCCAGGGACCCGGGACGAATCCCCGCCGCGCGCGTTATTACAGCACTCGTCGTGCCCGAAGAAGTGTCCACGGAACACGACTCGGTCTATCCCGCTCTCTCGTCCTTCCTGGTCCTTTCCCCCCGCTGTCCACCACGAACGCTTACCGCCCCCTTTTGCCCCAAGCCCCCGCCCCATCCCCCTTCTGCGCCGCTCCGACCGAACGTCGGCTTCGGCGCGATTTATCGTGTTTGCACCTGCCTCGTTTTTGTTTCTCGCTTTTGAAATTCACTGCGTCGCATCATCCTCTCTACGAAAGTACGGTGAACGCGCCGCTGGGATCTTCGATACACTTTAACATAAAGCAGACGTGCCGGGTAACTCGGCTTAGAGGAGCTATTTTGAAAAAACAGTCACGTTGACGAGGGAAAGCTTTCCCGCCAACGCGATAATTTAACGGCATTCGGAAGAACTATACCATGAAAGATATTTGCCTTTAGTAATCGGTCTCGATCTTCGCATAACATTACCAGACCGCCCTGCAGTAAAGAATTTCTAAATACTAAAACAGATTTTTCTCCTAGCCGACCGTGTTCTACCTGCCACGAAATTACCGTTTATTCTTAACCCTATCCAGAGTTAATCTCTCAGCTATCAAACAAAGTTTCCTAGAAATGTTTTCTACACAGCTTTCGTCAACAACAATATTATCAAATTTCATTTCTACCCCACAAGTTGTCATCTGATTCGATGTTGATACAAAGGATTATAATATAGAATGCCTAAATGATGATAAAAACAGAAAAATATAATATCAACACATGAGAAGTCTGAAAATGATTTACGAAATGATCTGTAAATATTGTAACGCACTGTCTGTTATATTAATCCAACTGTTTACAGTCTGCACATCGTGTTGCACGCCTGCTTCAAAAAGGACATAACTCAATATTGTTTAATTTTTAATGTAAGACGGTATTCACACAAACGAAGTGCTTCTGTCCAATCTCGTTTTATGTATATACAAATAAATATAAATAAAAATATAATATAATATAAATAAACATTAAGTAACGGCCAATTTAAACTCGATTAGTGGCTTACGCATAAAAAATTACACATATTAAATAACCACAGACCAACATTATTACACTATAATGAAAAACGTCGAAGCTCAGATTTCTTTACAACAATTCAATCAAATTTATGCGACTTTAAAAATGCATAAACCGTATATTGGTAAAATTTCAGTTGTGTCATTTCTCAAGCGAGATTGTGACATTATTTACGTTTGTTCGGCTAATCCTGAATGAAGTTTCATGAATGATCCCCACTAGTACGAGTATTTACCTAACTGATGCTTATGTCAAACAAATACTGTGGATAGCGAGAGCTCTGGTTGGTAGAGAACGTTAGATTACACCATTCGTTCGCAGTTATCGCTGACGCGATAACGAGGGCGCGATGTTACGGGCATTTTGCTTTTGCTTATTGCGTTTACAATGACAAGACGTGGGTATGCGCGGAATGCAAACAGTATCGTAACGATTCGTATGAGCAAAACTATAAACCCATTAGTATGACTTGATTAATGACTTTACATTAAACAAATTTTACTATAAACGCGTTTTGCTATAAATGACTTTATTCTAAATGAATTTTACTGCAAATATTATTTATCTATACCCTTGTGCTATAAATGAATCGTTGCCTTACACTTTTTGACAAAAAAGAAATTCCTCCAACCTTTTGTACTTTAATTTTTGTATTTTTCATGAGAACGTGTATATATAAGAATGGCTGTTGACAAAAATTATGTAAGTGAATGATAGTCTCAGTTTAAATGTGTGCAAGATACTAAAAATGCAATGAAAAAGGGGTGATTGTTTCAGTATTTATCGCTTAAATCATCGAGTAAAGGGCAGAATGAGCACCGATTAAGTGCGTATGTCCTGTTAGATGGGTATCATCTTATCTGTCTGTACGTTGCGGATGATGCTCGATAACGAAAGGATCCATTGGTGAATATCTTGTGGTAATAACGGATATATCGAAGATAGATCACGATCCATCGTATCGTTTACCACCCACGTAATTTCCGGCTCGAATGCGGAAACCTGATGTTTCTTGCAATTCAGGACTTTTTACTTGACCGCACTGTCCTCTGAACACTTTCGGCACCGAGAATTCTGATTCATCGAAATTTTGTGAAACCATCAAAGTTGATCATTAAAGATTTCTGTGGAAACGACCTCCCCGAATCAAGGGAAAAATAAGAAAGAAATACGATGATGGGCATTTAGTTCTGCCTAGTGTACTAGTAAATAAAATTCTTCAATTGTTTTTCCCGTGAAAATTCATGGATTTTCGTGGAGTGATCGTCAGTGATTCTCGCTGGGTCAGCAGGGATAGGGACGCGTGGGTAGATTGTAAAATGTATATACATAAGTAGCGGCGAGCAAACGAGTGGAGATGGTTTGATTTTCGACTTAAAGTCGCGCGTGCCGGAGTTTACTCGGGATTCTCTGGGCAAACACCTTCCAATAGTCCGACGGTCTTCCGCTCCGTGTTCCTACCCGAGGTTTACTTTGGATCGCTTCGAACCGGGACCATTGTCCTACCGGAGGCCCTGCATTACGCCGAAAAAAGATAGAGAGCTTACAGCGGTTCTCAAATTGTTTACTATACGTTGTGCTCACCTCGCTGAGAAAATATAAACGGAAAATTTCTTCACATATTACGTTTTTCATGTCATATCCTGCTATTTTCCCCGAACAATCTTAAATGACTTTTTAAACACACCGAACGTCCACGGACGTACACTCAGTAACGAAATAAACGAGTTTCAAAAACCTGAATTCATCGAATCTCTTTTGATTTCCTCGTGCGGGATAGAGGAAGATGGATAGAAAATTAAAGCATCGTTCATTACTTTACTTTCGAAGCATAAGTGCAATTTTCTGCACAGTAGATGAACAAAAATTATGAACTATTCTCTCCTATGAATTTGGAACAATCTTAGAAAAAAACTCTGGAAAAGTCATGAGATAATATTGTTATGGTCACAGGAGGAATGGACTGACAATGAGAACCACGGGGCCCCTCTGCGGGGCCTGGCGGACAAGAGAAAGAGAAAGAGAAAGAGAAAGAGAAAGAGAAAGGCAGTGAGTGAGAAATACAGAGAAAGAGAGCGACAAGACGAACAGGCAAACGCGCAGGCAGCCAAGGAGGCAGGCAAGCGAGCAACCAGGCAGGGATGGAAAAAGAGCGAAGACCATGAGAGAAGAGAAACGTCGGAGGAAGAAAGAGAGGAATTGGATGGGGTCCGAGGGCGCATCTAAAGGCCGGTCCGTGCGCCTGACGAGCCAGGGACCATGGGTAAGGGAGGGACAGGGGTAGTGTTGGAACCAGGCTGGTATCTCAATCAGGCAAGAACCGCAGGTTGGGTGCCCTGGACCCCTGTGGGTGGAGGATACATCGGGGACGCGCGGGAAGGACCGGCAAAGATGGGCGGTGGGGGCGGGGGGGAGGGGGGGTAGGAGAAAAGGAGGGGGCTGGAGTACGAGGCCTTCGGCACCGAACCCGTCACAACTCAATCTAGTACCTAAGAGGCTGCGCTCGAGCGCGTATCTACCTCCTTTTTCTCTACGGTAATTCCCTTTTACCAAGTTTACACGCAGCGGACCACGCAGGATCTTCCCCTCCGCTCAAGCGATACAATAACGATTCGTCGCAGTCGTAGCCGCTTTACGAAAGACCATTTCCGGTTAAGCTTTCCCGCGTCTACATGCGCGATCACACCGAGAGCAAGGATCTCGCGTGCTCTGATTATCCCTCAGATACGCCGTTCAGCATTGTGTCGATCTGTGCACAATACTCACGAGGATCTTTCTCATACATTGTTCAAAGTATACTGCACTTTGAGTAATTGTTGTCTTCTGGAAGAAGTGCGCGAAAATCTGCAAAACACGCAACAGTTTTGAAGGAGGACGATGCGATAGCGACCGGCGACGACTCGCAACAGCGATAACCAAAGGTAAGAAATTTCCTGTTTTGTTTAATAAGCTCTATGCAAATTCAAATTCGTGCGAAAATTAAAAACATTTTTGTAAAAGACAGTCCATGTTTATGTATCATGTTATCCTGCAAAGTCCTGCAATAATGCAGACCACACGCGGTATTAAAAATATTTGACCAAACTAAAAATGAATTCTTTCAAGGGAATGTGTTTAAACAGTTTTTTAAATATCAATAATATTTCTACATTTTGATACGTTACATTACACGTTACGCGCAAAGTGTTAACATTTTTTTTGAGTATACAAAGTCTCGTTAGTTTGATCAAACTGAACTAGTCTCCCGTTGCATCTACACGCATTAAGTTCTTAATTTCGAAGGCTGTCACCTTTCGCTCAATCTCCGGTCATTTCCATTCGGCACGACACTCGCCTACGCGCTGAGCATCGGTCGATTATTATGATACATTCTCAGCAACGCGCGTACTTCGGATAAAGCCATACATAAACGCACACGTGTTTACAACCGTTGAGACATAATGCAAACGAATATGCACAATAACACCAAACTTTACGATCCTTTTAAACATCTATAATGGCAACAAATAGATAAAGAAAATTCAACATGTCTTGGAAGTATTACTATTTCACAACTAGAAACGTCAGAACTTTTGAAAAATTTCTTAACGATTATCTACGCTTATTCGAGCTTGAATTATCAACTGATTATTATAGGGGCACTTAAAAGTGCCGTAAAGGTATTTTGAAATTGTGTTTTTAATCCTCCGTCGTTCAGAACCGTCGGATTGCACGTGTATCCCTTGTTTAGTTTCTGTTCCCTTGACCCTCGTTTCGCGATATTCCTCGAAGGAAGCAGTCCGCCAAGATTGAGTTTCCGGCTGGCAAGGGCGCGAATTTTTCTATAGTTGGGGCACCGATCGGTATATCGTAGGGAGCAATTGTCGTCGATGAAGGCGACGCTACAAACGAGCGAGGGCAAGGTTTTGAAAGATTCTAGCACTGGTAGCTCGCAGTGATTTAAGCGTATCGCCGAGGGATCTCGAGTCGAAGCGAACGCGACCGAGCTCATCCTGGTCCCGCGCCCCTCGCCTCGGAGTATAAACCTCCAAAATGAATCAGGGAGACGCAAGACGGACGTGGCAACGAGGGACAGATGGCCAGCCCTGCCCCACCTCCCCTCTTTCCGCGCCACTCATCTCTCACTCCGAGCGCCGCTTTCTTTCATTTATAGAGATGCACTCGCGTTCTTATTAATTCAGTGACTGTCAACCCGTTGACGATCCGCTCGTATTAATGCCTTTGCTTTATTTCATTATATTGTTTACGAGCGCGTTAACTCGCTGCCCCTTAGCGGGTCAGAACTTGCGAAGCATCTACAGCGACGATTATCATCGTTAGATCTGACTAATCTGTAGTTTCCCCTCGACAGTAATTTTGTAAAGTCCTACGGGTATACTGGCTGAGGACGCGTAATGGGTCCATAACCCGCATAACATTATAACTCATTCTTCCTCACCCCGGTCATGATGGAAGGGGGTGGCTGATGGATGAAGGAAATATGCGTGGTTGTGTCGGTGCGGTTAAAGAACAGCACGCGTGTTTTGAAAGAGGTTTCGCCTGCAGGGTTAATTACGGTTCATGAACTGATCAAACAGGGGCTTATTTTGCTAGTACATATTATACACAAGGAAAAGTTTTGATAAATTGCTTAACAGCTTTGAAGAATTGCTCCATTTCTGCTACTGCTTTACTAACTGGTATTGATGAAAATTATTTTATAAAATTAATCACGAAGGCAAAAGATGTTTTTGTACAATACTTTTCCTTTCGTTTAATACATATTATTAGGACATATTTCTTCCTAAGTCTGAGTCGTCATTGTTGACCTTCTGTGAATGTTAACTCCTGCAGGATTGTTGTTTTTAAGTATTCTTCTCCTCAATTGCTGGTAAACTGATGCAATGCACAACGTCTTATTCTCTGACGAATTCGCTGGACGCGTCTGTTTTCGATTGTCCGCTAAAAATTTTAGTAAAGAGGTAATGATGATCAGCCCATATCTACGCCATTTTTCCTATCCTTCGTTTATCTTTGGCCAATTCCACGTAATTCGTTACACCTCTCAGCAACGTATTCATCGCAACAGACTCGTTGTCAGGATTTTTATCGCCGGCAGGACGCCGACCCCGCCGACCTTCTATTTAAAGAACTGTATCTTTAGCGCGACATTTTGAGAGTCAATATAACGGGTCCCTACGGCTTCCTCGGACTTTTTCATTTCGCCGAAGAAAACAGGCCAATTTCTCCGCGCGCAGAAATTCGACGTTTAAATTGAATCTTTCAGTGGCGGGTCGCTATTCGATATTGCTATCACAGCTTAAACATTCCGAGGCTGTTGGGAGATCGATGTTTAGAACACTTTACTTAGACATTCCATAGAAAATGCCGGAGTAAAACGAGTTGAACGAGGGCGCGTATTATCTCGTTCGTGCAGTGAAAGGGAACGATTCTTGTGTCAGTCGTGATAAGCTGCTGGTTTTTAAGTTCTCATAACTCGCCATGACATGAACGCAAGTGCATGTTAGCGAAAATAAATTCTTGTGAGTAATCATTGCGGTATAAATCGATGTCAGTCACGCGCCAACATAAGTGCATGTCTCATAAGTACTTTAATTCTAATTGCCGTATAGCTATATCTGCGAAAGGTCTCATTAATCGACAATTTCGTAACAAAGAAATACTCATTCTTCTTCCCGTAAAATAGTATGAAAAATATGGGTTTTGATAATTACGTTTCTATTTGAAAATAGATTACAATAGGTTCAGTGAACTTGATATACGCTTTTGTCGCTTTTTCTTCCCCCCTGAGGATTAGAATAGCTGTGCAAAATGAAACGCAAGATCATTCCAAAACTGGCACCGTCCAACCATTCTTGTATAGTATCAAAAATCAAGTAAACCATACTCATACCGACTCACCATATTAATCTTGTAAGCTTTCTAATATTACAACATTTTGTAGTAGATAACACATGTAAAACAATATTCACATCAGCAAATAGATCAAAATAGATGATCATTTTAAGTCTTTGAAGAGAGTTAAATATATGTATCTGTAAGAATATAGTGAATTGAAGTGGGTGAGAAATTGGCATGATCGATGATCCCAGCTTGCGCCGACAACCTGCGATGATACGATCACGATCAAACAGGTGTAACTGTGTTGTCCCCCGTTGTTCATAAGAATTGACATTCTTTTTCTATTTGGCAGGAGGATGTCTCGCGGGGTGGACTGGCCGGACGTCGTTCTGATCTCAATGCTCGTCGCTATGTTTACCGCGAGCAGTAGCAGCAGCAGCAGCAGCAGCAGCGGCGGCGGCGGCGGCAGTAGTGCCGGTACCAACGGAGGACACGGAGGACACGCAGGTCATGGTGGTCATGGCGGTCACGCCGGACACGGGGGTCACGCCGGCGGAAATCGCGGAAACGGCGCCTCGGTGACTTCCTCCGCGCCGATGCGATGCGAGGACGCGAGGCTCAAGTGCGCATACAGGACAGGATGCGGGACGGCACTTCAATATTACGTTACCGGTTGTGCCTCGGTCCTCCAGGGTGACGAATGCACAGAGTCCTGCCAGCATGCACTCATTGCCCTCACCAGCACCGATGAGGGAAAGGCACTCATGACCGTGAGTCTTTATTTTCAATTCGTTACCATCACCTACTCCGTGTCAACGTTACTAGGAAATGCTCGTAGGACGTTCTTGACCAATGAACGATAGCATTCCGAAAAGCTCTACTGATGTAAATAAATCAATAATGATGAACAGTAAATGAAATTCAGATTTGTGGCTATCTAAATTCTGTTCAGGATCGCTTAGCATCTGGCCCGTCTAGTCGAGTCAGAAAGGAAATTTTTTCGGTTCGGAACCATATTTACAAGTCCCTTACATTTGAATCATAAAATAGACAAAACATGTCAACAGCGTTCTAGATTCATAATTGATTTTTGGCAATTTTTCCAATCATAAGCCAATAGGGTTGAGAAAAATGTAATATCTTTTTGGTTAAAAATATAAAGATTATAAATGTCCGATGCATAGATGATAAAAAAATTACCATTATATAGTATTACGTAGTTTAGATAATGTATGTACTTCATGTACTAAAAAGTTGCAATACAATGTCTAGTCCATTTGTGTACTAGTATGTAAATACGAGTTCTTGATAATGAAATGCAATCTGTATTCGCAGTGTCAGTGCGCGCCTAATGACGATTTGTGCCTGAGGTCGAAGCAAAGAGTGGAAACATGCAGATCGTCAGTTACCAGCGTAATGAACAGGACAAGGGTTTCCTGCAGGATAGCGACATGGATATGCAATGCCGATACCTTATGCCAAACAGCTTTAGCTTATTATCAAACGCTCTGTAAAAGTATGTTTCAAGGGAGGAAGTGCACGCATCGGTGAGTAGTTATCGACATAATTATCATATACAATTAACCATTGTCCATATTTTCACCATCAAAATACATGTTTAAAATTGGAGATTGTAAAAAATTGGACATCATAAAAATGAGTTGCAGATTTGGCAGTCTAACGTATTTTTAAGTGACATTTTGACAAATCCCATGTTTTGAAAATTATAAATATTATTACATGAAATAGAGTAGCTATGTATATGTCCAAAATGTTTTAGCCCAGTTAGAGAAAAGATGGAAAGTTGAAACTTCGCATACCAGTAGCTCATTATGCACGATCAAAGTAAACATTTAAAAATGTCGAGATTCTTAATTTTAAACAAGTTTCGTTTCTACTTTACGATTCACGAATTTCCCCAGAAGAAGTGCACTGCGCTTAAATTAGTTAAATTAATTTCTGGGAAAACTCGTGCGAAGAATGGGTAACACTGCTAGTAATCGTACAGACACAGTACGTAGAATTGGAGTTGTTGCTGGACTTGTACTAATCTGGCGCTCATTTATGCAGGTGTTTAAATTCTATCAACATACTGAGACGGCAAGAGGGTGCGGCGAAGCTAAACACCTGCATCTGCGACGGGAACGGTGCGGAGGAGTACGACTGCAAAGTTATTCATCGGAACATGAATTCCCTCTGCTTCGGAAAGATACATGATTATCGCGAGATAAAGAAGAGCGGCGGCGGTGATACAAGAACAAATGAAATCCTCCGCACGTCCGTCGCCATACGTAATAACACTGCCGCACGTCTAAGGTTTTCCCCTCTACTCGCTGCCACACTCGCCCTACTTCTTATCCTCACCGTCACTGCAGGTAACACTTGAAAATCTTTGAGCTTCTTCTCCAAAATATTGCATAAATCTATCATGCAAATAATCTCCAATCGTTTTCGTAATTGTGTGCAAACTTGCTTGAGAACCCAATAACTCGTGAAAGACATGAATTCTTACAGTGGGGGTTCCTGATAGAATAATTTTCAAAAAACTCACTAAAAGTAATCACCAGCAAACGCCCAATATTAGCAGAATCTAATTACAAATATCCTTGCTAGAAATATTAAAAACGATTCTTTTATTTCAGATTGACACATAGGGAGGGAAAGGAAGAAAGGAGAAACGCCCAAAAAGAAACAGTATTCCGCGAGTGCACGACCAAAGACCATTTTAATGCTTACCAGTAAACGCGATATCCCGGCCGATACTAAGAAAGCTGGGAAACCAACGGATGGGTCCCGAAGACTGTTTCGTAAAATTCCGACGGAATCATTAGATCGAAGAGATTCGCACCAACTTTCTTAAATCATGCTCTTTCCCTCCATTCGTTTCCCCGGTTCGAATTTCTAAATGATTGTGCTGGAAAAATGAAAGTAGACCGGAAGAGCAGACTCTTTACCTTGTACATTGATTGTATCATAAGATTATTCGTAACTATCGCTATTACTATTTTTATTATGTTTTATATTATTCTTGTTAGACGTATTATTACTATTATATTTTATTTATAACACACCGCGAGCGTGTCTGTCGGGCACGTAAGTGCTAATAACGATTCGAATCACTCCGAACCGAACACGACTTCTGAAACACAGATAAATATTCGAAAGAGACACAGATGCGAAGAAAAATTGTACCGACATAAATCATGAACCATCAGAACCGATGACGATCGGCCGCAAAACCAATCTGTTCTTTGCCAATGGACATAGATACTATTTATTATAATTTAAAAATAAAAGTACCTCTTGACAAACGGGTCGACGATATCACGGTCATTTATTCTCGCGTCTAGATAGCTCCTCCAATGGAATTTGCAAACTTTTAAGCTCGGATTGGAATTTATAGCCCCAAACGCATCCAGCTGTTATGACTTGCGACGAAGAACGTAAGAACAGAACGATTACAGGGAGAGACATAAGCAGTAACTCGAGATGGTGGAAGAAAAACAGGAAGAAAGGGAGGTAGGAAAAACGGAACGCGCAGAGAAAGGCAGAAAAGCAAAGAGACGGAAAGAAAAAAGTTGTCCAAGTGCGAAGAGCGTGACAGTGAAAGGGAAGAAGCGGATCGTTTTGAGGGGTTGGAGGTGCGGGAGGACCGCGAAGACCGCGAGAACCATGGGCTTCTATTAAGCGTTGGCCGTTATTGCGAACCAACCGTTACGGATCCACGGTGGTTCGCCGATTCAGGCTCGGCACGGCCGAGAGCTGGCTCTGGCCACACACGTCGGTCTTTCTTACTGGAGCTTGACTCACGAGGACTATCGGATACACTGTACATACCTAGTAGTCTCTCCGTTGTTCTCCCTCTCTCTATCTTCCCTCTCGGTGGCTGCTCCGCTCTCGTTCCGGTTCCACCGACTACGCCTTTATTTCGATATCGGTCAGAGTACATCAACAACCGACCATCAACGGCGATGCTGTCTCAAACTTCTAACGATCCAGCACCGTTTATGAGCCAGCTCAAAGCTTCATCGTCTCCTCATCTTCTCGTCTTCTAGTCATGTCTATCTGCGCTCCAGGCTTCCGTGTGTGGAAGGCATTGATCGAAGCGGGTTGCACAGATTCATTACAAAAATATGTATCCGACATGGCTAGATCGTCTGTTAATGGAAATGTGTGTGCTTCATATCGGCTATGGAGCACATAAACAGAAATCGAGATTGTCTTAGCAATAATTTATAAGAAACTTATAAGTCTTGTGGATAAGGAACAAACTCGACTGGATTCACCATACAAGAATTTAGACATGACGGAAAGTACATGTGTCTTCATCAGCATTTTAGGCTTGCTGTTACCGCTCAAAAACGAACGGTTGCGAAGCTTCCTGACCGAAGATTGGTTAAAATTAGTACGCGATAGAAGCCTTTCAAAAGCAGGGCTAGCACTCGCAGTAGCGATGAAAAAGTCCGTCGTATTTAAATCCACATGTTCCTCTTCCTCAAACAGAGTAAAAATTTCACTTGACAAAAACAGATTGCATATTGTCGATTTAATAACGACTAATAATCGTTTAATTCGAACGTGACGTAATCGCATTTTCGTTTTGAAACCGGAAGCACACACTCCTGTTTTGAAATTCGTTTTAGATGTGTATTGAACGCTGTGTGGAGTCGTTTGGGACACTAAAAACGACAGGAGTGGTCTAAAAATGGGTAAGGGAAAGACGTAGATGAAATTGGGGTTTCCGTTGTGACTGAGCTGGCCTCAGCTGGCCTCCCGCGTAGAGACGCGAGTTGCGCGGAAAACGGTACAGGAGACGGCAGGATTCTGTGTGTACGGGCGAGCCAGAAGAGAGAGTGGTTAGTCGGCAAGAGAGAACGAAGCTAGAACCGAACTGGGAAAAACGGGCCGAGGGGCGGGAAGGAATGAGAAGAGGAAGCGAGAAAGAGGGAGAGGACAACGCCGGTGTCGGCCACACACGTAGACCCCTAAAGAGCGACAGAGCGAATGGAGATGGAAAGGAAGTCGGCCAAGAGTAATAGGTGGGGAAGAGGACAGAGGGTGCAGAGGGGGAAAAGAAGAGGGAGAAATACAAAAGCCACGCGGACTCGAAGGCAGAAAGAAAGAGAAAAGGAACTAAGGACGATGAGGCGAAGGAAACGAGGAGAAAGGGATAAGGAAGAGAAGGAGAGCGTAAGCAAAGGAAGAGGATGTCGGAACCCGCAGGCCCTGTACCCGGACCACCCACCTTGACTTCGGCTAGAGCATCGCGTGTCCTCATCCAGCCACCAATGTCCCCGCGCTATGACAGGCCCTACTTTTAAGACCTTGCCCTACGATCGCAGATGCCGCGGAGAAAGGGAGAAAGCGGAACGAACGCGGAAACGACAGAACAAAAAGTTTACCCAAGGCAAGGACCAGCGAAACCCCCTGCAGAGAATAAAAGAAGTCTGTACAAACGGTAAATGCTCGGCTGTTTATATCGCCTTACTCTTGGCCATCCGGATTCGAATATTACCTCAGAAGCAGTAACTCTGTTACTACTGAAGATCATTATGAAGCAAAACTCAATTATCTGCCTTAAACATTACACGAAATCACGTGCAATGGATTCATAAAAGGCTGCGTTTCTGACGAAAAATATTCTGGAAATAAAATATAGGGGCGGAACATATACAGGAATCATTGAATTTTTCTGAATCCTTTATTTGGTCCGTTTCTCATATCTAGAGTCAAATCAGTGCAAGTAATAAAAGCCTGCAGTTCGTAACTCGTGAATGACTTTATTGAACCGAGTGCTAAAATGTTTATGATACTTGCTAACAGAAGTCGTGTTTGTATTCAGGGGAATGAACTAAACGAACCGGTCCTACGAAATGAATTTGCCCGCATATAATTACACGTTTGAAATAGCAACTGGCAGCTGTATGTGAGCTCTTGAAATGTCAAGGGATCCAAGTGCACTTTTGCTCGATTTTAGGATGTAACCCAATGGCGACTTTTTTACAGCAAAAATTACATTTTTACATCATGATTTTGGTGGTAACTTTTGTTTTTGATGGAAGGAAATGCCATAGATTTTACACTATGTTTGATCTTCATACTAATGTCGAACGTAATGGCTTGGATTGCTCGAAACTATGATTTATGGACTTGGTGCGTTTCGTTTTTAACCCACTCAATTATTACTGACGATAATTGCAAAACGTTTAGGTGAAAACAAAACAAACAAGATATGATAAATCACTTTTCTATCATATTTGATGAAGCACATTATTTTAATGTGCATCAACACAGAAGTGCATGAAATTCAATTCCGTAATGATTTCGAGCCTTGCTTTTTTCTTACTCACATGCACCGAAAGATGAAGCGGAATTGTATTATAAAATCAATCAATTACAATTCCACTTTTCACAGATGTCATTCATATCTTTGCAAATATTGATATCGATAAGATCAGTAAGAGAAATCGCGCAAGTTATAACTTGTACTTCATTGAAATTCAGACCGAATTGGAAGACGTCAAATTGTGATCAGTTTTGAAAATCGAATCGATAAACGTCTTGGTACATGTTACGCCCCAGACGAAGGGAAGGCGAGCGATTAAGCGGCCGTGCAATAAAATAATAGCTGATGCAAGTGCACGAATGCGTTTTGCACCGTTAGCTGCGGTAATAGCCTATGAAGTTACGACCCGAGTACGACTGGTTGCTCCCAATGCCGACTCTTTTCCTTTCGCCGATCGTATATCGTACTTGCTGCACGTATACATAACAATAACAACGGGTCTTTTCACCACAATTCTCCTCTCCTCTTACGTGGTGTTCGGACAAATGTATTTAGCTGTGTTCTCTGTTAAATTTCATATGTGGCACTTCAAACTGCGAATGAAATTCTGAAGAGTTCGCTGAAAGTTACTTTGCACATAAAAATGAACCCCGACTTCGTTGCAGTTCTTTGTACTGACATTCTCCGAATTGAAGTCATTTATATGCGTTGCAGAAACTTAATTATCTATATTATGCTGGAAAATAATGCAGACAAGCTAAGGAGGGCGAATATTCTGTTTATTATCGCACTTTACGACATAAACTACAGAATATACACTGCGTTTTAACTGTAACAATTCTTATTAGTTTCTTATTCCTAAATGCGTTATATTACAGATCATATTGTTTTATTCCAAAAAATGATGTAAATATGATACGTTATCGAATTACTTCGAACGCTTGTCCGGTACGTTACTCCTATTTAACGCACAGTTTTTAGGGTTATCACCTGGTTTTTAAAATGTATTCAATAACTTAAGACATGTTGGCCACATGATAACGAAAACCCCGCTTAAATAAAGAGTGTTTGTGCGCTAATTAAAGTCTATAGACAACTAATGCGAGAGCCAAACTTAAAATTACTCAAATCTTCTTGCAATATACTGTGGTTATCTAAATTTATGAATTTCTTCTCGCTGATCTCTTATTGTGAACAATTCTAATTACTAAACGACGTATATATAAAATTAAGTGCAGTACATCTAATAATCGAATCGACTGAATAATTGATGTCATTTTCATAAACTTGGCAGATATTTCTCTGACGGAAGATACAAATCACCTTCATACGGAATGCGTACAATCGTACCGAATACATAGGAAGATACGAAATATCATACATACAATATCAGTTATAATCATATTTACGATGGTGTGATGACATCGTGCATTGCGTACCTCCAGGTCCACATTCTGGCAACTTCTTCGAATTTATCGCGATCATTCATGTACATATCACCCAACTCTGGTTCCATACATACCTAGTTGTTTGGTACAAAAAACAATAAGAAATAAGGACAAAGAACGTAGAGGAAAACGAAGTAGTCAAAGAGGAATAAACTTTGAATGTACTTACTTGGCAGTATGGATCAGTTAATAAACTCTGCACGCTTATCAGTACCTTCGATATCGTTAAAGCTAAAGACCAATTATGATGAATTGAATCGATTCCCACATCACCGTGTCGGGAAACGTTCGGATGCAATATTTTCGTAAGGAATCTTACTACTGGCGGACACATAGGATAGCTGAAATGGAAACGAGAATTTTAATTGTTTAATATTAACTATGATTTGGAATATTACACGAGACGAATTGAAAAATTACGATACACAAAGAGGATGCAACGAGCGCATGCACAGATACGCACCTGTACGGGACACGCAGATAGAGATAAAACAGTCCACCTTCGTAAGGACTCCCTACTGGACCGGTTATCGTCGCTTGCCAATGGCAGAACATCTGGTCCAGTGGTGTAGCTTCGATTCCTTCTGGTGGATCGATACGCAGACTTTTATGTTCACTTCGCAATCTATTTCGTCTCCAAGAATTTTCTTCCATAACAGGAAGTCTCGATCGAAAAGCGATTTGGGTCAAACACGTCTTGCAAGGCGCAGAAGTAGTCAGTCTGTCGTAAACTTCGTACCAATCCTTCACGCGACCTAAAGGTCTATAAAGCGGCCAGCGTAATTTAACATGCCTCTGCCACTGCTGAGGTGTAATATGTGTTGACAATACACCACGCCATCTCCGACAAACATTCGCCGCAGACCAAAGGCTAAAGTCGTCGAGATGGGAAAATACAATTAAAAGGACTTCTGGTGGTAATCTCTCTACCAGGCCTGGTTCGTTGATGGGCTCATGCTCGACGTGCCTATGATTCGTCAGCATCTCAAGCCTCGCAGATAAGTCTCGATGAGGCATCGATGGTTCACGGGCTTCCGGTTCATTGCACACTCGTTGATTCCAGGGATCTTGAAACTGTTCCACAGGCACCGGCTGACTCACACTTTCCCTATTTCCGTAAGAGAGTCTATAGTGACTCTGTCTGTTTTCTCCTGCTGATCTACGATTTGTCTCGACATCATTAGGTGGTCGACTACCTCTCGGCAGCCCCTCGTTACCCACATCTGCTACCATTCCATGCAGTTCATTGCCAGGCAAGCAATGCAGCAGAGAAAGCGGAAGGAGGAGTCCACTACGTGCATCTGCCTGCGCATGAGGTTGAGCCAATGCATCAGCCACAGGATCTTGATTATTTCTTAAACCATGTGTATTTGAGTTTCCATTCTGTGGGGAATCCCTTTGCTGTCGACTTGTTCTCCGTTCATGATTGTAGTAAAGATCAATAGGTTCATCGTTCCCAGAATCCTCATCATCTGTTTTCTGTAATGTTTCAGAGATTGTATAGTTGAATTCAGTGGAACATGTACAGTACAACACAGTTAATACATTACGCTTTCTATGAATTCGTGCTATAAGCAATCATGTTGTACGAGAATTTTTCTCGAGATAAGTTACAATTTTTTCATGAGAACATATGCATCAGATATAAATGCTGAGATAATTCTTCTTTTCGGCAAATTATTCTTCCGCATTTTATTACATAGATAGGGCGTTGCACGAGGAATCGCGTTATATGAAAATAGTAGTCATAATATCTTTGGCGCGTTATATGGGAGTCTACTGTATTCAGGTGCTACATGGATTCACTATATTACTACGCTCTTTACACCAAAAAAGTATGATTGGTATAGTCTCAATTTTCAGTTGTTTTGTACATCCTTGTTGTTATTAAATGACCTTAAGTGGATGGAATAAAGTGCGTTTTGTTAAACTGAGTAGGTTAGAATAGATTCAGTCAAGTAGAGTGAGTCTACTTTAGAGCTCTGAATCTAACATAGCCATTATAACCCACTAAACTCCCACCTTGCCATCGGGTCTCATACACCATCGACTTAAAGTATGATACGGATGCTCATAGAATATTACAATGACAATATGACATTGGTCACTTGTGGGATCCATGGAATTAAATAACACCTATGTTCTCTCGGTGACCAGAGAATAGTTGTTAAAGTATCATAAAATGTACGTACTCTTCATAACGATAAAAATTATCTTCTCAAAGAAACAATCTTACCTCACTGGATATTGGAACCTGTAAGAGTCCAATATCATCAGGGAACAAGAACGCATGACAAGTTGCACAAACTGGTTCACCAAAACATGGTCCATAATATCCATTGCAAATATAACAAGTTGTAGCCTAAGAAAGAAAGTGACATACATTTTATTCAAGTTATCTATAATTATATGACTATATAACATTCAACGAAATGAAAGAACATTAGCTTGGATTTTGATAAGAAAACTGAGTTGTTACTAATAGTTCTCTTGGCTATATATACAGAAATATATTATTTCTTGTATGACGCAGTCACGAGTAAGATACATAGAAATAGTCCTGTTTATATACACATGAAACTTTTATCATTCCGAAATTTAAGCATATTTAATTATGAACGGTGTTAGATACAAAAAATAACAGGATTGTCCATATTAATCTAGAAATAGTGCAACATTCAAGAAATATGATATCCAAAGTTTTTTAACCATAACTTTTTAAATAAGTATTTTTGGACATATGTTCATTGGAATATTTTTGTTATGTTATAAATATTTATGTTGAATATTTTTGGCATTCCGTATGAACATCCAAACTAGTGTCCTCTCGTTTGTTTCTACCCTGTTGTGCTAAAAACTGACTTACAAGAAACTGAAATTCCGAACAGGACATACATTCAACAGTTTCTAAAGATGCCTCCTCTAAGTTCGAGCTCAAATCAATGTCATAATTATCATTCGTCTTTTCGCCGTTGTCCTCGTGAGAAGCAGAAACAACATTGTCCCCCGTCATGTCGATGTCACATTGCAATTCGTAAAAAGAAGCAGTAAATTTCAAAAATATGTCATGAGTATACCCAAAGCTGACATAGCCTAAAACAACACTTCATAATGGCAGAAGACAGTCAGAATGAAATTCATAGTAGTTTCACTTATCAAAGAGAATATCTGATCACTATTCTTTTTAAAAACAGTAACGTATATCATGAAAAAGTACTTAATGTGTACATCAAAATCATACACAGAGATGTTTTAATGGTTGTTTGTTTTTTATTTACACTCTATTATACGATGTCAATCATATATTAGAAGTAACTTATTAGAACCGCGTTATTGGTTCCAATGAGTTCAAATTTAACCAATTATAGGGGTAGTACGGAAGAATAAAACATCACGCACCCAATTACACCCAACCCATTGGACGCGCACTATTCAAATACTATTTTAATACCATACAGCATTATATCACTTAAAATTTATCCATTAAAAATTATTATTATATGCATTGAGTTAATAGAAATAGCAAAAGTGTGAAATTTTCATATACTGAAAGTTTTTTTTCTCTTATTACTGATATCTCTAACATATAGAGGTCAAATTAGTTTTTTAAACCTTTAAGGATATGGAGGGATAAGTAAGGTCCCATAAATTACATTATTTCAGAAAGTCAAGTATTTATTAAGCCAAAAATTCATGATGTCACCCGCGAGAAAGCAATATTTCGAACGTATAACAGGTGTTTAAGGTGCGGTGAAATGATTCTACTTGAGAAAACTCTCCGTGAGAATGGTTACATCCGATTATAGCATTAAGAACACATGTCCAAAGATATTTCTGTGAATTTAGACATTGGGTGGAGAGCTTGTACATAGAGCATCAACGTGTATATCTCTATGTATACGTGGATGTACATACATATTATGTATATATATATTCCTGAGATTTCAATGAGTGTTGTTACTGAATGTTTTAAAAAATCAAAATTTTTAATGCTTTGTAAGAGCCAATTACCTAGCTGTATAGAAAATGAACAATTTAATACTGCAGTGAAGCTATTTAAAGTAGGCTTTCTCCTTTCTGTTTTTTCATGCAAATCGATTTTCTACTACACTTACTATACACTTGTACACTTTCATCAGTATAAGATGGCAGCGAAACCAAATCTTAGTAATAATAAAGTGAAGTATCGTGTTAAAATGTGACACTTATAGCTTACAATTCAATTTGACCTTTTGTAGTAGGAAATATATTTTATCAGTTCTTTGAAATATTTTGTAAGGTTGTAAACAATTCCATAGCTATTTTGTTCCTAGAAAAGTGCAAAATTGCGAAGAGTATTTAAATCTCTGCTTGAGTGAAGTTAGATGGTAAATGGCTCTTCATACGTTTTTTTGTATGACATACGCACTCTCCCCCTGTTTCTTCTATTTCTAATAGAGCACGCGAAGGTGTGCGGTAGAATACGAGACGCCATTGGTGATATCGGTTTTTCACAATCCGATGAGTACACAGAGATTTTACTAAAATCTCAATCTTAAGTCTATTATTACTAGCGATAACTAAACCGCTGTAATAAGAAATTTGCTTTCCATGCATGCCTTCACATGTAGCCGATAATTAATTACGAATTGGCCTTATATTTGATAACGCCTACACGATAATCAATTTTCCGTGAAAACAGTATCTCCTGTTGATCCAATACCTTCAGACTTGCGAACTTGAACACTGCAAACGTCCACGCTACTGCAAACTTCACTGTAAGTCGAATATTATTTACAGGTAAACGATATCTTTGTTTCAACATTCATTAGCATATGGACACTTCATACCTCATGGGGTCTTCTTTATAATCCGGCGGAACTTGAAACAATTTTGGATCTAGGTCATCCCGGAAGACAAACTCCTGGAAAGTCACTTTGGCTGTGACCATTGGTAATATCGGTATGTCGATTTTCACAGGAAATCCGGGAGGCAATTTCATTAACACGAATTGCCTTAACTTGTTGATGTGCTTAAGTGGTGCGATTGCTTCCAAAACATTGAGTAACATATCAACCGTTAATGGAAAATCCGGACTCATGGCGACAGTGGCTGTAACTGATTGTTGTTTTTCTTTATAGACTACGTTCCTGCCCAGAATAGGAGATCGACCAGGCGGTGCCATCAAATATTCTTCCCACGTAACACTCGATTCAGGTGGTGGATTTAATGATGCTCTCCGTTCGGGAAACTGTACCTATTTATGTGCATCCATCTCATTTGAAAAATGCTAGTGTGTATTCTATAATGGAGCACATTAAGCTCCAAGTCAATAAAAGTAGATTCATTAGTACTGTTTAGGTAATGTCTCACCATAGCATCGCTTAAACCATTTCCTTTCGAAAGACACTCAGCAAGGGATCGATTAGTTTGCAAATCCTCTTCACTCAAATGCTCACGACGTTTCTTGTTTTGTAATACCATACCGTCAATTTGATAAAAGTCCGCTTGAAAAGGTCCAACCATTTCCTTTATTTCGAATTAATATTTGTAAATATCATATTTAAATGCACGAAGAAAGAAATGTGAATGAGGAAGAAATAAAAAATATGGAATAAATTTGACGCATTAAATCAAATACATGCCCTTCTATCCTCTCGGAAAATCCAACCCGTTTGGGCTCGGGAAAACGTGATCGTCTTGGTTGAAATTTGTCCAGTCATGATGTCAGTAGACATCAATCTATCGACCTCGTCCTCTATGTGTACGCAAGGCTCTGTCTCCTTGTCAAGAAACATATCAAATAAAATTGGTCCACTAAAAACGCGAATTGTATGGTAGAAAATACGTTCAATTTAAGGAAGATCAAGAATGAAATGAAACCTTGCAGTTTTCCGGCACTCTCTGGAATTTCTTTGCCTTGTTATCCATGATGGTGATTGACTGACCGGGTTTTTGGTCGCCATTAAATATAAAAGTTAAATCGCCCCTCTCCCATCTCATATCATTGAAATCAACAAGAGTTGTGTCAATCCTAATTGAGGATCCACACTTGTATATCCTGCATATATCCGACGGAAGAATTTTCGAGAGAAAAGGAACTGTGGAATCAAAATACAGAACGTGTGACTAAAGCGAACTACAAACCTTCATTGCAAAAAGAAATAGTATAATTTGGGTTAGAATGAAATTCAATTAGAAAGAAATGGTTCATAGGAATCATCACTATTGTATTAAAAGTTGAATCACTATTGTAATAAGTTGTGAAATAGTGAAGAGCATTGTAATAAAGCACGCAAATAACAAATCATAAGTGTATAAATGTGAAAAGTACCCCAGCTTTGGAAGTCCCACTTTAATTCCATGTAAAAATCACCCATTCTATGCAATGCAGCAACTAAATCTGGCCTTCGTTTTTCCATTTGTTCTCTCGTTTGTTGTCGTAATTTTCTCAGTAATAATGATACTGCAATTAAGTGAAATTCTCAGTAAAGTTAAGTATGTTTCCATGCGATAAACACTTGCCAAAGTACTAAATAAGTATACTAACTGATATGTCTGTCTCCATAACTAATGGCTTCTGCAAGAGGAGTCCATCCAGCAAGATTTTTTGCTTTTACAGGTGCTCCATGAGCCAGCAACAGTTTTATACATTCTGTACTCAAGACATATAAAGTTTTCAAATGCATCATAAGCTTTCTTAAAAATGTTATTTTTGATGTTACAAAAAGGACATAATGACATATGTATTATAAGTACATTAGAACGAGTAAATTTCAATACAATTTTACCTTTTCTGCCAAGCATCACAGCTAGATGCAGCGGGGTATTCCCTGCAATAAAAATTAAATTATACTTTGGACACAAAGTACTCATGTTTTATAAAACTGGTTTGGTTATATAAAGTATTAATCAGAATGTGAGACCAATACAACTACTAAATTACTTTCTGTACATATATATACATTTGTGCAGAAAATAAAACCTTGTTTATCCTTCTCAGCAATATCATAAGTCTTGATCATCAAGGCTAGTGCCTTTGTGTCCCCTTGAAACACGTATTTATGCAAGGGATATTCATCACTCGTGCGACTCATGGCCATTATTTTCTTTGTCTGTTAATATAAATGGTATTAAAGTAATATATGTAAATCTGTATCATACATATGACTTACCAAATCAATATCTATCGCCACAGGCATTATCTTCAAAATCACTACACACAAAATAAGCCAGATGATTTTCTTGTCAGATTAAATCAGACAGTACTATCATCTCTTATCCTTGATTTTGTACATTATGTACTATATATTTTTTATTGTATTGTATATCTGCCATTTGTAGTTATCATTGTAAATAAACACCTAAAATTTAAAAAGTAAAAAGTTGTGGATATTTCCTACAAAAATAATATCTCAAAAACCATAAAATACAGTCAATTTGCACATTGTAAAACTATTAACTTTAGTTTGTTTTAAAACGTGTTAAAATCAGTATACTTAAAATGTGTCATATATATTTATTTTTTTTATTTATGAAACTCCACTTCAAGAAATTTCCAAATTAAAATTAAGTATAAGACTAAGAACTTTGCAAAATTGAAGTGCAATCTTTATAAACGCCACAAATGCATTATTCTCTGGAAGAGATTCACGCAGGTGTAATGAAATTGATAATAATTACAAGTCTTATATGGAGTAAAGGCTTGCGACGATGCCAAATACAGCGTAGTATTTGTTCCCTGGTTTCCTTTTGTTGCGGAATAGTAGACGTCCTATTAGTAGTTTAGAGAATGCTTTCACTATTTGACGTACCCATCAACTACAAATATGATGTAGTCTGTAAAAAATAACCTCGTAGTGCTTCCAACTACTTATGACAATTCTCTGTCACAGACCTTCGTTGGTCATGTACATATGTGTATGTGCACATTATACTGTATGTGTACATTAATAGGAGCAGAAAGGTAAGAGATATATTTACGTGAATGCTCAGAGACAGCATGGCGCTGAAGCGAATGTCAATTGGCGGGAATGATATTTATGCGCGAGAAGTTTGTTTATCTTTTACGTCGATCAGGTCTTTACCCAGTTGTCTATTTATTTGTGCTATGTTTGAGACTCGAGGAGTATCTATATCTTTCAGAACAATAAATGTACACCCTTTCAAAAGAGCAACTACAATGTTGAGAATTTTAAATTCGGTCGCTACCCCTATAATATACCCAAAATGTTGATTCGCGTTAAATGTATGTCCCCGCCGGTGAGTCTACCTATTGACATATACGATATAACCTATAAATTGTGTATTGGTCATACGAGAGGACCAAGAACAAAGATCTTTTCTCTGATCATGTGCAGATTTTTTCAGCGTGCCCTAATACAAATTTAACAAGAGGAAAATGCGCGAATAACTTCAGGCAACAGCAAATAGCACTTACGTCTCAGTAATTAAAATATTAAAAAGGAATCATGACATCGAAAACAGTGTATATTATTCAAGAGGGTCCGGCTAATGCTTTAGCCCTTAACAAGGATAATAGTCAAGTCGTAATAGCTGGTCGTAATGGTAAGAAGTCATTGTAATGTTCATGTTATTTCTGGGTTAGGGCTATCAGTTTAAAGAAGAGAAAATTATTAATATTTTCGTTTTTTGTTACCTCTGTTAGTCTTCAAGATATTTACGTTACTAGAGGATAAGTTCGAAGAAACCTGCAACCTCAGAGTTGGAAAGAACTTAAATCTTAATTTTTCTTGCAACGATGTGGCATGGAATCTTATGGATGGTAAAGTATTATATGATATTTATGCATTAATCACTTATAATTGTAATATTTAATATCTATTATTAAGTATTAATATTAACCAATTCAATGTATCAAACTATATAGATTAAAAAATATTCTGAACTAGTTCACAAAATGATGATTCTAATTTTCTGTTTTACATTTTTATCATTCTAGCCAGTTATAATAATTGCCTCTAATATCATTTGTATGTATTAAATCTAGACTATATATAAAATATTTCTTCAATAACAAATTATCATTATCATCATTATAGTGATCCGTATGAAAATAAAACAATAATACAATATAATATTATAAAGATTATTGTACTTTGAGTATATATTATGTAAAAAAAAGAAGCCATCTTTTTTCTAAGTAAGTGTTTAATTTCATTTTTACTTTCAGATCACATATTAGCAACTGCTGCAACAAATGGTGCAGTGGTTGTATGGAATTTAAATAAAGCTTCAAGATCTAAACAAGAACATGTTTTTATTGACCATAAAAGAACAGTTAATAAAGTTAGTTTTCACATGACTGAACCTATGTGGTTAATATCAGGATCTCAAGATGGCACAATGAAATGTTTTGATTTACGTACAAAGGAAGCCACAAAAACATTTTACAGGTAAAAAAAGATTTAAAACAATATTTTATTTTTTAATGATAGAGGAATTTACACACCATTATATGAACTTCACAGTTATTAACTTTATATTAGCTAGCCGTTATATTAACTTTGTATTAACTTCATAGTACTACCAATTCTGATATTCTAATGTGTAGTGCAAATACTCCTTAGAGTATGAAATGTGTGACATCCTACACCATAGTTAGTGATTATTCATCTTACATATACACGTCTTTAATGCATATTATAAAAATTTACAAGAATATAAATTGCTATATAACATCAGTAACACAGAATCCGTGCGAGACGTCCAATTTTGCCCGCATCAACCGCATTCGTTTGCTGCTGTTTCCGAAAATGGACACGTTCAACAGTGGGATTTACGGAAACCTGATCGGTACTTTCAGCACTTTACTGCTCACAGTGGACCTATTTTTGCTTGTGATTGGCATCCAGAAACGAATTGGTTAGCTACAGCATCAAGAGATAAAACAATAAAGGTTCTTATCTCACAATTCTTGTGCCACTATTTCATATAAGAGTCTTAAATTAAAACGATGAACAAAGTTTGCAATTATTTTTATTTGTTTCATAGGTTTGGGATTTACAAGCCAAACCAAGCTGTGAATATACGATTCATACGATCGCTTCGGTCGGTCGTATAAAATGGAGACCTCAGAGGAAATATCATATAGCCAGTTGTGCGTTAGTAGTCGATTGTAGTATAAATGTATGGGATGTACGACGACCGTATATTCCTTTTGCAAGTTTTAATGAGCACAAGGATGTACCAACTGGCGTCGCATGGCGGGGCAATCCCCATTCATTTCTGTCTACGAGCAGGGTAATGTTTTGATCCTTACATCACTTAATACAAGAAGTACATTGGTCAAGAATTTAAATAATTTTTCTTACACAGGACTGTACTTTATATCATCATGTATTTAGAGATGCGATTAGACCTGCTAGTAAAGCCAATCCACAAGGAATCGCGCTGAATCCAAAAGGCGATGTAGCGTACGCATGCAAAGTAAACATAAGTACGCCGATCGCGGTAAAACAATTGACTAACATAATGAGGTACATAAGGCATTCGTCAATTTATATTCATGACGTGGACATTAATTGAGGTTCTATACTTTCACAGAAAAACGTCAGTGACAAACGATACGTTTTGCCTGGCTTCCAGCGTAATGCACAGATTTTCATCGAACGTTCCTCGTGAAGCTAAATGTTTTAAAATATGTGCGGAAGGCTATTTGCTTAACGGAAGACTGAACGATGTGTGCGACCACAATGCGATTGTTGCGAGTAATGCCGGCAGGAGCGACGTAATTTTTTAATTACAAAATAATATACATAACTTTTTTAGACTATACTTTCTTCTTCTCTTTCCAAAACTTCTCTTGAATGAAGAACTTTTAACATATTTTTAGATGAATCTACTTTAACTATATCTATACTTTTTAATCTTTGTGATGCAAAATGTTAAAAATAATAATGAAAATTATTTTACATAGATTAGTACCGTGTGGAGTATAATCAAAACAATATACGCAAACTCGTTGGGAGCTATCCTGAAAACGCCACCAACAGTCTCGAAAGAAGATATAGTAACCACACTGAATATGGGTCAAATTTCTATAGTAACTGGTATTGATCAGTCTAATACAACTGGTAAATAGTATGTCACTAATACCAAACCCTGTATCTGTAATTAGTATTATGTAAGCAACAATTAAGCTTATCGATTTAAGGCTATGAGAATGATATCAAGTCTCTACAAGGAGAGACAGTCGCCGGTGCGAGTGGAGGAGACGATGAAACTGAAACTGATGAAACTCCTGAAAATCAGAACTTTGTGGGACCCATGTTACCCAGGTAATTTAATTTGTGAGACAGCCAAAGGAAGACTGCGACTATTTTAATGTCGGTAAAATAAATAAATTATATTGATGAGAAAATATTATGAAATTTTACGTGTAGTTATAGACGGTCTTTCATCGGTCACAAAGGCCAGCCTAAAGGAGATTTCATTTTTGGAGAAAGTGAATTGGAACCAATGACGATAGAATATACTACCGGATATGTTCACGATATTCTGGATAATGACAATAGTTGGACATTACCAAAGGAAGCCTTTCCCTTACGTCATGAAATAAAGGATAGATCCCCACCTCCGGAACAATTTCCAAATCATTCATTAGACATCAATGACGATTCCGTGTCAATAATGATTGAGGATCAACCATGTCAGTTGATAGTAGCAACTGTACCTAAACCGCTACAGTGGGATCCGACATGCTTAGTCGAAGAAGCTCTGAAACACCATGCGGCTCTTAGAGACATTCAGACTTCAGTGTCCATTCTTGTAGCTTTGGGAGAAAAGAGAAAGAGTCTCAACATTGAAACCACAATCCAAGAACATTGGTTGCTGGAATATATAGACATGCTTGGAAGATTCAAACTCTGGAATGTCGCTACTCAGGTCGGTATATGAAAACAGGGCATGCTGTTACATTCTACATCGAACAAGAAGGACAAGATACCTAAAGACTGCCTAATTTCAGATTATACAGTTAGCTTGGATTCCGTCTGTGTCGCAATTAAATCAACAGTCGACTACAGTCTTAGCATGCTGTTTATTATGTTCAAAACCATTACAAAGGTCAGCATGGTTATGCGATCGTTGTCATACATCGAAACATGCTCTTTGCTCCGTTTGTCATCAGGTAATAAATTGTCTAAGTGCATGTTTAAATATGTAAATGCATATGGTATCAAAAAGTATGTTATATTGAAGTATAAAAAATATGAATTCCATTAAATTCCGATTACTCGTTAATTCTAGGTCGTTCGTGGGGTTTATGCGTGGTGTCAAGGTTGTACACATGGTGGCCATATAGCACATCTGAACGAATGGTTCCTTAATAATCGACAATGTCCCACTGGTTGTGGTCACCTATGCGAGTACACCTGATATGCAGTCAACGTTTTTCTAGAAAAAAAGTGGAGATATGTTGTTCCTGCAGAAAGATGCGGTTCCCTTGCATCCTTTTTTTTAACTTCAATATCAATTTTTGCCTAAGCGTGACACTCGCAACAATTTTTTTGTATATTGAAATTCGATAAGTTATAGAAAAGGTTCGTGTGTTCTGTGAAATGAAAGTCTGAGGTGTATATTTCAATTTTATTTTACTTCAAAAATTTTAGGAAAGCTTGGAATAGATTAATATTACAAAAACCAAGTAAATAATTGTTGGAAAAATTTAATCACAATTCTTTCCTAGTTGTTCAGAATATTTCATTCATTCAAATTCAATTCTGGTTGACAAATTGCTAATTTTGTCACCCAAAAGCGAATGCTATTATTTATTCAGATACAAGCAAATATCTATTCGTTTACTAATTTAATTAAATGATGAACTTTTTGTACTAATACAGTTTAATGTTTACATATCACAAAAATACAAATTCCTTTTGCCGAACTCACATTTGCATGTATCTTGCCTTTATGGTGAATGTTTTTCATCCATAGGATACATACGTGATTGTAAAACCAAAGAATCGTTCTTCCAGGAAACTTAATGAAAAGAATGTCTCCCAACTAACGAATTAACAAAAATATGTATTTTAACGCTTACAAAAATTGCGAATGTCTTGTAACATTTATGTTTAGGTAAAATAAATAAGAATAATTTTATTTTTGTATGCATGTAAAATATGGGGATACAAGATTGATCCCCGCACAACGTAAGAAAGAGAACTGTATACAAGCACTTTAATAGTACAATTGTTATTTATTAATAAATAACGTTAATTCAATGTTCTGTAGAAGTGTTTTTTATATCTTTTGATTTAGACAAGGAGATTAGAAGAAATAAGCATCTAATCATATAGTATCATTTTTTATATTGAAGTGATATTTTACTGTGACAAATATTTTCATTCTAATGTTGATGCTTGCAAAATATTTTAATAATTAAGAAAAATGTTGTAAATACCTATAATCGAACAAAATCCTGTTTGCAAATAAATATTATACATGCTCAATACAAAGTTGTGTCAGTATTAGGCTCTGTTAACACTAATGTTACAAATCATACATTTTACGTATCTGTGGTGCTTAACAAGTCTTCTAACCAGTCATCGCAAGAATCTTTAGGAACTGCAGCATCAGTCATTAGAAATTCGTTTAATAATAAGTCAATGTTATCAGACAAATTTTCATTTGAACTACCTAAGGTCGATAACTGTATGTCGCTATCTATTTTCATATTTGTTATTTGTGGTACAGCATCATCAATATGTCCATCAAGCACTGGTAATATGTTCATTTTGCCATTATGATCACCATTTGAAGATATAAGATTGTCATCAGGCAATTTATTAGAATTACTAACTGTGTCATTGTTCTGCACTTTCATCTTTTCCTTAATAGCACTAAAGCTAAATTTCTCATACCTTTTACCTGTATTAATGTTTTTCCTAGTCAGCAATGTACCATTTACAGATGGGGTTGCAGTATTCTGTTTTTCAACAGTAACAGTATTAGTATGTGAAATTGCATGTAGAACTGCAGGTTTACTTTGCTGATTATCATCAGCGCAGTTAGTTACATTTTCTAGTGAAGGTAGTTTATTACATGTTATGTCTGGAAGTTTGTCCTTTTCATGTAGCATAGCAGGATCATTATTAAGACATAATCCATTTAAAGATGTTAATGTTGTTTCCTCTTGCACTGTTATTCCTTCATTTAGATCTGTTGTTGCAAAGCTTATCGAATGATCTATCAATTTGGTTGGACTAGATTCCTTTGGCGCTGAAATATTTGTTTTGTAATTCTCCCAATGATATGACCAAACTTTCCCAGCTACTCTTGGGATAAACACAAAGTCTGTATATCCAAAGGGCCATGTGCACTAAAATATAAAAAATAAATGTAACTAAAACATACTTTGCTTTTTGTTTAATTTTAAAAATAAAGAAAAATATATTTCTGAATTAATGATCTAAATTAAAAACAAAAACAATAATATGGTGCTGTGATCAGACCATTCTATATTCAATTTTTGTCCATTAAGTACAGAGATTATCCCAATTATAATAAGCATAAAAGAATACCTTTTCTGACTTGCAGATTGACACTGCTTCATCAAGATTAATTTGCATTAATTCAATCTTGTGTTTAAATCCTTTTTTCAAGCATACCGGGCAAAAATTTTCCATCCTGTAGTAGATAGGCAAACTTAAGTTATATATCATATTTTTTTGTCATTTTAATTTAAAATATTTAAATCGCAACTCACCCTAAAAGAATCATATGTTTAATTGAGACTTAAAAGTTACGCATAAAATGCAACGCTTGTAATGTACTACGAGAATGTACAAGAATAACAATTTATTATTAGAAAACAGGTGAAAAAGCTGTGTTGTACGAATTTCCTGTAATTATGGTATATCGAATTACGTATGACCAATCATACACTGGGTAACATAACCACACTCACCTGGCGCTAAGTACTTAGTTAGAGTAGCATGGAGTAGCAGAAAGAATATTGTAGACGAACCTTTATACTTCACATGGTGCACACGCGAATTTGCGGAAGCTTGTAGCGCCACCGTATGCACGCGTCGGTCATTAATGTCGTGATGTGTTCCGTGATGGTCAGAATCGTCATATCGTGGAATATATTCCGCTCGTGAATTTTCTATGTAGCCCGTTTATTCGATTATAACGTAATCATATATATACAAATAATATAAATAACGAGCAATCGAAAGAAAGAAACGTAGAAATGGGTCGTTACCGAAGGTAGGTGTTTCTCGTATTGGCCAAATTCTTTCTTGGAGTACATTCAGCGTAGAAGTACTGTGGGAACTTCGACCCGCCTTCTAAAGCAATATTTATGTTCATCCGGTATATTCGTATATGGCCTAAAGCTTACATTTAGTCTGTCACTCGGGTGTTTTGATGATAAATCGCACGATTAAACTAGGACTCGGGTAAAACGGTGATTGTAATTGCTGTTGCCGGTAGTGGTAGAAAATCCACATTTGACAGTCGTCAGCAATTGTTTTTACAGCGATAAGGTGTAACGCAATTGACTTATGTTGATATCAACTTAATATGTATGTGTTATATCAACCTGCTTTGCGAGTTTACTTTGTCATGCTAAATATAGAATGATCAATTGTACGAAATACATAATTGGATCTGTGTCATGTTTTTATTTATAAGCATTGTTATCAGAATGGTAATGGCATACCTCCTATTCCAGTCGTAGTCGTGACAGAGATCGTAGACGTAGGTCTCGAAGTCGTTCTCGAAGCCGGTCTCCACGTGATAGAAGAAATTGGGGTGGTGGACGTGATCGTGGTAACAGTAGTCGTAATGGTCGTGGTGGACAACCCGGTGCAAATCTGAGAAAACCTCGGTGGGATCTCAGTAGGTTGGAACCTTTCAAAAAAGACTTTTACATTCCACATGAAGCTGTACAGAACAGAGACCCACGTGTTGTTGAACAATATAGAAGTGAAAAGGAAATCACTCTAAGAGGAAAAAGCATTCCTAATCCTGTGTTTTCTTTTGAAGAAACTGGTTTTCCAGAATATGTTCTTAAGGAGATAAAGTAAGTCTAAACTGACTATTCCAATAGAAGTAATTTGGCTACTTTTTGAGATTCTTATTACATTTTGTAATCCTTTAGACGACAGGGGTTTAAAGAACCTACTTCTATCCAAGCTCAGGGATGGCCTATTGCACTGAGTGGACGAGATATGGTTGGCATAGCATCCACTGGTTCCGGGAAAACACTTTCCTACATATTACCAGCTATTGTACACATCAATAGTCAACCTAAACTAGGTCGCAAGGATGGCCCTATAGCTCTTGTTCTAGCACCTACACGTGAATTAGCACAACAAATACAACAAGTTGCAGATGACTTCGGTCGTTCTTCGGGCATTAGAAATACTTGCCTTTATGGTGGTGCACCAAAAGGCGCGCAAGCTAGAGATTTGGACGGTGGTGTAGAAATCGTTATTGCTACGCCAGGAAGACTGCTCGATTTTCTCGAATCTGGAAGGACAAATCTCAAAAGATGCACCTATTTGGTACTTGATGAAGCAGACAGAATGCTGGATATGGGATTTGAACCACAGATTCGAAAGATAATAGAGCAAATCAGACCTGATAGACAGACATTAATGTGGTCTGCTACATGGCCAAAAGAAGTTAAAAATTTAGCTGAAGACTTTCTAAAAGATTATGCTCAGATCAATGTTGGATCGCTGCAGTTGTCAGCGAATCATAACATACTACAGATTATCGACGTATGTCAGGATTACGAGAAAGAAGCTAAGTAAGTATCGCTAGTATACTTCTTTTGTCTTGATATACTTTCCATGAGTACATCATAGTGATTCATTTGTAGTTTTCTTGTAATGAAAACAGGAACAAATCGTATGTGTGAATTTACCTACGCAGTGGAGAAAACTGTTTAATTCTCTATTAACATGTTTTGGTTGATTGCAGGTTGAGTACGCTTCTGAAAGAGATCATGGCGGAGAAGGAGAACAAGACAATAGTGTTCATCGAAACGAAACGGAGAGTGGATGAAATTACTCGGAAAATGAAAAGAGACGGTTGGCCGGCCGTCTGCATTCACGGCGATAAAACACAACAAGAACGTGATTGGGTCTTGCAAGGTAATGAAAAGGGGAGAAAAAATTTCCTCGGAGGCGACATCTAAGCGTGAAATTTACAGGATTATTTTGATTTACAGACTTCAGATCAGGCAAAGCTCCGATCCTTGTTGCGACAGACGTCGCTGCTCGTGGACTCGGTGAGTAATATGTCCGTAATTTCACTGGAACCGTGTCCAATTATTTCGTTTTCTTACAAGACTAAGTGCATCCGTGTTGCAAAGGAACACTATTAATAGTTCAATGTAACGCTATATCTGTTTATCTTTTTTGTTTCTCTTTTCATTGAAGATGTTGTTCCATTCTCGGTATTCATTGTTGTAGAATTTTTTCGTAAGATATTTCCACGTTATCTGAAGACATGTTTTTGCTATAACGAGTACACGGTGCATGCAATAAACCGTTCACTTGTGACAACAATAATACACTTGGTTGTTCGGTGCATTATCGAGTATAAAGTATTCATTTGATTTTGATAAAATAGCATCGTACCGTGAAGATAATATATATATATGTACATAAAAAAAATGTAGGGACTATGATTAAAGTAGGATCGAAAAGAGAAGACTAAGAGCGTAGCTAACGCGGGTGGATGTTTGTTTGCATTGCAGAGGCACTTTGCGCGCAGTCTTAGGCCGGGTAATGCAAAGCATATCGGAGGTGCCCCGCCGCCACTCGGTTCGGTGGTGCACTGGTTTGCATTGTCTGCGCTGGCTGCGGCGCGTGCCTCGTGCCTCCTCAGACTTGAGAGACACAGAGAAAAAGAGAGAGAAAGAGCGAGCGAGCGAAAGAACGAAAAAGCAAAAAGAGACGGCCCGGGTCATGTCGGGCAGTATCGGGCCAAATCGGGACGTCTTCTTGTACCTACACGGCCGACGATCTCGGTCAGCCGTCGTGCATCGCTACGCTACGTGTGTGTCAGCTGGGCTGGCGTGTGCCTGCCGCCAGTGACAACGGTCCGATGAGGTGGTGGCATCCTGGCATATGCCAGAGCCTCGATTTTCGGCCCTGCCGTGCGCCCAGCGAACCGAGCGCAACGGGCCAGGCAATCTCTGTCAGCCCGTGTAGGCCGTAGGCTGTAGGCTGTAGCTGGACCGAACGCGGACAGCCCTGGCCTGCTCGTACGTTGCTAGAGCGACACCTCGCCCACTGCCTTCTTATTTTAGTATGACGGTCAAACCATATTAATCTATACATCCAACATTTACATCTACAATCATCATATACTACAATCGCATACACACAATTACACGCACACACATATACACACATTCTTATAAACTATCTACATCTTCCTTCTCCTTTTTCCTAATCCATGTAATAACATCATATATCTGTACCTTACCGAACTAACTTACCGTACATCGCGTAAAGCTCCGTGAAAAAGTTATTTACCTTTTCATTAATGCAAAGTGCTTGTTTATCCAAGGAAGTTTACGGTACAATATGCATACCTTCTTTTCATGAATCATACTTTTGAGGATGTACTCTACAACAACTGTAAAAATGTATTTACAGCTGTCGAAACGCATATTTTTCAAAGTGACGCATATGTATAATTCAATTCATTCGACATAAGGTCTTGAATTTTTCATTCTTAACCCTTTTATTCGTTTAAATGAATATTGGGATAAATGTCTATTATCTTATGGTCCAAATACCACATGTTATGATATTTATTTTCGTGGTACACTCATTGGGCAGTGCATTCGCATTTATCAGTCAATCTGTAAACACAATTCACGTGAGCTTTATGCAGTAATTTCTTTTTCTGTACGGTGCTACTACACATTTATATATACGTGTGTATTTCATATGACACAGCCTTAACATTGGCACACGTATATATATACTATATATATATATATATATCTAAGTGTGTAATAAATCTAATATCTCTGTTCACGAATTGCAATTCGTCAAAAAAAGTGCATATATTAACATGTATCCTTCGTTTCAGACGTTGAGGACGTCAAGTTCGTTATCAACTTTGATTACCCCTCTTGTTCGGAAGATTATGTTCATCGGATCGGCCGAACGGGCCGCCGGCAAAAAACCGGGACAGCATATACATTCTTCACTCCTAATAACTCGAATAAGGCCAACGATCTGATCCAAGTCTTGAAGGAAGCCAACCAAGTTATAAATCCGAAATTACTGGAACTCGCGGACGGAAAAGGTGGTGGCGGTGGATACGGTAGACATAGAGGTAATTCTGAAACATGATGCAGAAATGATAGTCGATCATTTCTTCATATCCGTAATTACCATCTTAACTTGCACTATAGGAGGAAGAAACAGGTGGAGGTCTCGAGGGGCTACCCGTAACGGCAAGGATCATAGTTGTTCACCCAGCAGAAGCAGGAGCCACAGTAGGGAACGTAATGGCCGTGGAAGCCGCAGAAGTTACAGCCGTAGTTATTCCCGCAGTCGCAGTCCAATTAGTAATCGTACAGGTAAGAATATTTGCATCGCAATCCCAATTGCTGCATTACCGAGGAACATTGGTTAAACAATCTTTGCATTTCATTTTTAGAAGTAATCGGCAAGAGTTATTGGAGCAGCGAAAGATGATCTCCTCCCGGTGATCAATAGGATTAACACCTGACAGGTAGCTTTTTATGTGTATCTCTTGTAAGGTGTGTCATAATAAGATAATGCGTGTGATCACAAGACAAGGACTAATCAAGTGTTACATAAAATCTAAGCTATGACCGCGATATGTATTATTTGTAATTTTGTCTGCATTGTTTTATTGTTTTACCCTCGGGTAAAACTTCATATTGTGTAGTTAGAGAAGTAAATTATACTTTCTCTATAACACCTTGGTCAAATACCATTTAACGCGCATTTCAAATCATAACATGTAGCAGAAAATGTACCCAGTTATGAACTAAACTTACCTTAACGTAGTGTCACGACGTTTCTAAATAGAAAATGTAAGTTAAGTTTTATCTTCGAATACACCCACATGCGATAGATTTCGATATTTGGACAAATTGTGTTTTGCATCTTATTCATTTTTCTTTCGGTTATGTATATAAGTGAGAAACAAAATAAATTTATTTGATAATATACAAATTTTATACCCAAGGAGTGTTATTTAATTGCCACCGTCACTGATTATCTGTTGATGATGGTGTAGATTTTAATAATTCCCTCTAGCAGTGTTAGTAAATTTCCATGCTTTGTAAAACAATCTCATTTTTACCCATCTAGATTTACTCTATTGGGAATTACATGTCAAGCGCATTTTGTATCACAAAAATGTGGAGATAAAGATGCAATTTTGGGTAAAAAATGTAGCATAGTTACTTCAGTACATTAAAATTAATAATTTCTAAACTTATAATTCGGTTATTTGTATACAGTGGATCAAATAAGTATTATCACACCTGGTTTTTCGGAATAACTATTTAAAAAATGAACATATCGACGTGAAATTTGAACTAAAGGTAGGCCAAACGGTTTACTTCTTTACGTGTTTCGAAATATTCAAAATTTCGAAAATCGCTGAAACACAAAGAAGTAAATTGTTTGGGCTACCTTCAGTTTAAATTTCACGTCGATATGTTCATTTTTTAAAAAGTTATGCCGAAAAACAGGTGTGCCAATACTTATTTGATCCACTGTATACAGAATGTATATAATTCAAAGCTGTAGTTCGTGATGTGTGACATTTTTTCACGGTTACCGCAAATTTTACTCGAAGTTGTAAGACATTCATAGGCATAATTGCAGCCCCATCAAATTTTCCAAGATTCTTAACAATAGGGGGAAGCTATTTCGCGAAAGTACGAAAGATTTTTACCACTCACACAGTATGCTATGAATGCTACAACGTTATGTACTGAGAATGATTACATATAAATTAGGAACTATTTTACATTATTAACAATAAACAGGAAACAGGATTGACATAAATTACATTGTTGATGGTCACATTGGCTTAAGATTAACATTTTTAAAATACGAATAATGACTGATATTGGTATTTTCTTCACTTTGTTTACAAAATTGTGGGAAAGAGGGTAGTACTGATTTCGAATCGATCATTGTACCGCTAAAATATTCGCCGACCTTGTTCTATTAATCGATGAAGAAAACTCCTCCCATATTCTATGATTTTCACCCCATCTATGATTTTATAAAAAATCATCAAAACTACATAAGCGCAACAGATTCATGTGATGTGATTACCTGCCCATATTAGGCTCTATCACTAATTACATTCAGTCCCTCTTAATTCTTCATTCATTAAATATATATATATACATCAATCGACAATTTCGATTAAATATCATCAAAAAGTGGTTTAGTTGAATAAAACAGAGTTGGGATCTTCGTTATCCAGCTGTTTTACATGTCTTAAGACATCTTTCTTTGTAATTACTCCAAGTAATCGTCTGTAAATAAAGGAAAATTTGGTGAGCAGAGTTTTTGACAGAAAAAATATAACTAAAAATATATAAATTACATTACAGTGACATTTGCATAAATTTGTATTGTATACATTGATTCATGTTGCGATACACTATAATCCATGAATACTTACCCGTTATGAGTAACGAGAGTTTGCCGCAAACCCAGTTTTCTAAACATGTCAACCACTGTTTCCATGGGAGTTTGATCAGTAATGGTAATTGGTGCCATATCTAGAATTTTCTTTAATTTCAACGGTGGCGGTGCGGGAGTTTGTATATTATTGCCATTGTTAAAGATGACAAGGGACTGCCTGGTGATTCCTTCGATCATCCTTTTAGCGTTAGCAATGGCGAGATTAAGATCACGACGGAGCACGAATCCGACCAAATATTGAGATTCCCTCGAAACAATAACGGGGAATCCATTATGTTCGGTTTCTTTTAGCAGGCTTTCAACGTCCTCGACCGTCATGGAATCTTGAGTGAGAACGTGCAGAGTTTCGTTACGTCTAAAATGAAATGGATAAAAAGGTAAACGTGGAACAATTGGCAATTACATATAAGAGTATCAATTATTAACAATTACTTAGGTTGCATAACGTCTGCCGCTAATGTAGTATGTTGGAATTCATCCTTGCTATCCAGGAAAGGATATCCGTTAAGACCGATATGAGCATCGTATATGCCTTGCTTTCCCAGGGCATCACCGACCCACTTGCTAGCCATAGCTGCTGCCATCAAAGGTACTATGTATCTCACTCCACCGGTCAGTTCGAACATAATGACCACTAAGGACACCGTCATCCTCGTTACTCCGCCGAGAACGGCAGCAGCTCCAACCATCGCGTACAACCCGGGCGTTATACAATCCACCCCAGTCGAACATTCTTCACTGAACATCCATACATGCGGATAGTTGTATGCCAATTGTTCCATTCCTATACCGACGATACGGCCCATTATCGCTCCAAGGCATAGCGACGGAATGAACAACCCGCAAGGCACTTTCATTCCGAATGTAAATATAGTCATAATGAGCTTCAGGATCAGCGCCAACACCAAAAGCCAAATTGCCTTGTACACCCCGGGACCTGCTGCGGTTATTTCAATCGCGGACTTTACCGCCGTGAAATTGCGGTTGTAGTCGCTGTTAAACAATTTACGATACACTGTTATTCATCATTGAGTTAATAGCAGGGACCTATTTAAGTTCTACTAAGACTTGGGTGCGTTTGATCTCGTATCCGTATACTGAATAAAGATGAGAAATGGAGTGAGGGATGGTTAATTGCAGCTGTACAGACAAGGACTTTCTTCCTCATTCGGGACTGTACTTACCATAGCATGTCGGAATTGGACACACCGCACTGACTAAACAGCAAGTAAATGAGCTGACTCGTACTCATTCTCGTGTATGGATTGGGATATCCGATGACGGCCGTGACAACAGTGACTATCAAAACTTCCGTTACAGGATATTGACCTAACTTGGATGTTTTACGATATCGGCACCAAAACAAGTTAGCCTTAATAAAAATCGTTGCTATGATTCCCTAGAACGAAAAATAAAATTGAAATGATATTATACCGAGGTTGGTTAAATTAACTCAAGAGGGTGTTTTTTACTCACTCCAATTATGCCGAGCATGACAAACGGCACCAGCTCGAAGAATATCCAAGGTTTATTATATTCGACGTAAAATAATACAGAATGTTCATTTCCGAATGGATTTATAGAGCGCAGGACGAAAGCCGCAATGAGGGCGCAAAAAAAGGAACGCCATAATGTTTTCAGCGGGAAGTAGTAACTGACCTACGGTTTGACAAATCAGCACTTTCTGTAAGACTTTCAAGTTTTTAAACGAGAGTACAGTCAGTTGTAATGATTCCTACCTCTTCTAAACTGAACAGAACTCCGCCGATTGGTGCACCAAAAGCAACCGATACACCCGCTGCTGCCGCAGCTGACAGAATTTCTCTTTTCTTCGCTTCGTTTCTTCCATATTTTGGAAACAAGTATGAAAATATGTTTCCTATACAGCAGGCTATGTGAACCATCGGACCTTCTTTACCCAGGCTCAACCCCGCTGATACGGAAAGGATCAGACCAACGGATTTTATAATTAGAGTCCATTTACCCAAGTACCCTCGGATGATAAAACCACTTAAGATTGTCTTAATCTAATAAAAAAAAGAGTGAAACACATCACACAATGATCCGATTTGCGTTCAATAGCGACATCAATAGATATTAATTGCGTTATGTGAATAATTAATCAAGAAAATTGTCAAATAAAAGGTAATTTTAGGTAAGAACAAGCAGATAAAGAACATCTATTAATGCATGATTCTCATAGAAATATGTATACTGAAGCAATTTATAAGTGCAAAGTACGATGAAAGGTATTTTGTTTGCTTACCTCGGGTATACCGGATCCACATGCATACGGAGCGAACATTCTTACTAATGATGCGGAGAGCGACGCAAAAAGCAGGGCCCACGCGATATAAAACATGTAGGAAATAGTGTAAGGGCCAGCGCCGTCTTTGGACTGTTTAAACATTTCGGGCCATGTCAACCACTGGAAAAAGATAAAGAGAGTTGTCGGGGGAAACGTCGCGGCACGGCTGACGGCCGATCGTGAGCTGGACTCACTTGCGTGCAATTGTCGCCGCTAAAGGTCGTCTCGTTGTAAGCCCAACAACATTGTTCCTTGTTCAGCCAGAAGGCCTGCGGACATATGCCGAATTTCAGGTCGGTCATCCAGGAAGCTCCGATGTCTATCACACCGGCAGCAACGCCGGTGAAAAGGCCGACGAATAAAACGCATAGCCATCCCGACCACGCGTCGTGGGCTCCTTTTATCAAACCCCAAATCGAATCGTGCTTCTTTTTCACGATATATCGGTGGCGCATACGATCGCGCGCGATGTCCCTCTGCCAGTCTATCGTGTGAAAGTCGTCATACTGACCGATTCCGGGAATATCGTCGGAATCCACTGAAACTGGGTAATCAAATGTATTCGTTAACACTTATGCGTTAACGTATACAACGTTCTGTAAATATTACGAACTACTCTTTTGCATTTAACATATTTTATTGTTACACAATACAGTAAGGACTCGTTTATCTAGACGACGGTTACGATATTTGTAAATTGTTTAGACTAAAAGAAAGCACATCACAATCTCCTTGTTTTGACATTATTTTATTGCTATCCAGAAAAACCATTCATCCTTCGTAATTTGTTCTATTTACATATTTAGAATAATAAAAAGGAGGGAAAATGATCAATGTCTTCGTCCAATTAGATCAGATCGCGGAACCATCTTCGCTTGGGGTAGATAGGAAGGATGGGCTTTACAAGGTAGAAATTAGGCGATATAATTATCACGGAAGTACAGCTTGCCGTAGAAGGTAACGAAGCGTGACGAAATCAGTTTTTGGACAAAGGGGATATTCGGGTCGTTGTGGAGGGTCGCGTTGGTTGCATACAAGTAAGGTGCATTTACTATGGTTCGGAGGACTTTAGACATTATATTAACGCAAACACGCCAGCGTTACTTGATACTATGATATTATTAGTGATGCGAATTTTTTATGTAGAATAAAGATTTTTTTATGAAAAACACAGAACGTATTTTACTTCTTTCTTTTTATTTTATGATATTAAGATTTTACAAAAATGTAAAAATAATTGAAAACTTACAAGGCTTCACCTCGTATAATATCACACTGATATCGTAGATCAAATTGATTTGATTTAGGGCCTATATATTACTCTACAGTAAACTCTTAAAGCAAAACCAACATATACATCTTCCAGGTTTTTATACAATATATAAAATATGTAATCAAATTTAATAGAATAGGTACATTTTCACTAGGTTTAATCTTGCTAAAATCTTTCTAATGAAACAGACGAAATTTTAGTTGCAATATGAAAGTTTAGATAAAACGAAGAAATGTATAAAAGAAAGTAATAATCGTATTAAACAAAATGAACACAAGACAAAGGGACGCAAGAGTAGAGGAATATAAGGAAGGACGAGGGCCGTCGGGCCCGTCGAAGTTGAAGGAGACTACGATTTCTTTAGAACTACGAAAATTGTACACATCGCTAGCGTTTTCGGGCAAAACAAGGAAATAAAAAAAGCTCGTTATTCAAATAAACGTTAAAACGTATACTGTAATTTAGTGTGCGAATTAATATTTTTTACAGCAATTTACATTTATTGCTCTGAGTTTTAAACATCCTGTATGATTCGATTCGAACTTAAATAGATAAGTCATCAATAAATTCCTGAATCTTTATTAACTGCAACCGAATTCAGATGAGTTCACTATGTCCAGATGAAAAAGTTGTTACTGCATCGTTGTTTCATAGTTATTTCATTGACTACTTACTATGCGAACAGGCGTCATCGAGCCGGACGTTGTGCTCCGATAAAGCGTTATTTTCCGCATGATGGGAAGTCGAATGATGATTTATGTCCAACATGTCGTCGTCGCTGCTAAAGCTCGCGCCACGACCTACAGTTCGATTCCGCAAATGTGCATCTTCGGTGACGACGTTACCGATATCGCCACCACCATTCACGTTCTGCAAGTCAACAGATCGCATATCTTTAATTCCATGGAAAGAAGGATGATGGTTCTGATGCGCCACATATTCCGAGCTTTTAAAGCATACTCGATGACTCCGGAATCGAAGCTGCTTCGCGTTCTATTGGGTTCTCTGTCGCAGACTTATCGAAGACCGTCTTCGCTCCCTGCGAGCCGTAGATCGAAACAACTTTCGCCTTACATTCCTTACATCCCTACGAAATTCTTCCATAAACGTTGCTTTAGCAGGCGCTTGCCGCTTTGTCACTCATCTTTCTATGAGGAATGCAAAGTTGGTCAAACAGATGCAAGCCCCGTCATTACAATACGCGTAAAACATTTCAGGACAACCCATATCAAATGCTCTGCGTACAAGTATTATATCAGTGACTACGGATCGGAACGGATCAAATTACCAGGCGCCCGGTTCGTGCCTTTTTATGAGTGTTAGGGCGTTACGATGGATTTTTATCATTGACCGAAATTTTCACAGGACATAAACCCCCGAAAGTATTCAAACAAGCAATTTAATTTTATCCATTCGTAAGCACTTTAGCACAAATATTCATTCGTAAGCACACACTGAACAAACAACGAGTCGTATTAAAAATCAGCTTACAAAGGAATGCTATTAACCTAGTTTTGATAATGTTGTTTGTGCGTAATTTGTGATTACATTGTGATAAAGACGAGTTTTGAAAAAGCGAGAGAGAAGTTTTGGAACATGATATGACGTAAAGAGAAGAAGATTTTTAAAAGTATTCTTTATCATGGCGTAATTTAAATGTACGAAATTCCAAAAAAATATCCTACTTTTTAGATTCTCAGCATGCATGTTCTCTTTTAACCTCCTAAATTCTTCGCAACCGTTGCCTATTTCTATCGCGAACCTTCTGCCACGATCTTCCGAACATGATTTCGATTTACATACCTGTGCATCGACAGAACGATATGTTGTGACTGAACTCGCATTTGCATAAAGAATGGAAGTATTCGACGGTGATGTTGATGTGCCTTTCAGCGGAAACTTCTCCATGGCATCATGACAATCTGTTTTCACACAAAATTATAAAAATCATACTATTACGTAATAAGAAATCACAAAGTTGATTGTCGCCAGTCGACAGTTGCGGAAGAATGAAAGTCGCGGAAACTGTCGTGATCATAAGCATAAAAACCGTAAAAAGGAATCATTTTTTCTCGCGCATTAAATCGTGACTAATAGGTGAATCACAAAACATTCATGTAAAATTGAATACCTCTAATTATCAAACGACTAGTTTAATTTAGTAGTTAGAATTCTTAAGAGAAAAAGAGCATTAAGCTTCCATTACTATTCAATAAAGTGTCTAAAAAAATACTTGATTGCGTTTAATACTCCGTAACTTTATTTTCTTTTTTGTATCGTAAATCGAAATGAAAACGTGCATTTTTTTTGAACGGTGAATCGTTTTCCGCAAATGAATATGTACATGTTGATAAAATCATACCAGCGAACATATTCTTGCCAAGCCAAAAGCGGAGTAGACGAGATGCACGTGCAATCGAATCGGATGGTGATAAAGAAAGAAGACAGGTGAAGAGGGTATTAAGATTGTATAAGTCACAAGGTCTTTGAACAATACCAAAATACTCATGCGTCAATAAGAACGTATAAAACTACTCCGTTTTCGCATTGTCCAGCAGACATAATTAACGAGGGCCTTTATCTTGCAGCTGTGAGGAAAGGTGTTATGAAAATTAGAAGCGTGCACCGTGCAGGGATTACAGATCGCGTACTTCTTGTCTAATCGTCTGCAGAATAAAGTGTATATATCCCACGTCTTCGTTTCCGAAGCAATTCGGAGCTACCAATAGCACTAATGACAGGTTTCCCTCCCCAAGGTATTAACTCAAGGATGTCTATGGCACTTAGGTGTACAGTCACAAAAAGAAAGATGCATTCGGTCCGTTCCGTCGCGTATGGAATTTAATTACTTGTATTTCGTGCAATTCTTATAGGGAAATTGGCCTTGGGATAATTCTTCTAGGTCGAATTCAAAATAGCATTTGTTAATACATTTAACTTTTTATGCAGTGCGTTAGGAACATGTAACACATATTATCATATTTCTTTACCATTTTTTGAGAAGCACAGGCTCTTCGGGCACAGAGAGGTTCGAGTATATTACAGATTATGCACTACGCAAATGAATGCTGCACTCTTTTGCACCGATTTCATAGATTACGCTATCACAAGGAAAAGTCTACGACTTTTGTACAATTAACTTCAGGTTTAATGTCCAACGGTATCTCGTAACACCGTATGTGATTATGTACAATAAAATAATGTAGGACGAATCACACTACGATCCACCAATCGCTCATTACCAGATGTTCATGGATGCATCTCCTGATGTCAGACCGCCACGTGATTTACATTTATAGAAAAACACATTGCACGACAGTATAATAATACTGACAAAACGTGTCTGTTCTCTGTTAACAGAGCGATGGGACGGAAGTATTATTTGACACAGCACTGAGAGATAGACTATGTGGCTAGTTATAGTGGGTGATGAGCATAAAATCTCGGTCACAAAAATAACTAGACTTGTGGGTCGTTCTAAAGACGTACTTAAATATTTTCATATGACGTGTCACGTGCAAGATTTTCAGCATGCTTAGTAGAATCGACCAATCGAAAACTTGGACGCACCCCCCCGCCCCAGCGGCTTATCGAACTCGAACGAGAGTGGTCCATTTTTAAACTCACTTCACACCGACGCTTGTATTGACGTATGTATTGACTGTTATGTTATTGACAGCGGCTATATTTTATGCTGTATATACATTGCCAAATAGATTTTGTGTTATGTTTTTTCATCTAGTCTGAACCACGAGTGATACAATCATTGGAAATGGCTAACCATTACGAAGTTCCGAATTGGTATGCTTGGATAATATCAAATACATCTTGCTGTGACCGTTGAGTTATGACAACATTGAGGTTATAATGCAGGTTAGCTCATATTTTCTGACGTTATGTTATATTTTCAGGGCTGGAAAACCTCCCGTCGGCTTACATTTGGATGTACTAAAATCGGACAAATTAATACAGGTAGAATCTGCATGTACTTGTTGCATTACGTAAATAGAGTATGAATGTACATACATATAAACTCTTTTGTACTTTTTAAACGAATTTAAATAACACAAAACCTTTAGTAATCATCTGACAACAGTATAACTTTACAGAAGTTGATGGTCGATGAGAAAAAATGCTACCTTTTTGGTAGAAATCAACAACTGAACGACTTTTGCATAGATCATGCATCATGTTCACGGGTTCATGCAGCCCTTGTCTACCACAAGCACCTCAATCGAGCATTTTTGGTGGACTTAGGCAGTAGTAAGTACAGTGTGATCTATCAACATTGTATCTTAGTTCAAATGTTTCAGAGGTTTTTAATTTTTGTTTCATCTTCTACATGTGCGATAAAACAGCATTCAGCACTGTCCTTTCTTTATAAGTGATATAAGTTTCTTAATACATAATCAGAATCCCAAAAATGGTCTGAATTGTAGTACCATACACTTTCATATTTCTAGGAATTTATTAGTAAAATACAGTGAAGTAGGGTTGTATTCTCAAGCAAACACATTTTTTCTAATCCTTACAAATATTTTAATAGCACATGGCACATTTATTGGTAATTTACGCCTGGAGGCACATAAACCAACACAACTTCCAATTGACAGTACATTTCACTTTGGTGCATCCACACGATATTACATTATTCGTGAGCGGCCTCAGAGTGGTACTAGACCCATTATGGAAGAGCTGGAAAAGTTGTCCGAGGATATCGATGCCGGTGGTCTGCTAGGTTTACCCGAAACTGAAACTGAACTTGATGTATGTATTTATGCTGCCCTTCAACAATTTAATACTTTTTACATCTTATGCTTGTATTTGGTATATATCACATAATTGTCTTAAGTTTACTCTTATCAAGTTGGTGACATGTTATTTTTTAGAACTTGACGGAATTTAATACAGCACACAATCGACGTATTTCCATGCTTGGTATAAGTGATGAAGAAATACATAAACCATCAAGAAAGAGGAAAAAAAAGGGAATTACGTTTAACGATGACGAGGAAGTCATTAATCCTGAAGATGTAGACCCGTCCGTGGGCAGGTTTCGGAATCTTGTTCAGACAACCGTTGTACCAAGTAAGGTATGAATCGCATTTTGTAGTAATTTTTGCCATGTTCACATTTGCTGAATCCAAAAAATTATTGATTTAGGCTGTGTGTATAATCACAGTACATCCGATCCTTTTTTTATACGATAGAGTGGTTTCTGGCGACATAAAATACGATAGAGCGGTAATGGCGACATAAAATAAAACTACGTAAAAAAATGATAAAAACTTAAGGAAACGCTGAAATTGGTTCCATCAGTTCGTAGAAAACTCACTCACTTTTAATTCTTTATTTCATATCAACAATAAACATACAAAGAAAAAATAAACTTTATGAAACAACAAATTAACTAGGGAATTTTTGGTAATTTGGGTACATATATTAAAAAAATAATAATCGGCAAGTTAAAAGTAAGAAGAAAAAATCGCGCAAAAAAGGGATGCGCTGTATATTCGTGTTTTGCCTTTTTGTTTTTACGATCAATAAGCGGAGCTATTCAAATTCTTATGTGTGTAATGTAGCATCAGATGTACATAACACGGGTAAAACATGCTCATTTTATATTGCAGAGAATGCGGATGGAAGGAGGATTAATATCGCTCGCGGAAGATCACAATCCTCTGAAGCATCTTCATCAACCGGTTTCGACGGCGCCCCAGCTGTATCACGATCTACCCCCAGAACAATATACATCATCTTCGTCGAGTTTATCGACGAATATGAGTCAGTTTCCTACTGCTCTGACTTCGTTAACTTCTCGTCTTGGAATAGCTTTACCAAATCCCGCACCGGAAGTAGAGATGATGCCACCTAACGAACCGCAACCTGAGGTACCTGTAACGAATGTATCGGAAGCAGCTCCAAGTTCGGTAGAACACCATCACCACCACCGGCCAGGAATCACGCCTCCCTCCTCTGGGCCGATGGAACCAAGGAAGAAGAAATACGCGAAGGAAGCGTGGCCCGGGAAGAAACCTATACCAACGTTATTGGTATAATACAAGTGTGCAGCGCTACGAAACTTTTACGAGTACAATTACCAGCTATTCGTCGTTGTCAGCAGTCAATCAGGGCAATATCGTTTCCCTATCATATAAAATTTTTATGATTGCGACGGTATGCAGAACCAAGCTGGCCGAAGAAAAAGTGCATAAAGCGAAATGCGGTACATGTGTTGGTCTTCTAGTAGTTTAAGGTATAACACACGTACTTTCAGAGATTATATTATCCAATTTATTACTATATTTTTACTTCCGTACTCGTTGACGCCACGATGCAATATAAATTTTTCATATACCATTCTAATCATAGGGGTACTCCGATACGTTAAAGCGGATTATTCATAAAATAACTCGAAACAAGTCGTACCAATACGAATGGGTAAGCTGTATAAAAGGATACTGATTTTCATGCAGGTTTGAAATACACGGTTTAACTTTACAAATGGAAATCAACAAACTCATTTAACCTTTAACTCCCGAATTATGTTTCCAACCAACGGTACATTAAACAATAGCATACTTATAATGTGAAATAGATACGCGGAGTAACATAAAACGCATATGGTTTAGACGTGACCGTGCATAAGGAATCGTAATAAAAAGATTTTCGACGCTTGATAAGCGATGTGCACACAGCCATTCTTGCGGAGCTCTATTATCGCAAAAGTCACGCAAAGTACGTGGAATACGCGCGTGCGTATATATGTAGGGAATATTTTCAATTTCTCGGAGCAGCAGTGCTATTTCCAGGAGCTACAGACATTTCGCCTCCTTGGGTGTTATCACGTTGGGGGCTCTATAATTGCAAAACGAAAGAGTAGCAGTTTTTAAGTTCACATTTTCTTACACGTACAATAACTATAAAATATTAGAAATTTCAAATTATACCTTTACATGAATTTGTTGTTTTAAGATAGCTGCTCTCAGAATCAACATTCGAGTACGTCTCTGATATTCTTTGCCAACACTGATTGACTTTTCAAAAGTCGAACTACGTTGATCAGCGTCCTTCGCATACAGAATCTGAAAAATTATATTTTTCGTAGAAATAAAAGTATTTTATGACCCAGTCTTAGTGCATTATTTGGTGAAACGCAGGGATGTAAAAATTATTATATTTTTACCTTATTATGAGAATCTATACGAGCTTGAATCTGTCCATCCAGGATAAGTTGCATTAATTCGTCTTCCAATTCCGCGACGGTTCTGTTGAAAGCGGTCGCCATTCGTTTCATATCAGCACTTAGGTAGGGACTGAAATACTGGATTAATGCTCTGTTTCGGATCTGAGTGTACAGGGTATTTACGTGCGGGGCTATATACATATCCAGCAGGATATTGTCCTTTATCTCGTCAAGCAGTTTAAGGCAAGATGCGTATTTGGATTCATAGAAGTTGAATATTATATCCCTGAGTTGAGGTTCTAATTCCAAGAATAGTTTGAAAGATGTGCTAAATATCACGTGTTTTTGTAGTTCGTGTCTGTCAAAAGTTGCTAATGCACAAAGACCTCCATAGAGAGCCACATTCCCAGGAGACAGTAATTCAGGACAATCGCAGTGATCCAGAGAGGCTTGCAGAAAGTGTCGTGCTGCCATTTTATACTGCCTTGTTGCCAATTCCGCCAAACCAGCAGCGATTTTCAGCTTCGTTACGAGAGTTTGATTGTCTTTCCCATGAACATCTGGAAAATCTGGGGTAGTCTCAGCCCTAGTCACATAGCTGTGTACATGGGACCAGTTTTGAAGATACACTGACACTTTTATCACATTCAAACACATATTGACGACATGCTTGCCACTGGTACAGTAATCTCGTGCTCTGGAGTAGCATTTCAATGCATTTACAAGATCCCCACAATCAAGATAATGATCTCCTAAATCATCATGGCCTCTTCTGATACTTTCTTTTATAGAATTACTCTTATAATTTTTTAGATCTGTATCAAACTTTTCCAATTTCAAAGCAGCTTTTTTTGATCGCGATTCAACCCACTGTTGATCTATTGCTAATGCTTCTTGAGAAGTTGACTGAGCTGCAACATCTGGCAATCCAGGTGTACCTACTGCTTGAACTAATTTCTTATGCAATATGCCATACAAAGAAACATTGTATGTGGTCATTACATATGCTATAGCCATCTTCAGTGCTTCTATTCTCAGTGATGGGCAGTGATCAGCTATATATATCAATCTGTATAACTTCGCTAGTCCGGTATAACTACTAGCATAAACTTCCAAGTCCTAAGGAAAAAAGGAATTAATACTAAAAAGAAAGATATAAATAATTATCATTTGTGATATGCACATACCAATGTAGGATTTTCAACTATATATGGTTCTTCTTCTGTGTTATCATTGTCCTCTGCAGGAGCATCAACTTGCATTGGCTCCATTATGATTTACTTTAAGAATAGGGCAATAAAAAGTGCGAAATTAAACATACACCGGCGATGTGAAACACACGTATAGTGTGCCTACAGTGCACTTCGTACGATAGATAATCGATGATCACGTTAGGATATGTTAATTATAAACAAATGGAGATTTCCTTTATGGATATTGACTGTAAACAATCAATTCAAATACCTGCCGAGAAAAATAAGTACTAACCTTGAATTTTCCTGACAATTATTTTCCGATTGGTACTAGGCAAACTCGAATTACCTGCTCGTCCTGTAAGAGAAACATGACGTTCGATACTTATTATTATTATATATATATTCCAAGTGTATTCTTCAAGTAATGGATAAACAGACAATGTCAAAAAACGTTGGTAAAATATCGTCTGCGCCGATCGTATAATTAACTACATATCAGATACGTACGTACATCCAATTTTGAACTTGGGTTAAGATGCGTAAAGAGGTAAAAGTACAAAACAGTACCGAGAGATGGTTCGACAATACTGTTTCTCCGGATTGTTCCGAATTGTTGTTACGAAGATGAAATTGCATGCATTATACGTGTATTGTTTTTGAATATCGCATTTGGACAATTTTCCCGCAATAACGTGCAGTTATGGACATTAACCACTGTCAATGTACAAATTAAGCTTTTTTTTCAACTTGCTTGAATTAAATCATGAGCATTGTGATTATCTTTTGATGAATATCTTCTTCGTGCATCCAACTTAAATAACTGTCATAAAACCGGCGTTCATCAAATTTCACGATACATCCGAAATAGTGATGACATTTACGCGAATCAAAGGAATCTAAGCCACGTCATTGGTTACTTTTGTTGTATACAACAATATTACCTTCTTATCCATAATTCTAAAATGTTCCTTACCACGAATTATCGCAGCTATATTTCTTTCTTTTTACTGTGTTAGCAAAAAGTTTTAGGATTTTTTGGACCATATGTCGATAAATTCGCTTCGTTCTTACATGCTTTTTCAATGTTTCACAAAATTCATGCGGATTGGGAGCAAAGATAGCACCTTAAGGCACTGCCAAACGTGCAGGCTTTACTGTGCGCTCAATTGTGCAAATTCGTTTGTGTTGGGAAACACGTACGTGGGATGATGTAAGCCGGTGTTTGCACAAACCAATAAGCGCGGTTTGCGTAAATGTCGCCCAGCCAAAGGTTTAAGTTGAGCAAATTCGGCTTGCATGTGTGACAGCCGTCAAGCCTCCTTTAGTCTCCGAAATATTTGGAATAATAGGTACCGGTATCATTTTCGAAGATGGCGGATGTACACACTCAAGACAATTTATCGCGGAATTTATCGAGTTATACAGATAATTACCGCGTTTATGGAAAATAAAATGTAAAGAATATTACACTAAGAAGAATGTTTCTTATCGAAAAATGGTAGATAGAATAAAAGAGATAAACGGATTTTTCTTAATCTTTATTTCAATTTCCAAGTGACAGTATTAAAATTGTACAATTTTATTTGTAATACTATACATTACTTTGATTGCGTATTTTCACTGATTAATTGGAGGTAGAACCTAATGCAAATAGAGATTTGGTGACCAGAAGATTAACTCTTTGCGCAATTCGGGAAACGACACGGATGATGTGTATGTATCTATATACACTGCGGTACTATAAACTTTTACAATTTTCGGGCGACCAGGAAACACAGGATAGCGTGATCAGAGGATTTATTTGAAGAAATTAATAAATGATGACATTTTTGAGTTGGAAAACCTAACAAAAGATTACCGTATTTTTGTTCCCACTACGAGGGGAATACCGTCGAATATAGATTGATATAATTCGAAGGAAACAATCACATTCCCATCAGTCGCTATATACATCTCACCAACGCATCACCCCATAACTGGTAATAATGTTCACCGAAATGTGCAACGACTAACAGATGATATTAAAACTTTGATTACTAATTATAATCCTGGCCCGTAATATTACTAAGATTATTACCCATTACGACACTATGTATTACAATTATTTTTTATATTCTGATTTTAATAAAAATACATGGCTCGACGCGTGTCGGGAATGATTACAGACAAAGCTCGATGAGAAATTGCAGCCGTGAATCTTAAATCTCTATATGATCTTCCAGTTGCTAAAAAGCTTAAGGTGCAATTCATTTGCGCATCACAGTATTTTGTCGTTTTGTTATGGGAGACACCAATTGCAATAATTGGTTATACGCGTTTTCATCCATTCTCATATAATTATACCATCTGGAAAATAATATCATTCAATAAATTGAAAATTATTCAATAACTTGTATCGTCCTTCTCAGTAGCCACTTTTTGTACCATTTCGATCGAGGGCATTTATACCACAGACTTCTGTGTTATATAAAAGTCTGTGACTTATACGTCTTCCTGTTCATCGACAAGGAAAATAATAATGCTTCAAACAAAAATTCTTCTCTTGGCGCCATTATTATGTTAACCCGTGACTGCCCGTGACGAATTTGTATAGAATGAAGTTTGTACAAGCTTGCTCGCACCATGTGGACACAGTTGGGCGTTCTGTCTTTTTTGTGCAAACTATATATACTGTTACGTCCGGGCAGGTGCGGTCTCGCTAGAGAATTTCGACCTGTGCCACGGATAGTCGCCTTTTTGAGTCAGACGCAGTTAAGCGAATTTACTCGGGATGCGCCGCGACTTAATTCTTCTGTTATAACCAGATAGTCTCTAGATTCGCGTGAGCGGCTGGGGAAAACTGCGGAATGAACGTGCGCGCGCGTCGTCGTAAGGGATGCGCGGTTATTACAAATATACTTTTGGGAAATATGAAAAGGAAAAGAATTTACTTGTTGTCCGTCGAGGGAAAGCGAGTTTGGAAGATGATATGATTTATGTAGGTTTTCCCAAAGAAAATGAGGATTCCAACGAACGGTTAAATACGTACATATATTGTGATAAAATGAAATGTTACAAGCAGTAGTACAAATTGGTGATGAGTCGGTATGATTTAGAACATTTTACAAATGCTTGCTCGTGGCGTAAAGTACATGTATAATATATATAAACGTAGAATAATTGAAATAGACTTACATTGGTTGTATGAAGTAGTTTTCGTTGATTAGAAGTTTCGATCGTCGAAGCTCAGCCCACTGGGTGCCAGGACACACGAATTAGTAAACGAGAAAACGACTTGGAAAAGAAATAGCAAATAGGTCCGAACTGGACGAGAGCCGACTTGGGAATGAATTAGCAAATAGGTGAGCTCCGTACTGAATGAAGACTAGATTTTAACTTAAGTTTGAATTTGGAGAGCTCCCTACTGATGGAAGGCTAGATGTTGACTGTGTGAGTAGTTTGAATTAGGAGAGCTCCCTACTGATAGAAGGCGAGATGTTAACTGTGAAGCTTCTTTACTTTTTGAATTGAATTAGCAGCGCGGTGAACTAGTGTGTCGTGGTGGGGCTCGTGGGTGGAGCTTCGAGAATTCGCAGAATTTCGGTGCAGTCACATTCCTCGCCGCTTGAGAGGAAGTTTACGTTTAGATAGTTCGTTTGATTTTGGACCGAGGCGAGAAATGTGATCTGCCTATTTATGTGAAAAGATTGCATCGATGAGAAGGCATGTCAAGTGAGCGATTGAGGAACGTGAGAAAGCTACGCTCGTCAACCCTCCACGGATATAAGATTATTATCATTACTTCGTAGTTTCATTACACATTACTTATTACTCATTACGCTTTTTGAATAGTGCCACCTGTGAAGGTGAAGAAAAAGAAGCTAGTGTAGTCGTATCGCACGTATTAAATGATTCTATGTTTTAGGAAACCTTGAAAGGAAAAATATTACTAGATTTCTTAGTCTAGTGATTTGTTATATGCGGATGTAACACCTCCCCCCTAGGAAAAAATGTTAGAGGTGCGCCTCTGACATTTTACCGAATTGAGCTTTGTTGGTTATGTTAGTTGATTTCGTGTTTCATTATGTTCGGAATTACCCGAATGTTCAACCAGAAGGGCGCGAAGGTCGGCATATGGTTTAGATTGATTTAACCGAGGTTCTGTGGAAGGGATTGTCATCGTCGACTCGCTGTCTATTTCTAGGCGTTGCTGTATTGGCGGTGTTTGAGCTGATCTTTCTTGATCCGTTCTGATTGTTTGCAACTCGGTTGATCGAGTTTGTCTTTCTTGCGTCGTCGGTCGTCGTGCCAAGTGCAGTACCAGGTGAGTTAATGAGCTCCATACTGATCCCAGGAGTTGAATACTTCTACTAGGATTTTGTAGATGACCGGCAGGAACTGGTTGCAATCTCTGGGTGTTCCCGTTCTGAGAAGGATGTGAGTCTTCAGCTGGAGAAATTTTATCTGGTTCTTTACATCCACTGCAAGCTCGTTGAAGCATTGCTGCACCAGCTTGAGTTGACATTCAACAGGGATGCACTTTATTATGTGGATGACTTCTCCGGCGGCTATTGGTATACCCAGGTTCCTTCATCAGTGAGTAGGTCATTTCTTCTGGGTGGTGGTGGCAAAAGAGTAGAGCATTTCTGATAATCTGCTATTCCAGGGCACATTCCTGCGACATCATGTCCTTTATCGAATGGAATGCGTGAGTATACCCTGAACGTTTGTCCTTGTTTGATCTCGAGGAGCAACAGCTTTGGATGTTCCGTTTTTAGATCCGTGAGCATTGTGGACTATGTAGTAGATCTTGCAACTGGCAACATCGACGGCGGAAATGGTGGTAACGTTTTATTCGGGTGCTCTACAGTCGAACCCAATCAGGTTATGCGCCTGCGACTTGACTTGGAGAACAAGGAGTGAGACGGTGTAGGAGTTGGCCTTGGAATGTTGGAGTCTCGGTTAAGTTTGATTATTGCCTTCGCGTCTTTATGGCTCGGTTTTTATGCTCTTATGATACGAATATGGGGGGTTGGTCATCTCCGGATGGTACGCGACGTATATGTGTAATGCGACTTACTTTTTATGTGCTGACGACTATACTAACTTGATTTGAAAAATTTTATGTTTTAGATCACGCAATGATAAGTGACATGCCCAAGAAAAGAAAATGAATTAAAGTATATATCTACATATATATATATATAAGAAAAATATATCTTTTTAATTATTATTATTTAGTATCTTTCTCCTTTTTAGTAAATAAAATATATTTTTTTTATCATTATTATTTTTTTGCGCTCACCACCGAGTAATGACGATGGATTCGCGACCACTAAGGAGTAAATTTAGCGGATGCAAGAAGTAGTGTTCGATGCACTCGGGACACCAATTCGCTGCTTGCCATTTCATGATGACCTTGCGGCATGTGGAACAACGAATGGCTGTGTTTAACCGTTCCCGATGGACTATGCTGTGCCAGTCTGTATACGCTGTGAATTCCTCCTGGTCTTCCGCGTCCATGGTTCGGTAACAATCGACGCAGACCTTCTCCATAATCTCGAGGTCGCAGTAGAGATTGTTGTCGTCGTACATTATGCAGACTAGGTTCTGCAGTTCTGGATATCCTGCGGGATTCCAGGCTGGAGGTATTCCATCGATTGGGCCATAATACTCCTCCTCCCAGCTATTGTCGGGTGTTTTGTGCGTTACGCCCATGTTTTAAGTTTTTCTAGAGGAATGAAAGAATTTTATATTATTACATTTTTATTTCAAGCTTCTACCGTACTAGTTTTAATTTGTTTTCGTGAACAACTCGTATTTTATTTTTTACTCGAATCTTGACGTTATGGTTTGGCAAAATTTCGATTACTTCGTGAGGACCAGTATATTGGTCTGAAAATTTACCTTTATGAGGTTCTTTTAGCAAATATACTTTACTACCAACTTTAAAATTTTTATTATTTATTTTACGATCGTAGTATTCCTTCGATCTCGCTTTTGCCTGGTTGAGGTGTTCTCGTGCGGTGCTTCTGCATTTCTGAAGTTTATGAAATAAATCAGTTAGGTACGAACAATACGTTTCTCCTAACGTACTATCCAGGGGAGGATCACTGGCTGGTTCTCGTGCCAGGCAACCAAACACCAACTCATGAGGAGTGAATTGCGTGCCTTCGTGTACACTGGTATTGTACGAAAAGGTTGCCATCTCGATCCATTCGTCCCATTCTGTTTCTGAACTAATAAATTGTTTTAGATATTCTATTAATACTTGATGAGACCTTTCAATAGATCCATTGGATTGTGGGTGAAATGCTGTCGTGCGGAATTGTTTGATCTTGAACTTGCGAGCGATTATTTTGATTAAGCTGGATAAGAAATTAGTGCCTTGATCGGTGAGAATTGCACGAGGAGCTCCGAATCTACATATAAATTGGCGAACGAATGCGTCTGCTATGTCGACTGAAGTTGTGCGTGGTAAAGGAATGGCTAGTGAATATTTTGTTAAGAGATCTTGAATTGTTAAAATGTATGAATTTCCGTATTCGGTAGTCGGTAGAGGACCCAAAATGTCCATTGCTACTTTGTCGAATGCATTTCCTGGTGTGTCGGTTAACGTCATAGGTTGTCTAGTCTTTAGTCTAATTGTTTTTCGAATTTGGCAGTTTTCGCAGTTTTGAATAAAATTTTGAATGTCTGTCTTCATATTAGGCCATGAATATTTTTGTTTTATTCGATTGTACGTCTTTGTGACGCCCTTGTGTCCTCCGATAGCTGATGAATGGCATTCAAAAATTATTTCGTTCCGTTTTTCGACGGGAGGCAATTTTACAGTCCCTTGGCATACTAAAATTCTGACTTGCGAACCATGCAAAATATTTGATAGAGTTTTCCGAATGGTGGCCCATGGAATCTCGTCGATACAGCTTTTAGCGATACTGAATGTCTTAAGTTGAAGTTCATTAATGACATCTAATAGTGATTCGAACGTTTCTTGTAACCCGTTTGGAGGAATGCGGTGATGAGGGTGATCTTTGACTGGTAGTGCAATGAAATATCTATTGTTGACTTTAGTAACTTTAGCGCGGTGTAGGGTGATATCTTGAATCGAGGGGAACTTTCCGGTGTCGGCTAGATCAGTTGCCCCTTTGTCACACGGCTGATTTCGGGTGGTGATGAAATATACCAAATTATCGCTACGAGTCGAAAGTGAATCTCTAGTTTCGGCGAGGTAGACAGGCGTATCTGTATCAAATGGTTGGGGTATGATTTCATCGGCGGTCATTGTGTCATCGGTTGAAGTCGAGTGACGGTCGTTATCTTGGTCGGTGTCGAGTGAATTGTTTAATTCTTCAGTGATTTCGTCGTCCGTTATTCTTTCTGGTTCGTTACTGGGATCGGGTGTCGGTTTTACGAATGAATTTTTTCTCAGAGGAAAGATTTCGGCGTTCTTTTGAAGTATGGGGTTACGTGATAGCGCATCGGCATTTGCGTTTGCTTGTCCGGCTTTGTATACTACGTCATACTCATATTCCGCTAATTTGAGTCGCCAACGGACGAGGCGAGATGTGGGATCTTTAACCGAATGAAGCCATATCAAAGGCTTATGATCTGTAACGAGTTTAAATTTTCGACCGTATAGATATGGCCTAAATTGATGTACGGAGTATACGATTGCAAGTAATTCTTTTTCAATTGTCGAGTAGTTTCCTTCCGCATTGTTCAGTAATCTAGAGGTATATGCAATAGGCAAATCTTTTCCTACGTTTCCTTGGCTTAATACTCCTCCTATTGCGTATCCGGATGCATCTGTTGTGACGATAAATTCGCGCGTGAAATCGGGATATTGTAATATAGGTTCTTCGCAGAGTTTATCACGTAATTCAATGAATGCTTTTTCTTGAGCTTCGCTCCATGTGAATGAAATTTCCTTTTTTAATAAATTCGTAAGCGGTTTGGCGATTTTGGAAAAGTTGGGGATGAATCTACGGTAATATCCGGCGAGTCCTAAAAACTGTTTGATGTTTCTGGCGTTTTTCGGTCTTGGAAACTCTTTTACGGCTTGTAATTTTTTCGGATCTGGTCGTACTCCGTGGTCACTAATGATATGTCCTAGATATCCTACTTCGCGGCGCAGAAATTCGCATTTATCGGGCTGTAGTTTAAGATTAGCTGAGCGGAGTCTTTTCGCGAGATTTTCGAATTTTATTGAGTGTTCTTGTAGCGAGCTAGCATATAGCACTATATCGCCTAGATAAACGAATAGTTCCGTTCCCTGTAATCCTGTGAGTATATTATCCATTAACCGTTGGAATGTTGCTGGTGCGTTCTTTAGACCGAAAGGCATCCTTGCGAATTCATAATGACCGTATGGTGTGGAGAATGCTGTTTTTGGAGCGTCGTTTTCACTCATAGGGATTTGATGAAAACCGGAGGCGAGGTCGAATACAGAAAAATACTTAGCGCTTCCTAATTGATCAAGGATTTCGTTAATGTTTGGAAGAGGATAAGCGTCTCCGATTGTTTTTTCATTGAGGTGTCGATAATCTATCACCATTCGCCAACGTTTATTTCCTTGTGAGTCAGGTTTTTTTGGCACGATCCAAAGAGGGGAATTGTACGGGGACGTTGACGGTCGTATAACGTCGTTGTCGAGCAAGTCTTTTACCTGTTTATTAATTTCTTCCCTATGTATTGGCGGGAATCTGTACTGTTTCGTGTGAATCGGTGTGTTATCAGTCGTCGCGATATTGTGTGCTATTTTATTCGTATGACCCAGCTTGTCGGTGGGTATGTGAAATAGGTCGCTGTGCGCGGAAATGGTAGAGAGAACATGTTCTTTTTCTTCGTCATTCAAATGATTGAGCCTGAGCATATGCTCGATTTGTGAAAGCCTATCGGGATTTTCCAGCCCTAAGGAGGAAACCTTATTAATAGGATTTGTTCCCGGTGTGTTTCCCTGTCCTAAGATTGAGTTGGCACACGGTTTGGAATTGAATGGAAGAATTTCGATAGTCGGTACTATCAGTGATATAGATTCAGTGGTTGAATTGAAGGCTCTGAGGTAAGCTTTGCCTTCGGAATTAGTAACTACCGCGTTGCCCACATACACTCCTTTACCTGCGTCTAGCGGGGGTACGTATCCTATTTTTTGCGCGGGGTTTGCAACCCGGACGTAAAATCCTGCATTTGTACGCGGTGGTAGGGTGATAGTTTCGCGGCTGAGAAATGGTATTTCGTGGTCTTTCCACTCGAGCGTTTCGGTTATGCCGTTGATTTTCGCTATGCCTTTAATAGAATTCCATCCTAGGATGGCGTCCTGTTCTATTGGAAAACTATCCGAAACGACGTGAAATTTTAACGGAGATTCCAGAAGCGTTATGGTCGTAGATCCTAAGGTACGAACTTTACCCTCTGTTATGCCTGCTAAGAGTATAATTTCCGTTTCGTCAATTTCTGAGAATTGAGATAGGCTAGCTGATTTAATGACATTGAGTGATGCACCGGTGTCGATCATGAATTTGCAATTTTTATTTAGAGTTCGCGCGGAGAGTTCGACGGTGGGTGCTTCATTTGGAAATTTTAAATTTACTGTAGCGAGCTGGATGGTTTCGCGGTTTCCGCGATTACTTGAATCGGACGTACTTGTGTCGCGCTTCCTCGATTCGCGTCCGCTCGGTCCGAGGGGCCTTGCGCGTTTCCCGGATTTCTGTTGATTTGACTATTCCCGTTCCTATGGCTATTGTTGTACTCTCGTTTTCGACATTCTGAAATATCGTGTCCGGAGTGTTTGCAGTAGTTGCAGATTTTTAACGGTCTGTTTTCGAAATTTCGATTGAAAGGTCCTTCAAAACGAGGTGGTGGACGTCGGAAATCGCGCTCATTACGCGGCTGATTCGGGGGTCGTTCGGGTTTTTCCGTGTACTCCCGCGGCCTGTCGGTTCGCGGCGGTTGTCTGTCTTCGCGGTCTATGCGCGAATAATTTGTCTGTCTTTCAGATCTCAGTCTTTCCTGGTCTAATTCTATCCTTTTGTGGATGTTTTTGGCTTTGGAGAATGCTTCGAAAGGACTGTTACACATTTCTGGTGTTAATTGAAGTCTATATTCCAACGGTAAACCTTCGAGAAATGAACGCGTAGTGAGCTTATCTATCTCTTTCAATTGTCTTTCGTCAACGTAGCCATATAAGCGTCGTTCACCATCGAGAATAGCGGATCTGAGATTCTTCACGCGACTTATATAATCTAGAATGTGCTCTTGCGATCGTTTAAAAATGCTGCTAAGTTCTCCGCGATATTGATCTACTGATTTCGAGGAACCGAATGCTTCTAAGAGTAGGTCTGTTAATTGCGTGACGGTTTCACAGGGTTCGTCTTCTACAGCTTGATACGCGCGTCCACTAAGACGATTGACTAATAATTTTGTTAAATCAGATTCTGCTGATGGGGGTAAGATGTCTCTTGCGCGTTTACAAGATTTAATATATTGATATACTGAAACGTTTCTTCCGTCGAAACGTGGGACTGATTCTACTGCTTCGCGAAGGGTGATTCCGGAAGGGACGGGAGTATCTTCTACTCGCGGCATATTCCTTTGTGCGACCGGTGGAGTGGTAATAGTAGTGTTCCGTCTATTACTTTTAAGTAACTCTATTTCTTTACGGAGAGTCGCGAGTTCATGCATGAGTTCGTCTGTGGGAAAGTCTGGAGTTTGCATTTGTTGTCTATTAAATTCTTCCTGCTGTCCTTTAAGCATTTCGCTTTGTTCGCGGATTTGCTCTTCCCTTGCCCTTAAACTTTTGCGCAGTTCTTCTAATTCTACTTCCCCGAGGGTTTCAGTTGGAGTTTGCTTTGAACGCGTGTTTGGCATGACTATCTTTATTAACGAAGAATTATTTAGCGTATCCCACCGCTGTCACCAAAAATTAAATATATTATGTTACGTCCGGGCAGGTGCGGTCTCGCTAGAGAATTTCGACCTGTGCCACGGATAGTCGCCTTTTTGAGTCAGACGCAGTTAAGCGAATTTACTCGGGATGCGCCGCGACTTAATTCTTCTGTTATAACCAGATAGTCTCTAGATTCGCGTGAGCGGCTGGGGAAAACTGCGGAATGAACGTGCGCGCGCGTCGTCGTAAGGGATGCGCGGTTATTACAAATATACTTTTGGGAAATATGAAAAGGAAAAGAATTTACTTGTTGTCCGTCGAGGGAAAGCGAGTTTGGAAGATGATATGATTTATGTAGGTTTTCCCAAAGAAAATGAGGATTCCAACGAACGGTTAAATACGTACATATATTGTGATAAAATGAAATGTTACAAGCAGTAGTACAAATTGGTGATGAGTCGGTATGATTTAGAACATTTTACAAATGCTTGCTCGTGGCGTAAAGTACATGTATAATATATATAAACGTAGAATAATTGAAATAGACTTACATTGGTTGTATGAAGTAGTTTTCGTTGATTAGAAGTTTCGATCGTCGAAGCTCAGCCCACTGGGTGCCAGGACACACGAATTAGTAAACGAGAAAACGACTTGGAAAAGAAATAGCAAATAGGTCCGAACTGGACGAGAGCCGACTTGGGAATGAATTAGCAAATAGGTGAGCTCCGTACTGAATGAAGACTAGATTTTAACTTAAGTTTGAATTTGGAGAGCTCCCTACTGATGGAAGGCTAGATGTTGACTGTGTGAGTAGTTTGAATTAGGAGAGCTCCCTACTGATAGAAGGCGAGATGTTAACTGTGAAGCTTCTTTACTTTTTGAATTGAATTAGCAGCGCGGTGAACTAGTGTGTCGTGGTGGGGCTCGTGGGTGGAGCTTCGAGAATTCGCAGAATTTCGGTGCAGTCACATTCCTCGCCGCTTGAGAGGAAGTTTACGTTTAGATAGTTCGTTTGATTTTGGACCGAGGCGAGAAATGTGATCTGCCTATTTATGTGAAAAGATTGCATCGATGAGAAGGCATGTCAAGTGAGCGATTGAGGAACGTGAGAAAGCTACGCTCGTCAACCCTCCACGGATATAAGATTATTATCATTACTTCGTAGTTTCATTACACATTACTTATTACTCATTACGCTTTTTGAATAGTGCCACCTGTGAAGGTGAAGAAAAAGAAGCTAGTGTAGTCGTATCGCACGTATTAAATGATTCTATGTTTTAGGAAACCTTGAAAGGAAAAATATTACTAGATTTCTTAGTCTAGTGATTTGTTATATGCGGATGTAACAATACCTTACATGTAAGTCGCTGCAATGTAGTCGCCGCTTTATAATCATGAGAACGTTAAGGGTTACACCGGCAAAAGAGTTATCGATCGTCTTTGGGTAAATTCTATTGGTTCGAGCTTCTGAATTTCAGCCAATAGTACGGGGGATAAATGGAGTGAGGAGAAGGCAGAACGGAAACGTTGCCTACTAGCTGGCTTCCGTCTTCCCGGGCAGCAGGTACTACGTGCCAGCTCGTCGGACATAGCTGTTCCACCTCGTTCTGTCTGCCGGCTGGTTCAGCAAGGTGAGACTTCTCGAAATTTCTAGAAAATTATCCGATCGTGGATGATTATCCATGAATATCCGTATTTAGCTTGAGAGTAATTCCGCTCGTTTACAGCTTAACATTTTTATAATTTTACTTGCATACTTTGCTTAGATTTCATTAGCACAGCTGGTCTACTCCGAAAGGTCAAGGAGCAATCGACGTTTCCACTTACAGGAGTGGACTCGCCTATCGGAACCCGGCACTGTTTCACGGAACTTAAAGCATCATGTATACCAATAATTACACCAGTCACGGCAGGTAAGTTTATTAAAAAAAGTTTATACAAATTCGAATGGGATACTAAATTCTCGGGGGTGACATGACGCGAGGTCGTCGGCCGAAAAATCGATAATAGACGACCAAGTAATGTCGGCCATTTTGTTCATGAAAATAAACTGCCTTCGAGCCATTTTTAACCATTTTTTCCTACTTACGAAACATGTTGTATTAACCGAATGATTTTTATGACACTTTAAAAGATCGCTTTATCGTTTGTAAAGACATTTTCCCAAATGTCGTATTATGTCATAATAGGTGACTGACTGTTATAATATATTTGACGAAATATTTTTTTATTTAACGGTATTGGTTATCATCTTAACATTCCTGATTATGTCTTATTTTTCTGATATATTATCATTACTATGAAATCACAGGCATTTTTACACAATGTCATCTGTATCCAAGTTTCTGCATAAATACTTTTCATTCATAAAAGCTTTTTGCATCATGCATTAAAAATATTTTTAAGCAAAAACTATCAGGATAATTGAATGCAGTCATGATAGAAGGTGTAAGGAGTATTAAAATAAAATTAGGAATTTATAAAGCTACAATCATTTATTTGTAAAAAAGGTTTATTACTACTTTAAGATTCCTGGCATATTTGAATGTTTTTTTGATAATATTAATGCAATACTTTCATAATTAAAGTCAGAGATTGTTTGATCTGTATAAAGTAGATTGTTGTCAAAAAATACACAAGTTTGAAAAGTTGTTCTCTTATTCTCAATGAAAACTGTCAATGTTGCTTTTTTATATGGAAATTATGTATATATATATGATAAATACATGTATATATGACATAAGACATATAGATAAGGAAATAATTATTCCGCTTTAGTAACATAAATGGACCAGTTAATTATTACATAGGTTACAGTTCAACCCTAAATATAGTCTTATAATGATTGAAAAAGCAACAGGAACTTTAATGTGCATATTATCAATCACTTAATGTCTCTGCTTTGCAACCTCAGGTTTTATACAGTTACATAAAATGTCCAAGGAAACTTTCATCCATAACGTACCACTTAAAATTAATCTTATGAACTGCCATTGGTTTATATTATTTTCTGTATTAAAACTTGAAAACCCTCTTACATTAGTTACAGACCTAGGAGTGGTAAAGACTATGGCGGCAACAGAAACAGTGGTGGAACTTATTGGAACAGTCAACAACAAAATCAAAAAGATTACAACACAAAAAAACAAAATCAGAGGAAAACACCTGGCGAATTGTTGAAAAAACCAAATTGGGATCTCGCGGCCCTTCCAGTAATCACAAAAAATTTGTACATTCCGCACGTCAATGTTATGAACCGAACCAGCGATGAAATTAACAAATATCACACCGGAAAGGAGATAACAGTGAAGGGTAATAATACGCCATCACCGATACAAGCTTTTGAAGAAAGCAATTTCCCAGACTACGTAATGGAAGAGATTAGAAAACAAGGTTTTGCGGAACCAACAGCGATTCAAGCGCAAGGCTGGCCGATTGCTCTAAGTGGTCGTGATTTAGTTGGAATTGCCCAAACAGGATCTGGGAAGACTCTCGCTGTAAGTATGATATTTCTGCGCATATCACAGTTAATTTCTGCTCAGCCAGCGTGAGATGTGGATATTTAAATGATTCATATTTTTGACTTGCAGTATATTTTGCCAGCGACGGTTCACATCAACAATCAACCTCGCCTGGCACGAGGTGATGGACCTATAGTTCTGGTTCTTGCCCCGACAAGGGAATTAGCGCAACAGATTCAGTCGGTAGCCAGAGACTTTGGATCTTCTTCTTGCATCCGCAACACGTGTATATTTGGAGGATCTCCGAAAGGCCCGCAAGCACGGGACTTGGAAAGAGGCGTTGAAATATGCATAGCTACCCCCGGCCGACTCATCGACTTCTTAGAAAAGGGAACTACTAACTTGCGCAGATGTACCTACCTGGTGTTGGACGAGGCCGACCGAATGTTGGATATGGGTTTCGAACCGCAAATTCGTAAGATTATAGAGCAAATAAGACCAGATCGACAGGTCTTGATGTGGTCTGCAACTTGGCCGAAAGAAGTTCAAGCGCTCGCAGAAGATTTCCTCACCGATTATATTCAGATCAATATCGGTTCATTGACGTTGGCTGCAAACCATAACATTAGACAAATCATTGAGATCTGTCAGGAGCACGAGAAAGAGAGCAAATTATCGAATCTCTTGAGAGAAATTGGTACGGAACGTAATAGTAAAACAATCATATTCGTTGAGACGAAGAAGAAAGTTGATGACATTACAAAAGCTATAAAAAGAGAAGGCTGGTCAGCCATCTCGATTCACGGCGATAAATCACAGCCGGAAAGGGATTACGTTCTTTCAGAATTTAGAAATGGCAAGACAATGATTCTCGTGGCGACCGACGTAGCTGCACGTGGGTTAGATGTCGAAGACGTCAAGTACGTGATAAATTTCGATTATCCGAATAGCTCCGAGGATTACATTCATCGGATAGGAAGAACCGGCCGTTGCCAGAGCGCTGGAACAGCGTATGCTTACTTCACACCGAACAATGCGCGACAAGCCAAGGAATTAATTGCGGTTCTTGAGGAAGCCGGTCAGGCCATAAACCCACAACTGGCTGAGTTGGCTAACTCTGTGCGGGGACACCAGTACGGAAAGGGCCGCCAACGTTGGAGTCAAAGTCGATCGAGCAACAAAGATAACGGAAGCAACGCAAGAGGCAATTCCAGCCCATCCTCCTCATCCTCCTCTGGAGCCAATAGTTGGCACAACCATCAAGTTGCCATGAATCACCATCAACAGCAGCAGCATCATTATGTTGGCCAAGACAAGGGAATAATGCGACAACACAACGGATACCAGAACAATCGTCAAAATAATTACCATCAAATTAGTAACAACAGCATCAGCAGTTACCATCCTCAGCAGCAGCATCACCATCAACAACAGCAACAGCATCACCAGCAGCAGCAAAGGCAATCTAACGGTAGCAATTACCACCACACCGGAGGATACCATCAAGCCAACGGACAGACCGACTATCAAAGCAACGTCGTTGGAACTCCCAGGTACCAAAATCGAGGGCCAGGAGGTTATCAGGGTAGCGGTCGTTTCGGTAACAGCGCCAGTAGGCAGAATAATGGCGTGAGTGCCGGTGGTACTAGCAACGGGTATAGCGGGCAACAGCAACAGCAGAATGGACAGCAGCAGAACGTGTACTCGATGCCACCTCCGTTTATGATGCCACCTGTATCCGCTGGACATGGACACGGACACGCCGATTCAGCAGCTGCAGCTGCCGCTGGTATACAGAGTCTCGTTAACAACAAATTCTTCCAGACGAGCCACCGTCCACCTCCGAACGCAAGCGCTTGCGCTTACCAGTCCATGGGTTACGGACAGTTTCAGGCTGTCCCACCGTATGGATATCCCTATCCACCAACACCCGTGCAACAGTGACCATCCAGCCAAGAGATTCAGCAGCGGACACGGTACGACAGCGGCTCTCTGGAAATCCGGGCTAAATGAACAAGTAACTCGATTTACAGTCTCTTTATTGCTGCTCTCGATCATAAATATCCGCAAACACATATATATGCATATATAAACATATATTCGTCTAATATGATTCGTGTGGTGGAAGGTTGCTAAACGCCTTCGGTTTCGGTTATAATTGTTGAGATGTAACGCTCGATAGTTCTCTTTTTTTTTTCATTTCTTCTTTCTACTATCTGTCTGTGTCTGTCTGCTTCTGGAATGGTGCTAAATGGTCGACAGTACGATGCGAATTCTCGCGACGTACGGTCGGCCGGAAGAGAAGATCGGGCACCTTCCAGTCGTGTTTTTAAGTAGTGCGTAGTTAATTAGCCAGACGGTACACTTCCATATATATATTGAGTGGTACCGAGAGTTCATAGACAACGGCCATGGGAATACATTACAAACGGTGGTCGTTTAATTCCTATGTATGGTAACCGAGTAGAAATGTTTTTTCGATAACTATAAACTATATTATCTGTATGCTTTTCTGAAATGCACGAAACGTATAGAAGGGGGGTGGGTTAGGATTAATAAGTTATAATTTATTTATATTTTTGCGTATAAATACAGAGAAAATGCCGTGTTCCGTAAAACATGGGGCCTTTTGCATAAAAATTAAGCCACGCGCTCCCGGCGGAATTCATGTTCGGGATAAGAAAGAGAGAAGAGGGTATAGGAGAAAAAGAGAAAGAGACAAACCCGTCGGACTCGATCGAGCGGGTTCCAGAGTGTGCTTTACACTTTGTACAAGAATCTCTTTCTATCGCGGGCGTATGCGCGCGTAACACTACATATTCGGCACGATAAACGCAATTACGGTATATATATATACACACACACATACACACACATATATATATATTTGTACGACCTTGCAGAAAGCATGCAGCGAAAAAACGATCGAAGGAAGCGGCGACGTGTAAATCGCGAGAACGCGTAGTTACAAATAATTGAATGGCCGTGCAGCAGAGAGCAAAGCTCGTTGTCTTATTTTTATATTGTCGAGAAGACGAAAAGAAGAATGAAATATCGTTGTTTGATATTTATGCAATTGGCCGCCACTCTTGGAGTGGTCCCGCTGACACGGCGTCGGTCGACCGTCATTAGAGAGAAAACAAGTAAAAGTAAAACGGATTCGAGTTGTACCTGTTTTAGTTAGCGCGTCGAAACCGCCATACCGTCAATTTTACTTTCGTGAACTTTACCCAGTTTTCTACTTTATATTAGACATAATATTCGATGATAAGTCGCGCATGCCGAATGGTGTACCGCTGCTGCTTACTACTTTTAGATATGTATCTGTAAAAAAAAACGAAACAGTAACGGGTAATCGTCTCTGTGCATGAATAGCGAACGTGCTCCATGTTCCATACCCGTAGAGTCGTTGCAACGATCGCTCGCTCGTGCGATCATCGTGCGATACGAACAAGATTTTCCGCCGAAGAGGGATAATAAAGCGTTTCCAGTTAACGATTAATATCATGACGCATGAAGACACTAGAACGGTCTACCGGCGAAAAATGGTATCATGTAACAATCTTGCGAGCCTCCAAACAGTTCGCGTCGACGGCGCTATCGAATTTCCTATACACATTTTCTTACAGTCACTTTTATCGCGAGAGTAAGCGCGAAGCCAGCGCAAAGCTCCGTATGTTCAATAATAAAAGGCGAATTGGCGATACGAGAGCGTAGAACGCGGATCGAGCTTAAGTTTTCCGTCGTTTGAACGCCAGTCGTTTCATGAGGACGACATATGCCTAGTAAAATAGAGTGTAATAAAATATACCGTTGAGTCGCTGACGGACGAGTTCCGGTGGTGTTCGGTTCTTCTGGAACTCACGGGGAACTGCTGCCGTAGGAAAGGCAAAGGATGACACAACACACCGATACCGTTCTCGCGAGTAACTCGCGAAACTTTTGGAGGTTCTCGCATATCGCGCACACCCTCTATCGACCTAATTGACGCATTCTTTTCCTCAGCTTATTGAGATTTCGGCCTTTTCCTTCGGGTACACTGATCGTTTTGCCGTTCTTCTTCTTCTTCTTCTTCTTCTTTTTTCTTTTCTTTTCTTTTCTTTTCTTTTCTACGTCCGACAAATAGAAATCATTGTGGATCAGCCGTTCAAATTGATAGTGGGTGTACGCGTAGTTCTGTGATATGTAAAATGTAGCGTATTAATAGACCTATCATGCAGCATGATTAAAATAGTAGGGGTTCATCAGTTTTATACGTGATGTGTCATATCAGGTGCGCGCGAGCGCGATGTCGATACGACGACATCCGCCTTCGCTCTAAAAGAAACTTAAATAAGAAAGTAGCAGGAGGCGGACTTGCAATTCTCTCGTACGGGTCTGTTATAATTGTGTGCGTGTATGCGTCTGACCGGATATATCGTGGTAACGAGACGAAAACGGAATAACGCCGCGAAAATACTACGTGGAGGTACATACCGAGCATACAGAGGTCTTTCCGTTTCCTACGATCTGCTACCTGCCCTAGAAATAAGTACGTACATGGTGGCGGAACTTGCTGAATGTTGACGTCGCAAAAAGAAGGGCCTTCCAATGCGTTATGTTTTTATTTTTCCATTTTTCTTTTTGTTTCTTGTCGTAATCGTTAGAAAACGTCCGCACAATTGCGCGTGTAAGCGCGCGCGCGCGCGCCAGCTGCATAAAAGTCTCTCTTGTGTATCTTCAATTTTAGCGCGTAAGTAAACGCGCCGAGATGACTAAAGGTCGAAATTTTTCCGCGCGGCGTGTCATGGTCGAAATTTCTTTTTAGATCAATCTCAGAGCGTATATCGTTCAAAAACAATGGAAATCGATCGGTCCGTTGCCGGTATCTCTTTGTCCGAGCGTAAAACTTGGGGGATTTCTTCATCGAACGACCGCTTTCCGTGGGATTTCGGTAACCGTCGAGTCGACAAAGAGTCGGACTTTACGCCGAATAACCGTGCTCGCTACTGTCGACGGCCGATGATATTTCATTCCGACGTGTCTCCTAGACGAGAGATTAATAATCGTACTTACGGAGACACCAGTACCTTTTTCATATGATTAACTGCTAAGCGCTGTGATATCGCGTACATAAACTTTATTATTATAATCATAAATATGCATATTATAATGTTAACGAATGTTATATCTCCGTTATACACAAAGACTGAATCTCTCTTTCTCTCTCTTGCGTCAACTTGCTGTACGAATTTAGTAGCTACAAATTCGCGTTTGCATATCGTACACAGTTTTTCACATTTCCATATGGGGTATCACGTGCGCCGGTTAGATAACGTGACAGTATCGATGACAATTCGACCGATTCTTCGGTTCTCCACCGTACAACCGCCTTAGGGCAAGTTTTTCTCATACATTACGTTTTAGCCCATTCTTCCGTTCTTTTCGTACAACTACGTTCGACAGTTTGCACGCGCGTCACATAGCCGCTATAAATGCAGTATACACAGACGGTTAAAGAGCGCGAGAAAAGGCCTTAAGAAAAAGCCAACAAACCGTAACGAGTGCCTCGAAATGGCGATTCCATCATTCTTCGTCCTACACGACGAAGTCTTTTGTCATTTTGTCCTCGCGCGATTATACGAACGTGATCGCCGTGGTGCTTGCCCGTCTTCACGGGCGAATATTACAAATCGAGTTCCCCTCCGAGGTCCAAGCGATGCTTATACGCAAGACGCTGTCTTATCGTCGGCGTCCTATCAATCGATCAAATCGACCAAAAAGAAAACGTCATTCGCGCATTCCAAGTGGACGATTAACTCAAGCAGGCTTACCACATTTCCTCGGCTTAATGTATAACATGGCTCAAGAAAATTTTAAGTACAGCCTTTCCTTTGCAAAATATGACAAGAAGTAACGTGGAGTAAAAACATAGAATAAACAAGTATTAAATCTTTAGTTAGAACAACAAGTATGGAATACTTAAAAAGCTTTATGATATACAACAAAGAAAATATTATATATTAACTTAGTTACACTTTTTTCGAAATTATATTTATTTTTATATTATCCAATCGAAATTTATAGATCTGTCTTTGTTAAAAGATATTTATAAAAGTGATCGTAACAAAAATTTAAAGAATACTACGTTATTACTTATTGAACTTCAAATCTAACCTCCGGCATATTTTCAAATATAATTTGACAGTAGCTTTTTACAGCTACGGCAATCGGCAAAATATGTCGAATGATTGATATCGGTTGCTGGTAATTTGGTGCATTAATGAGCCACACGGTTAGTCGATTAATACGAATGAGGAGGTTATGACGAGCAATGTCCTACCTTGAGTTTAGGAAAGATGATAAAGCTAATTAACTAGAAACCGGGCTCGCGCTTTGTCGCTACTATATTACGTTGCAGTCGCGTCAGACACATGAAGCGGATGACTATGCACCGATGATCTCTAGTCAAAATTATTTGTATATATTCTTACGAAGGCTTTAGAGTATATTTTGATGAAAGCATAGTGTGCAGACGATTTCGGGAAAAGAGAGTGTCAAATTTGTGCCGTGCACAGGTGCCGCTGACACCGCGTCCTATATGATTCTCTCGTACGGGATCCAAAGAATCGTTTTCGAAGAGGCCTTTAGCGTCTTTGAGCAGCTACGTTGCTTTGCTCGGTAACAATCAAACCCGTTACAAAGTGATATTATGTAAAAGAAAGAAGTGGTATTATATCGTGTACTATAACGAGCGAACGTACTACGGGCATATGTAAGTTTTTATATTTGATGATAATCCTACGACAGGTCGGCAGGAGGAAGCGAAAGAGGTAGCGTGATTATTAGAAGAAAAAAAACGCTTTCCCGATGAATCGCGCGCGCGCACTGATAACGCGTTAGTCGTTATGACAATAGAGAGATACAACGTGAGATCGTGGCCAAGACACTTTCGTTTCGTTCATCATGACATAATTCTACGGAGAGAGGGATGAAAAAAGATCGACCGTATCGCGCGTCTACGACGGTACAAATGCGTTAACTCTTAGAAATTTCACGAAAGAGGATGCAGTACCAATAGCAACACCGAGATTGCCCTATAATAAATTATTCGAATCGAATTCAGTACATATACTTTTTTTTTTATTTTCGAGTGAGCGCAGCAACAGCGGAGAATAAACTTGTTAATCATTGCGTTGTATTATATTAAGACCGAAAGTGAGACGAATGGACGATAAAACAATGCGGCATGAAACGACTTTATGTAATTGTTGTTCTACATTCAGATTCTCTTCTGTAGGTTTCATTAAAGTGCATTTCTTGTATGTTATACAGTATTATAATAGAAAGTAAGATGAGAATAAACACATATTGCAATGGTGATTGATTTGCCTTTCTTTCTTCACTTTTTCCCTACCTGTCTTGTCTTACATTTTCTTCCTTTTTCCCGGAATATTTTATTCCATTCTTCATTTGCGGAACATCATAATAATTTTCAGTCATCGACGAATATCACACTTTTCATGAAATACTTTTATAATAAATTGTTTTTGCGAAATAGTGAAATTTCACACGATTACACTTAATAGTTTGGGTAATAGCCATAAAGTACTACAATACTAATAAATTTAATTAACTTCGTTTATTTACAAATTACAATCTGAATGTATAATTAGCTTTGCTTAGTTAAAAATTTCACCTGTAATTTTCGCGTGGTTTTTATCGACCATGTTTACGTAAATTAAGTCTGCAATCGTCATCGTTACGAAACTAGCACTGTAGTAAGTTGTTTAATATTCGTTGTCTGTTTAGTCAACAAGGCTGATACGTTCTTTACAAGAGAAGACCTTATGTCTGTTATGTTTATTAACAATTAATATTCTTAGGTCCGCAGGGGCGTTTCTTCGTGGAGATATATTAGACTATTGCGTAGATATTTTTATTTCACACAAGGCGACGCTAAGTGACAAAATAGTCGTTGGCAAATACAACTACGGCAACTCGTCTAATAGGGAAGATTTTCGCGAATTAGGAAGGACACCAAAATCATGCCGATTTGTGTCTTTGCGCGGTAAGAAGCAAGGTGCAAATATGCAGGTACTAATTACTCCGATCGGCCAGCGACGGTAACGGCAAATTGCCAAGAACAACCGCACACTGCGAGGAGTTGTTTCAAAAGGATTTTTCTACGCTTCAACGAGAGAAAAAGCCTGGTAATCGCTTTTTAAGGGGAATCTCTCTAATACATGAACCTTGGCTCTACCGAGGTTCGATTAGGAGAATCGAAGGTATAGCATTTCTCTTTTTATAAAACATTAACAAAAATAATCGGCGCTATTTCGGTATCCAACCATTCGACCGGTGCGCAATTTCTTCGCAATTTTCGAATGATGAGATACTCGCTGTAGAAGAATCAAGTTATCAACGAATGCTTGATAAACCGTAAGTGAATGAAACAAACTATCAAAGAATAACGATAGTGAAGAGAATTATGAAAACAACTCGGTGGATCTGCTATTGTCGCGGTAAGGACATTTTTAATCCTTGATTATATTTTAACTTGGATTAAAAATACTGTAAAAATTGTGAATTCCTTAAGATGCTTAGGAACATTTCGTACAAAGTTTCTATAAAATATTCTAACTTGTCGGGATGAGACATAAAAATCGGATTGATGTATACGACGAATAGAAAAGTGTGAGAATGCAAGGGCGCGATAATAGTTTATACGTGACCGAAATCGGTGTGAACGGTAATGTCGCAATTATTTGGTTTATCGGTAGTGGCGGCGGCTGCAGCCGTATTGACTTCGATTAACGTGTCTACGCTATTAATTGGACAACCTTTTAATATCTTTTGAGCTGCTAAACTTGTAAATTGCACTTGTATATCGTTGAGGCTCGGGCAAGAGCAAAGGTCGCCCGGTGTGGCGACGCTGAAGGACGACGGCTTATTACTTCCAGTATCTCCTGAGCCCAGGTTCGGTTCTGAGCCCTGAGGAGCACGTTGGCACGTTGGTTTGGCACTTTCGAAATTCTCGATATATACATTATTAAAGGAACCACCGAACCCATCGCAGGATTTTGTGGGAGACGGGGGGCTTGAGGAAGCGATGCAGCAGTTGGCTTTTGACCCTGGACGGAGTATATTCTTATAACTAAGGGTATCCTTCGAGAGACCAGATAGGCCGAGCTTATTAGAATTATTCATGGCATCGTTTGTGGCGTTCTTCGAGGATGGCGGCGCTATGGGTGCACTCGAGTTATTGTCGATCGTGAGATGAACTTGACTGTTGTTCAGACGATTCGTCAATTTAAATTTGTTTGCAATTTCCTTATTCTCTATTAATTTATTCGAATCCTTGTTTGTCGGTGAAACGTAAAGAGACGACGGTCGTTCAAGTTTGATGCATGATTCGAACGGTTTGTCATCATGGATTTCACTTTCTTCTTTCGCTTTACTTTTATACGTCTTTTCACTTGTCATCTCCTTATCTTGTTTCTCATTGTAATCGGTCACCACTTCTTTCTTGCTTTTGGCACGTTCGTATGTACTGTGTTTCTCAAAGGTCATTGTGGTCGATCTAGAGGGAGAATTATTTTGCTGCACGTAAATCTTCGTACCCGGAGAACTGGAAATTGTCGTACCAGAGGCACTCGACGCCAATGTCACGCTGTTATGAATTGTTTCTTGTTTTCCGGCGAGTTGTATACCAGAATTAATCACTGAAGCTGAAGCAGGTGTTCCTGCAGAGGTAGGACTGCCAAGATTTGTCGAAACCTGGACGGTTATTGAACTTTGCGTCTCCTGCAACGGACTTAAATATCCATGCTGCTGTTGCTGGGCAAGCTTCATAGGCGACATTTTCGTTGGCAGGACCGAGAGCTTCACTGGAGAAGCCGAATGCTTATCGTTAGAAGATCCCACCGAATGTGAAGACGTTTTTTGAAATACCTTCAAACAAATCAAATACGTGAATATTGCATTTTTCTGATTTTTATATAATAGAAATAATGGCTGCAATTGAATTTGCGAAAAGATGTTAGCTGTGATTATCACTTTCGCGACCAAATGTTTTCAGTCGTTGAGATCTATGTACATTCATCTTATACACAGAAACATCGATATTAATTTCAGTAGGTTTTCTAAAAATACATGCATGCAATCGTGTTAATAATGCTTGTATTATTTTTAGTAAAACAAAATCAAATCAGGAATAAAATCTAGGAACTCGTTTCTCATGACTAAGTTCACAGCGATGTAGTTACCTTTTGATGGAGAGTTCCATTGCTAGCGGACGGCGATTTCATTGCTCCATAACCCATAGTTGATGAATCGTGATTAGACCTTCGGGAGTTTGAATGTCGCCGCAGGCTGGACCTGTTTGAGCCGGCATTACCACTGTCACCGGATGCACTTGGATTTACGGCAGAGTTTATGTTCGTAGAATCGGTGGTAATGACTTTCATCGACGCTGAACTTTCACCGCTGCGACTGGACACCGAATTCATCGATGCTTTGTCATTGTGCGTTTGATCGCTGCGAATGTGGTAGGCAGAGTTCGGCTGATGGCAGTTGCTGGACACCGCTGGTGCCGCAGGTAGAACGGAAGTTCGAGACGTACATCTACTTATAGTACTGGAACATTTTGATCTTGATAATAAGGAAGACGGGGACCTGTGTCGCCTTGTCGAGCTCGTGGGCGACGAATTTGCCAATAGACTAGAAGAATCACCACTCGGTTGGCGTCGGTGCCTCCTCGGCAGCGTTGCCGATCGGAGTGAGCTCGAGTCGTCCCACACGTGAAAACTGGCCTGAGATTGATCCAAACTCATCTGCAAATGCAAATTTTTACTTCAATTTTTAATGCACGATCTTGTCGTTAACGCGTTGGTAAAAATAACGTTGCATCTCAGACATCCAACCGAACGATGTTCAATCACTTACCGAGGGACTGGCAGTTGCTTTTGTTTGCGTAGCTACGCTATGTAAATGAACAACACGGGGATTAAACCACTCGGTAGGTGGATACTGAGCACTAAACGTGCCCACCAGTGGCGTCCCTTTTCGACTGAATGTGCTGCGTCGAAAAAGTCTCGATAGCAGGCTCAGTTTTTCTGAAATGGTCAAAGTTTGGAGTGAAATTACGCAATATCATATTTATAAAAAAACAATTGATTTCTTTTTGTTGCAGTACTACTTATACGATATTTATACGACTTTACATGCTTGGCACTAAAAAATACGAATGTCATGTATGACTTACTGGCTGGACTTTGAGGCGCGCTATCCGTACTAGTCGCGTATTCTGTACTTGACGAAGTGTCGCTCCTGTCCGGTCTTCGGGAAAGTGATCGCAAACTTCCGCTTCTGTGTAAACGCCGGGCCGAACCCCACAAGCGAAGCGAATGTCGCCTTTCTAGGCGACCTGGCATCGATCGACATCTGGCAAAGAGTACTTTGTCGTTTGGATTTCCTGTAACAAAAAATTCATGCGATAGAACATAGGAATATCGTAACTAAGCATGAAAAATCCCACATGTCTAACAGTGATTATTACATCTCCATTTAAATTAATCGAAAATCGGGGGAAACACTTATGAACCATTCTTACCGCCACAAATGACGTCCGTTAAATTCGTTTGTATCGCTTGATGCGTTACAGTTCCATCTCTAAGAGTAACCATTTCGCCGTGTACGAATGCCATGGCTTCGTCATTACTCATAAGCAAACCACCCTGTCGTCTGTCATTCGTGCCATTGCTGTGTTCATTTGCTTCCCGTGAGCATCTTCGATGCGAGCCGCTGGATTCGCGTCTAAGACGCCTTGTTTCAGGTGTAACGATGAAGTAACCTTGAGACGTGTGATAAATTTTTTGCTCCTGCATAAGCTTTGCCAGTGCATCGTACACGAGGTCCCGACTCGGTTTTTGCATTGTCGGGAAAGAGTTTCTAAGCGCCAATCTCAACGTGTCTAACGTTGCCGTTTGCCTCTGAGATGTGAGTTCCAAGATTGCCCAACAGAGAGCTTCCGGGAGCGGAGTGAACTGTCCTTGAGTCACTGGGGCAACTATGCAGTCTTCGACGTCACCTGTGTGCATAAACGTCCAATGACAAACAGCAGAAAAAAATTTAAAGACTGTAATTTCTTTCGTCATTCCTCTAAGGCTGTATTATAAAAACAGGAAAGGTTTCCTCAATCGCACTGAATTCGCAATAGTTTACAATACATAATGTTAGAATTGAGAATGTCTAACTGATCTTTGAGAACTATGTATAAAGCCAAGTTACAGAGACAGATTCTTTTCTCGAAAATTGCCTGTGGTTCGACAGAAATAGTATGATAAGTTATATCGTCTATGCTTAAACACAAAGATTATAGAATTATACAATTTTCTGGTTAATTCCTCGCGATAACTTTTGTAAAATTTCTTGGATTATCAATTTGCAAAGTTTCGGTAGAGAGGTATTAGAAGTTATTCACCAAGGCACGTTATAGAATGATCAGCCGGCGGTCGTAGGACGTTCCGAGACCAAGCCGCTCTTAAGACTTCCAGAGCGCAAGGTGGTCCGCCAACCATCAGAATTCCGGGAGCGACATGGCCATTGTACCTGAGTTGTCGAGTAGCGTCGACCAGAGCCGAGTTCCACCAGCACTTGGAATTGGCCTCCAAGAAACTCTGTGTAACCGACCGTTCGTGTAAAACACTTTATGCCATAGCAATAGGTAAGCAATTAAAAGATTCTCAAGGCCCTCTGTGGAATTAAACTAACTGGCAGTGACTTACCTGAAATAAATTGTACCCTTTATCGTACATCCACATCTCGTCGGCAGGGTGTTCCGTCGGGTTACTTGTTTGTTGATTAGTATGGCTGACATTCAGAACTTGCGGAGGAGGACCTCTACTTAGCTGAATGGCTAAGGACCTTTGCAGAAGTAAGAGGCATCGGGTGAGTCCGCCCGAGCCTCTTCCCGATCCCGTTCCGCCATCTCCCAAAATTGAGGCCATATTCAATCACTCGACTACGACCTACCATTAATCGTACACTCGACAATCCATCGGCGGTGAATGTGACATCATCATGGACATTCTGCAAAACAAATCGAGGCATGCTTTCAGATTAATCTGATGAGATGCAACCCACTTGCTTTTATGCCGTTCCGTCCGTTTACAATATACCTCAGGTACGACCTTGTAAAAAAAATGTAATCAATGCAAGAGATCTTCTTTTGAAAAATTTATGTAGATTTATGTATAGTGTATACGTCGTCGATCATCATTTGTCACGTACAGTTTTCACGTACAGATTTTCATCAAGTTCAATGCGTGACATACAAGATGGTAAAGTTTCTAACACGATAAGTCTCATTAAAATTATCATTTCGCTCGTTTATACATTCTCTGAATTATGTTCAAGTGAGTAATGAAAAATATTTTGAAAAAAATAAACATTCCGAAGTAACGTGGGGAGATTATGTATTAAGAAGAGAGTGCCTATATGGTACGCCTCTTACATGCAATCACGTTTTGCGTTTAATTGAACACGGTAGGCATTGAAATCTCCGAGAATAAAGCGTAGTAATGTGTCCCGGGTTTAGACCTACAGATGAAGAAACGGTGAATAAATAGAAGCAAGTGTAAATACCCGAATTGCTGTTGTATTTTCACGGATTAAATGGTACAAAATTGTAGGCGTGACGATACGTGTTAGGTCGAAGCAAAAAATAAAGGGATGATTAGAAAACGAGCTACTAAAGAAATGCTAGAGTGAGAAAATGAGAACCGTGCAGAATAGAATCGCTTAGAGCCGGTTACGGAGAGAAAGAGAAAGATGAAGAGAAAGGGAGCGAGAGGACAAGTAAGAGGGGCAAAGAACGAGGGTGAGAGCGAGCGTGCGTGCTCGTGTGCATATGTGTGAACGTATTCGTGATACCGTGTACACATGTGAGCGCCCGCATAGAGAAAGAGAGAAATAGTAGGTAGTGGGAGAAACTGGTCTGGAGGTTAAGGAAATAGAGAGAACGAAAAATAAGGAAATAAGATGAGAAACATACATATGGAAGAATATTCCGTTAATATTTGATATCAATTAAAGACTCCTCTTGCAGCACGTGACACAAGGATGAAGAAAGAATTTGGATGAAAAAAAAGAGAAGGAAGGAAGGAAATGTCTTATCCTTGAAATGCGACACCTGCACAGCATCAGGCCGAACCAGATCTCGTTAAGAGACTGATAGGAGTCAAATCTCTGTGCTTCGCGTAAGAATATATACTCGTATGAACGGGCAGCTACGCACGTATAAGATTTTGACACTGTTCCGTCGAATCGTATGGGCTGTATCCAAGTCTGAGCCGGTTTGAGCTCGGCAGCAGAACGCCGAGGAATGGAATTTGTTTCAACATGCAGAAACAGCCGGCATGGCTTCTTGCACACAACACTCACACGCGCGAATCGCCAATGAAAATATGGGTTGTCGAGCGAGAGACGGCAGGCGACGGTGGCTACGGCGGTTGCAGCCAAGACGATGACGACGACGAGAAGTAACAGCAAGGACCAGTTTCTCATCGAAAGCGATGATCTACCACTACCTCCGTGCCATTGCTGCTAGTACTACCACATTCTCGTCGAGATATCACCGAGCTAGCCGCTGGCAGATCGAGAACATTACTTTCGGAATTTTGCACGTTACTTCCCAACGTTCCCAATAATCACGCTTTTTTTCGGCCGATGAGTTTTTTTACAAGGGTTGGGTCGTGAACCGTTGACTCTCGGCGCACGAGGAAATTAATGTCATTTTGCTATGCGACCAAGTACGTACTTGCGAGTAAGGTTTTCTTTAAAAGGGAAGACGAGCCTTTTCCTACGGTCGCTGCCGGCTTCATACTCGACCGTGGGAACTCAGCGCTCGATGGACGCCCCCGCCGACTTTGGACAGAGCCGGCTTCCTGCTGATCCTCGAAGCTCAGTAGCCGCCTAGTGCGAGTGAGAGACTGGCCTGTCCTGGACTGCGCTCAGAGCCAGCGCCTACTAGCGTCCCATCATCCTGCCGCCACTTGCCATTGGCCATATCTCTATCTTTCTCGCGGCGTTCCTTCCTCCTCCCCCATTCAACGACGACGACGACGACGACGACGACGACGACGACGACGACGAACCTGCTGACTAACATAAGTGCTGCTGCGATTCACGACGGAGAAGGAAGGCTTGGAGTAAGGGGTGAGCTTCTGGGGCCGGAGGGGAGAGGGAGGACCACTCTCGGACAGAAGAGCCGAACGGGCGGTGGGGCGCCCTCCTTACCCGATTTTCTTCACTGTCGTCTTTCTCAGCGTATTCTCTCCTTCACTATCTCTGACCGTCTCTCACGGATAGGCCAGCGAGGTGCTCCTGGGATACCTCTGTATGCGTGTCTCTACGGCACTTTTGTTCGCTTATGTTCCACGGTCCGATATGATCGTGTGTACATACTTGCTTAGGAGCGGCATAGGCTTCTCGTGTCGCACGTTCCGGTAGGTCGAGGCCGCGAGAGAACCGAACCCGAACCGGTTGCGCCTGCGCGTGCACTCGCGATTGAATTTCAGCTAAAAAATACCCCATACGTATATCCTTCTCTCTGTGACAGGACATTTTTTTGCGAGTCACATTGCATCGTGATCTTCCGCATTGTTGTGCATTGTTGGCTAGAGAATGACGCGCCGTATAGCAGGTTTCCTAGCGTAATAGCGAGTCTGAGCGACCGGGGGAAACATGGGAGGAGAAGGTGCCGACGTATGTGCAAACAGGTCAATGGGAACACGGGGGGAAAGATCTTTCCTTACGTGTCTTTGACTCGTCGCTCATATTACTACTTTCTGTTCCATGTACGTTCAATAACACACATAAGATAGATTTAATAGAAATCTTATTTTGAAACGTTCATGGCCTTCGAGGTTTTTGCACACTTCTAATGCTCTTATTTCAGTAATCGTTTCTACACAATTTTCTCGACAATGACAGCCAGTGAAACTGGACAATTTCTCATCGGTCTAAATTCACTCGGGGATTTCCTTTTGTTAATTACATTTTCAGATCGTATTGACATTTTTATATTTGCGCAGGTGCACGTACGTATTTAGAGCAGGGACGCGCGCTACACGTGAAAGTAACATATTGTGCCTTTGGAAATTTCGGAACATCAGCGTAGTGAAGTCAAATAATATTATACCATCCCGTATTGACTTACGCATTATTATAAAAATATTATGAAATACTGTCAGTAATCTACATATGATAGACGTTACGTATGTGTTGCACAATTATTGTGCGAAAGACACCTGATACGAAAACGTGGTGTAAACATTTTTTATTCTTGTATAATGCATCCATATAATATTTCAAATGTCGATCGGTAAGGTGCAAAATTATTTGTACATATTTTTTATTGATCTTCCCAGAGTGTATGAAGGCAACTACGTTGCCGGCTGCGATAGCGAAATTGTGCGGTGCGGTGGAACGGACTTTATCGGCGATTATTAGTTTAAAGTAGTTCACGAAAGACACGTCAGTGGCAGCACTTACCGTACACTACCGACGCTTAAATTGGTGCGTGGGAACGTAAACAGTATTCACAACAGTTCGTAACAGTTTTTTTTGTAACTTGCCAATGAGCTACAATGAATTCTGAACAGGCATTCACATCACAACAAGCACTTCTAAATCAAGCACTCGTAGAGGTACACAAACAGATAATTAGGATAATTGACACATTTATTTTAGCAAAAGACGCTAACTTTTGGAGCTTGAACCGCGTCATGTGTATTAATTCATTGAACTACTGATGCTCAAAAAGTTAATCTAATGAATCATTTGTAACCTACAATATGTTTATTCATACAAGTAGTTTATAATAATAAAAAGGAAGAACAGTAGAAAGTCGACTTGAAAATAGAGAATTTACGTGAGGATGTTATAGATAATTAAGTTTCATATCTCATTTTTTCACGTGTCAGTAAGAAATAATTTTGTAAATTAATTGTATATGCAATAGGGAATTAGAAGAAATGAAGAACAAACAAAGTTATGGACTGAATATGAAAAGGGGCATAAAGAGGTTATACAGGCACTCGAAGTCTTTCCACAGCAAGTATCGTTAAAGTGCATGGTACCTATTGGAAAAAAAGCTCTTATAAAAGGAAAATTAACACACACTAATGAAGTTATTGCATGCCTTGGTGAAGGCTATTTTGCAAAATATAGTGCTGCACAAGCAATTGCACTTTGTAAAAGAAGGATTGAAAGTGAGTATTTTTGTTGCTTATTTCAAACTGATATCTAAATATCTTTCATAAAGAACATTTGTAATAATATCAGAAAGTCTATTATGAAGATTAATAGGCATAGTGCATGTTGCTGAAATTTTTTCTTTTTGTTTTAGGCGCCACAGAAAGGTTAAAGAGTTTGGAAAAAGAAAAGAATTTGTTTGAAATGAGACAAGTAATTCCATCAGATTTTGACGTATTCGGAGAAGGGCAAAGAAAAGACTTAATTGAATATTGGGATCAATCCAAATTAGAGGATTGGAGAGGTATATATAAAATCATTATAATGCTTGCACCTAATCCTTTGCATAATTCTTTACTCCACAACATACAGTGTGTGGCATATGCTTATTATGAGAAGAATGCATTATTAAAAGAAATTGATAATACAGAATGAACAATTTGTATCAGCTTTAGTGAGTGATTTTGATACAGTAATATAGGAACAATATTTGTTCATTACTGTCAGACATATGTTATTAAAGTTGAAAAAGTGCACTGAGCCAATAATGACAATAGCAGTTCTAAAATCAAGTAATTTGGTTGATTGTATACCGTCCAAATATTGAAATTACAACAAAATTACAACATTGTTTGCAATGTCAGAAAGTAATACAGATTTTTTGAAAGTCATTTACTAATTAGTACAATTTCAATATGTGTGGTATATATTGAACGTAAATTGTAGATATCGATAATTTTAATTCATATTGCACATGTTTAGTAATTTTATTTCACAAAAAGTATTAATAAAGCTAAAATTTTTATTATCAAAGACAAATTGCACATGAACATTTTTTTAATAGTTGAGCACAGGCAAAAGGAAAAGGAGTATCGTCAAAAACTCTCAGAATTAAAAAAACAAAAGAAAACCGAAATTCTGACGGAAGAAGATCTTTTTAAAAGGCTTGACCAGTTGGAACTTGAAGAGGAATTGGCTGATGAACTTAATAGGTACACATTAAAATTCGTGCACTAATATTATATGAACGAGCGGTATTTCATAATGCATCTTAATTTCACAGACTAAAGGAGGATACCGACGAGCCGTACGAGGAAGACGTAAATGAGGACGACGATGAAGCTTTCTATGAAACAGATACAGATTCAGCGGACGAAACAACTGCTGAAATGATTGAAAGGGAACTTGAAAAATTAAGAGATATTAGAATGCGTAAAAACGTAGAGCAGTTATCAGATTCCAATACTACAAAACATGTTGAAGATGAAAAGACGACCACAGTAAATACTACTGTTTGCAAGAATGAAGTTATTTCTTCAACTCACAGCAAACCCCAAAACGAGTTAAAGGAAAAAATAGACAACCATCAACTTACTAAACGTAATACCGAGGAAACAAAATCGTGTAATGTTGAAAATAAGAAGCTTATGAATATTGTAAAAGGGAAGGATCGAAGAGTATCTTTTTCGAGTCAATACTTTGAACAAGATGATGACATTAAAAAAGCAGACTCAAAATCTTTGAAATCAGAGACTTGTTGTACAACGAAAGATAGATGTAGTTGTAAACAATCGCAAGAAGAAGATGATATAATTAGAATAGAATTTAAGCACTCTAGCAGCAATGTGGATTTTCCCAATAAGGATACTGATAAAATAGAAACACCGAGAGACATTTATAGGATATTCTGTAAACCAAAATCTATTTTAAAAAGGTCACCTAATGATATGAATTATCATGGCAATCTTCCTTTGCCAGCTGAAGATAGTACGGATGAAGATGATGAAGTTCCTAAACCATCTGCCTATAAACACGTGAGTATTAGAGTTTCATAATTATAATACATCTTTTTATTTTCTTATAGCCCTTTTCATGAAAATACTGCCTATATGCAACGTAATTGTTTGCGAAAGTAAACTTTTTCATTTTTACGTCTACCAAAAGCGCTTTATCATAATTCAAAATTCGTTGATAAAACGAACCATGTGGACCCGCATTTGTAAAATATGTGTAAAATCTTTTATTATAGATCGTGAGAGATATACAGGAAACAAAAGTTATCGAGCCTACAGCAACCACTAGTCAATCGAAACCTAAGGAACAACGACCTGTCAGCAGATTTAGGAAAGAACGCGCGGGTATAAAAACGTGAAGAAATAATTTCCTTAGACATTCAGTTGTTAAATACGAATGTATAAAATATAATAAATTTATATTTTTTAAAGATAACAATAACTTTATTCTAAATACTACCCGTTTCTCAAATATCAGTGAGAATTTTCTGTTAATGTAATCAGCGTTATTATAGTAAGGCATTTGGTAGCAATAAAGTACGACTTCATACATCACGCCTGTGCATTATTAAAAGTTCTTTAATCATTATAAGGAAAAATACACAGAAAACTAGTACTTTACATTATTGCTTCAATTTGTATATTACGAAAAAACAGTACAGGTGCAGCTTAAAAAATACAAGACTAAAAATCAGTTGCACATAATTATCGCGTCTTTTCGCACAGAACACAATTTATTTTATACATCTTTAATTCAGTAATAAAGAAGTTATTTAAGATGTTAGTTTTCTGTGATTTAACCTATGTCCTACTTTTTCCATAAAAATTCTATGACATTTGATTCTAATGATACCTGACAATTATTGATAATTATATGATATAATCGTATGATATTTGAATATAATATTAAGAATGCTGTGAAAGATAAGTACACCTATCCCCTGATTTACACGGAACATAGGTTCCACGGAAAACTAAAATACTAAAACGAAAACCGAAAAGTAAAATCGTGTAGAATGAAAACAAACTAAAACTTGCATAATTCAATCATTTGTTTCAGCGTAAAATAAAAGTAATATATTTTGAAAAAGATGAAATTCATAAAATGAGAAACTTATATAAAGATATAAGTATGTAAGTAATTGTACATATAGAAACAAGAAATATAAGATCCTTAAAAAATTTAACCAAATATTTGATTACTGTCATCACTTTCATAGACTCTTACACTTTTCTTCCTGATTGGTAAGAAGTCACTTTCATAACTCGATAGTACTTGATGCGATTCTGATTCAATGGTTGATGAATTAATGATACTATTAGCTCGGAAAAACTTGGTAATGAAATCCGTAATTAACAATTGTGTTTGGTCTTTCGTTAGATCTTTGTATACCTCCTCATATTATTAAAAAATGATTATACATATATTTCCTCAGCATAAATTTTTGTTTTTAATAGTTTTTATTTTTGGAAACCCATTATTTTGAAAACCGTGTAAAAAATACCGTGCAAATCGGGAGATAGATGTATTTGCATATATTTCTGGAGTTTATCGTCAAGACTTTCCTTCGAAATAGATGTCTATATACGTATGTTCCTCATATTTTCAAGAAAACAGTACGAATTTGTCTTCTCATCTAGTTCACGTTGTAATCCATTTATATTTCTATATAATGCTATATAAATCGGATAAGAACCAATATCAAGCTTTGCAGGAAAATGAAAGAATATTATATTTTCATTAATTGATAGAGTGGGTTAGAGTGATAGAGTACTTCAAATAGTGGAAGTTTATTTTGAGCTTAAATGTTACACTGCAATGATAGGAAAGTATGAAATTTGTATTATTACAGACAGAAGCTATGAACTATACTTTACTTAAACTGGTTCAATTAACCGGTCACTGCCGCGAGGGATTTCAAATTTCCGACCTATTTAGTGTACGAATATTTGTAAAATAATGTCCATTAATATAATCGATGAATCAGCAGCAAACACACGACATTAGTGTATCTATTAATCTGACTATGTCGAATATGCATATACTTTGAATCCCGTTGGTTGTATTTATGTATGTAAATATATTGCGTTACGCGGAGAAATTACTTTTCGTTAGAAAAAATCAAACATTGACAGCGTTCCATTACAAAGTAAAAATAGCGATTATGGTATTATTGTTTTGTAGTTTTACTCCTGAAGAAAATAATCTTTGCACACAACTTCACATAAATAAATTTGAGATTGTAGTACGCAGTATTCTTCCAATATTCGAAACAAAATTATATTTCTCTGTGTGCCAGTTACGCACAATATTCTATTTCATAAATTCGAGGTCTGATTTTATACAGGACTTACGAAGTATTATTTTGAGTTATTCATATTTATACACATAAAAATGCGCCAGTTAATTAACTTATTAATTATTGACGATTCCCTTTACGTACGAAAGATGAACATTTAAAATAAATATACACACATTGATTAAAATAGCATGTATGGCTTTGCATATGTACTTTTAACGAAAGAAGGGAAAATTAATAAGTAGAAGGTAAGACTGCTTTGATGAATGCACTATCGCACTTCCACTTTTTCCATTCAGATACAGTAATATTAAGATGTCAGTAACAGTAATCAAAAAATAAGCGCGACATGCATTTTAATCGAATTCGGAAGCAAACTCACGAAACATTTTACGGGTAGCTGAACCTGAACCCCAAAATTTAAAATAGCTTATTATAAAGTCGATTAGGAAATTTATATGGAACATGTCGTTTGATCAGTGATTTTTAATCAACTTGCCGGTAATCTAGATTTTCGTGTCATTTTAGTTGAAAGTTGAAAATAGCTTGTTCAAAAATCGTACTACGCATTTTCACAATTGATCACGATTTCCGGGATAAAGAAGCATATTATCATATCATAAATTTATATTGAACGTGTCATTTGATATCGTTTGATAAAAAAAATGCAAATCAAAAATCAAGAGCCTGGATAATTTGAAAGAATGATTCATTGAACATGAAACGGCGAGAATTCGTTTCAATTATCTTAAAATCGGTTAGCGTAATTTTGCGTTTGATGATAATTTTGAGAACCATGGGGAAAATGTCTTAAATCGACACCGAACTTATGATCGTTTAAATGCGACGTGATTCGCGTTAAAGAGGAGTAGAAAGTTAAAGTTGGTGCATCTGTCTTCTTTGACATAATGACGTATGATGTGGTAGCACACATGTCTGACATTCCATTAGCAGTAACATACGACAATGACGTGGCACACGACTTGGGCATAAAGCCGTTGAAGATCTAGCGAGGCGGCAAAGCGGAATTGGATGATACGATGAACATTAACATAATGATTGCACTAATGGGCCACATTAATCACATACCCGATAGGACATTTGCCTCATAGGACATTTGCTTACATATGCTTCTATGTGCTAACTACATGCGAAATGTTTCAAAGGCTATCAAGTATTCGATTTGAATTTCTCCAGAAGTCTCGTCGGTGAACTGAATGTTAAAAACGTGTTTTATTTAACCCAGGTGTCCAAAAATTAAGGAGTTAGGTTACCTTTGACGTTTAGAAAAATTTTTTTTTTAGACTTTTCTTTTTAAGTTTGAAATCTCAGGAATACTTTGAGTCAAAGTAAATATCGACATTCGAAAAAACTGGCCGAATCGTAAAGTTTTAAAGTTAGAATTTTTAAAATTTTTCATACTTTCTATAGTTTACTCACTCATTTTGACCTGTTAAAAAGATTATTATTTATGCCAGAGGTGGTAGTCGGAAGTGTAAAAAGTGTGACGGAGATGTGAAGTTCAGAGAAAGCAGCATTCATGCTTCAAGAATCACAGAGTGGAGGCATGTTCTTTTATGTTATGCGCTCATTGTAGGAAAACTTCCTGTGTTTTTAAGAATACTTTATCTGAATATGAATATTACATAAGAGATCAATTTTTTAGAATCAATAGTAACGTTAAAAAAATGGATTCCGATCTTATTATTTCCTTCTGAAAATGATGTAACTTCTTAATGGTAATCTTTCGGAAAGATAATAAGTGGTATTGGAGATCCTTCAAAAAGGATTAATAATTCTCGAGTAATAATCGAAGTTTATTTGTGGATACGTTATCCGAATATTACGTAAAAATGTTTAATTTTCATCTTCTTAATTTTTTTTGAAAATGACTCCTGATAAATAATCTTCTTTAAACTAGAAAATTATGTTTCTGGGAATACTTAGAAAGGGGTTTATAATACTTCAGTAATAATCGAGTTTATTTGTACATTTTTCTATACAGGTGATTCTTTTAAAGCTTTCTATGCTTGCTAAGTTTTTAAGAATACTTTATCCGAATGCCATGTAACACATAAACTTTTCGTATCCAAAAGAAACGTTAAGAAAATTTAATTTCGATCTTATTTCTTTTCGAAGACGGTGTTAAATCTTGTAATGGTAATCATTTTTAATATAGATTTTTCTAACTTTGGGGGTCCTTGAAAATGGGATTTGTAATGACGGAGTTTATTCGATTTTATTTATGGAAGATAATGCCTTGCGGATCTTGACGATATCCCAATGCGTCGATATAAGATCGTGGATGCAAACGCTCAGTGGTGTAATGAAGGACATGCGCTGTGGATACTTTCCCGCCGAATAGCCTCGAGGGTAGCGAGGATTTCAACCCTCAGTTTGACTCCGCGTGTGAGCGTGGGTCAGCCACAGAGAAGGCGCGTCGAAAAGCCCTCCGACATCCGTATCTATCTTCGCCGGAAAATAAATCGCGTGGGCACACCTCGCGCCAAAACTTCGGCATGATCTAACGCGCGGCCGACGATCCACGCTAACGCGCGACATGCAATTTTGCGCGCGATGCAAGAAAAAAATGAAGACCAGAAGAATGACAGTCGATAAAACTTTACGACGACCCGTTCCGTCGATGGCATTCTTCGTAAATCGCCGAAACGTTAACGTGCCCACCAAGGACAATAAGTTAACGTTTGCCATGACTTTAGTCGTAAAACCTTACTCGTCCAGGAAAATATTTAACGAGTCTTTACGCTTTTGGTCCTTTCAATCACCGTTTTTTCATGACGAAGATAACGGCAATTTTCCGGACCGTTACGCGTTGACTCGTCAATAAAGTCCTAGTCGTTCGTGTTGTTCGGAATTTCTCCGTGGCAATTAAAAGTGAAATGCAAGTTCGGTCAAAAAAATGCAGTGTGGGGTTCCGGGTACTGTGGTTACTTTTAAAACAGCCACTAAACGTCTTCAGATTTTCAGCGTCGGTTAAATGAATCGATGAAACTTTCGAGCGAGATAAAAGTGGAGGAAACAAGGAGAAAAACGACACCAAGGTCATTTCTACGAATTTCACGTTAGTTTCGGTCGAAGTGGTAGAGTATGTCAGGCTTTAAAGGTTGGATATTCGGCAGCGGAGGTTGAGCGCACTTAACTAAACTCATTTTACAAGTGTTTTTAAGCGGCTTCACTTTATATCTCGTTCCAATCTTAGAACGATTTCGATGATAGTATTACGTACAGTACGAGATGTAGCACTGTGGAAGACAACGTTGAAATTAATTGGCTAACGTTCTGTAATATATTAAGAAGAAGGAGTGCATGCAGGAAAATGCCGAAGAAAGAAGGTGAAATGCAAAGAAACGAAAGATTTACGAGTGTCCCGGCGAATTGAACGGTCGGTAGATATTTATGAACCATTTGTCTTTCGAGAAGGATTTCCCTTCTTCGGCGAAGGATTGTACGGGATGATGGGACGATTTGGCGCGATTCGGCGAAGCAACTGACTGATTGACAGACCATTCATGGCCGTCGAGATAGGTTTAAGATGAGCGTCTTAGATCGTTACTGGTGCGCCTTCATTTTGCTTACGTTCACCAGTGAATTCATCATCGGGAGCCGTATGGCAGAGGGTCAACCGCAAATCGAGAAATCCAGGGAAACCTTGCGCCATCAGCAGAACCATCGACCATCCTTCATAGAGCGTAAACTGACAGATACGAGGATCGAGAAATATTCGAGCGCTGGTGCCAGCAGCCGTGAGGGCGATGATTTAATAGGGTGGAAGAGCGCTCCTTCCAAGATCGTCGAGCTCGAGGAAAAAGCGCGGGAAAATGAGCCGGAGAAGAGCGAGGAAAAACCAGCGACGCTGATAAGACATGGACGTTCGCGCAGTCACTTGATCAGGCAGATGAAGATCGAGGACCAGCAATTACCGCGTCTTAGCGGTGAATTTGCGAAAATCAATCGACCACATGACGTTGAAAATGAATTTAAGAACGATTCGCCGTCGGAACCCGCGGCCAGGAACAACTCTTATTTCCCAGAAGAGATGAAAAGATCGTCGTTTTATAGTAATGGCTCGCTAAACGGGTCGAAAAATGTTGCCGGCAGTCGTAGCAGAGACGAAACAGTAGAAGACAATTATTTGGAGAAAAATTCAACAGAAGTTTCCGGTCAAGCGCAAGATTCATCGGTAGGCGGCAGTAAAGACGAGCTTCGAGAGAGTCTCGGAGCTGTTCTCCAGGATTACGGCGATTACGAGGACGGTGATGGATCCATCGACAACAGCACGCTCGACAAGCTCGAGGGATCGAAGAATTACGCGGACGATAGGAAGCTCTCGGATAGAGAACACGTCCAAGTAGATATCGTCACGAGGTTCCTCAGGATAATCGAGAACCAGCACTTGCTCGGTGAAAATTGCACCGCTGGCACGGATCTTAATCTGGGTGAAGGCGTAGTCGATCAGTACGCTCAAGAACGATTCCGGCTCGAAGCTAATTTGGCCGTTAATCGCGCCAATATGCTCACCAGATTGTGGAAATACGCGCCGGAAGTCATGCTTTCCTCCGAGTATCTGCTTCACGCTAGCATACTCTCCATGGTGGAATTCGACGAGGACATCTTTGCCGCTGGCAATTGCTATGATAAACTCCAATACAAAGACCGCTGGCTCTACTGTCCTTTTGCCCATCGTCTCCAGGATCAGGAAGGAATGTTGGTCAAGGACCTGGCCATAGAGTACAAGTATTTGAGCAACAGCAGCGAATGGTTTTATATCGCCCGGAAGAATGCCGAAAAAGTCATTGCTAACAACAATCAATTCAGCCGCGGTAAGTCTTCTCATTCCTTTTTTTACCTACACATTTAAGAAATTTTCAAATCGTATAAATTTGAATCAATTATTGCAAACGAACCTGGGTTTCTATGTTTTTCATTATAAGGTAATAATGTTGGGACGAGGTTATTTAGCACGTATTATTTTTTATGCACAACTCACTAATCTATTTTAAATTGGCCGTTACTCGTTTTCTTTTATATATAATACAAATATACGGATGAAACGAGGTTATGCAGAAACTATAAGAAGTTAAGGTTTGACGTTTTTTTTCTGAAGATAGAGATTACTTCACTTGCCCCAGTACCGTCTTAAACCGGAAATTGAACAATTTTCAGTTGTGTTACTTTTAACGCCGGTGGTGAGCTACAGTAGAAAGTTATTTTTCACTCCTAGTAAAAACCAGAATATACCCAATCGAACGACCAAAAATTTCATGTCTATCCTACTGTTCATTAAAAAGTCCAATTCATTAAATTGACGGTCCGTGTCGTTCATATTTGGACAAGCGAAAGAAAAATAAAAAAAACTACAACTGTTATGAAGACTCTGCATATTACGCGAGCGTTGCATGAAATTAATTAGTTAATTGGTAGATTCTCACGATATTGATATTTCCATGTTGAAGGAAAGCGGGTCAAAACCTTTCATTTGATTGGGAATTATTTTTAAATAAACCTTGAATAAAATACTTCCTTATTACCGCAACGAAGAAACAATGAGGGAATGATAAGAAATTCTCTGGGAAAGGTTTGTAACGGCAGACGTTAGGCTATTTAGACGATCATCAATATCCCTCAAGACAGGACAATTCGTCGATTGCAGAGACTAAATAGCCCAGCTGGTAATTACTCGGTTCGTGAACTCAAAGGAAGCAGAGTTGCAAATCTTAACTACGGCCGTACTTGTTGAGATTTACGTACGGCTTAAGTCTTAGACTTACGTCGAACCAGAGTCATCTGCGACTGCTCGATAGGGATTTATGCGCTTAAGATATATCTTTCATAGGAGTAAACTGTTCCGTTCGAAAAAGAGATTACCATAAGATATCGCTACCTCGGCGAATTGTTTCTTTCCCACGAAAAGGGAGATTCCAGTAGAATATTTCACTCTGCCAGTATAGTATTTCACGAGATTTACTTCAGACTTTCGTTTTGGAAAACAATGTTTTACGCTTGGCTGTCGACGTTATAGGTAAACCCGTAGTTCCTCGCATTTCTCTGTAACCGACGTTTTCTTCGTTAAATATCGATTCGCCTGGAGTAAGCGCTGAAGAAAACTTAAGTTCGGAAAATACCAAACGGCGAAAGAATGTATTTGTCACACTTTACAATTCTCCGGAGTCTTTGAGTTGTTTTTACGATCATCGAGAGATTTTAATTACTCCGAAAAAATAACCAGAGGTTTACAATCTCAACTTCGTGTCGCATAATAAGAGGAAAGGTAATTTAAAAAGTCTAATACAGTGGGTTATACCTTTTCTCTTACTTTTCATAGCGTGGAATAAAATTTTGCTGGAAATTGAAATTCCCAAAGGTGTGTTGGTGGCACGTTATAAAAGGTTTGCATATTCAGTCCGCTTTAAATTTTACTTCCTTTTATTCACTCAATTCTAAATTCACTCAAAGTCTTTCTAAAATGCTGCCATAAGGTTCACATGTGTATTCTGAAGGTTCAGATTCAAAAGAAATGTTAACGAACGTACATTTTGAAATTATTCGTTTCAGAAATGACGACTGTACTTTCATATGCGTTAAAAGGTCGTAAATGTTATCAATGTTTATGGGTCAGTGCCGGTACGACATTGTAATGGTAATGCGAAGAATTAAATCAGAGATCATAGGTAAAACAGTTTTAACGAATTGCGCGCAAGAACCAATATATAGGATGTAAAATTAAAACCGTTACAGGCTAATATCTTTGGAACTATGAGAAATAAAGTACTAATCAACTTTGCGTTCTATTCCGTACAAAGGGGTCTTCTTATCAATTAATCAATAAAGTATCGAAATTTAGCCACTGTGGAGTTACAAAGGTCATCTTTAAAAATTTCAATAAGAAGAGATGGTACGAAATGTGCGGTTTCGTCAAACTAAATAATTTTTATTTGAACAATATTTCAAAGTCTATTGAAAGTTATAACTGGTTCAAGTGGAAGGCAGAAATGGAAACGGTTCAATACTTGTTGATTGACTGAAATGAAACTTACGTTTAAATTGATCTGTATACTGCAATAATAGGTCAAAAAGGTTACTGCTGACATTAACGAATATTAAATGAAATTTTTAGCTTTTGTTATATAAGAAAAATTGAGCCCTGCCAACTTACACGTGGGACATAATATAATTATAACTATGGTTGGACTGATTGTTTTAAAAAATGATCCAATAACAGTTGTCCAGTTTAATGTAAGATTTCAGGTCAGGTATTTCAAAGTTTGTTTTCTCACTTGAATGTTACAAAGCAATCTTCATCTGTCCGCACCGATTAAGTTTAAAAACTTTACTATACTCTAGGGATACTCTAGGGAAGAAATGGTGTATATTATCAGTGATAATGTACATATCATTTGTGATAATTTATCACAAATGAATGAACTCGCGAATGAAATTATATTTTACATTTTTCACATTTTATCATAAGAGCTGTTGCGGACGTTGAAAGAACGTAAATTGAAAAACGGACCTCATCGTGTAGCCACTGAAATTTACATTTTTAAAATATTGTCGTGCGCATAAAGAATTTTTATCAGTATAATTCTTTTACATGCAGGGTGTCTACTAATTTTTACATTCCACACATTCGTCAAGTCTTTTCGCCATTAAAGTTGAATTTGCGCAATGAGTTATTCATGTTACAACTAAAAGTAGTTTTAGTATGAATATCTGATAGGAATTGTAATGAGAATTACGTATGTTCATTAAGACTGACTTCTTAGTTTTGATCCGTAGGATACCAGCGCACGGATAGTAATGGCATTTTGGAAATGTTCGGTATTAGACATGGAAACACAGACTGGCGAGTAGCACGTAAATTCGTATTAATGTCGTAATAAGGCTGCGGTATTCGAGATCACTTAATGCGTTCAATTGGGATTATAGGTACGTGTACAATTGTCGCGCAAACGGGACGCCAACGGGGCGCAAATCAACGAGCTAGTCGAGATTGCGATCGCTTGAGCTCTGCTAACGACAAGTTACGTGCGAATCAATAGGCAATCTGCTTGACGTTTATTGTCCCCTGCAAAAAGAGTCACGCATTCAATTGTTTTTCGCACACGTTGCATCGCCTTCATAATTCACTGCGCGCTAAATGTAGCTTTTCCACAGATCGGACATGAAAATCATCGCGACAGGAGATCACGAAATACTAATTTACTTATTTATTTACGACAACAGCCATTTACAAATATTAAGAATTTACACATGTAGTGCGCTTGAGTTATTACCACAACAATATAATTAACAAATTTAAGAATAAGTAATAAGAATCCAAGAATAAGAATAGTAAAAAGAAAATACACGAGAAAAAGAAAAGAATAGATTTGAAATTAAGAAGTTAATATAATCTGTTTTAAATTAATATTATTGTTCGCAAAAGGTAGTACATTGTGTAGAAAAGAAATTCGTGAGATGGAAAAATTAGCTCCATAGGAAATTTTATCAAGAGGTGTATAAGATAACTTGTTAAAGGAATTTCTTGAAGGAATTTTTGGTTTTCTTAAAACATGCTAGAAGCAAAATGCTGGAAAAGGGAACAGTTATGACCGGCGTGCTTCTCAACTGACAGTAGGTATGTTTTTCCAGGTGGATAGAGTAAAGACAATCGATCGGATGTAACATAGATTCTATTAAAAGTAGCCCTGCCCTTCTGACCTACTGTATCATTGAAAAAGTGCATCGCTCCGTTATACGAGAATCAGCAAGTCCGATTCTTATCGATCCGAAAACCTCTACGTTTATACCTATTATTTTCTGCCTAATAGTTCTTTAATCATAATTCGATTTTTATACCGCTACTCAATTTATATCCTCGGATTTGATTTCCATACGAATATGCATATAAGTATTTCTAACGGCGCAATGAAATTTACCAATTCGTGAAGTTAATTATGAAATTGCGCAGTTAATTAACGTATCGATGAAATTGAACAAATATAGAACACCCCGAAGTCAAATTTCCTCCGGTATTTTTCCAGATCAAAGAGTGTAAGAGCAACAAAAATTCATACTTTCCGACTTACGCTTTTTCCCTGCAAAGCCAGTGAATTGGCAGGATGAATTGCAATTGGTGTACGAGTTTCAAAAGGCTTTTGCCTAGTGTGTTTCCATCGAATTCCGAGAACTGGACGACCGTACGTTCGAGAGCATAAAATTTCAGTACGTCAGAGGTCGGGGGACGAAGCAATTAGTCCCAAGATCGAATTTCCGAATTTTCCAAGTATTCGCCATAGTGAGTGGAAAAGTTGGTTTCCGTTGACGGCGCGAAGACTGCGAACTAGACTTTTAATGGAGTGCTCGTTTTGCAAGATTACCGTCGGTTCCTGCATCCGACTTTCCATTGTGTCCAGAAATTCAATAAAAGAATAGAATTGAAGGACGGGTAAATCGAATGATATTGTCCGATGGTGAAATCTAATCGGGGGAATACGGCAATTTTAGTAACCTACCTTCAAATGTCATAAGAAGCGTACGTTTAAAACTACTCATAATTGATAATAATCTTCTCGAATTTCTAACGTTGTAAACATTTCTCGTTTTGTATTTGTAACGTAGAAACAATCCGTAAGAGGGAAATTTCTTCCGCATCACACTTCCGCGTCGTTTTTTAGTATTTCATATATTGCCAGTGCTATATTTATTGTGGTATACTGCCAGTGGCAATTTTTACCCAAAGCCTATTTCAAACGGATTTATTCGCAGTTTTCATAAAAATTTATAAAAGGCTAGTATTTTACATTTTACACACAGTTCAATAAACAAAAGATAAACTGTATCATATATCGTAAAAGAGGTTCTGTGTTTTTTTTATATACTTTGATTGCTTTCTTCCCAAAACAGGAGACTAATACACATTTTCTGGACGCAACAACCATGAAATTAGATTGAAATTAGATAAATAGTTTATTCACCAATCATACATTTTACATGTTTTTGGTTAAATTACACATTTTACTTTTTGTTCTATACTGTACCTACACTTTAATTGTGTGGTTGCAGCTACTTCCTTATTACATGTATATGAATTTTATATTAAAACTAATATTGTACAATATAATATAATACATTTTTTAACTTAAATCTATTAGTAGTGATTTTAGTTAGTAGTTGGTAGTAGAGTTATTAGTGATACGACTTTTGCCGTTTGATTGAAATTTCATGCAGGAATGTTTACTGTACTTATACTATTTTTCCTTTTTCTTTGCTATGCTTTTTGATTACTGCACTATATGTATTCAGACGTTTCTTTTATCAGGTCACCAATCGTAAAATTCCGACACCGGTTCTATTTTTGTTCGAGAATTTATGACAGGATGGTTGAAAGTCATTTTATTTGATATGTTTCTGCATATGACATTTTACTGCCATCGTAGAACTGCTATAATTACGAAGAGCTGTCCGCTTTAATTCATCGATCGGCGAACTCATTGACCGAATCAGAGTTTCGTTAACTTCATAAGCAGTGCAAACTAACTTAAGTTTATAAGCAGCGGATTTGCTGTGCACACGAGTTCATATGAGAATAGTTACAATTAGTTTCTATAAAAAATTCTTTTTATACATGATGCATAATGTTAGATTGCAGATTTTTCTAGTTTTTTCACGATTCACGCATTCGTAAATACTTCGATCCATTTTTACACTTTTTTTGATTGTCAGGCAAATAAAAAAGGTTGTGGATGTAGTGAATAGATCGAAACTGATCGCGATTACTTTTTATTTTCTTTCGCTTTACTTCTATACACTTTACAGTTCATGTTTTTGCCACTCTGCACACTTCTCGTTTTCACGCTTCCATACACCATAGACTTCTGACGAACTCGCTACGTTTTCTCTTTCCTCCAACATTCTTCAATATACATTCATAATCTCTCATTCATTTTCACATGCAATCACACATCTTTGCTACGTGCTGCAATAAGTTACGTATGCACGGAAAACCCTCAGGTGCATTCTCTAAATACAATACATCTACTCTTATTGCTCACGCATTCTTAAGATTCACACAAAGAAACAATTACTTTTTTTCATATGCTACAATTGTAAGGCGCGTGTTTCAAAGTACGTGGACTTACGAGTCTTTAGGGAAAGCTCGATCAATCGGAATGGCGCGTGACCAATGTGAAACGACTTAATTCTACGGGATCAATGTGGTCTACTTTATATTATAGCTACTGGGATTCGTTGCAGTCTTTACAAACCTTAGAAAAATCTCCTGCTTTCTAAATGTCTCCATAATACTTTTTCTTTACGAGTAGTAACTAAGTACATACAAGTTTATCGGTAAAATAAGTAAATATTGAAAATTACAATATGAAAAGTAGTAAAATCAATAAGAATTTTTCAGATGTGACGTTTATTTAATTTTTATATTTTAATAACACTAGCTTAAGATTAGAAATCATTAAAAGCAACATATGAGTAAAAATCAGTAAGAATTTTACACATGCAAGATTTATTTAATATTTACGTTTGAATAGAAACAAGCTTAGGGACAAGTATTATTACATTCTTCCCTTATTTTAATATATACTTTTGGATTGTGTAATGCTTAAATTTCTTGATCTTGATCCTTGTTTCATCGTTTTACGATCTACCGTTTCGTGAATAGTTGGGACAATTTGGAAGACGCGTTCCTGAAAATCAGTGGATTTACATAGAGTCACGATGGGCCTATCGATTGAGCACGTAGAGGTAGCGCAATTTGATAGGAATTCGGTATTATTATCGGCACGTGCCGAACGTGAACACTTCCCTATTCGACGGAGGAGTCTACGGTGTATTTTATTCATGGTACCTGGGCTAGTTTTACATCCGCATTGTCAGGCGATCAAGACTTTACAGGGCTGCGCGAAAGACAAATCCAATCTCCGGGAAGAATGCAGAGTCAGCTTTGCGCCGTGTCTTCTTTTACATTATCCGACTCAAGTGTTGGCCGCACGATCAAAGTGTTTCCGTGCTGGAAATACAGAGGCTCGTTGTGTCTCTCATATGCTGCTCAAAAGGGACATCTTATCTGTAACGATGACGGCGCGGTCAATTCAACACATTTCGTTCGAACAATGACGGGGGATCGTTACCAGCACGTACATGCCATGTTCGCCAGCTTTTCTCCTAACGGTCACTCAGAAAACACAAAGCGGATGTAATTATTACGTACAATGCCGTTGTTACCGTAGCCTGCACCGGATTTCTACAAACCCTTCTGCAAACCGTTCTACAAACACGGCAAACTCGGAAACCCGTGAACATCCTACGTACATGAACGAATTAATTAATTTCTACCTTTCCAGAACTCTTTATGCAACGGCTTGGTTAATCCTTCAACAGTTCAATCCCTCAACATCCTACACATGTATCAACTTGACACGCACGCAAAAGATTCGACCATTCGTAGCTTTAAGTGTACGGAATAATTACTTTTCTTGCGTTTCCCTTGTGAAAAGACAATCACAGCTGGCTCTTACGACTCGAAGACGTGGTGGGATTTAACGGGTCGATCTCCAACGTTTCACCTGTTTTGCCCGTCTTGAGGCTTGTCATTTATTTAACGTGTAGGCGTGATCGGAGAATGAAGGAGGAAGGCTCTTTAGATGCTTGGAAAAATGGATCTGAGATTTTCGGCGAGAATCCTGTGTGACGTACGGCGATAAGCATAAGGCTCAGATGTCCGCCAGGCATCACATCGGGCCGAAAAACCCAACCAATAGTACGCTTAGTATTAACCAAATTCAAAGGGTCGATCGTAAAAATCATAGAGTGAGCATTTCCAAACCTAGAATAGAGTTTCCAAAGATTTTTGTTTAGAGTCTCGAGTTATCCCCCGCATACGTGACCACTTCACGTAACCCTAATACATAAATTAAAAAGAATCGTAAATTAAAACGAAACTCGGACTAGGAACTGCTAAGGGTCACCAAATGACTAACCGGACTATTTATAGATGCGAGAGCAAATCCGATGCAAGGAAGTGTACCATGGAGGGAGTTGCCAAAACTCTCTGATAAAAAGGGCTGCTCCCAGCACCCTGCCTACTCAGTTCAACTAAACTTTCCAAAGAATACTGAACCTCTGCCGGTTCTTCCTCTCATCTCTACTCTCGAAATTTTATATTTTGTATCTAACGCAGAACCTCTGCCGCTCTCTTCTTTTACCTTTTCCCAACGAAAATTGATTAACGTAAGTTCCTACACCACATTATAGAATAAATTCTCTTGCTACTTCACCAAATACAAATTACGCTTGAGTTTAAGACTCATAGTATTGGGAACGCGACGAAGCAGTTGCGTACCTGAGAATTGAGCAGAAACCTCAAGTTTTGTTAAATCGTTGAACGATCTCGAGCTATCCAGAGCGCTTCGAAGCAGACGGCGTACTGGGGATCTCGAAGGAAACAACGATTCATTATCTCATTTCCTTTTCTTTCTGGCATGCCCAAAACCCGAGGTGGCAGGAAAATTGTAGTTAAAACTTTTTATAAACAATTTGAGCGGTCAATAAAAGCGTTCGCCACAAAAGAAGTTTCCGACCTTAAAACCCCTCAAACAATTTCCGTTCCGACTCCTTTTGAGGAAATCCCTCATCCCTATAATGACTTTGTAGAAGAATTTACAAAAACACTAGAAAGATTCGCCCAATCCCAATAGTTTTGCCTTGTCCCAGGGGAGTGTCGCGTAGACGCGTTATCACCCGAAATATCCCAACCCTACTAATACGTAAACTTGCGGATCGACAACCCGGTTCGTGACATATTTTTGGTGACAGCGGTGGGATCCGAAAAGGCATAATAATAATAAAAATCAGATTCGAAAAAGCATAATTCAAAAATAATAGTAATAGAATTCCGAGAAAACGTAAAATTCACGAGATAAAATATTAACGAGTGAAACAAGAGTGGCATTGCAGTGGTAATTAGTAAAATATATTAAAATTAAAAGTTGATTAACAAGACGAAAATGGCATTACAACACACACCAACAAGGACTCCCATGGATTTACAAGGAGACCGGTCGGAACCACGACGACCGCCACACACACACCATGAAACCCTCGTTGGATTAGAGGAAACCCGGCAGAGAGTTGAACACCAACAAAAAGAAATCGAAACATTAAAATCACGCTTAAACAACTCATATCTCGAAACAGCAAACGATGTAAGTCCATTATATAATTTATCCTCCTTCAGAGACGCCTTGGACGCCATTCCCGTATACGACGGAGAAAATATGGCATTTGTATATTTCGCCGAAGGATGCGAAGAAGCCTTGAATATGGTTTCGCCAAACTCCGAAGAGAATTTAGTAAAATCAGCGCGAAACAAATTACGCGGGGATGCCCATCGTTCGATTTTAGGCATGCAATTTAAAACAATGCACGAATTTTTAGAATATTTGAGAAACATTTACGGTCCTCGCGAAACAGTGTATGAAGCACAGGGAAAACTCGCATATATTTACCAAAAACCGGAAGAAAGTGTAATCACATACGCAAATAGAGTAAAAGAAATCGGCAAAAGAATTATCGACGCGGAAAAACGTAGGAACAAAACAGTACCTAGTAGTTTCAGGGAAATGAACGATGAAAACCTTTCTAGTAGTTTTATTCGTGGACTGAAACCGGAAATAGCCAACCGAATAACACGAGGAAATAATTTCAATGAAAATATTAACAACGCGATAGATGCCGAAAAGGAAATAGAAGCCATAAGTAACATCCGTCGGGTAGCGTTAGGGCCATCTAACAATCGCGACAGGTATGCACCGGTCAGAAGTATTCAACCCGCCCCCGTAAAATGCCAAATCTGCGATAAATCTGGCCATTTAGCCAAAAATTGTTGGTCTTACACGCGGAATTTTCCCACAACCTCTAGACCAAGGGAACAATATCAACAACATTCACCGCGACAATTCCATCAAAATTCACAACCAAACCATTTTCAGAATAATCCTTCAAATAACTTTCAAAGAAATCGAAGAAATAATTTTTCAAATAACTATCCAAATCGGCCCATCGAAAATTCGCGAAATTATTACCACGAGATAAATCCAAACAGAAATCGAAATTCTTCATACAACCAGAACTTTTCGTATAATCAAAATTCAAATTTCCATAATCAGTCTAATCGACAAGTCAACTTCCCACTAAATTCATCGAACGAAATGCGTAATACCGACCAAAGACAAAATCGACCTACCCCTAACGCGCATAATCCAAGAGCGAACCGAAACCCAATTAACCAACATCGTCCAGTAAGGAAATGTAGCGTTTACGTTTCCGACGAAAGCGATTGCGAAAAATACGCATCAGATTCGGGAAACGATTTTCGCCGCCCCCGTGTGGACGCTACGAGCGCGGATATGACCAAGCGTCCGGAAGAAGAATAGGTAAATTTAACTTCGAATATCCCGATAAAGAAAATGAAGAAGGTTACGAAGACTTCGCTGAATCGATTCAAGATGACAGGAAAAACATGTACGAAGAAGTGAAAAGACTATTTAGAAAATGCGAACAATTAATCGAACTAAAACGGGAAAATGAGAATATAGAGTCTTCAGAACGAGAAAACGAAAGGAAAGAAACACTAAATCGAAAAGACGAACGAGAATATCTTACGATAAATAACCGCGAAAGTAAATCTAAAATAAGAGAAACCAAAGAGCAAGAAAATTTATATTTAAATGATAAAGAAAATGAAAAAATAATCATAGGAAAAGGAGTAGAAAATAGGGAAAAGGAAACTAGGAGAGAAGAAATTAAAGAAAATAAAATTAAAGAAGCAGGGAAAATTCGACTAAACGATGAAGAAACTAAAAGAAACAAAAACAATGAGAAAGAAATTAAAGAAACAAAAATGAATAAAGGAGATAAATCGCGGGATATCGCAATTCACCTCACTCAGGAAGGATACGTACCCACTGTAAAACTAAACAGCGAGGATCTTAGGACGCCCTCGACTTTTATGATAGACAGCGGGTCAGGCCCCAATTTGATAAAAAAATGTGCAATAACCTCGGACGTTACGATAGATAGGGAGGAAGTGCTAAGGCTCAGCGGAATAACGGCGCATCGAGTTACCACCTTAGGGCTGGTCAAGATGAACATCTTAGGATGTATATCGCCTTTCCATATCGTAGCCGATAACTTCCCAATCCCACAAACAGGAATCTTAGGATCCGACTTTCTCGTGCAACGTCGCGCGGTTATAAATTACGAAGATAATCAATTAGAATGGGACAACGGAATACTACCTTTCGAGACAGAAGATGAACTAACAATACCCGCGAGATCACACTCACAAATTTATATTAAGGTCAAAAACCCAGAGATTAAAGTAGGATACATCCCGCGACTAAGGATCGAAAAGGGAATATATGGAGGAGAAGCCGTCGTAAAGGTCGATAAAAACAATAAGGCCCACCTAAAGGTAACAAATACTACGGAACATGACGTTAGAATCACGGTCCCTACCTTGAAAATAAAAGAAATCGAAATAATGAATAAAGAAGAAAACAAAGAAAGAAACAGTGAAACACGAAGATGTTTCATTTCGAAAAATAATAATAATTTTGAGGACCTAAGGAAAACCGAAGAACGAGCCGCGGAAATAAAGAGATTACTACGATTAGAACATTTGAATGAAGAAGAATTCAACAGCGTGGACAATTTAATTTTCGAAAACGTAGACAGATTTCATCTGCCAGGAGAAAAATTGGGACACACCAAAATCCTCACTCATAAAATAGATACCAAAGATAATAATCTAATAAACACGAGACAATACCGTCTCCCACCTGTTCATAAAGACGAAGTCCAGCGACAAGTGCAAGATCTACTGGAAACCGAAATTATTAAAGAATCGGAATCACCTTATAATTCACCTATTTGGGTAGTACCCAAAAAACCAGATTCTCAAGGAAACAAACGTTGGAGAATGGTACTGGATTTTCGCGCACTAAATGAAAAAACTATCGGAGATGCATATCCACTCCCTAACATTACAGAAATATTAGATCAATTAGGAGGAGCAAAATATTTCTCAATTTTCGACTTGGCGTCAGGATTTCACCAAATCAAAATGGATCCAAATGATAGCCATAAAACCGCATTCTCAACCCCTTACGGACACTATGAATTTAACAGAATGCCCTTTGGTTTAAAAAACGCACCTGCAACATTTCAAAGATTAATGGACAGAGTCTTAACAGGGATGCAAGGAAACGAAATGTTCGTTTACCTAGATGATATAGTTATATACGCCAGCTCTCTAAAGGAACACGAAGACAAATTTCAAAAACTTATGGATAGATTACGCAATGCAAATCTTCAACTGCAGCCTGATAAATGTGAATTTTTAAAGAAAGAAGTCACATATTTAGGACACATCATTGGCGAAGACGGAGTTCGCCCTAACCCACAGAAATTAATCGCCGTAGAAAATTTTCCAACCCCGAAAAATGCGAAAAATATAAAACAATTTCTTGGCCTTGCCGGTTACTATCGACGATTCATCAAAGACTTTTCAAAAATCGCGAAACCCCTTACAGACTTACTGAAGAAAGAAATCTCATTTAATTGGACCGACAAACAACAAATAGCCTTTGAAGACTTAAAACAAAAATTATGTAGCGAACCAGTTTTGCAATATCCGGACTTCACAAAACCTTTTCTCGTAACGACAGACGCTTCAGGTTACGCGATAGGTGCGATTTTGAGCCAAGGTCCAGTAGGGAAGGATTTGCCAATAGCTTACGCCTCGCGAACGCTAAACGACGCCGAAAAAAACTACTCAACAATAGAAAAAGAATCATTAGCAATAGTCTACGCAATCCAATATTTTAGACCTTTTTTATACGGAAGGAAATTCACACTTGTCACGGATCATCGACCATTAATCTGGATGCACAGCGTGAAAGATCCTACTTCACGACTCGTCAGATGGAGATTAAAATTAGCCGAATATGAGTACGACATAATTTATAAAGCCGGAAAGACAAACGTCAATGCGGACGCTCTCTCAAGAAATCCTGTAAATCTACCAGAAAATCATGCATATCCAGTAATGACAAGGAATCAAGCGCGCAAAGAAGGACGCTATTTACCATATTCCGAACGACCAAGAGAAGACTCTCCTTCACCACCACCTGAACCGGTAGTAGAAGAAAAGGAACCGTCAACAATTAGAAAACGAGGAAGACCTCCCAAAACTGATAAACCTATTCAACCAGAAACATCGACTGAAAAATTACCGTCCACGTCACAGAAAACCTCCGAGCCAATGATGACCAGGAGTCGCGCGCGAGAAAACCGTAATGAAAAGCGATACGTACCTTACGATAAAACCCTACGAGACGATTCACTCTCGCCAGAACCACCGAAAAATTTAGAAACCCTTGCTGAAAATCAAGAATCAGAAGAAGATCTTATATGTAAACCGAAAGAAACAATAACTAAAGCTGATGTGCACCTTGACGTTGATCACCAACCAAAAGAAACCTCAGAAATCATCGTAGAAAATGTTAACGCCCCAATACGTAACCAACAACCCGAACACCGCGAAAACCAAAATTTACCACTTGAAATATTACACCTAGCAGATAGATTATTATTCGACCGCGATAAAAGATATAACCGCGACAGTGGTAGCAGCGATAGCGACAGTAGCAATAATAGTGGTGATAGCAGCGACGACAGCGATAATAATAGTGAAGACGAGAACGAAAATTTAAAGGACAACGATAGTGAAAACGAAAGTAGCAACGAAGACACGGTAATAGATATGAATCCGACTACAAAAAAAACAGGAACAAGTAGAATACAGACTAGAGGATACGCGAAACAATTAATAAATAATAGAGACCGTTTAGATATGCGTAAAGACAATTACCTATATTTTTTAACGCGTAATGGGCATCCGTGCGATGAAGGTTCGCGACTGCTCCAAAAGTGCCAAAGACTTCCGCAAATCATTCCTCAGGATTCCGAAAATATCCTGATAAACAAGGTTTCCACCAAATACCACATCGCCATAATCGGCGACGAAGTTACAGAAAACTCACTAAAAGCCATCAAGGAACCCTTACGCCAGAAAGTCAAAACTTTAGGAATCGAAACGATTAGCATCGCAAAATCGAAAGAGATTGGCAAAACAACTTGGAAAACCATTATAGATCTTTTACAAACCACATTCACTGGATTACCTTGCAAAATAGTAATTTGTCATGGCCTAGTACAAATACCTGAAAAGGACTGTCGTAAAGATATTATAGAAGAGGCCCACTCATCGGCCGTAGGAGGACACAAAGGCGTGACGAAAACCTACAACAGAATTCGACAACGATACCAATGGCACAACATGAAAAGGGACATCCAAACTTACGTCCAACACTGTTTACAATGCCAATTAAAAAAATTAACTAGAGTAAAAACCAAACAACCAATGGTTATAACCGATACACCGCAAACCGCCTTCGACAAAATCTCCATGGACATAGTTGGTCCACTCCCAAAAACATCCAAAGACCACGAATACATCCTAACAATCCAAGACCTTCTTACCAAATACTCACTTGCAATTCCTTTAAAAACCATTTCCGCTCTAAGTGTCGCAGAAGCTTTCACAAAAAGATTCATTTGTATTTTTGGTGCCCCTAAGGCAGTATTAACAGATCAAGGTTCGAATTTCACGAGTAAATTAATGCACCGGTTTGCAAAACTATTTAGAATCAGACAGTACCGAACGACAGCTTTCCATCCACAATCAAACGGTTCAATAGAAAGATCTCACATTGTGTTAATTGAATTTCTTAAACACTTTGTAGATAAATACTCAGAATGGGACGACCTATTAGAAATTGCGGCCTTATCTTACAATACCAGTGTGCACGAAGCTACAAATTTTACACCTCACGAATTGATCTTTGGGAGACTTGCACGTCTACCCTCCAGTAAACCAACGGACGACTGTGACATAGAACGAACTTACAACGACTACCTAACGCAACTGATGACAGATATTTACAACATACAAAACCTAGCTCGAGAAAATCTGATAACGTCAAAAGTAAAATCAAAAGGGTATTACGATCGAAAGATCAACCCGCAAAATTTTCAATTAGGTGATCGAGTTTTCCTTCTAAAAGAACCTGTAAAAGGAAAATTCGGTGACCGCTATACGGGGCCGTATGAAATTTTGGACGTTTTACCTAACGGAAATTTAAAATTAGATGTCAAAAATAAACCCCGTGTGGTACACGCAAACAAACTTAAATATGCTTACGTTTAGGATTTTCCTCCCCCACGAAATGACGCCGGTAAGAAGGAATCTGTTCCCTAGAACCGCGGATGAAGAATTTATTCAAGATGCCAAACGAGCGGTCTGTTTGAGACAGACTCTGTATTTAGGGAAAATCGACGACGAAATGATCTGCGAAAATTGTTTCACCTACAGTAAGAAGGGAAACCTCCTCAAGTACCGTAAAATAATAGACCATACCCTACGAATCGAAAATTTAGGGATCCTCGAGTGCGACTTATGCGACGCGGAGATGACGATCTGGTCTCCCATAAGCGGATGCAATCGATGCGCCGTGGTATTCGAAAAATACCGCGAGGTACTCGACCATTTTAAAACGGGGACCGGACCGCCGAAACTACCTGATGTTATGAGTTGGGACGTGAATCAGGATTTCGTACGCACAATGAACGACCCTATCTATAACCAGAGGATCCCTGTAATTTTCTCAGTCTGGGAATGGTACGGATTTGAAAAACAATTACAAAAGAGGGACAAAAATAATGAATGCCCCCTAATGAGCAAACTCAAAGAAATACTTGAAGAGGCAATGATCCCGACTAACGAAACCCAAAACAACTAGGAAATGGCCACGCGGGCCACGTTCCAACTACTGCGCCTAAGCCCCCCCCGGGTCACTTCACCAAAACACCATCACCACATCTCAATCCGTCATGGACCTCTGGGACATCAACCGCAGGTGGAACCTGTCTATGGCCGAAAGATCTAACATCCAAGAGCACAGTCACCCTATCATGCCGAGTCTGAAACGACCAAATTGGAACGGAAGCTGGGAAAAACACACAGTAAAGTACTGGGACACTGCCAAGACAACGATATGGTCTCAGAAATGGCAGAGTGGAGCACCTGAATGCAGGAAATTTATATTCCATACAACCAAGAATACCACCTTAGCACTAAGGAGGGAGGCAATGTCGTGCAGATAACAACGCTGCAACGATCAAGACCTACATCTCCGTGCAATAGGATGAACCCGATGTGGTTCTTCACTTGGAAAGCCAGTACTGACCCATACCTGTACCGAGAGAGACAGTACTCATCACCATTCTACCACGAAGTGAATGACGAGGATACTTGGATCAGAGGATCCAGCCTCGTTGATAAACAAACGCTCTTCCTCCAAATCATCTATCAGTTGCCGTTTCAGTTGGCGAGTACTCAGCAGAAGGACGTGCCTCTGGAAAGATCCATCGCCATACCAGGGGAACAACTTACCACACCTGTCCCGGAGACCCAATGGAGCAAACTCACACAAAAGATGAACCAACCTCAGCTTCGCCCCACTTCAAGAGGCCCCTATACCCCCTTACACCCTTACGAAGACGAAGAGCCATCGTCCTTCCCCAGACCCATGCCCCCTATGGATCAACGCCCTCCATCTACCCCTATTTGCGAGAGTCAGGACCAGCAAAAGTATAAAACTACGTAACACAACTGGGACTGTATTACCACTTAAGCACCATTTGTAATTAACCTATTTGTAATCATTTTCTGTTATTTGTAATTGGTTTCTGCAGCATCACTGCTTGCGTACCTTAACCTTTGTTATTTTATTTTATTTTATTTATTTTATTTTATTTTTTAATCTAAACGTAAGATATCCTAGCAACATTATACATAGATGCGACATAAGATGTAAAACACATAGATGCAACCACCTACAACACTCCCGCCGAACCTCGCGATCGCACAACGACTGTAGTCGCGATCGTTTTTAAGAGGGGAGGTGTGACGTACGGCGATAAGCATAAGGCTCAGATGTCCGCCAGGCATCACATCGGGCCGAAAAACCCAACCAATAGTACGCTTAGTATTAACCAAATTCAAAGGGTCGATCGTAAAAATCATAGAGTGAGCATTTCCAAACCTAGAATAGAGTTTCCAAAGATTTTTGTTTAGAGTCTCGAGTTATCCCCCGCATACGTGACCACTTCACGTAACCCTAATACATAAATTAAAAAGAATCGTAAATTAAAACGAAACTCGGACTAGGAACTGCTAAGGGTCACCAAATGACTAACCGGACTATTTATAGATGCGAGAGCAAATCCGATGCAAGGAAGTGTACCATGGAGGGAGTTGCCAAAACTCTCTGATAAAAAGGGCTGCTCCCAGCACCCTGCCTACTCAGTTCAACTAAACTTTCCAAAGAATACTGAACCTCTGCCGGTTCTTCCTCTCATCTCTACTCTCGAAATTTTATATTTTGTATCTAACGCAGAACCTCTGCCGCTCTCTTCTTTTACCTTTTCCCAACGAAAATTGATTAACGTAAGTTCCTACACCACATTATAGAATAAATTCTCTTGCTACTTCACCAAATACAAATTACGCTTGAGTTTAAGACTCATAGTATTGGGAACGCGACGAAGCAGTTGCGTACCTGAGAATTGAGCAGAAACCTCAAGTTTTGTTAAATCGTTGAACGATCTCGAGCTATCCAGAGCGCTTCGAAGCAGACGGCGTACTGGGGATCTCGAAGGAAACAACGATTCATTATCTCATTTCCTTTTCTTTCTGGCATGCCCAAAACCCGAGGTGGCAGGAAAATTGTAGTTAAAACTTTTTATAAACAATTTGAGCGGTCAATAAAAGCGTTCGCCACAAAAGAAGTTTCCGACCTTAAAACCCCTCAAACAATTTCCGTTCCGACTCCTTTTGAGGAAATCCCTCATCCCTATAATGACTTTGTAGAAGAATTTACAAAAACACTAGAAAGATTCGCCCAATCCCAATAGTTTTGCCTTGTCCCAGGGGAGTGTCGCGTAGACGCGTTATCACCCGAAATATCCCAACCCTACTAATACGTAAACTTGCGGATCGACAACCCGGTTCGTGACACCTGCGGTAGTCCTGCTGGCATATAAATATGCAAGAAATTTGTCTCTTGGCTTTATGAACGGTTAGATTCCAATGCAACGTTACGCTGAACTTCGCCATTTGTTTATTCGATAAAGTCCTATTATTATTAATATTATTATTATTATTATTATTATTATTATTGTTATTATGAGACCGCTGACTGCGACTGTCGATCTAATAATTATAGTAATAACAATAACGATAACAACAACAATAATAATAGTCATAATAATTATAAGAATCTATCTGTAATTTACCTGTAAATTCAGTTAATAGTGATGGTGTCAGTAACATACATATCAGTATCAGAATCGGTATCACAGTATCAATAGTAATGTTTATGATAAGAATATTAGGAGAAGTAATTAGACGGTTCGTGTCCAGAGCATGCAACACTGGGTAAAATTTGAAGTGTAAATATGGCAGTAATAGTATAAGTGTAATTATCCATTGTCCGTTCTCATTGGGATACACTAGGGTCGGACTATTAAACACTCACATTTGAGCATCAAGAATAATCAAGAATAATCATTTATTATATGAATAGTTACTGGCATGTGCTTCGTGACGTCATTATGTCACGCGAAATTAGTGAATATTTCAGAGTCTCTAGAAATATTATTAGCTCACTGACTTTTTATCATCGTCATATTCTTTATCCATATGACGGCTTTCGTTAACTATATTTTATAGTATTGCTGACTTAAATTTCAATATGTCGCGGTATTCGCATAATCAAGGTCTTATTGCGTACGAAATATGATTTTAAATTGTGGGTGTTAAGGTAGTAAATAATATTGGTCTTAAACAAGGGACTCAGACTTTTAATGGTTGAGACGTAAAATCATATTGGTAAACGTATACTGAAAAATTGTAATCTTGAATTAAAAGTAGCGTGTAATATGATAAATAACGTCACTCGAGGCTATGATTCATCAATTTATAAGCATACATTTAACTTCTGTGTGGCTGATAGTTCGATGATAACTGAAGAAAAAATATAAATTTGCTTTTTGTTTGATTTCTATATTAATCTCTTTCAGTTAACTTACTTTTGCAATTTATTCTTTTTTACTACATTATATAGGCCATCATCAGTTCATAGCTTCTATTTATTTTTATACCCTTTTATTTATATTTTATTTTCAATGTAGATATAAGTAATTAATTGCCCCGTTCTTACTTTTTTATTTTTCATGTATTTGAGGGCCTATGCATGTTTATCAACAAAATAAAAACAATAACGTTTGGTTTTCAATTTTCGAGTATTTTTAATGAATACTGCAAACAGAATATAACACAATGGCATCAATACTTCATTTGAGACATTATTTCGTTCTCGTGAAATTACAACAGGAAAACTTATTGTGTACCAGAATTATCCGTAACTTGTATTTATTGAAGTATCCGTATTTATCTGTCTTTGTCTGTCCATTCGTAAGGCAGTTACGTCGTTGAAGAAGAGGAAACTACAGTGAATCTGATAGGCTGAATACACAAACTTGCTAGATACGTCCAACAAAGTAAATTAACTGTCGTCAGTGTACAAACATTTATTGTTTGTCCGTAGATTTAAAATGTCTCGAACGTTGTATGATCTTACTAGAAACATACAACAGGATTGGGTACTGGAGCAGACTAATTTAACAAGAAGAAAAAGGGATTTTCTTAAGAATATTGTTCATGCTTGGGAAATTCGTGTGTTTTCCTCCAACTGGCGTTCCACTGTTTTTACAGCATGGCTACGGGAAAGTACTTTATATGTATTTTGAAAGTAAAGTTTTCTGAACGTTTTCCGCTTTCCCTCGCTGCGTCTTAATTTCATTTCTTTTTCTTCCGCAGGAAGTGAAATTCCTGTTTGCGGGAGGGCACTTTCCGCGCTCTCATTTCGTTCAACAATTACAATGTTTCAACTTTGATTCCCACAAAAAATCCTTCATTTCTTCTGTGGACCAGGATGCATTATTATTAACCTTATGTGTGTAGTACCGATATTCTGTAACAGATATAAACGTTGTGTGTCAAATAATCAACTCTCTATTTATACAATTACTGAAACAATTAAATCCACGCGCAATGTATGAAGTTCCGTCACATTTTTCACATGGACAATATTTGAATCTTTAATGTGTTTTTAAACATGATTTTTTAAGATTTTATACGTATTTCTTATATTTAAATCACGGAATTTTTGTGTTAAAGGTCTTTTACAAGATCGGTTCAGTTTTCCAGTCAGTTTCCAGTCAGTTTCAATCAAGTCATCAGTAGACTGCGTACATTTATGTAATAACACCTTTCTATATAAAAGAGATATACATGTGCGGCTTGTATAAAATTTTATTACGTCAATCACACATTCTGAAAACGCATTTGTTATTAGGTCGAGTCATAAGGAACTTCCGATGCAGTTAAAGGCGGGTAAAAAGCCAGCCTTTTTAAACAGGATTGTAAGAGGCGATGAAAAATGGATAACCTATGAAAATATCGTTCGCAAAAGACAGTGGCTTGATAAGGATCAACCACCTCTACCAGATCCTAAAGCAAAAACGTTATTCTTTTCAAGAAAAAATTCTTGACCTTGGATGGTCTGTTTTACCACATCCACCTTACTTCCCGGACCTTGCCCCAACAGATTACCACCTTTTCTGTTCCTTGCAAAACTTTTTGAATGGAAAAACCTTCAAATCTGAAGAGCAAGTCAATCAGGCTGTCGAAAACTTCTTCCAGTCCAAACCAACCACGTTTTACACGGAAGGAATTGATAAACTACCAGGAAGATGGGAGAAGGTTATACATAATAGTGGCGAATATATAATAAATTAATATAATTTCGTTATTAAATGAGAGCGAAATAAATGTGTGATAAAAAAACGGAAGTTACTTATGACTCGACCTAATATATTACATATTTCGCGCACGTGTAACAGTGTATATACTACTTTCCAGACATGTGTACACAATATATACACAAATGACAATACAACACTATAATCCTTGAATACAGTGGTGTGAGGCAAGCTACTGGGACAAATTAAAATCTTTAGAACAATCATTTTCCTGCATATTTCTTGTATATTCCAACAAATTTTACCAGCATAAACATCGACGACCTACTCATAAGTTATCATTTAAATGATCCTGTAAACAAAAATTTGATTTAGTATGAAGTATTTAACTGTATACAACAAGTTTTCGTTAGTGAAGATAGAAGTCGATGCCAGTGCAAATTAGTTTTCCGCAACATGAGAGAACTTAATTGAACTTAATTGTAGATATACCTTTTCATTAGGGCAATTTTATAAGAAAATTACTGCAACAATTGTATACGTAATACAATAACACTTCCGCAGATTAACAGTGCGCTAAAATAATAGGCCGCGGAATTATTCAATAATTAATGGCGTGAATCGAAATGAAATTAATTTCAAGTAATCCTTAATTACGAATATTAAAGCAGTCTTTTCGGAGAATTACAATTTCACATATATTTTGGAAAAAGTCAAATATCGTGAAATAATGAAATATTTTATATGTACGTTCGAGCTGCCTGGCGATGTCATATTAAATTACGTTTCATAATAGACAAAAATTAATAATCTAAATGTTTTAATGATCTGACTGGGCAACAATTTACTTAACAACATTATTTACGGTACAAATTATACACCGTAATAGTTATTGCTTTCCCGCTCAGCACATCATTATTATTACATGCCAAGTATTACAGTAAATTTATCATTTTTATTAATACAAGTTTGTGTATCATTAATATTTTAATGGTTTCCTGAGCTACCTCGTTTTCAGCAGTGGAAGTATCCAATTGCAGAACACTTCCGGAAAAGCTTTATTTTTTGTTACGTATTTTAAAGTAAAATCTAAAGTAAAGTCCGGACTTGTTTTAGAAAAACTCTGTTATTTGAAGTATTAATAGTACTCCCTTAATGGGATATCTGTTTAGTCGTCTATTGTAACTTTAATTTTTTCAAAACAACGTAAAACTTCCTGTTTCGACGAGACACTTTTTCATTAGGAAAAAAAAGTTTCCCCGTCATTTATTGTAGAATTTGCTGAATAAAAGTTCCGTTGAGTAAATTTAATTTTCTGGCTGTATTACTTCTGGAACAGAAAAAGTACTCATTAAAAAGTTAACGTTGAGTCGCAACGAATTGTAAATTGTCGTTCAATTCCTGCTAAATATTGATTTAGAAAATGCAGAAAAAATGCATTTCAGAAAACCGCGATTAATAGGGATTGATCGACGGAGGTGGAAGAATAATATTGTAGATGGGTTTAAGCGTGTACTCACCAGAATCAATACTTTAATGGTACTTGAGTGTTTAGTCAGGGACAAAAAGAACTATCGTCGAAGATTAACTCATCCGAGGTAGAACGATTAATAATAAAGGATACTTATGAATTTTATCCGTATCCGTCCTCTTTTATTCAGTGGAAGATTATTAAGTAGTACATAAATTACAAATGAATATTTTCGGTTTTTTGGATATGCCAATAAATTTTTTAGTTAACAAATGGTAACTGCAGTGCTGTTATCCACTAGAAATTAAGAAAAAAAATGCATATAAACAATGAGTCTTCCCCAGAAACCACATATACGTATTTAATTTCATTTTAATAAAATAAACTCAAAAAGGAATTATTTATACAGAATTATGTTCCGTTTTTATCGAAAAGTCCAATTATATTATGAATATTTGAGCGAATCTTGGTTTTTGCTTAATGCCGAAATTGTAATATCTGCATTACTAATTATTTGTCTACTATCGATTGGCCGCTAAGTCAGTGCAGCATATTGAATTTCAAGGGTGTCCTCGGTATACAATATATACGGTCTACCCAACACACTATCGCAAAATTTGCATGCTTAATCGGGAGTTTCGGACTAAGAAGGGAGTTTTATTCTTAGTAAACATAATTAAGTACAAAAAACTGAAACATATCTGTTTTTAAATGCAATTTGAATTACACGTTGCACAATTTTATTTTGACGTGCGTCGATTATCCTGTTAAAAAATTTCAACATCTATTCGCACAGCTTTAACTTGAAAAGAAAAAATAATAAGATAATTCACTTTAGTGTGTTAGCATAAAGAAAAGTCTATTTATTAATTCATTTATTGTTTTAACATCTACTAGAATTTTCTCTTGATCTTGTAATGACCTTGAGTTCACCAAAATAGATATTATGTTGCTTCATGTGATATTTCATTTGTCTGCAGATGCTTCTTTTACATCTTTTTTAGATCTTTTTTAGGCCTTAGTTGCTGAAGTATTCTCCTAAATGTTCTATTAACTTAATGTCCAACGATTGTGTCGGTGTTTTTAAGCGAGCCGTAACATTATGAAGGTTCCACGTTTGGCATTATGAGCACAATGCTTCGGATTATTGTCTTACGCGAAGACAAAGTTATCTTAAAGTCCCATTTTATCTGCATCGGAGCGGCGGTAATCCTTCAAAATATTAATACAAATATAAGTTGAAATTAAACCTGGCTGTTGTTTTTTAGAACAAATCCTTTCTTATGTTCCGCAAGGTCTTCCCATACTATTTTTTGTGAACCTTATTCTAGAAATATCTAAGAAGATATTTATTAATAACTGTAATTATGAACGGTCTTTACATTCATTGCAGGAATTCAACAGTATTGTGTAAATGGCAATGTATAAATATTGTATATAATTGTAAATATTAAAAATACCAATCCCTTTTCCACATGTATATGGTTACCAATGAATATGATAAACGTAATTTTTTAGACTTGTTAGTCAAGTAAGCGATAAATAAGAAATAATGTACCTGAGAAGTAAATAGTTTTGAGATTCACATTTACTAATTCTCAGCTTCTTTCTGGGATTGATGCCGAAGGTATTTTAGAAAATATTGTATACAGACGAAGGGTTTCCTGTCTATGCTAACACGAGAATTGGTTCTAGAGTGATACGAATATTGCTGGGTTATGGATAACTGACATAAATGAAGACCTGATGGGTCGAAACAAGCTGGGGCAGATGACATTACCTGAAGGTGTTGAGTAAGTTAGGCGACAGCTAAAGGGCAAATTGGCCAACTAAACTCAGCCATAATGACGAAGGAGAAACTTTGCGTGACTCTGCTATGAGGTAATCGAGTAAACCGCCTCGTCCGAAATCTGTAGATTTTGCAGCAGCTACGTGTAGTGCCCAAGGCCTAAGATCGACCTCACCGTCTTCTATAATACATCTCGGACTCCGGTACATTATCAACTGTAAATAGAGTAGCCAGTGTAAACGAATTATCGATCGCTCGGAACTTTCATACGATCGTCCGGCAATTCATGACAAATCGAGAAACTCCAACCTACCAGATTTTTTGGCCACGTCGCTTCTTTAACAATAAGCGGGAAAACCGTCCAGGTGGGAATTTTAATGCGATATTCCATCTAAATTTACACTTACTCTCCAGAAATGACGTGCCATTTTCGTGCGAAAGGATTCATTTATAATTCATAATATTCCTTTCTCGTTCTTTCGTTAAATTTTACCAGCTGTTTCACGGGCCACGTGTCATCCCTTAAAATGAATTTGGAACTGTTATAATTCTGGGGGTTTGTTACGCACGGTTTACACACTCAGTTTTTTACTCAGTTTTTTTACACAGTCTACAACTGTGCAAGTATGGCTTTACATACATTCGACATCGAATTCGAAAAGTCGCGTTTTCGGAGACTTTATTTGCTCTGCTCTGTAACAAGTTCAAGCTTATCGTCGCGTGTAGACAATATGTATCTTTTGCATTTAAAAAGACGACCTTGGGCAGCAATACGTTGATTGATTCTAGTCCTGAATGACAGTTCCAGTGATGGTAATCATTAATGAGAGTTCGTGTCATGTTTACGATCGAATCGACGAATTACTCCGCTAAATAAAGTTCAGGACGATCAGCGAAGAAAGAATTTACACGATTGTAAATGACCTTAAATGACCTTCGATGACCAACATATCACAGGTCAATGAATTCGTCTCGAAGAGGACTACACGATGGACTAATAGAAAAGATTATTCCACATAAAAAATGAAGGCCACGTGAAAATCGCGATCATACTACTTCCTAAAAAAATATATGTTCATCACGAAATGTCCCCTTGAAACAGAATAAATTTTACTTGAAACATCTTGTCGAATAACGAATAATTTTCGAGATAATCGCCTGATAAAGTTACAACGGGTTACCCTGCATTTGTCAAAGGTTATATGTATATATTACATAGGTACATATCAAAGATTTAGTCAAAACTGAGTGAAAGTAGGAGAAGATTACACTGTAAAGACGCACGAATTAGTAATAACTTATTGTTTAGTTAACATACGTAACCTTACGCCATATTGCGTAAACCCCCGACCCTCGTTGCGCGGCGATGGCATCGCGCGAAGGCGCACCGCTACGCGATGAAATTCACGCGCCCACCACCCAATTTCCACTCGCCGTTAAGTTTCCGTAGGCCTGATCCACCCGGGAACGTTTCCTAGATGTGCCGTGGATCGGGCCAGTCACGTTAAAATGCGATTGTGCGGAAATCGCGCTACGGAAACCGCGACAAACGTGATTACAAGGGGGTACGGTAGCACGAAGTAAGGTGACGGGGGGGTGAAGCGACACGAGGACTCTCTCCATGGTCCGTTCTCGTGCACAAGGCTGGCCTCTGCCGCTGCAGACGGCAGTACCCAGTACCAAAGAAGAATTACCACACGTAGTGAAATATGTGTACGCCAAATAAAGGACGCATCACACAAAGAAAAATACATGCCCCGTCAGAACGGAACACGCGGAACCCGCATCAATTCCCTCAGCTTCTTAACGCCTTCATCCCAAATTGGCATCACAGCTATAGAGGAAGAAGAGCACTGAACTTCTCGGCGCACAAACCGCACGTTTACGAGCGCACCTCTCTCTCCCTCTCATTGGTGTCCTTCGCCCCTTCATCAACCCCTGAAGACGTCATAGTTTTGCCTGTAGAAGTAAAATTGACAGTGAGTTAAAAATTGAGCCTGTACCACATCCTTAAATGTATTAAATATCTTAATATGTATAAGACATCAATTTATATATATCTGCATTTATATTATATTGTCCTATTATATTGCCCCCGCATATATTATAGATTCAGATATTATAGATTGTAGATTATTATCGTATATTATATACCGGGTGAGGCATTTAAAACAGGATACTTGAATAACTTGCTTGTTTTTGGGGATAGAGGAAAATGTTTCACAATCAGACCAAACTTATTGAGGGGCTGATTATCCGATGTTACTAGCTTTTTGATAGGTGGTGGCTTCCAGGAGATGTGAAGGTCAACTTTGTTTTTTTAAATGGAACGGTATGATTTTTTATTTACATTCTGATAGAGTATTTCAAGACGAATACAATGACCTATTATGAAGATATATATATATATTTTCTGTCACTGTAGCGATTGCGATGTTGATCTATAATATATGCGAAGGCAACTAACAACGGAAACTTAATATCAAAATGTATGCTATATCCGCATGTGCTCTTCGCGTTCGGCAACCTAATTGTCCGGGAGGATAATGATGTTTCAAATTACATTCTAAAGGGCATCGTATCGTTCTCGAAATACCTCGCAGTATCTGTATCATCAAGGGCGGAAGAGAATTTCAAAGTTTACTGACGATCTATCAAATTGATTGCGAAGAAATTTGCAGTTTGATATGTCACCTGTATTCACGCGAACATATTTTCAACAGTAGCGCATTGTCCCTGAGATATGAATAAAAAATATTTTTCGAAGCGCATGTCTATTAATCGATATTGTCGATTGTCAGGTATAGTAATTCAATAAAAACATCTGCGGGCGAATATTTTTTGAATTTCAGTAGCTTCGAACGTTTCGACGTCGGTCGAAAATGAAGAGTTTTTACCTTATTCGAAACATCATAGAAGCGTGTGGTACACAGTGATTCGGGGCCATAGATATCGACAGAAATTTCTCTGACCGGATACTCTTTCGTATCTCTCCACTTCCTTCTATTCTTCCCGTTCTCCGGCGCTACTCTTTCGCCGGCCACATTCTTACGCTTTCACGTGTACTCCCCTGCAATGCCCATTATTTCGATCGTACAGGACAATATGAGCACTGTTACTTCTTCTGGAACAGCCAGCAATGGATTTTCCTACAATCATGGCCTGATTTGCGACGGACATGTTTTTTCGAGTCCTCGGTAATTGCCGTTCGAACGATTTCCTGCCGTCTCATTTCTTGCCAGTCATGTGTCTGCGCGTATTTTTTTAATAACGTTGATGCCACTGAAAAAAATTTGCTCACTTCTCAGAATGGCTGACAGCACATTTTGCTTCAGAGGAAATTTACATAAAAATGTCCAACAGCGCCGTGGTACACGAAAATTCGCCAAACTATTTCTTAGAAAGAGAGACATTTTTGTGTAAGAGAAAATTTGCATGAAGAATTCGATACAGACTGTGATCTACGTGTGTATGTCAAAGTTGGAATATTGCTCCGACTTAAAAGGAACTTCGCAGCATTGAGTATATATGAATTAAAATTTTAAATATGATTGATTGATTAAAGTTGATATTTAAAAGCAATTAATCGTTTAAAATCACGATTAATTTAAACGAATGATGAAATTAAAATAATCATCAATAGCTGATAAAAAAGAGTAAAGTTGAAATGCAGTTAATCTTTTGCGATCTGACGTTTTTTCAAATGTTCAAACTAAAGATTTGTAATATATCCATCTCATTTCGGAAAGCAATCGTAATTTACGATTAAGAATTGTAATTACAAATGAGTTGTGATTTATGGCGTGAAACGACGAAACGTTGTAGAACGATACCGTAGTATGTATCTTTCAATATTTACAGCGTGAAGTACTCCACGAAACAAACATGTAAAAATTGCTATCAATCATTAATGCAACTGATAATTGAATAACTAATGTACCTTAATCAACATTTAGGTAATTACACATTTAATCTGTAATTGTGATTAATAATTCAGTATTTTAATTTTAATTGTTAATTGTTAACTGAATTGAATATTGCGCAACATTGATATCCTGATTCTAAGATAAATGAGCATTTCATTTCTTTTGTTTTCCTTCATGTATTTATTTCTTCAAGTCCTTTTATTTCTCATTAAAAAATGTTGCTGCTGAAAAGTATAATAATTTCCAATCGGAGCTGTTGCAAGAAATTTGTACTACGTTCATTATTGCGCGAAACGATTCCGTAACGATATACATTTACGTAATTCTATACAAACGTTCCAATTTACTAGACATACGTACTTTGATTGATTGGAATTATCTGAGATTTTTACGGGTTCAGTTAGGAAATGTTGAAATTCCAATCGGACGACTGGAAAATTGCAATCGAACTCTTACCATTGGATCACATACCTTCACCCAGACATGTGTAACTTTCGAAGCATTGAAGATGTGTGCTTTGTAAAAGATTACTACGTTTGTTCTTATGTAATGTCTACATATGTACCATATAGATCGGTGTCTCAAGTGTGTGAGTTTCAGGGAAAGAAAGAATCGACGAGACGATTTGTCATGGACCATCGTATTATCGTATATCAAGGAGGAACAGCATTACGCTGCATTATCGCTTTCTATAAATAACTAGATTTAACCAGCACATTCGGGAAAATCCTGGCTGCTGTAGCCCGAGAGGATCAATATCTCATATATTTGACATACTCGATAAAGAATTTTGAAAATCATGTGGTACGTCTGCAGTATTCTAAGCATTACTGTTTAATCGTTCGGAAATTTCAATACTTCCAATTCAATTCTTCCAGGTTTTTTATTCGCTTCATTAAATTGGCCTCAAGACTTCCAAAATAACGTCGTATTCCGCTTAAAATATTACGTGACACGGTCAACGTATTTTTCGAACTTTCGCGAAACTGTTAAATTTTACTAGAGAATTTGAATCTCGTGAAAGTCTAAACGTACGCCTATAAAGAAAGCAAGTTATTCAAAAGGTAATGTCACTCGCTCCATACGGTCTGCTTTAGGGTGTCTGTTAATTTCAATTCAAATCCTTCGACGCTTTCTCAAAGGATCCTCTCCTTTACATATTTTCCCAACTGACCTTGAACGACCTTGATTAATATGGGTCATTGCCTTTGTCTCCGCGAAAGCTTTCGTACCACGTAAAAAAGTCCAGGGATCCATTAAAAAAAATTAGCCGCTGGCCTTGAAATGTGGAAAATGTCGCCGCCCACAAAAAGGACACGTTCGCAGCACAGTGCTTTTCAGATAAATTATGTTTTTTGCATAGAGACATGACCTCTTTTATTTTTTGCCCAACGACTAGTTTGTCATTGTTGTCAGCATCGAAACCCTGAAACCGTAGCCTGCAATGGCATCTCGTGTCGCTAATTACGTGGATGAAAATTGAGTGGTTCGATTAAAACGCCGTATCCTGCATAAATCAGTTTAGCGCGACGTTATCGGCGCCGATAGGTTTCCTTCGTTTTTCGCGTTGGAGGACTTACCACTTTTATCGGATCTGCATTACGTTTCCTTCGAATACCCCAACGGCGTAAATATATTCATAGACCGTACGCCGGATATTCCGAAAAAGTATCCGGCGTCCATGGCGAACAACACCTTGGACCTTTTTTCAAATTGCCAGAGCATAATCGCGGAAACCAGGCGCAAACATTTTCGTGAACCTCGGAAATTTAAGTGCTTTTTACGTACACTACAACAAACTCAGAGCCCGGCGTTCTAAAACCGGAGAGTACCACCGTAAAAAAGTTTGCGCAAAAATGACTGCCCAAACCAACGTTTTCTTACAATCATAACTAACTTTATGGCTCACATTTTCGCGCAATATTTGTTGTCTCGATGAAACTTATTTTCGTCGCGTTACATAGGTGAAAAGTAACAGTAATGGGAAAAATCCTTTGATGAAAACTGGTAGAGGAGTTGTGTCCGCTTTATAAATCCTTGAAATTTACTCGCCTGCCAAGGATATAAGAGCGTGATCGATTCGTGCGTTTCACCCTCAACATTCTCCGAATAAAAGGCACACAGCTAGACAGACGTAATCTGTAATACTATTTACTCCTACATGCTCACTAAACCTACAACTTTTTTTTCTTCTATCTTCTATTTTTCTCAGTTGGAAAATCATCTTTTATCGCGCGAAAGCTGCTTTTCGCCATACACATCTTTTTTTTACGTTTGAACTTGAACCGCAAAAAGGGAAAATGTCTTGAATGTCTCTATGTCTCTATGTCTTGAAACATATTATTATTTTTTCCAATAGGGCAGATTTTCGGCATTTCATGAAACAGAATTTTCTATTTAGCACCATAAGTTTTTCGTAAATTGCTCGCTTCGTGGATAATCTTTTTAATGTTCTCAAGTTGGCAATTATATACATTTTTGTTGTTTGGTGTACTCGTGAATTACGTAATTATTTCTTTCAATTCTTCTCTTGAATATTAATTAAAAAAATACAGTAAGTTTGCCAGTAAATTAGTTTATAATATTAACGCGACAAGTTGGAAAAGTTCTCTGCTTCGCCATGATTAGAAGTAAGTTTTTACGCGTGTCTTTCATGTACATAAGCCTCGGAAAGATGACATTATGACGTTAGTAAAATTTTGGTGTTCTGGGTTAATGGTAAATAGCTGTCAAGTTATAAGTACCGCTGGAGCAAATACAGACGCTATCTTCGTTGCAGACGGTGCAAAAGCACCGTATGAGTATGGTTATAGTTCGATAGCTTCCATCTCGTCAGACAGAGTTGCAACCTTCAAGAACTTCGGACCATAGTTCACTGGAACAAGGCTAACGAACTAACTTCGAAGGTAAATAACTACGTTCGGCCGCTTGTTAACATGTTACAGAAATCAATTTCAATGAAGTTGAAGAACAAAAATTACCTGCCTTTTTTGCTGTTCCGTTTGATGCCGAAAAAATCGACTTACTTTATTCTGCCGATAAGAAATCGTCGATGAGGGATGACTGTTATTTAGTTTATACCTCTTCGAGGACCCACAATGGAATTCATCGTAATAGAATTTATCGTCCTTCTTTTGGGGTTTACATTATCGCCCCCCTGTTTCGCTATTCTTGCTGACTTTGCTATTATCTCTTCTGTTAGCGGTGTACACTTTTTACACGAATATGGTAATTTGCCAAGGGTAAAAAGCAAGGGATATTGAAAGACATTTCTTTATGTGATATCAGTTCAATAAAAAAAAATAAATTGCACGATAAATATTACAATGACATTTTAAATATATTACGAAGTTCTGCATTAAATTACGTAAAAATAATGATGTAACCTGCTTATATTTGGAATAAATTGTGAAATGGTTTTGCATAAGAAGTAGTCTGGCACAGATCTTCGAGTTACATTGAGCGGAAGGCAGAGATATTGATAGACGTTTCGTCGCATTCCATAAACCCCTCAGTCGGAAATCATATTTACATTCATGTATTAAACATTTATGCCAAGTACTTACTTATTGAAAGCAAGTGCTCGTGTTGCGGAAAGATGTACGGATACAAATTTCTGTGGAATAGAAATTTTTTTCCTGACTGATGGTGCGAGAAATTCAGCGTGTTTCGGAGCAAGGTTATTCGTCGCCACTTCCGACATACACCTCTTCGCAAATGTATGTACATTCCCCGTACTGTTCCGTTAAGTGGGAACGTGTGTTAAAGGAATTTCTTCAGTTTTCAACATTGATTTCCGATAGGGCTTCAACTCTACGAACTCCGAATTGTACCGGAAAATGAAAGTACTCGATATTTCCTTAATTTCCATTTCCTCTTTTTGTATCTTTTCCGTATTAATTCAATATCAATGCATGCACGAGGTTGAATGGCTAATTTTCTTTGTAAGCAGAACTTTTTATAAATTTTGCAAATTATATCGATATAACTGCTTTTTACATATATGTACATATGTAGAACTGCAGAGGCTGTATTTTTAATACTAACTATTACTTTATGAACATTTTTCAAATTAGAATTTGAGTAATAACGGAAAAGAAGAATGTGGATGGACCATGTTGATTTTTTGCTGACACCTACAATGTTGGATTTTTTAATCCCGTAATGTTCGCGGGGATTAAAAATTTTGCCCTTCTATGAAAACCTACGTTAGCGCTGAGAGAAAATGGTATATCTAATACAATGAGGATAGGTATCTTCTTTTAACGATCTACGATGGCAATTTATGTTGCCTGAATCAGATCTTAAATTGTACACAGTGTGATAATTAAGTTCTCGGACAAACACTATATGGTTGTACTACTAACGTTATTTGAGCCGTTTATTTTGAAAATGGTGTAAGTTTATTTTCGAGAGTATCGGTAATATTGTGATTATGATTATGATATTGTGATTGTGATTATGATTACAAATCGTGGTAATGTTTTGGTTCATAAAAGATTTCACATAATCGATTAGGGGAAAATACTCGTGCTAGTGTTATATATTACCTTCCATATTTTGTTATTATTGTACAGACATAGTAGATTTACTGAACTATAATAAAACTGTAAATAACGCTGACAACATAGTTTTTCAAACTTTTTGATTTTGAAAGTAGCGTAAATCCACAAGTAAAGTTACTTTTTTCGTCGTGTTGAAGGTTTGAAAATGGAACAAATAGTAGCCGTTGCATTTTGTGTAAAATTAAACAAAACAGCTACTGAAATATTTGATATGTTGAAAACTGCGTAGGGTGACGAATGTTTATCGAGACCAACTGTCTTTGAACGACATAAAAAGTTTAAAGAACACTGAAAGTCGTTAAACTTAGAGGACGATTTCAAGTGCAGCTTCTAAAACAGAAGAATCGATGGATATGGTTCAAAAGTGTTTGGCCGAAGATCGAACTTTGAGTGTTTGGATGTTAGAAGAGATGACAGGGATCAAGAGAGAGACAGTGCACGAGATTTTAGTCGAAGATTTTCTCAGGAAAAAAGGGAAGACCAAACAGCAGGTTTAATAGGAAGGTAGAAACAATACATACATATTTCACGACTGACATGAATGTCAGGCCAATGAATGACGGGCTGTTCGATTCGAATTTCACAGTTCGATTCCCTCTGTCCAACCAACTTTTTGCGAAGCTTGTTTATCCTCTACATATCCGGTGCAATGGATACCGACAAAAATGACCTGCCCTCCAGTTACCGCGGTTTTTTATTACGCCTTTGTTTCTTACCGACCAACATCCAGGGAACATGCTTTGTGTAAAAAGGATGTCCGTATCTCGTTGCATGATCAGTTAACTTAGTGTTATGTTATTGATTGGGAAAATCACAAAGTTCGAGAACTTTGTAACACTTTAATACTTTTGACAACGAGGTTTATTAAAAGACAGGTTTAACAACTAAGAGTTTACAAATGGATGAGATTGATTCTGCGACTGATTTGCCTCGACTAGGAGCAGGTTACGACTGAATGCTTTTTCACAAGCTGAGGGCCTAATGCTCAGCGCATCCCTTATTGCATATCACAAGCAGAGCCTGGGTATCGTCCAAGAAAACTATGCCTAGAAAAATTACACGCCATGCACGACATATAATTTATGGAGGTGCTTATACATAACATTACGATATACATGTTACATACATCTGCGATGTTACAATGAGAAGTCTTACGGTGGACATGGATCATCGGAGTCAGACAACATTAATACCAATTTTTATCATTAACACTTTGGACTTTGGACTCCACGTGTATTTCAATCTTTACGGTGTTTACTATGATACACAGTGGGTTAGAGTGGGTTTAAATGATATGAAAACGTCAAAAAATCGATCGTTTACATGTTTTCCTGACACACACACACACAAAAGTGAATTAAACCAAGACTTAAAGGTGTTAGAGGTTTATTTAATGTTTGGGGAACAATGACACTGCAATGTGTCACTCCAATTCATGGGATCAATGGAATTATGGACAAATATGACTACATGGACATCTTAAAAGATATATTGTAAGAGTATATAAGAGTCTATGAGATAAGGTATGACTACGATAGGCCAGCTGTGCGTTTTGGTGTGTAGACACTGTAGGCTTTGTTCGGCTTTTGTTTAGCTTTTAAACGGAAAGCAGAACAAGGGACGCAGAGAAAGGCAGTTAGTTACGATCAACCATCGCGTGCTGATGTGCCCTTTATGTTTTTATGTGGAACTTTATGTATATCGTGAACAATTGAATATTTAAGCATTTTATCCTCAAGATAACACGTGTACTTCATCCCAATGGCCAGAACCGCTCCCTGAACCTTACAATATTAATTCCATTTGGTAATGGCCAAATGCCAGAAAACTCGATCGAAACCATACGGACCGTAGGGTACAAACTTTCCTAAACGATCAAAATATACGAACTTTGGCGTGGCCCTCACCATCACCGGACCTCAATCCAATAGGAATGTTATGGATTGATGTAGACAAATACATTTAGCAAATTAAACCAACAAATTTGGACCAGTTCTATACCTGTATCGAAGAGGACTAGAGAAATATTCTAGTCGTGCGTGAACGCCCATTAATCGCATCAATGCCACGTCACTGTGCCGAAATAATTCAATAAAACGGACGAGCAACGCGTTACGAAAGATGCTTCGCATACTAGTGCAATTCTTGTGCAAATTTTCTGTTATTTATTTGAAAAAGTTATATCAATCTTAAGTAGTCGTCTATTTACACTGACTCAAAAAAGTCTTCATACACTTGGCTAGAATTTTTAAATGAACTTATTGCTGCTTCATGCTGTGTTTACTATTATTTTCTCTTTTTGAGAGATAATCTGTGAAAACAGAACGATATTTATCACTGAAAGAGTTACATCTTAGTTTGAGATAAAAAGATAACATGGGAGGGAAGGTAAGTGTGTACAACTTGAAGAAAGGAGTGTGTGCAGACTTTTGTGAGCCAGTATATACATATACATCGGTACATTATGATAAACTGCCACAGAATATTTGTAATCTCTGATAAGAAAATAAAATTATATTTTTACTCTGATATACTGCTTTTATTATGTGACTAGGTGCTATTTCAATAGATTAACAGTGAACCATAAGAAATACCCAAAGCCATAAACTTGCCTAAGATATCAAACCTAAATTCTCGAAAATAACCATGTATAGAAACCATTTTCACTTTGTTTTCTTTTGGCTATTTTCATTTTCTCCACTTGAGGTGAAAACCAGCACACGTATATGCGAAAAAGCGGTGAACAGGCAACCGCATTTCTAAATTCTATCAAACCACATGGGTAACCTTTATGAAAATTTCTGTTCAAACTTGTGAAAATCTACTCTAACTCTTCGAATTACTATTAAAATAAATATCTTTGATTTTATGCCTTGATATTACTTGAATCTATGACAACGTCTACAATTCAAAAAGGAAAGAAGCGTACGCTCTGCTGCATAATGCATATTCTTCTATCGTTGGCTCCGGCTTTTTTTTATTTCCTCAATTAAAAATTACGATGAAAGGACGAGATTCACAAATGTTTCCTTGATTCAATCGACTATGACGAGAGAACCGAAGGCGCTACAGGAAGAAGCGTTTTCTCGGCCATTCAATTCAGTAGAGAGTTGAGTGGTGTAATCATTGTATAGAAACTGATGGGGATTATATTGAATAACGGTAATAATAAATATTTTTGCTCCTTTTTATGTGTTTTTTATGAATTCAGCCCGGAAACTTAATTTTCACATTGTGTATGCTCACGTTAAACAGGATCTAAGCATTTTTTGTTTACAACGCGTTTTGCAATTTACAAAATTTTGGACATTGTCAATATAAACCGTCTTCTACAGGTTACAATTGTGTTTTTGGGAAGAAAAATACTTAAATGTGGTTTTTTGCATCGATTTTTGTGTTAAACAACATTAAATTTTTATTAATTCTTAATTGCCATCTAAGTTACAACAGAACTCTTCCGCATGATATTTTAGTCTTTGTAGAAGTTACCAATAATTTTTGAAATATGTACTATATAATTAAAATGACAGTCAATAGTTACACTTACAATTAGAAGATTCATAGGATTCATTATAATAACAGATTTCCGTTAAAATTTATTTTTAATATGATCTTTTTTGTTCACGAAACAACGGCTGATACGTACGTGCTGATAATTAGCCGTAATAAGTTTATCAAAATGTACAATTAAGTGCCTGCGGCAATATCATTAATTATTATAGCGCACTATCTTCGTAGCGTAATTAGTTGAGCATTGTAAGTTTTTCTCTGGGAGGAAAAAATGCGTTTGATCCAAATTAATTTTTACTATGATCCTGTTTATACGCCAAATGATAATTGATATGTATATGTCGAAAATTAGCCGCGATAAGTCAATGAAAATATTCCTTAAAGTATCTACAGTGACAACGTTGTTTAATACAGTAGACTTTTCATTAGTCAAGCATTTGTAGTTTTTTCTATGTGAGGAAAAAATGTTTTTTGCTGAGTAACGAAGATCCCCTACAGCCTTTTTTCTGGTTGTTCGTTCGTGGCAAATCGACGACCTCTCAAGGCGTCTTTCATGTTGACTTTGTAACTTCGTCTATTCGTTCTCTGTTCCGTTTCCGGTGATTATTTCTTTACTGTAAGGACCTAAGTGCTACGAACTACGTGATAAAGGAAAACAATGCGGTGCGCAGTTGAACCACTTTTTAAAAGGACGGACTCATTTCTCATTGCGGAAAGAAGTTCATCAATGGTTCACCGAGCACATTGAGAAAACAAGGAGACCGTCTTACGAAATGATATCTTTATGAATTCGCAGTTGCGAATTTATAAATTATATCAGATCCTTCTTTTGCGCGATAGATTGGTTACGGGTAAAATAGAAATCATGTACAAAGATAAATTACTATTCTTTACATTTGATAGATTGGTTTCAGAAATTAAAAAATCACATAAAAAAGTGATAAAAGCTCATGAAAATACTGAAATTAGTTCTTTGAATTCGCGTAAAAAAACTTTCCACTTTTAAATCTTCAATTAACATGAACAATAAAAGCACGAAGAACAAACAACAAACCACAGAAGAAACTTTCCAAAACATATTTAGTAATTTACACATAAATATTGAAAAAGTGATCATGAATGTATGATACATGTAAAATGTAAAAAGTAATAAAAAGTAAAAAAAAAACGCGTAAAAGGGGGTAGATGGCGTAAAACAAAATAGGGTAACTGGAAAAAAGCACGCACAAGTGAAATTGTGCAAAAAACCGTTCGTAAAAAAAGGATTTGGTGAATATAAAATCGTTGTGATCCACAAGTCTTTTATTCCGTGGTACATGTTGTTCCCCAACAAAAAGAATATTTGTGTTAATTCTATAAAGATGCAACTGAGTTACAGAGTGTTCGTAAAACAGGCAGACAATTTTCAACAAAAAAACCGTTTGAGTACGCTTTTTTAACATAATAGAAGATAATAGTGGTTTAATAGGCAAATCTTCTACATGCATTGATAATTTCGTAGATGAATCATTGATATGGGAATAAATAAATATTATTTAACCCTCTATAACGCCAGTTGACTGAAAAGTTATTACCCATAATATTTTTTCAGTCCTATTTTGTTTATATATTTATTGCAACTTCAGAATTACGGACCATGTTGTATGAAAAAATACTTATAAACTGAAATATAATTAATAATTTATACCGGACTATCAATATCTGCTTTTTATAGTTATGTGATTTTTATTCGTATGCAAAAATATTCGCTCGTACAGCGTTCACTATTACCTGATTTGGACTTCTTGCATGACATTCAGAGGATATTTGCAATAGTACGAAATTCGCCAAAAGTGTTTAAACGAGTAAACAAATGTATTACCGTAAGTAATTCAGCCTAATCACCATTTAAGTTTTGAATAAAGTATTTTCAGTGGTATCTTTAGGGACAATGTTTGCCCTAATCGATCGCCTTAGCACGTTGTTTGTTCGAAAAGGCTGTCTTTGTAAGCTCCGAGTTGTTGCAATAAATTTCATAAATACACTGCGGATAATTATTGTCCCACCGTCGTAGTTGGTAGACCGCGCGCGGTCGCTTAGGTACGATTTATAATCGCTCTGAAATCTCTACAGCGTTGTAAGGAGCGGGCAGGTGAACCATTCATTTGGGAGGCTTCCCATTGGTCCGTGTCTGAAAGAAAGCAAGGCAAGTAACATTATTCGGTTGCTGCCAACTCCGTGTGGGCTTTGGTAAAGTGCTCGGTTTCCCGCAATATGTCCCACGAGACTCCTTGAAATTTCTTCCGAGCACAAGTTTTTCCTCGCTGGCTATTCCATCGAATCACAGACCTTTTTTAAACCACATTGTTCAATATTTTTTACTGTAATTCGAGAATGCCAAAGTGGCTCGTCAATTGAGCCTTTGCTTTAATTACAACGTCCTTGCGATTCATGAAATTCCGATTATTACCACACTCTCCGCCAGATATCTTGATTCACAATGCAATTATGGAATGGCACTAGAATAACGGTATATTCAGTATATACAGATTTTGCTCATGTAAGCCGAGTACCTGTTTAATACGTGACATATTTGCCGATACGTATCTACTTGTGAAGGTAGTGAATTTTCGTGAAATTCTAGAGTTATCGACTCCCGCGATACGGTATTATCAGAACAGCATTACCGTAAACGAAGCTTCGTTTGAAGAATATAGTGGGGGGCAAAATTCAATGGACACCGATAAAAAAGTCCAATGCGTAAAATTTCATATGGAAATTCGTATTCATCTAATAGAAACGAAGAGGATACATCTACTTTGTAAAATAAAACGGCATTTTTTTCCAACGATCCATGAAATGTTACCCGCAAAAGCGTTTCATATGTGTGTTCATTCAATTTCGCCCGGAATTGCATATAAAGTATAAAAAAGCAAAAAGACCCGTAAAGCGGCTTCATAAAAGGTTCAATGAATTTTTCGCAGCTGCAGAAATGTCGAATATGCAAGAAAAGTTTCGATGAAGATTTGTCTGAAAATGATTGATTATTAAGTTACAAGATTTTATTATGGTTTAATGTATGTTACAATAATAAGTATTTGAAATTTCTTCGTGAAACGTGATCACAGCTTTCTGTCGGGCGATCTAATGCCTTTGGGATTCTTTCAAACGATCCTGGCGTATTGCGAATGCTTGCGAATAAATCTTGAATATCCTCCCGTAGCTAGTCCTTAATTTCCAGCACACGCTCATAAATCAGAATTTTTATGTGTCTCCATAAATACAAATGTAGCCGCGTTGAGTCTGCCGACCTGGGAGCCATACGATTGTTAGCTTACACCCATTTATTCCTATGTCAGCAATTTATCTAAAGAACAACAGCATACGCATGCTTTAAATTTTGTAATAAAACATTTAATGTATCGCATCCGCGCTTCGCAAGTCACACAACTAAAAACATTTTAATTTACGGTTTAATTAATTTCAAAATCGCATAATGGATTATTCTATGGATTTCAATGGATTATTATAAAAAATCCTGGGATTCTAGATTTTCTGTTACAACGTACATAATAATGTCGGACGGTGATTATTTAGCATGTGCAATTTTTTATGTGTAAATCAGTAACCGAGTATAACTCGACCATTACTTGCTTTATGCAGCGTGATCGATTATAATTTTGCCAAGCGATTGTCTTGGAAATCATTCGTTATTTGAAAAATGTTTCAAGTAAAATTTACTGTGTTCCAAGGGGGACACACATTTTTTCTAGCTGGAGGTGTGTCTGAGATTTCAAGGTAAGTTTCGTTTTTTTGAATGCTAAAGAATCTTTTCTTTTCGTTAAACATGTATTTCTCTTCGAGATGAGTTCATTGACCTGCGATATCTTACTCCGTCAAGGTCATTTAACGTCATTCACGACCGTGTAAATTCCTATGTCGCTGAACAGCTGCAAAACTTTCTTGATCTTTCGTCTTCGAAAGGACCAGCTACAGCAACAATATATTTCTTGATTCTGTTCCTGAACGACAGTTCCAGTAACAAAAATGATTAGTGTGAGTTCGCGACAGGCTTACGATTATATCAACGAATAACTCCGGTAGTTTTTTCGAAATCAGTCAAGGAAGACTTTACACGATCGCAAATGATTTTAAATGACCTTGAAAGAGTAGCGCATTATAGGACAATGAACTCGGTTCAAACAAGGTTACAAGTCAAAGTAAAAACAAGATAGCCTTTCATTTAAAAAAATAACGATCGCCTTGAAATCGTAAACACACCTCCACCTAAAAAAAGTAGAACGAGATTTTTTTTTAAATAGCAACTAATTTGACAAACAATCACGTGGCAAGATTATACTGGGTCACCCTATGGTATATTGTAAATATGTATTAGACAAAGTTGGAAAGAAACTATAAGAAACTGAGATAGGTGTAGCGTTTTTTCTGAAGATAGATATCACCTGGCTCGTCTGAATATCGTTTTAAATTTAAAATTGAAGAATTTTGAGTTGTGCCACTTCTGCAGCGAGATGCAATACCATGATTTAATAATAGAACGTTTAATTTATTGAGATAATATTTTTCTATATTCGTACGAATTTATTTCCTTTTCTATCGTTGTAAAACACTGTAAAATATGAACCGTATGTTTACCGTATACCAAGCGTGAAATACAGCAATATTGTATTGCGCATACCGCGAGAATAATGGCAGGATAATACGCGCAGTGTCAGTACATTTATTGTGAAAAATATTGGCAGCGGAATTCTCTCCACGGATTCTATTGACATTTCTGCATTTTGGAGTACCGCCGGTATGACGAATATTCGTTTTACGTCGAACGGGTTGATCCCTTTCTCGGCAGATGTAACCACAGCGTTGGAAACTGCCGTCATGTCGATCGAGGCATGAAACCAACTAATCGGATTATTTGCCTGTCGATCCTCAGTCATTACTGGCGCCTCTGCCAATAGCAGAGTTGCAATCGTTAGCGCAAATCGGGAGACACCAAGGGAATATCGGGGGACTTGCTTTGTCAATATGTCCATTCCTCACAATCGAAACTCCGAATAACGCATAAAGCGAGGTCCCTCCCCCCCTTCCCTAGACGGGACTAACGGCACGAGGATATTCCTAAACAACCGAGTTAAGGATTCAACGTCTTCCTGCTTGGTATTCGCGCGCAACCAAAGACGTAAATGCAGCTAGGCCCTGAATTACGTTTACTGCATTTCGCCTTAGCCTTCCCTCGTTATCGCGTCTCCGAGTTCTGCCTTCCCTTGCAAGGCCTCGCGCGCAATGAAGATTTATCGAAGGCATTTTAAATGAATTTCGCTCTCATGCACTTTACGATGCAGCAACTATCTTGCATGGCTCCGCAGAAATTTGTCTTACAATTGAAGAACTCACAGGCGGTTTTTCCCACCACTTAATCCTATATAATGAGTGTGTGTGTGTGTGTGTGTATTTAATTACTTTGAAAACAATGTAAAAAAAGGACACACATAGCCGTGCGTAAGGGCTTTTACCGGTTTAATACTAGATACCGGTTTAATTGAAGTGATTTATATACAATTTAAATGTTTTTTAGAAGTACAAGTATCCTCGGTATAACATTGTATTTCTACAACACGGTTAGAGTATTGAAAAACTTCCTAACAACACGGCACGTGATAGAGATTTTTAAGCGCAAACATGATCATTGAATAAATTGATATTTTTCATTGAAGAAAGAGTGTCGTTCATGATTTTTAAGAGCTTCGCAAGGTGTTTTGCGTTTTATTTTATCCGTTAATTAAATGTAAGACTCTTCCGCTAATAGATCAGTCTCAGGTAGTCTGAACGCGTAAAATTGGTCAAATTCATCTTGAAAATGATTTTATTTGACTAAACATCGTACAAAGGAGTTAAACGCTTTGACACAGCAGTTAATATTTAATGAAACTATGAAACATGTTTCTCATAGCTATAAAAGTAAAATCATGTATTTTTGTTAGTTATTGGAACGTAACTCAGCTTTTTGCATTAGTTTTTAGTCCCGTGCAACACGGTTTCGTACAACACTGCATTTTTTCCTGAGCCTAATTAGCGTGTTTTACAGGGGGAAACCCGTAAAAGAATTATCGAAAATATCTTGAATTATTCGATCAGTAAGAAGTTGCTAATTCGGCTTCAAGATTATTTTGTCCGCGATAGTAATCCTTCAACTATTCTTTTTTGGCATGATAAAAATGATGATAAGAAAAGATAAAGAAATTGCTTTTTATTCGATTTTCTGAGGGACATTTTTTGTAGTTGTCAGGTTCGATGGTGCAGATAAATGGCCGTTAATAAATATTGAGGAAACCCTGATCCCGATTTATGTCGCGAGTTTACGTCATTATTTACTTGGATAAAACTCAGGGACTCTGAATGGCATAGTCTTTTAATTCGATGGGTGGGGTTGAAGCGAACCGGTCGGCCGAACGTAACCGATTCTACCAGCATCGCACTGAGCATTTATCACAGAACGTCAACTGCACTCGACGATAAGGGGTAGCTACTCGCGGTGAGTTTGAAAAGAAATGCCTGACTGGCATCTTCCGTCCTCGCGGATGATCAACGCATAATTAAGAAAACGGTAAGTGCAAAACTTATGTGCGCCTGATGCGAAGACGGCGCCGTTGCTAACTAGAAAGTCAAACTTTAGAGAAATTCTGAATGGAGGCGAGCGAGGTAAATTTCGGAAGTTCATTCAGCAAAGGACAGCGAGTATTCAATTTTCTCTCCGACATTTGCGATAACGTAAATTTCACTTCCCGCTTATTTTGCCGCTCAATTCAACCATGGGATTTTATTATCCATCTGTTGAATGGCCATCGGTATTTGTTTGGTCGCAATACGTTATTCGTCGCCCTGGCGGGTTATTATTTTTCTTTTATTTCTCCGTTACCATTGAAAATACCCGCAGGTCCGCTCGTGCCAAATACGTTGATTTTCACGATAAATCATTTTAACGAGACAAATTGATTTCATGGATTCGTTGCTGATGTATGAAGCTCGACGGTTATCGGCACAATATTTCCAATCGTTTTGTAACGTACTATCCATATGGCGTTATGTACACACGGGACAAACATTGCCGGATAAATATGGTCATATGTTCAATGCGGACTATTTAGTTATACAAAGTTCATTTACGTCTCGTGTCATCACCTGCTGATTTATAGTTGCAACTTGAACGTCTTTAGTTAATAGCCATCATCAAATGCAATTACCCAATGTGTATACGGTTCACGTCACGGCTAAAGACTTCAACTGTTTTAATCTTCTATTGACATAGCATATTGCCGCAGCTCAAGTTTGTTTAATAAATAGTTTCTTTGATGGAGAAATTTTCCATTTAGTACCTACCTTATTTCATATATTTGTATTTCGAGCTTGTTGAATGAGATTATTATTATCCATTATAAATACATGATTTGGTAGACCAGTGTTGTAGCAAGGTATCAGAATCTTTTTTCTTTTTTCAGTTTAAGTTCTGTAAGTTCATTAAGTTCTTTTGAGTTTAAAGTTCTTTATTTTTCATTGAGTCGTTTGATGTTACTGAAGAATTTCAAATAAAATCGTGAAATTTTGTTTCTACGGTCTTCAAATTCAGTATTACAGTATTTGACAAATATCTGGCTAATCTACCTGGATAAGAATAAATTGGAAAACAAACATTCTGCAAATATAGTATATATTTTTTAGAAAATCAATAGGCGGAGTACTTTTAAAACCAACAGAAACTATCAGGTCGTCAAGGATGAAATTTTTAAGTTATCAACCAACTTTGCCTTTTTCTTCTACAAATTTCATCCTTGACGACCTAATACGTTGATTAAATTAAAAATTAACAAAACGTATAACGCGAACAACCTTTAAGAGTTTATGATCTAGGCGACATTTGCTGTATTTAATGTTAATATTATTTCCAGGCAATAGGGGAAAGACCGATTCACTAAAGCTAACTTTTATTTGACTTTGGTAAACATACGAAAAGACTGTAGACGAACTAATTTAACAATTCTGAGCAGAACACTTACAATTAGATCACTCTGAAGATGGTTAAAATATTCGTTTAAAGAAAAACAAAGACACTATCTGTGAGCAGAATTGCGCCAGTTTTTGAATTACCAACACTTAGTACCTAGACTAATTTTAAGATAGTTCAGGTACCCCTCCTGTAACACGGTAATTAAGTTCCAAAAAAATATCGTGTTACATGTGACTAACAATTAATGCAAAAAGTAGAGTTAGGTTCCAACATCTACTATAAATCGTCGCTATAGAGGTAAAATTCATTAACTGATATTTTCATGTAAGCGAGTTACGGAGGTTTTTGTATAAGTCAAATTGCATATAATGTATGTAAACGATTTGTTTCCTTTAAAATAATGAATTTAGACAAATCATGCGTTTTCCAATCGAAAGATGACAAAAAGTTAGTGCGATAAATACAAAAAATGTTTTTTGAGAAAAATGTAGTTAATGAGTTTTACCTCTAAGAAACAACGAAATATACTATTTTATTTTCATAACTATCAGAAACATATTTAATAGTTTCATTAAATATTAACTACTGTCTCAAACGATTTTACTCCTTTGTGCGTTATTTAGTCAATTAAAATCACTTTGAAGTTTGATTCGACCGATTTTACGCGCACGACCTAGCTGCGACTGGCGCATTAGCAAAACAGTCTTACACTTAATTAAAGGATGAAATAAAAATCAAAACACCTTCCAAAGATCTTAAAAGACACGAACAGTATAAAGTTTCCACACATCATTCTGACACAGGAAACCCACTTGCTCGAATAAAAAATATCAATGTATTCAATAACCGTGCTTACACTCGAAAATCCTTATCACGTGCCATGTTATTAGGGGATTTTTCCATTTCTCTAACCGTGTTGTACGAATACCGTATTATACGGGGGATACTTGTATAGAGAGTGCCACGTGGCCGGCGTTGCGACTTTTCTCGGACATTTTATCGGCTTTTTCATGACCGGAGTCGACCACTTTTTTTATTGTGACTGCCCATTTGTCCTGACGGGGCTGAGTGGACCTTGTTCCAGACCCTACACCTTTGAAAAATTTCTTTAGTGTAGCCCAGAATCGAACCAGTCAGCCGCGACACTGCGGCTCGCATTTTCATTAAATTGATAAATAAAAAACGATAGGACAGTACAGATTTTTTTCATAAAACTCCAACATTTCCGAAAAAATGATAGTTCAGAGTGGATTAGAGTTTTGGCAAATATATCCCTTTTTATTTTCAGGATTTCATAGCTACACGTATAACGAAAGCGCTCACACGGAAAGGGAAGAAGACGAAATACTGACGGTGCGCTACGAAGATGGTAGGTGGTCGAAACCATACTATGACTGCGGCGGGGGAAACATATGGATGCTGACCTACACCGTTCCTTTTTTCGGTTACATTAACGACACTTACTTCTTCAAGTATGTATTCCACTGTTTCCGTTATTTCTCCAAAAAGTTTGATCGGTACACGCTTCGTTTGCAGTTATACTCCTGATAAAAGTTCTTATCACTTTTTCGTTCGGTACCGGAAACTATATATTTGCATTTGTTTTTAGTGTAAATAGATCGGCGAGGTTATTTCACTTTATGAATTTATTAATATCATGCAATAATGGTTCGCGCTTATATGATGGTATATTTTTATTTTTAACAAATTTCAACAGACAGTGTGAGCACAATTTGCTACCATGTTATTAAAATGATAAATTGGAATATACAGATATCTACTTTTACAATACGTATTTACATTATCTTTACGTGTAGAAAAGTTGTTTCTGATGTTGTCTAGTCGTGCGTTAAATGCAATTATCATTGTGCTTCCTTTATGGCAATTTCAGTGATAAAATTATCAGTGAGAACAAACAATCTAATTAAAACTAATTAAAAGGTTAAAACTAGTAAAAAAATCTTAAATAATGTCATTTTTTATTTAGATCTGTAAGTACGACCGATATCGATAAATATTAATGACATTAAGATCTTTTTTTGAGTTTTAACCTTCTAAATGTAAATTTTCTAACATGTTTGAAACTCTATTATGTATTAAAATATTATGAAATATTGATCGTAAGAGAGATCCACAATAATATTAAATGGTATACTTATATTGTAAACAGATGGACTACAAATTTGTTCACAGAGATGTATTTTTTTGAAGAAAACAAGAATGACACTAACAAACAGTATTTATGGTAGACTATTCGATAACCGTTTAGCATTGAGAGCTAAGTAATTACAGGTTTAACTATTTACATTACAGACATTGTTCATAAAAAATTAACGTCGTACAGTCAGCGTATTGTTCAATGCCGGTAATCGCCTGTAAAGTTTTAAATTTTAATGATTCCCCGTTCGTAGATCTTATTATCTAAATTTCTACAATTCAAAAGTGATACATGTAAAAAATGTGATCTTACATTTTATTATGGTATAAGGTAAAATATAAGTTAGTTTTAATCTACGAAAGTGGCAAGTGAGATTCTAATATTAATTAATACAGTGAGAGGATGCATTAAAAAACGTAACAATTGAAAACAGGATTGAATTAAGGATGACAATTGAAAATATTATAACGTTATCGGTGAAAGCAACGTATAACACATAGTGTAATTTTCGATTGAAAATTCTCAGTGTACAAGCGAAGTGAAAATATAGTGGCGTTTTGTAAAATTGACTTTTTATAGTCGTGTCAAATTTCGTGAGAGTTGTGATTTTTGCGACAGATGTATGACGTTTTCGTCGAAAATATGAATGTTAAATACGGAGTACAGTAATCGGGATTTTTTCCTCCATACAATTTATATAAGCAAGTCACGAAAAGCGATTGAAACGACGAGGAAAATGAGAATATAAGAGCCTTACACGCGGTCAGTTCAGCTGTGTTTCGTGTCTGTTTTAGTTAAGTCATCAATTAAACTGACGTGTAAACGAAAAAACTGAAATTGCGAACCGAAACCGAAAAGACTCGTGGCACCATGGGAGAATCTAAAATTATCCGATTAGTTGATCGTGTAAACAGACTTATCCGCTCAATTGTATTCTTTGAGTTTATTTATCTGTAGAGTAATGTTGAAATATCACAACTTTACTAGCGATTTCATTGAAACTTATCGCAATTTTTGTGTAATACAGTTCGTAATATAATTAAAATTAAAAAAATCTCTTTTTATTTTTATTTATTAAGGTTAATGCCAGTGTAATTGCAATTATGTTGCTTTGATCGCACATGAGAACTGAACTAATCGTATATAAAACACCATCGCTTTTTTCAAAAAAATTCAATTGAAACTGAGCGGAGAATTGTATTAACCGTGTAAAAGGCTCTTAAAAATACGGCACGACATGGACGTGACATTTAAAACTGACACAGGACGTAAACAAAACAGGATAAAAATCAGACAGGCCGGTCGGATAAAAGTTGATAAATTAGGGATTGTATTAATTTCTGTAGAATAAAGATAACAGTAGATTTTATTTGAGAATTGATGGGACGTAATAACGGAGAAATATCATCACCATATTGTTCGACATTGATTCAGCTTGTCCCTCCGTTGACCCTCCGGACACATTTTAATTGGTGCAGTGATGATACTGTAAATTCTAGTTTGGGGTCTTCTAATGTCTAATTCATCGAATGTCGGTTCCTGACAGGCCCCGGGTATTACGACGCTCGTTAAAACGATCATGGCAATGATGAATCCCACGAGGAACGTACCGTACTTCATGCTTCTATCTCGAGTTTAATTCTGCGAACATTCGACAAAGGCACGTCGACGTTATTTATCGAGGATTACAATAACACAGGAAACTTAGGCAATCGTAAAAGTTTTGAAGGTAAACGAAGCATACTTACTTGGTTTAAACGCTGAAGCCGCGGAAGCTGGCAGAAGTTGGCAATGTCTGTCGCACAGTGAAATCTTCGGTTTTACAAGCGACAAGTCTTGGAATTTGCCGGAGACGATATCCGGATGTTCACACGTCTATGGCACTTTACCTTATGGCGTTGCCGTTCGTAGCTGATATTTATAAGTTACATAATTCATCCGGCCGGTTTCGCCGCATTATGTAAAGTTTACCAGGAGCACACACATGAATACGCATTACGGTAATCGTCTGTAGTAACAGTAAACAGAGAGCTTCTACTCCTTTGGATGGTAGACAAACAAATTCTCCGTCGACAGACACCTCTCGGACTTTTAAAACTTCTTAACACCACGCGCCAGCTGTACAGCATTTTATTTCTCTCTTACTCCAAGGGATAATGAGATTCTAATCAAAGCAATATCTCAAACGATTGTTACTGAGTAAAATGTTTTTATTATAACTTTTACATAGGATTCTCGAAGGTACATCGGTCAAGATTCGCTATAATTGTCCACGTCCTTACGAGTTTTATATTTTCTTATAAATTCTTATAAAAGCATTCCTATAAATACATACGTAACACTAAAAATGAAAGACGAATAACGCGTATTGCATTATTTGTTGGAGCCGTAAATTAAAAATGTTTTCATGAAATCTTATCTATAGAATTTTGTCGATACATATTGACAAGGTCATTGGTACATTGTTCTTTCGAAACGTCGTAGACTGTATAGGATGTACATACAACGTGCTACACTGCGAACAGTCAATTAATAAAAACCTTCATTATAATACGATGCATCATTGTCCACTGGCAAGTATCTTCCTTCGGAGAACTCATTAAACATGGAATACATAATGAGCCACAGTATTTATGTAAATCCAGCGAAATGAACGAAACCGGTATCCAATACTGTATCCTTTTTATGTACGAAAACGATTTTGAGGCTACGGGGATGGTAGTGATCGATATTTCTTTCAAACTGCCTGTTCGGGTGGACTGTCAACTTCGTCATCGTGCGACACAAATGCCGAATTGATGTTGTAAATGACAGGTCGCCAACGTCCATTTTTATCTCGGCGATACTGAGTTCCTGACTTTGAATCGTGAACCGGTGGCGCAACAATGATGTTCCGCTTTGTTCGTCTCTTAATTTCTTCGTCGCCTGCAACCACCGTTGATTGCTCCGTTGAATTAGAATCCTTTTCCGGTCCATCTATTTCAGCTTCTTCCGTTTCGCCGCGAGCTTCGATCGTCTCCTTATCCGCCATTTTAATTGCTTCTGCAAAACCGTTCAACCTGAAAGTAACATCAAACTGTCCGTTAAATGAGACGTTTGTTTTCATAGTAGTGTAAGTCCAATTTCGAGAAAATCGCCAATATTCTGACAGTCGATACAAATTCACCTAATGTTTTGCTTTAGAAAACATTTACAACTGATTAGGTAAGAATATTTGTCCTCGTATTAAAAGAAATATAGCTGCTAAAGAGAATTGAAAAGATACTGGTTGTGAATGTCAAGTAAATTTTATTTCTTTTTCGTTATGTACTTAAATATGACGAACAGCCATGTAGGTAAAAAAATTATTATAATAACCTATTTTATTTGTAAATCAGAGTATTATACAATACCGATGGAGGAGTTATAAATCGGCCGAAAGTAAAGGGTATACATAATACATTCTTTATAACTAACTACTTATTTTACACTGAACTCTTTCGTATTTTCAATGTCAATACTCGTTTGCTAGGAGTCTTTCTTCACGTAGTTGATCTTCTGTCTGTTTTTGTCTGTCTGTCTGTCTTTACAATAAATTATTCATGAAGTCTACTACTTAACTATAAATACAATGTTATTTCCGGTTTTTGCTTTTAATAATAAGACTCTTTAAAAGGAATGTTTACATACGGATGTCTTATATTTGTCGTCTACCTTCCTCTCGTTATTCTTCGTCGTAATAAAAAGCAAATCCCTAAATTTGATCTAATATGGAACGTTATTGACTTGACATTCACATTTGATGTCTTATCAAGTTAATTTACCATGTTCATTACCTACATTTTATTACTTTTAGCAGGAAGTACATTTCGAAGCACGTTTGGTAACTTGCGAAATGTGCAATTCTGTTGAGTCATTTACATAATATTGCAATGAATAGTAGCGACAAAATTGAATTTAGTCGTTGCTTTGAGCGTGGAATGCAGTGAAACTTATATCAGATTGCGTGTATATTACCGGACGTACTTTGTGTGCATTTAAAATGGACATCAGGCGCGATTTTCCCCTCAGACGTCGTAGAGGCTCGTTCCAGTGGAAAATAATCGGCCGATAGTAATCACGACTAATAATGTGTAGACCGTGATATTCTCTTACTCGGTATCGCCACTAATTGTCAAACGGTGTCTGTTTTTTATGCGGAAATTCTGAATTGCCAGCACTGTGAAATACGAACGGGGGCGGCAATCGCCGAGAAAGTTTCACGCTACGTCGAATATAAGTCTGCTGAAAATTCTTCACCGCGCAAGCCTCGCGAGTAAACTGACGGCCGAAATTGAATCTGTTCCAAGTAGCAACGGCAGGTCTTTAATAAGTCTTTTATAACCTACGCCTACAATCGGACACTTAATGTATCAAACGCAATGCGCGTGACTATAATTTCCATTACTTCCGAGTCTTTAAGAATAATATTTTTCTCTGCCTGCTAATTGGTAACTGTCATTTTGTGTCAGTTATTTAAACGATTTACTCGGCTAATGAAATAATTGCACGCTAAAATAGGTAAAATTTCATGCATTTGCGAAAGCGTTGTCATGTTTCCATATAAGTAGATATAATTATGTATCTATGAACTAAGAACAGACGCAGTGAACGTAGGGGAAACGAATTTTTTCTCAGATAATAGTCAGTTGCGTCTAATAATAGAGATTATAGCGTAGTTTAAAGGTAAAGTAAAATATTGTTCGACAGATGCGCAAGGTTTGCTCCAAAATAGAATTCGACAAGTTCAATATTTAAATGGAAGACGAATTAATGAGCGATTATTTCGAGCAGTCATTAAAAGTGACGAGATATTGAATGCCACGGCGAGATGCGCACACGTGCTCATAAATTTTCAAACTCACCATTTACATAACACCGAGGGATACGTAACTGCTGGCTAAACGAGCAACAGCGCGGAGGAACCATCGGACAGAAATAATACGAAACGCGTAAACTGCAACAGGTAGAACGCGATAATCGTCTATTCGATTCATCCTCGTGGAATATGTGTTATCGTTATCGACGCACCGCCCACCACAGATTTCTACCACCTGTTTATAAGTGAAGACGAATACGCCGATATCGCATACGTCACGGTATCAGCTACGATACAGTACAATCCAAACATCGCTGGTATCGTTGGAACCGGACCTGTTCCGTATTATCGAAAATCCGGAAATTCTTCGTTATCTACATGTAAGATTCTCACGTATCCTTCGATTTCGAAAGTTCAACGGGAATCTATAACTTATTTCGAATAATGTAATTTCATGTCTCAATATAGGTAGAAACAAATACAGATTCAAGCAAGACTTTTTTATATCCTTGTTAATATGACACGTTTAATATGACACGGTATGAATGACTGTTGCGGTGGTTTTTTATTAATTAAATGAGGTAAACACTTCATGTACTTGAAATGAAGAGTTTTGCTTTACACGGTATGTGAATGACGGGAATATTTCTGAAAGCATTACATTAATATGGTGTAAGTAATTACCCGCGTCAATTATGTGAACAGCATTTGACTAAACATTCTTAATTTTAAGCTACGATTGTCCGTACTCCGATATCTTTTCAATATATTGAAGTTAATTTATAATTTCAAATAGGATTTAGAGGCATATTAATGTAAATATTACGGGAAGTAAAGATGCACCATATATAATTACAAAATGTCGCGATTCAAATCAATATGATAACGAAGAAAAAGATGTCAGTGAAATAAAAATATTCTTAAATATTCTGAGACATTAGAGAATTCTGATTTTGAGATAATGTTGAACAAAAAAGAAAGTGTCTACTTATACTGGGACCATAACGTTAAGAAACATATACGAATTATCAGTTAATACAAAAATTGGTAAATTACAGTAGAGAAGGAAGGTTACTTGATATAATAAATAAACATTCTTGATGTTAAAACGGGACTATTGGATTATCCGTACTCAGTGTCTGCGTAAGATAATGTGGAGTAAAAAAAAGTATATAATTATACTGACATAATGACGTTGAAAAACATGTACGAATTATCAGCTAATAGGAAGATTGTTAAGTTAGAGCATAGAAGGAATATTACATTATTGTGATGCAACAAATAATCGTTCTTGGTATTAAAATGGGGATGTTGGGTTATCGAAAATTGATATCTCGTAATTAGTTCGGATAATAGAGGTTTTTTCGCACTTTTTTTCGTTTAGAATGGGTAATGGATATCCGGATAAACAAACTCGTACTGTACGTCCCAGTTTTGGGCCGGCGAGATTGCAGCGATGTTTCATACAACGTGTCGAGCTGAAGACCTCATTTTTTTGATAGCTTCCGCGCGTTTTCCGCACTTGACGGATTTCGATCCGCTCGGAAAGAGCATAGCCATTTGCAGGAGGATACTTGGGCAAAGGTTCTAAGGCTGCTCAATCTTTCGGCCAGCGTACTCGTGGAATGCAGTTCCGCTTCCACTACAAAGCGTCCGGCGGGGGTGACTCTTTAAAGACCGTTCAGAATACGCTGCTATTTGCTGTGTGTATTTGTACGAGTAAACTCCACGGATTTCGAGGAATTCCTTCGAAAATCGACTTCTCAGCGAATATGGCCGCCGATTCTGCCTCGATAAATGCGGACAGAAGTCCTGGGTTCTCTGAACAACGTTAATTTTTCTGAAATTCAGTCACAATAAATGCGTGTCGAAATTTCATCCACAAATAAGAAATACGATCTCTCGTGAAATCATTCAATCTCTCAATCAAACAAGTAAATGAAACTAGAAGAAGCTAAGTTGCCCAATAGCTGACAGTTTAAGAAAAAAAATTCACATTATTTGAATAAAAAAAGATTTGAAATCAGTTCAAGGGGTTAATGATATTTTATTAAGATTCTTGTCTTTTTTACCTTGAAGTTAACATACTTAAAAGCTATTTAAACTGTATCACAAAATTTGCCTCATTCCATAAATTCACGCGTAATGATATTCATAATATAGTTCTTATTAATTTATTACCAAGTTGTAAGTATCAGGTATTGGCAAATTTATCTTAGACGTGTTAGATTGCACGTCTGACAATTCGAAATACTTGACTGAATTACATGCATTCACTATACGGAACACAGATTTACGATTTTAGAGTTCAAATGGATATGAAATTGTGCACAAAACTGGACAACGAAGCAAAAAAGATGAGAAGAAGTAAAAGTAAAGCATGAGAAGAAGTACTTGAAAGGTGAAAAATTTTATTACCTTTGGTGCTGAATTTTATAGAAATATATTCATAATAATGGCACTAAAAGCTCTGAATGCTATATTATTCAGTAGACGGGTTGTAAAAGGGACATCTATATCGCTTCTGTCAAAGAGAAAAGGCCCTTCTTTCGGTAAAAAGTAAAAACCTTTTTTTCGCTTTTACTCGTACATTTCCTCTTTTGTACGAACTCTGTAGTTCTTTTGCGTAACATTTACTGGTACATTAATGACGCAGGTGATGATCGATTTAATTTTCCAACTCATGTTCAGTTTTGGATTTGACATTTTTCATTAGTTCTCCTAAACCAGACTAGAAGGTTATTTATCGTACATCGATATTTGTATAATACAGTTATTATACAGTTTGTTGCTTATTGTTATGACACTGTAAATAATTGTTATTTCAGTGCCATTTCGTAAACCCGTAAGGCCTTAATGTTGTGAAATTGATGAAAAATTTAGCAAAAGTATTGTTCTTTAAGGTGGGTCGACGTCTTCATACTTTTCTCACCATAATGTCCTATACAATGTGTTATTGGAATTTATATCTTATCACGTTTTTATGTTGCAGATATCGGGTAACAATTGTAACGAAAAAATTGTTCGCCAATGACCCATAAGATCATATAGTTATACCATTGTGAAGAATGTTGATGATTTCATAATATTTCACAATTCATAATAAATATTTTCACATGGGTGAAAATATATTATATATTACATCCGGTAACAGTTGTAATGAAAAAGATATCCGTTAAAATAATATTTGAATTATTTTTTACTGGTAATTTATAATATTTTGTAATTCATTATTGCTGTAACATAGAAACGCGATAAGATAAAAATATCGATTAACGGCCAAAATTATATGTCAAAATGTGCGATTGTATTGATGTGACATACGGTAAACTTCACGTCAGTTTTTCCAAAAATTTCAATATAGTAAATGGTAAAACGAAATAAAAAATATCATGTTAATGAAAAAGTAAGTAGAAATATCATCAAAGTAGTCGAACATCGACTTACTATTTTCTTAAATGTTTTGTAACAATTACACTTACCTTAACACACACAGGAAAGTTAAGTCAAAGTAAAGTAGAGCCTCCCTTATTCGAGATAATCGAGAGACATAAGTGTTAAGGCGGGGGATTTGTCGGATAATAAAACGACAAGTTTGAACAGGACTTATTTAAATAGAAATCTACAAATTTGTTTGTTTTTTAAATGTTTCTGGGTCCGAAATATTTTCGGCGGCTATATTATACAAATTTTTTATATAGGGTAACACACTGCTCGGTCAGTAGATCGTTTGGATAAGGAAGGTTTTACTGTACTTCGATCGGTAGGTCTAACAAGTAAGTAGTTACAATACGTTAACATTCGCCTTAAAGGTTAGAGCGAACTACTTGACTCTGAACTTCTCCGTTATCGGATTTACAAATTAGATCCGGTACATATCTTTTACCAGCAAATACCCCGTGTAAGCTCTTATGGTCTCCTTTGGCCATAAAGTAGAAGCAAATCCGTTGCAGGTATAGCGGTAAATATATAATATAACGCGACGTTGCAGATAAACACATTTATTTAGTGAGATCTTACGAGAACCTCAGTCTGTTTAAAGTTCAGCCAAAGGAAGACTTAGGTATACGGTGCATAACATAGGCATAGATTACTAGCAAGAGTCAGAGTTAGAACAGGGCTTAAAAGTTTCGCAGCGAAGTTTACTTGTGAACATATTTTTCACTATCTTTTTATATAAAATTCGAATCGGTTGTAACGTTTCGAATTAGGGTCACTTCCAACATTGAAAAATTGATAAAAAGCTTTATTTCGCGATACTTGAATTTTACTACTTTCTGCGGCATTAAAAGCGGAAAAATTAGGTTAGAATTTAAACCGAAAGGATCTCAATAACGCTGCGAAAGAAAAAAATTAATAGCGTAGATAAATTTTCTAAGAAATAACACCAAACAAAAACTTTCTTTTTGCTTTATTTAAATGATAGCAGAAATGCTTAAAGTCAGTTTTAATTTTATGCCTTCCTATTCGATTCCCTATGTGTAGGCTACTTGACGATTACGCAGAAAATTCAACATAATACGAGGGGTATTTCGAAATTGATGATCCAAATATTCCGTACGTGTAGTATTTAATAAAAATTAATAAAAACGTTTTAGCAAGTATAAAACTAAAAATCAAACGTTCTTGAGCTACAAGCGAAAAATACTGTATTTCATTATAAGAGGCGTTCAACGTGTCTTCCGGCCACTTCAATTCCTGTCTCGACACGTCTCGTTCTTGAGATTTGCACACACTCAAAATTGCCAAGTGTTTCCCATATTGTTCTGCAACAGTCCTGAATTCGCTGTTTCGAGTCATTTAAGGTATCAACTGAATTCGAGCATGCCTTGCTGTTCAAGTGCCTCCACAAACAATAACCCAATGGATTTAAGTCTGGTGGGTGAAGAGGCCATGAAACGGGTTGACACCCTTCTCAGTGAAAAAACGTGTCGAGACATCGACATGCATCGAAGCGACAGAAAAATATATCGAACCCGAGCTCTGTTCAAATACAATGGTTTTTTTTTTATGTAGAGTACAACTATACCCACATCCTTTTCCTATTTTTTCGACGTGTCGTTTTCTTGTGTTATCCGACTTTTTTCTAATTACTTTTTGTTAATGTTTGTCTTTAAACTAGGAAGAGTGGTTTCATTACTTTTTTATATTTCAGAAAATTTATTCTGCAGTTTGTTATTTCTTCTTTGTACATTTATTAAATTTGTGTATTTTTATTGAAATAAAGAATTAACCCTTTCCCGGTTTAGTTCGTCCAAGATACGGACAAGGCGGGGAGTACATGCAAGTGATTATAAAAATTTTTATCTGGTTATATAACATTGGGAAAGAGTTGAAAGTGGATAGTTTTTCAACGCGTATGTAAAGAAGCAATTATGGCGTTTTAACCAAATTTTATAACTTTTTCTACACGATTTTTTTATTGCCGAACAGACGAATCTATCGCGCAAAAAAGGGATCGGGTGTATATATTTTCTTATAACTAAGAAACAGTTGATTTATTTACTTATTTTAACGGTTACTACACTCACCTGAAGATTTTACCATAAATTTCAGAACAGCCTGTATACACGGTTTTAGCAAAACATTTTCTTAAGGATAATACAAGTTTTGAAAATCAACATAGGTTGCGCAGCGATCTGTATATCGCACGGAATTACCGGCCTCGTTCGTTTCGAAATCGTGAAGGACGCCGAGAAAGGAATACGTTTTGCGGAAGCACTCGCGCGTTGAATTAACATGACGGTATTCTCCAAGGAACTGTACTCTTAAAAATCGATTTTTCCCACAGCAAGTTCCCTCGGGTGTACATGCGTTATCTTGAACTTTTTACGTTACTGTGGATATAATATTGTACTGGCAAGCAAGAACGAAATCTACACGTCTATGAGTTTACGGTTATACACAGAGTCCAATGGAACATATAAAAAACATAAACCATGTATCGATCCTTTGTAGTGATCTCTGTGAAGGGCGATTTGCGGAACTGTAAGATCTGTGTGTATCTTACTTATCCTCGTCGGTACCGTACGCCACAAATATCTTGAGCCCTTTTTTTAGATCATCCTGTGTACTTCGCGGGCAAATGTTTATGTCTGACTGATGATATCCGTTTGGTAAAACACAGTCAGATACCATCTGTCTGTGGTTCTGCTTTAAACGTTATTGCTCAGGCAGATAATATCTGTCTGGAATGTCGTTCGATACTCCAGTGGTTGTATGATATTTCCTTAAGTTAATTAATGTTCAAAAAGAACGATGTAGATCGATATTTACGATATTAAATATTGTACTATATGGTACGATAAAGCGGTTTTTATTTCGGGCGAATCACTCTGTATATATAATATCTTTGTCCTTATATTATTTTTATATATGCACGTTTACATATGAAATAATGCCAAGAAAATATAGCATCACAATTTTTTTGTTCGATATCGTTTAAATCAAAAGTGTGATTTTAATTCTATACTAATAAAATACCAAGATGGAAGGATAATATTTTATTTACAAATAAAATGAATTCATTTTAATGTCACGCATTTATTACGTATAATTTATTCTCTAAATTTTCTTAATCAATGCTAAAAGTTATTATATGTGTAGGGATATTAAAATCCTTCAAGGATGTATTTTACTTTCAATTATGTTATAGAAGATTTACATTTGCTTCTTATCTTTGTTTCATTTATCTTATAGGTGCTTTAGGGCTGTCGTCGAATTTCACAAGATCTACATTTTAGTGAAGTTTTGCAGCATTTAATTATAAGTTAATATATAATTTCGTGCAAATTTACCTACCAAAGAAGCATCTTTACAGTAAACACTTTTTTGTAGTCAAAAAAAGCATCAATTTATACAACGCTGAAAAACTGTGAAAAATGTCTTTGTCTTTGCAAATAATCTACCAAAAAGAGTAAAACACTGCTTCAAGTATCCCGTCAAAAAGTTTGTTTTCACTAAAAAGTTTAATCCGCTGTCGTAGCGGAAAGTGTTTTAGATGAAAGTCACTCAGGTTAAAACATGGAATTTTATAGTGGCATACATTTTTCATAGTTTTCAACGCTTAACAAATTTATGCCGGTTTCAAGCAAAAACAGTGTCTGCTCGTGGGATTTTCCCTTGAGAGGCAAACGTCTTATGTGGAATTAAATGTTCCCTTTACGCGTCCCTATACGCCTCTTATTATTTACCCCTTTATTATTTAAACAACAATCTACTAGATAATGCTAAATAGCATTTTGTTAGAGTAATATCTATGAGATAATTAGTTCTTAATATGCAATAGAGTGCTATATAATTGAAAAATGTTTGTACAAGACTTTGAAGCAGTTTACATTGTTTCAGCGATGATTACTCGAATGTACGGTTGCTCGTCGCAGCTCAACAAAATTTATTTTGCATACGTTGGCGGGATTCCCAACCCATCGCTCGTAACGTAGCGTTTTTTAGTACTTTGACCCCAGCAAGTGTAGTATGTGTCTTTGCTAAATATTTTACGTAAATATACGGGGCGCGAACAGGATTGTGGTTAAACCCAGTCTAGACTGATGCCCTGAATAAAAATAAGTCGAAAATGTAGAATAAACTTTTTCGTACGACAATTTGTTTGCCAGAAGATCGATTTTTTAAATCTGCAAAGTATTCATTCATACTTCATTATAACAATAAGGTTTGCGTATCGTTATACTTACCGTTATTCTACTGATGCTTCTGTTAGAAATCATTGGTTTATTTGCTTTCCATTGGTTTTCCAATTTTACATGTAAACGATTCCATGATTGCTAAGTTTTGAGAAAAGGTTACAGTCGTTTGAATTCTGAAGGTTCATTCATTTATGATTAAAATCGTGGTGCAAACTAGGTCTAGGCTGATTCCTTGAACAAAAAGTAAATTGACAATATAGAATACATTTTTTTCGTACGATACTTAGTTTTCGAGAAGATTTAAAAAATCTGTTAAGAATGTGTGTATTTATTTAAGACACGGTTAGCGTATCGTTGTATAGACTGTTATTCTACTTTTGCCCGTGTTTGTAGACATTGGCGTTAACATTATTTGCTTTCTTTCCATCGGTTCTCCTATCTTACTTGCAAACCGTTTCATGATTGATCAAATTTAAGGAAATATAACAATCGATTGAACTCCGACAATATATTTATTTTATTAGTGGATCATAGAAGATAAATCGTGAATAAAAAAGAGAAACACTGAATAAGAATGAATAGACCAGTAACAGTCGTTTGAATTTTCAAATTCAGGTTTGGTATTCTTATTAGGTTTTCATAAACCTTACGAATCATGAAATCGCTTGTAGTATGTCAAAATGGAGAACCAACAGGAAGCAACTAATTTCGATATCAAGTTGACAAAAAAGTTGATGTTGACCGTTATTATCGAATTCATCTGCGGAATCCAATACCGTTTCAATATATCCTATTTTGACTTTGTTTGCTCCGATGCCATAAATATTGAACGTGGAAAATCGAATGACACAGCTGATACCCCCGTGTTAAGTAATCGAGGCTGTAAATTTCACGACAACTACAGTGTGGTTGTGAAAGTTATGCGCATACATGTATCATAAGAATAATGGCCAGACAGGAAGAGAATGGCACAGAAAATCTTCCTAATATTTATTAGTGTCTACCATTCAACCGAAAAATACTTTAATAGAATTCAAAATTATACCATTGAGTTTGAGTGTTTGAGAATTCTCAAGCGTTCGTTTCAAGTTTACTGAGAATTATGTTATAAGTGATCAGTAAAATGGGTTTACGGATGTATAGTTTTTAATATGTCTCATATTTTTATTTAACCTAAAGAATCGTTTTGCCACGGTAAAAAGTTTCTTTTCTATGGGCAATTAAGAACTTTTATACTAGCTCGCGAAAAGCGCTGATGACGTTTTACTATTAGGTGAAGTGGATTTCCGTAGTTTGTTTGTAATTGGCGACGCTGGACGGTATGTTCCAGTACGGAATTTTCTCGAGAGGAAAGGCAAATACTTTTTCTCAGCTCGGTACTTCTAATCACACGTCAAGGCAGTCAAAACGTTTTCACCAGTTTCGAAAATGACCAAACCGTTATACATATACGTTTCATTTAATTCTCGTATTATTTTTACTACTGGCTTTTAACATCTCTGTCTTTCGGGAGGTTTTAATTACAAATAACAGCTTAAAAATTGTCAGTAGTATAAACAGGGTTTAAGTATTAATAAATATGATGTCGATTATTTCGTAATTTTTTACTTTTCGTTTTTATTTTATCACCCCCAATGGGTCTGATCCATAAGAAATATTTGATCGATGATTAAATAATCATGAATAACCATTGAAATTTCATTTGACAATTTTTTTTATTCCTGCTTTCATATTCCTTTATAGCAGTGACAAACTGGTAAAATATTTGTCCCTTCTTTCACAATGATGTTGAAAATTATACATATGGAAGTTTACATATCCCTCCATAAATAGAAAGGTGATAGAATACAAAAATTAGTTTTTAAATAATTTTATTACATAACGTGAAATATTGATAGATATTAATATATTTAGATATTAATTTCAATAGTAAAAACTTCACATTGAAAAGCATCTGTTGAAAAGTAGTTGTTCTTTCTATTTAATAATGTACAATTGTTTAACTGTCACTGTTCGTTACGAAATTAACCTACATTAATGACTTTTTTCTTAATTTATAGTGCGACTCTAATATGTACTTCTATTCTTCGGTTAGTTTTTCTTACTTGAATTCAAATATCTCTACAGTGGGTAAGAAAAGCATTCTTATACGTCGGGTTTCGGGAATAATTATACTTAATGAAAGAGAATTTTATTGAAATATTTTTTACTCAAATACAATACAAATTCAAATTGTAAGAATATACTATCGAGTAAAAAACATTTTCATAAAATTATTCTTTAACTAAAGTTATTCCAGGAGAACGGGGTTTGCGAATACTTTTTTTCCTCACTTCTGATTTTGTGGAGTGAAGTAAAATTGCTGACTCTAAGACACTTTTTTTTCCATTGTAACGATTAGTCGTAGCTCAAATCTATTGGCAGGTTCGGATGCTACATGAAGAATGCAGGAGAATATGAACATAATTTGATTTTATCGAAGAATCCCTAGGGTCTTGTATAAATCTGATTCCTTGAATTTACGATTCTTTTTGTCGCTTTTCGCCGAGTTAAGTGTTCTTGAAAGGTGTGAATTCTCATCCACGGAGTGATATCTGTCAGGAAATTAGATGGTTTGCAGTTTCAGCGGTACGACGTGGCACTCGGTGTTATTGAAATTCTCAGTGGTAAAGGGCTTTTGATAAGACAAGCGTCCTTTAAGTTAGATGTTCATTACCGAAACTGGTATGCGCCGTTGACGTATCCGAATTTGCAATTCCTAAGATAAACGAGGATTCTCCGGCTAGCTAATAATTGTATCACGCTGTAATATATGTACGTAAAACTGTCTTCGACGGCGCCGCGCCAAGGCATTAAAATCCTGGCAAATTAATGACACGTCAGCGTCAGGTAAATTTCTCTTAAGAGAAGGTAATTGATTACCAGAGATGTTTTAACGCTATGTTGCTAGTTAAAGGCGGCTTTGAAATTTCAATGGAATCGATGTTTTCGAGCAGATCCTGTGTCGCTGAAAAAAACGGAGATTAAACTTATCCCAACCGGTGCATTTTCCAAGCTTCGTTAAAACTGATAAACCTATAAATTCGTTTTTTATGATACTGGATTAAAAATTCATGAACGAAGAAGTGAAACTTAAAAATTAAGTCAAATGCTATATTTGTACCGTGGGTTACTGTAATAGGTACGTGGGTAATAAAGTACAGTAACAAACTGAAAGACATTTTTTACATTATTATAAATACCCTCACACGAATCGCAATAAAATACTTTTATAGCTAACAAAACATAAAAGAGTATTTTCTGATATACATGTTACAGAGGAAGCGATTTTAATAGAATTCGGAAATCGATTTATAAATTATTTTGAACCTTTTAAAAGATCATTTGTTTGGGGGAATTGTTCGAGTTTCGTTCAATTTTCCTATGACAGACGTGTAAGCACTTTTCCGTCGGGTTCAATGGAAAGTGCAAGCCTTTTTACTATGGCAAATTCGTGTGGATGGACGTTTGTTAGTGTCGATGGCGAGACGTTCCACATGGACTACGACCGGTGAATCCAACTTGTCACTCGGAAACGTCAACTGGACACGTACGAACAATTTCCGCGCTGCGAGCCACGGAAAAAGGAGAAAGCGGAGAAATTTTCACGCAAAGGATGCAATATCCGTTTAGAGGAAATTCGTTATCGGCTCTGCGTCTGTTCAAGTGCGGCTTGGCTAATAATTCTCGTAAATGAAGAATCGATAGGACCAGGTCCCGCAGTACACGAATCGTTAAAAGGAGTATACATCTAGTATGTTAATTCCCGTAGTTGGCGGCAAACCGCCAATCCTCCGGCGCGGAGCATTAACTTGCGTCACTGATCCTCGCAGAATTCCAGCCTCTGTGTTCCTGCTCTGCGACCCGCCAATGAAGAACGCTTCCGGAAGATAAATATTGTCCACGTAATTGCACGTGCACGCGTGAGCTTGTATCTACAAGACAAGACAAAGCTTTAAAAACACCATTTACTTCATTCTCTGCCTTGTCGTAGCAATAAACAACAGCGTCATTAAGGGCTTAAGTATACGTGTATTCTAATACAGGTATCCACCGGATAACATGATATTCCTATAACACGGTTTCACTCTAACACGGTTAGAAAGTTAGAGAACCCCATAATAACATTGCACATGATAGGGATTTTCGAATAAGCGTGATCATTGAATAAATTGATGTTTTTCAATTAAGCAAGGGGGTTTGCTATATGAGAACGGTATACTCAAAGTTTATACTGTAGGATACGAAAATTGTAAATTCGAAGGAAAAGTGTCGTCCGTGACTTTTCAGATCTTTGCAAGGTGTTTTGTTTCTTATATTATCCCTTAATTAAATGTAAGACTGTTCCGTTAACAGACCAGTTACAGTTAGCTCGTAAGCGTAAAATCGGTCAAATTAAACTTGAAAATAATTTATTTCGCTAAGCATCGCACAACGGGGCAAAACAATTTCGAAATAGCAGTTAATATTTGATGAAACTGTTGCACATATGCTGACAACTATGAAAGTAAAATAGGGTATTTTTGTCAGTTTCTGGAATCTAACCTTGATTTTTGCATTACTTCTCAGTTTCATGGATTTTTTCGAAATCTAATTACCGTGTTATGCGGAGGATAGATGTTTTACTATGCAAAGAAGACTAAAATGTACACAGCTGATCCAAGTGTTTCGACATTAGGAGTTTTACCCCTTCAGGCATAACGCATATTACAATGTACTCTGTTTTACTACTTGAATATCTAACAAAATATCAAGAGTGTGACAGGCAACCATATACATCCACCCTTGCTTTGAACCTATTTCTGTCAGAAAAGAAGTATACTATCACTATCTGTTGCATTTTATTCGAAATATATGTCATTACTGTTGGTGAATAACCCAGGAAAATTTTTCTTCTTTCTGGTTAAACAAAGATGAGGTCTGAAAGGGTTAAGATATTTTGCTCACAATCAGTTAAGTTACGCTGATATTCTTATGTATTTTATTACATGAAATCAGAATATACCGTCGGATTTCAAACTCGAGGCACTTCTAACCTTGAAAGTTGACAAAAACTTTTTATCCGAGTCAGAAGTTATTACTTTGTGCAAGATTACACACATTGCAGTTACAACGAAAGAACAAAATGAGAAAATATCTCTAAGGCAGATGTATTTTTTAGTGTAAACTCAATATTGTTATTACTTTCTTAAGAATTATCTAAACTTTTCCTTGCTTTAACCTTTTGAGTTCCTTAATGACAAAGGAACCTAATATCAACGAGTAATTTTGTGTCATAGTTTTAAGCGGGGTCATTATATCGTGCAAATAGTTTGAAATTTGGAATGCGCAATATTGATAAGTTTCAAGCAAAGCTTAACTCGCTCGTCGTTCATCAGCCAGAAAATTCAAATTACTATTTTCAGTCTGATAAAAACTTTACGCAGGCTCTGATCGTAAAAATTGTTAATCGATTTATTAAGGAGTTGAGGAAATATTCCATAGCCGTTATTGCAGCCTTTAAGTAATTATTCGTGTGTCAGACAGGAAAATGAAATTGCCATTTCCAACACAATGAGAATTTTAGACTCTTCTGCAGAACTGACAGATCGTTTCATTAAACAGTCAGCGAAATACAATGCCTGTGTTAAAACATATTCCACTGGGCGATGTTACCGTAATTAATTCTATTTGCTGAATTGTGTCGGATAACAAACACCGTTGTATAGCGAAAACGCGGGAAAAACTGTGAGAGATCGAATGTCGAGTACGAAGTTTATTAGTTTCACTGTTACCTTGTTGCCCGTTATTACTTGGGGCCTTGTAACTATCTACGGAATTTTTCTAGCGAAATTGGTTCGGGCAGAAGTTAGTTTAAATTCGCTTAGCGTTGAAGATGAAGATTTCCAGCCTGGAATAAGTAGACAGGGTAAACCGCGATGATAGAGGTGCGGCAGAATAGGAGGGACAGCAAACCCCGATTTCCTTGAATCTTTATTTCCGACATCGCTTCCTAGCTCCTGGATTTACTGCCATGCGCCGTTTTTTCCTAAATTAAATAGCGTAAAAGCTTCTTACCATTTTGTAGACAGTACGAGCATTCTGAATAAAAAACTAAATGTGCAATTTTATTTTTCAGTATCGCAATACTCGCAATAATCGCAATACATATGCACTGACTCAAAAAAGTGTCATACAATTGGTTAGAAATGTACAACAAATTTATTATTACTTCATAATGTGCCCGTAATTATTTTCTGTAGGGTGATAGTAATATGAAAACTGTACAATACTGGTCACTAAAAAAGTTGTAATATTAGTTTCAAACAAAACAGACCATGTGTTACAGAAGAAAGTGTGTAGAACTTAAAGAAAGGAGTGTATGAAAACTTTTTCAACTCTTATTTTTATTTCTATGTACACTTAGCTCTACTCACATTATACTATTATGGTACACTAATGTACATTATTGTCACATTATAATACCATTGTACTATTACAGTTTGTATTATTATTTGGTATGTTCTGAGAGATTAACGGTGCCGTAAAACGAATAAACTTTTCTCTCTCTCTCTCTCTCTCTCTCTCTCTCTCTCTCTCTCTCTCTCTCTCTCTCTCTCTCTCTCTCTTTGTTCATTACGGTAAACAGTCCATTATGAATCGTAATGTGTTTGATAAATCGCGTGACAGTTTGATAATAGAACATCGAGCACAGGTTTATTATTTAATGCAGCACTGTAGATATTTGAAATGTATTACAGGGGCACCAGTGGAATCGACATAGATTTACGGAAGGTAGACATCGATCAGTGTCCACTACCGGCAGGATCTACGCAGTTAAACATATTTGCCGCCAGTGATAAATGCAAGAAGCGCACGACAGAGGTATGTGCACTGCTAGAAAAAGCATTTCACTGTGAATGCTCGGCTGATCAGTTGATCAACATATTCCTGCCCGTACTTTCATGCATGTACAAGAGAATTTCATTTCCGTTACAGTGCGTAGCAATAGCTGGACTTGGATTTCGTCGTGGAAGTTATCGATGTGTCTGCAAACGTGGCTTCTATTTTCCCGACACGAAGTCACTCAAACGCTATTACAATGGCACCGTAATCGAGGAAGAATACGAGAAACTCATGATGGTATGTTTTCACTTTTTCATAAACAATTTTCGCAACAATTTGCTTTCATTCACTCTGTCAATGAAAACAATTTCGTTACTGTGTATTTAATCGTGTTTTTCTTTGAAATAAGATAAATATGGAAATATTATTTTGGGCGATATTTAATTATTGTACGTGTTGTTTTTAGTAGAGAAAAATATTACACTTGTATATTATTACGTTTCACATTTCTGGATTTTATTGCTTGTTGAGGAAATACAGTGTTTTCTTTTTCAAAAAATGTTTGATGATGGTTTTATTTTGTTTCGAGGTCGCGAAGGTATTACGTAATTGTTTGATAAATATGACATTTATTGTCAGATGGACATGATTGATTTTCTGGAATGTACTGTATTTTGCACATCGTGTCCATAGTAATTTCAATACGTATAAATCAACGCCAGTTCCAAGGTACATAACACACGCAATGTTAACCGGTTCCAGATTAATAATTTCTAGGAAGTGATCTGTCGTAACTGACGTCTCTCTTTTGCGAATATTAGTAAGCAATTAAGTAGTCATCTTTTCTTATAATACGCAACAAAGTGTTTCAAAATTGAAACACTTTGAGTATATATTCACTTAATTCACTTAATCACTTATATCATTTTATCACTTTATGTCATATTTTATGTATAAAAATGTATATGTGAAAATGACAAACTGTCGTGGTATTGGAAAACTTTATAACTTTGCAGAGATTTCAGTAAGAGATCTTATAAGATTTCCAGACTTTTCTTAATGAATTAATCGGAAGAACAGGTGGTAGCGGAATGAAATGTGAATTTCGATGTCTACAATAGAGCTTAAAATGGTTGACTGCTTTTCCCTGCCTTGTAGGGCCTTTCAGTGTGTAATATAAAAGCTGAGAAAGAGGAAAGAAAGAGCTGGAGTGGGATTGGCGCGAAGGTCCCTCGCGGAATTATAAAACAACTTTCATTGTAATGCTCTCTTGCCTTCCTCCGGAATATTAATCGTTCCGTCTGTGTCTTTAGCTTTCGCCACTCAAAGTGGGTGAGTTATTAAGCCAGCGATGTGAGCTTGCAAAAGGAATTTTTAGAGAAAGGATCAAAACGCTTAATTCTCTTAATAAAACGGGACTGGATTAACAATAGTTTTACCAGTATCAAAGCTTCTCGACGACACTGACACCATACAATTTCTTAATTAATATTCGGCAAATAAGTAATTGTTTGTCAACAGTGACGTTTATATACTTCTCTCATAGAAAGTCTGTTCTTCATTGTGATTTTTCTGAAAACTTTTTCGTCTATCAACCAACCGCACGAGCTGCTTTAGATTAATTCGAAATATTTTCAATGGCATTTGTGTCTCTTTGTGGCCAATTTTTTCTGCAGTCTTTGTGTGGAAAATTAAATAATTTAAATAATGGGGTAAAAAGGCTAAAAACATTAATACATTCGTCCCCAACCTTTCTTTCTTAAAGATTCTATAAGATGGAATGAAGTAATCGTAGATTTTTCGTTGGAATCGTAGTAAGTGGAAGATTTTGTTTCCTTCGTTCCGAAAGCGATTCAAAATTTCAACGAACTCGAGCAAACAAGTTTCTTGTACTTAACGATTCGGCGCGTGTAGACTAGTCACAGCTGTTGGTCCTATTGTTTGCGTGCCCGAACGTATTCTAGTTTTCTGAAGAAGTTAAATCCTTTTTTTTCAAATCGTGACAAATTTACAAAATCTCAATGAAAGAAGATTTTTATGTATAGGTATATAGCTTTTTATGTATAGGTATCCTCCTAAACCTAACCCTGGTTCTTTCCACTAGTTATTATTCCCTTAAAATACGATTTTGTATAACATGGTAGTTAGATACCGAAAAAATTCATGTAAAAAAACAGGATTAGGTTCGAACAACTAACAAAACTACATTAAGTATTTTATTATCATATGTATTAGAAATATGTTTAATAACTTCACTAAAAATTAATTGCCATCTGAAACCGTTTTACTCCTTTCTGCGATCCTCAGACAAATAATATCACTTTGAAGTTTAGTTCGACCGATTTTATGCGCACGAACTACGTAGCTACGACTCGCCTATAAGCAGAACAGTCTTATATTTAATGAGGGTAGAAAATAAAGAGCAAAACGCTTTGTAAAGGTTTGAAAAGTCACGACATACCCCGTTCCTTTGAATTTAAAAATTTAATAGCGTGCGACATAAGCTTTACGCACACCGTTCTAAAACAGCAAACCCACTTGCTTCAATGAAAAATATCAATATCGCGCTTGCACTTGGCCATCCTCATTACGTGTCTCGTTAATAGGTGATTTCCTTATTTTCTAACTATGTTAGAGCAAAACCGTGATACTAGTACTTAGTTTTCCTTGGGGAGAAATGTAATTTTTCTCGTATCTGAACGGTTTGATAGACAGACGAGAATCAACAAGAGTGATATCCACATTTCTGGCTAATAGGGTTTCCGAGAGAGGGGGGAGGGGGAGACGTCACTCATTTAGCCCTAAATATCGGTTTATCCATTGGTTGTCACGTATACGTGTACTTGCTGGCGCCTAACTAGTTCAGAGTTGCTTAGGGTTATAAATCTAAGATAGCTCCGATGATGTCTGCTTTCTGCCAATTTCACGCCAGCGTTGCGTCAGTCAGGAGTGCGCTCTTTATGAAGATCGATAAAGTGCAGCGTTATAAAGGCAAACCGAAAGCCACCGCACGACCTTACGGCACCTTCCCAACCTAAAACGAAAACCCAGGGAAGACAATAACCATCTTTTTCCTTTCAACAAGAATATACCCACAGCATTACGTACAACTTGGACGTTGTAGCCAACATCCATTACGATGCCGTTATTAAAATCCAATAAAATTTTACCAGACGGCAATTTCGGAATGATGAAAAATTGAATCTATTAACTACCGCAACGAGAAGACATATTACATTATTACGTTCCAATAAAATTTAACAATTCACTGTACTATTAAATTTCTATAACTCCTATAATCCTTCTGATCTCTTTGAATTCTTTCACATCCCTTTAAAACCCGATCATGCGGATCTAGATGGAAGAGGGAAGTAAAAAGCAGCGTGAATCCCTTTTTAAATACTTCACTTCACATTCATCATGCAATGATGTATATTGATGTAACTTACAATGCAAAATAAATGAATTCCATACATTGCAAATACCTCTTGGAAGCAGAAATGATTGGTTAAAATTAAATGGTAACAGTAGTAATTCGAGCCGGAACATTCATGTAGCAGTAAGTGGATTATTATACTACGCTTTTTCCCTCCACGTTCGTATTGCGGTAATACCGAATCTCATACCACGATATAAATGGATTGCAACGTAGGTGGAAATGGTAAATGCGGAAGTCAATTAAGCGTGCATTTTATAGATCATAAAATCCATCACTCAGCGATCCCTTCCGTCCGTAAGGCATTATGCAAATTAGACGTACAGCAATTGTTCCTTTCATTGCCATTGACGTTAGCCACGCAATGTGTTTGACATTTATCATATCACTTGTCACACAATCGATCTAATAAATTTCATCTGTTGCACAACGAATAATAAATTCATGAACCATCGATAACGAGTCGTACTGATCTCCTTTTCTGCTGGCAGTTCTAGCACAAAATGATTAATGACACATAAGGATCTTTCGCACGAAAGTCGAAGAATTTCGAAGGGGACACTACATCGAAAAGTTCATGCTAGAAACACTAAAGTCCACTTGGGAAGTGAATAATTTTTCCGATGCTACATACATTTCTACATTCTTTGTTTTTCATAGTAAATGTATTCGGCATACCGCTCTTTTGCTGATTGAAGGTGTTTATAATATTTCAAAGTCACTGGTAATTTCCTCAAACGAATCATGTGCTTCTTGAAAATGTCACCGACCCTTAATTACTCAACGTCATTCAAGATCGTTTTGGCAAATAATGTCGAATCCGAACTTATTGTCGACATTTGAAATCACGTTCTTCAGTCCACATCGATTTACTCGCACCCTAAATTCTCCGACATCTACCATTTAAAATGATTGGTGAAAAAGGCGTTAATGTACATCCTTTTGGGTCATCAATTTGGTAGCTTCTTGAAATACTTATTTGTTTGCGAAAAAATGAGACTCATGAGAAAAAAATGTTAATAACTGAGATTGCAGGATCTGAAAAATGAAGACTCAGTAAAGACTTCGCGTTCGAGTCAATAAAAATAGTCTTTTATGTATTCTCTGTGTTACCCTGCATTCGTAATGGGCAAAGACACCGTTCTATTAAAATGGAAGACACGTAGACAAATGAAAGAAATGAAAATAAAATATACATAAGCAATGTTTACTAGGAACAAAAGACTTGAAAGTGTACTCTTTATAATTTTATTTGAACTCAACGACGTGATTCCAGTATCGATAGAATAGATTCTCAATAATTCGCGTCGTTCTCGATAATTAATGTTGACCTATATTATCCAAAAGGAAAAAGACACAAGTTGTATTAGTCTTGTTGCACAGTCCAGTTTTATCTTGGACATAACATACACGTTTGAAAAATGGTCAGAAGCAGCCTTAAGAAAAAGAAGCCAGAAAGAATTCGGTTTATTGGAAATTCGTATTGTCCAGACTCAATCGTATTATATTCCTGTTTGATATTATTGAGAAAGCTACAATACCAAATAAATAGAGAACATAGACCGACCTGAAAAATTGCCATGATTTTCAAATTTATCAAACGCCTGCAATTACAAGAAGATGCCGATCTCCTTGAAACATTTTTTTCTTTCACTAATAATTTTTAAATATCGGATACACGTCCAGTACATTAAGGGTGATTTCATAACTTTATTAACGAAAAAATGACAGTGTTAAAGTTACGTGAAACAGAATCTCGTTTGTTATTAGGGTATACTATTTTTTTAAATCAACTGTCAATTATTATGTTACTTGTGAATTTGTGCGTGTCAATGCCGATGATAAGCATAAGTTTAATTATATTTGTTGGCTGCTCAAAACACGTCAGTTCATCGAATAAAAAGTGGTGAAAGCAGTATTCAACATTTTATTAGAAATTATGAAAACAAGAAGTTGTGAAGTTATTAACTGCTTTATATTCGTATGTCAGTTTTAATAATTTTGTAATTTCGTGAGGTTTTACTCTCAATCGTTAAAGCGAATATTCCTAATCAGGTATAGTTTATTATCTTGCCTTTTAATTACCATGGCATTACGTTCTTTATACATCATTATATTTTATTAAAGATTGCACAGATACTCACAGTGTGTCAATGACGGTGGTTGTTATGGACGTTTAAACATTTACTACATTTACACGAAACTGTAAATAAAAACCACTCAGTTTTTAGCCAGTAAAAAAAGTGTTATAACAAAATTGCCAATTTTTGTTACTCTTGTAAAAAATATTCTTTCCTTTCATATTTGGAAACATATTGATTGTACGTATTGTGCGTTGATAAAATTTACTTCTAAATTGCAAATTATATAAAGTATATGAAAAAGTGTAGTACATTTTCCCGATTAAATTGTACGTAATAGGCAGTAATCGAAATTACGAAGTAAGAATCGTTACTCCGAGAAATACATGGACGAGTCAGAACGGAATGTTGAACGGAGTTTCTTCCGGCAGTACGCGAGGATATCGATAACGGTCAATTATTGGAATACGAGTTTACAGTCGTCGTGGAAGTAGCAGAGAGATTTGTAGAACCTCGAGAAAAAAGTTTATCCGGCACGCTATTCCTGAGAAAATAGATCGATACAAGATCCTTTTCATCGTATTGAAAGATAAAGCGCGTTTTTCAGCGCGCCGTCGACATTGGTAAATGATGGGCATTTTATCTCTCTGTTCGGGCAGAGCGAACGTCTCGAATGCCGCACAGTCGTTCTCATCCATTTGCAAGCTTCTACTTGGAATTATGAGCGGGTCGACAGAGTGCTTTCATATCGGACGATTTGAAACGTTCGTTGCTGCTTTCCAAATGGAACTGCATTTTTGAACGGCCGCTTTGAGTGGCTCCCCGAGTGTTACCGTTTATTTTTCATTAAGCCACCGGCGAGTGAAGAGTGAAATTTTTGAGTTTTCCAGGGCGAGGAGAGTCAGTACGCCGAGGATGGTGTCTTCGAATGCCTTCCCTGCGCCGAGGGATGCGAATTCTGCGAGGACGGATCGCCCTGCGTCGTTTCCCTCAATTGGCTCATGAGAACGGTCATCCTAATTCTCGAATGTTGCGTCATCGCTTGTCTGCCGGCCGTCGCCCTCTTTACCTGGAAGTACGGAAATGTGAAGGTTAGTCCTAGGCCAAGAGTTAGCCGGGCTATCGCATCTTCCTTTTCCGCTCGCACGTACGTATGCGATCCAACTAGTAACCCACTTTAACCCGCCAGGCAGTAGAAGTTTGCCACGACCCACGACCCACGACCCACGATCCACGATCCATGCCCGCCTCGCTATACGTGCCGTCCTTTGCGTGTACACTCAACATTACGAAATCCGATACAACGTTCCCAATTACCCGAGCGTAAAGCTTACTCGCCAAACATACTCGCCATAAATTTTCCCTGCGGAAATAAGTGTCACTCGAAAAATCCTTCCTTTATTGCTCCTTATATCGCCTCCCTGAAAATCTCCTTATTACGTAAATTGCCATTATAAACGTCCGTCAAAATGATTAAGACCTTAGCCGCGATCATTCGTTTACTCGTCATTTTCTCTCCGTGCCGTTGCCGTTGCATTTCTAAACATGTCTCCATTACGGCAGCCCGATAGAGGAACTGTTTTTATAGCATCGCGTTTTGTTCTTTCGTGCTTCATCGTCGCACCGTTTCAGAGAGTTTCGGACGCGTGCGTCGGTAGCTCGAAAATTTTTTCATCGATCGTTCATTGTCCATCGCCGCAAAGATTAGTCTCCGGCTGAGCGATTACCTCTGCTCGCAATTATTCGAGGAATGCCAGGAAATCTCCGCGATCTGTTGTGTTCGTCGTGTTTTAATAACGCGAAATCCCATAGACGTAAGTACTAATTAAAACGTCGGCTAATTTTAATTATCGACGGATCACAGAGCGTACGGGATAATCCCGATTTCCAGGAACAGACATGGATTTCCAGGACAGAGAGGATTTGCATCGGCGGAAAAAAGACGCGGAGCAGTTCTGCTTTTTGAGGATACAATTGCAGCGAGCGTATCTCACGCGAATACCTCGGACCAGCTGCACGAAAATGCGATTTTCAGTTCATAAAATCGGCTTTCCCTTCAATTCGGACGTACGTGCAACGGACTCTCGCGGAAATCATGTGCCTTGCCCATTTAAATAACAAATTCCGTTGAAACACGTGATACGGTAGTTCGTTCGACTCTGGAAAAGCCATTTTCTTCATTCTTATCATTCTACAATCCTTTCTTGCCTGGGGATTAAATGGCCAGCGGCAAGATTACAATTACGTCGAATATTCAACGACCATCTACGCTCTGTGCACCTTACCGGCAGCATACGTGGCGTAAAATGCATGAACCCAGCCTGTCAGTAATTTCCACGAGATAGAAAATGCATAGGGGAAAATGGAAGTATGTACCGCACATATCCACACGAACATGGAATCCAGTGAATGCAATTTAAAGCGATGCAATTTTAGGTTCATTAAATAATGCGGTATCAAGTTCACTTTTTATTCGCAAATATTACTTTATTCCGTAGGAAAATTCAGTCTTAATTCCGGACGAGAGCAATGACCAACAAATTTAAGAGATATTTCAAAGATATTCCAAAATTGAAATAAAGCTGTCGACAATCGTCTTACAAAGCCGGAGCGACTACTTCCATTTAAACACGGAAATTACGAATAAATGACAGGCTGGCTTATTTCCTTCGTGATACTCCTCGTCTCATTATGAGGCTGCTCGATATCTTCAAGTTCATTTCAGAAACTCTCATTGCGCCTTGTAATACGCTTTTATATTGTGGAAATAATGTTTACCTAGCCACGATATACGGGCATTTAAAAAGAGATATGGCCAAGCATAACGGGCATTAGGGAAACAAAGAAAAGGGCAAATGGGTGAAGAAAACGGTACATCATGGTTTATTTATGGACAAGTTTGGTAAAAAAACTTCCATTTGGGGATAACACCGTGTTTAGTACCGGTGATTTGGCAATTTCTTTATAAATCCACTGAAGACATGAATTCCACTACACTATTGAGCGACGTTATAAGACGGTATATTGTAACTGAAATTAATCGATTGCAACTGATTTCGTGCGCGAACGATGTGTAGGAGCTTCGATGTGATTTTAAAATAGATGATATTCTTGTAGAATACAAAAAAGAGTGATAGTTTAGATGTAAGATTGAATGAGTTTTTTTATCGAATACTAAGAATGAATGAATGAATGATAAGAATGTTTAGAACGTGCGCGTGAGGTTCTTGGGTGAGAGATCGGATAACCGTTTCGGTATGCAAGTGTTAAGAATACTTGAGCGATAAGAGTGCATGAGTTTAAGGAATGCACGTGAGGATTTTAGGCGCGTACGTGACGTAATGCAGGCACGTTGCAGATTTGTATGAATGCATGTGGAATTAATGAGAGATTATGAGTGCACTGATGAATGCCAGAGGAAAGTAAAGATACAGTGAGTGCATCAGAAGTAAGCGGAACGTGAAAGAGGAAAAGTATACGGAGCGTGGAAGTGTATAAAAGTAAAGCAGAAGAAAATAAAGAATTGTCCTGATTGATTCTAATCGTGTTACGTGCCGAACTGTAATTCGATGTTAATGGTTAAATATTCGGATAGACACTTTGTTATTGAGAAATTTGCTTGTTTTGTTGTACCGTTTATGGTAGCGTGATGATAGCCGGAGGACAATTTGAGATCCTTGTATTGAAAAAGACTCGGAGTAACATTGGAATTAAACTAAACTCAACTAAACTTAAAATTGACTAAAACTAAGTATGAACTTACTAACTACTAGACTGAGGGTTTTTGGGTTTTCCGAAGGAAAACTTGGGACACTTTGGAAAAGTAAGGGTGGGAGGTGGTTGTGGTGGTGCATGGATTTGGTGGGGATGTGCCCTATGGGTTTTGGTAGTTGTTATCTGTATTTATAATAGTAATATTAATGACGATAATGATAATAACGACAATAGTTTTAGAGGGGTTGCGTCCGTGGGACGTAACATCGGTTGACTACATCCATCACTAAGGAACTAACAAGGAAAGTACCCGAGGTGTACCTCACCGATGTTGTAATACATCAAAAATTATTAGACACGTATTTTTTTGTACGTGTCCATAAGCCAGTTTAAGGGGTGAAAACTGCCCTTAAAGAGCACCGCCAAAAACCATTTTTTGCTGTTTTCTTCACAACTAGGTACAATTTTTTCAAAAAACCACTGGGAGATAATTACACATTAGTTAACAATACTATACATAATATTTTGACAAATGGGGGTCGCAACCCTTACTTTTATTTGAGGAAAAACGTAATGTTTCGGAACATTTTTTTGTGTAAAACTTAGAGATTTACACCAATTACAATGAAAATTGTACAGTTATAAAGGAAATAAGAAATAGCAGTTGACCACTTTCGGCGTTTTTAAAAACAACCACCTTTTAGGGGATGAATTACCCGTAACTTACATTATCGTATTTATTCATGGAAAAAAAAATTTTAGCTAATTCTTCGAGAAATTTGGTTCTCAATAAAACTGTTTATCACTAATTCAATAGTACAACCAAAAACGCGGTGATTTTTACCCTTTTAAGGGGGTTAACTATCCCTCGTACATAGTCTGTTACGAACTTACCTGACACAGTGATTTTCAAGTCTATTTGTTATAAATTGTAGAAAATCTCAAAAGGAAAAAAATCGGTGAGGTACACCTCGGGTACTTTCCTTGTAAGGAACATCTGTTCCTAATATCCCTACACTTTTTCTTTCGCGAAAGAATCCCATGTAAGTGTTTTAGTGTTCGCTCGGCAACTAGTGTTAGATAATTGATTTTTCTAATCACACTGAGCATTCCCCCAGGATTTGAAAGACTTAGAAATTCTTATTGAAGGAGCTAGTGCTCCGACGTCACGAGAATTTCGAGATGCTGGACATTAGCAATGAAAAGTCTTAAGTACGCGGCTGGAAAATGTCCGTGGTAGATCCTTTGCTGATCCTTTCGCGTGATTGGCAAGTACTCTCGGTACTTGACCGTGCACGTATTTCGCAGATTCTCTTTTCCAATAGTCCTTACGCAACGGCTGAAGTTGTAAAGTTTGTATCGCTAGTCTCGCAGGGTTTCTGGAGAGACACTTGGCCTGGAAAATGAGAGAAACCGGGGGTGTATACCATGACATGTCTGCGAGATGTAGCAGCGACGATTCTCCCGTGAGCAGAGCCATATATTTCGACCTGAGTCTAAACATTTGGTCCCCCTAGAATCGCCCTCGTTAACCTACGCCCCAGTATCCTGCCCCTTTGATCGTCTGTACTAAAAAACTGAGTGTGTCTGGGGTATAAGTGTATTTTCTATTTCTTTTACTGGCGCAACAGGCGCATGTAGCTGCCTTTGGCCTTTGCTCAACTTCAGTCAACCATCTGCCCCTGTCCATTGCGTAGGTAATATTTATCTTCGGTTGCCGAAGGTACTGTTTTACGCTGTCTCTCCAGCGACACTTAAGTCTTCCACGAGGACGCACACCGTCTGGGGAAATCTCATAAACCTTCTTACGAACTCTTTCCTTCTCCATTCTAAGAAAGTAGTCCGGCCATTTCAATCTTTTGAGTTTTACGTAGGTGAAAACTTTGAAGTCTTGGTAGACTGTGTACCTGGTAGTCTGCATTTTTTCTTAGCCGCCATTGGCCGCTATCGCATACCGTACAAAGGATACACCTGAAAATACTTTTGTCAAATCCGTCAAACAGATTTGCAGGATTTTTTTGAGATCTACGATTCACTTGTATATGTGACAATTGGTTCAATAAGTGCCTTATAGAGTCTGTACTTTGTTGCATGACTTACAAATCTACTTTTAAGTAAATTTCACAGGGCGGAATATGGTCGGTTCGTTCTTATAATCTAGTTTCATATTTCCTTATTATCATTCGGATCTTCACTGTTGATTGAATTCAGGTAGTGGAAGCTTCCGACGACCTGAAAATTATACTGTACGATTGCATCATGTCTTCTAAGGACCATTATTTATTTTTTTCTTCGTGCAATCGTAATTTCAAATTCCGAGCTTCTTTATTTGGTCTTTTGAAGGCATTTTTGATCTTGCAGTACTCTTCCACAATAACCATATAATCTGCGTAGGTAAGGGCTCGTGTTATATTGATGAATATTGTTCCATCTTGGTTCAGTCCTGCTCTTTTGGCTGTAGCTTGGAAAGCAATATTGCTCAGAAGGGGCGCCAATGATTCTCCTTGTCTAAGAGACCAGTTCTAACGACAAAAGGGTCCGTTGTGCCATGGCAGCTTTTGATTTTACAGCTGGTATCCGACATTGTCCAGCTTACTAATCCGATTAGCTTACTTGGAATTCCCCGTTCATGCATCGCTTTGAACAGCTTGATCTTCATAATTGTGTCATACGCAGCCTTAAAATCAATAAAAAACATCTAAACGGACCAATGTTCCTTCAGTTCCTCTGATTATGAGAGCTGCCTGAGTGTGAATATTTGGTCAGTCGTTGACCTATTGAGGCGGAAAGCACTCTGATAATCAGCAAGTTTCAGCTCGACAGACGACAGCAGACTACTATACAGTGTTACCGAAAAGATTTTATAGACTCTGCTGAGCAGACAGATATCTCGATAATCGCTATACGAGAGTAGTTACGCATATTACCGCTAGGGGCAAACCACTGGATCAAGCTTAAAAGTTGGCACCTTACTTTCCAACAGCTTTTCTGCTTTGTCAGACCTTTCCTGAAGTTATCTACTTTCCTGGAATAATTGTTTGTTCTTCCGCTTTCCACCTGCTCAATTTCTTTTGCTAATGCCTGTCTTTTTTTCCGTTCTACTCTCTTGGCATATACTCTTGGTGGTTCTATAATCCTTTCAACTTTGTCAGGCAACCACTTCAGTTTTCTACTATTCCGTTCCTGGGTGGCAAATTTCCACTCGGCATCAAACCAGGCACTTACAGTATTCTTCTGTTTTTCTCCGTAGGTTTCTTTTCCAGTATTGACCAGTACTTCTTTTATTTCTTCCCATCTTCTTTCAATCGATCTTATCCCTTCTTTTGCAGATATATTTCTCGTTATTTCATGGAACTCCTTACCGAACATCAATCTTCTCCTCTGGCTTGGGACAGTCTATATTATTGAGTAGCAGATGGTATATTGTTTGCGAAAAGAAATTCAAACTTAAATTTCTACGAATTCTGCAATATACAGCATGAGATACTATGAAGAGAAAACAGCAATCAGATGCAATTCAATGTTACGCAGTGACTACTACGTTAGGTGTTACAAACAAAAACTGACACTCACGACATTGCTCAAGTTAAATTCAGATTCAAAACAAAAAAATTGTATAATGATTCAAATAATGAATAATTAAGATGAATATATAATTAAATGTTAAGAATATTTTAGAGGAAAAACAATGTTACCGTAATGTTTAAGACATATACTATTGTTTATTCCTGCTTTTAGATGTTGTGAGTGAACATTTCATCCCTTGTCTTAATTTCTCCAATACAACATCGTGATCTTGAATTAATGTCGAGTCCCCTGTGCAATCTCACATCGTTTACACCGTTAAAATGTTTGCTCGAGTACATGAAAAATATGTTCTGCATGGTCAATTGGTATATATGTATGTTTCTCTTTGAATTGTTCAAATATTAGTCGACCATCCACGCCGTATAGCGTGCTGGTACCTGGTTTAATTTTCACAGCAGCAGGGCTTTATGATTCGAGGAAAATCTCCTTTAATTTCATCCTGCCCTCGCAGCTGCAGACTACGTTTTGCACCATCTATCGTATGAGGAATATTCGTGCTTGAATACTCAATAAGCGTCGTTAGATACCCGCGGTTCGGAATAACATCAATACCCAAAGAAGTAAGGACGATAAGTGCGAATAAATGTATTCTGATTTTCAGTCAAAATGGTACATGGCTTTATAAGAGAAGTTTTCGAAATCATTTATTTCGTTTCTACGGTAAAAACTTTCCTAATATTTACGTAGAATTGTCGCACATATCGCACCGCTGTTTCAGAAGTAACACAATTCCTAATTTCCCAATTTACGATTTAAACAATTTTAAAACAAATTTGAATGAACTATTATAGAGGAACTTGGGCCTCTAGGTTTTTCGTTATAATGTTATTGCATATGTGTATTTTTTTACGTGTAAATCACTAATCGAATTTAAATTGACCATTACTGGCTATTTATGTATATCATAAATATATATGATCCGAATTTGAACAGAAACTGTAAGACGTTAAGACGTCACATTTTTTTTCTGAAGATAGAGATCACTTTGTTTACCTAAATACCGTCTGAAATTGAACACTGAACACGTTTCAGTTGTGTCATTTGTGAAACGGAAGTACGAAATATGTATTTACGTCACCTTGCATATTTCAGTGGCATAAGCAGTTATAACTGAATCGACTGTAATTTATTTTTGGAACAACGAGTATCATTTGGGGATATTAATTTATGACTTTTCCGTATGTACATATCTATTAAATTGATGCACATAAAATGTCGGATTTATTCAAACTAGTAGCCACACTCTTCCTCATAAGTAATTAATTGTTTTCAAATTTTTAACATCATACGTTATTTGATTTCATTATATGTGTTCAATTTTTCTGTTATTCATTTTTTAACAATTCCGTATTAACGATAAATTTGAAATGCGTTTAATGAATTTATTTGTATGAGTTTAAATTGCATAACGTCCGATAAATTTTTAAATAATTTCATAATGTCTTGGAAAAGAAAATGTTTATACAGCAAGAGTTTGATAAAGCTCGTAAATTCCAGCCCACAATAGCACTTAAATGTGGACTTTATTCGCTACAAAATAGTTGGGAAGAGTACATTAACACAACAAATCTTCCGTTAATTAAACAATTTTATTTAAATACGATATTGAAAAACCGGCATTTTCTATGCATCTATTTAACGTTATAGAAATCTAATAAGTACGTGTCATAATAACATGGTCTAAATTATTTGAAACTTACATGGAAACGTTGAGGAAGACCGACAGCAAAAATTCGTTATAAATAGCCATAGAGATGAAACGGCTTTCATTGAATTCCGACGGTGTCTTCCTTACTACGATGCAGAGCCTTATACCCCATATGAGAAACATCACCTCCACTGAAAAACGAGACGTGCAAATGTCCCCCAATTTGTCGCAGCTCCGTTAAAAACTCCGTTTTAACAGTTTTACAATTACATAGTTTCATAGTTCTAACTAAATTTAATTATCTCTGAATTTATTAAAGCAAACAACAGAAACTTGCGTCATACAATTTTAACAATTAAAATAGCTTCATTCAAAGTAATACGTAAATTTTTTAATGTCTTTTCAGATAACGTCACGTTTAGATTTTTCTCGTGTCTTGTAGGTTAATGATTACATTGGAAAATGAACAATTCTAACTTGATTTAAATACTTTATATAAAGTGGAAGTCGTCATAGGCCATACGCCATAGGCCATACGCCATAGGCCACGTTCGCGGAGAATTGGCAAAATTGTACAAAATATAATTACGATCTTCAATATAGAACCTCCAAATATAACAAATGTACTATTTGGTCTGTAATTCTAATTTACTTGGACGAATTGTATATTTGAAACTTTCAAGAGAATCGATCGCGGTGTATCCGACTTACTATGCACCACACCGTAAAGATGTAACGTTTTTTTTCGAAGATGGAGATCACTTTGCTTGCCTGAATATCGTTTTAAACTGAAAATTGAACAATTTTGAGTTATGTCATTTTTGAAGCGGGGGTGTAATGCAATTATTCGCATTGACGTTCAAAAGCAATGTGAAGGCAAATTGTCTATTTTTATCGATAAATCGTGTGAATGAATCGAATGTAAAAAGGAGATGCGAAAACAGAAGATTTGGTGGGTCAATTGCGGCAGTCTATTTATAAAGGCGCAGATAAAGAGGTACTTGGCACATGAAATATTCACTCTTTATCCGCCTGAGGGATATATATGTCGACACCTATTAAATTAGATGGCAGCCTGGCAAAGTTCACTTCACGTACCCTTATACAGGCTGTTTCGAAAATTCTGTTATGAACTTTGCGTTTATTATCAGCGGTCGCACAGTTATTTATAAACCCACTGGAAACGTTAATTTCGATGCTCGATTGAGTCTCGTTATCGGATCGTATGTTGTAATTAAAGTTAATCAATTACAACTTCGATGTAAAGTTAGATCGTATTTTTAAATTTCGTCAATGAGCTAAAGTGGCTCCCGAAAATATTCAAACACCGTGTTTTAATTGAATAACTTTTTAGGGAATGAATATGTCGGGAAACAATTTTTATTGATGTTAGTTTAAGCAGTTTGCCTGTTGACCTATTTCAGCGATTTTCAAAAATTTCAAAAATTACAAAATTACAATGAAATTTGTAAAGTGCACTTTTTTCAACTATTTTTTATAGCTCCTGTTACAAAAAATCTGAATGTACAAATGGTTCGATGTTAACTGGCCAATTACTTTTAAATAAGTGATTTTTCTAGTCACACTGAGCATTCCTCCAGGATTTGGTAGATTTAGAAATCCTTCTTGAAGGGGGAGTTGCTCCGACGTCATAAGAATTTCGAGCTACTGAACATTGGCATTGAAGAACCTTAAGTACGCGGTTGGAAAATGTGCGTGGTAGGTCCTTTGCTGATCCTTACACGTAGTTGGCAAGTACTCTTGGTACTTGGCTGTGCACGTGATCCGCTGATTCTCTTTTCCAATAGTCCTTACGCAATCCTCTGAGATGTAAAATTTCTAGTCTTGTGCCAGTCTCGCAGGGTTTCTGGACAGACACTTGGCCTGGAAAATGAGGGAAACCGTGGGCTATGCCATTACATGTCGACGAGACGTAACAATTCTCTCCTGAGCAAAGTCATATATTTTGATCCGAGTCTGAACGTGTCCCACTCCCCCCCCCCCGCCCGCCAACCAAATCGCCCACATTGATCTACGCCTCAACATCTCCTTACTTTTATCGTAAGTGTTGTAAACTGTAAATTTGTTTGGTGCAAATGTGCATGCCTTTTTTACAATTACAACTGACACACGCTGCACTTTGCGTATGAGTTTCGTTAATGGTATACACATAAATGTTAATATAAATTTATAATTTCTGTATTTCAAACAGGTCTGTAGATATTTTTATCGTTGCAGGAATGTTAATTCTACTTTGACGTACGAATGAAATTACTGTATTAACCTGTTTACTGTGTTAACTTAACCCCAAGAACTGTCGTTCATCCATACTGATATATTAAGCATTAAATATTAAACATTAATTTGCTCGAATTAATACTAATATAGGTTGGGAAGCTCCCCTCTGGGTTCTCAGCGATAAAATATTACGTCTACAAGCGATTACTTCTTATTTAAGAATTAATGGTCGTCGGATATTGTTATATCTTTTTCGGCTTTGTCTTGACAGTGTTTACACATAAACCACGTTAACACATAAACTACGTTTTACGCTATCAACTATTTGTTTAGTAGTACTGGACTCAAAGCAAGTGTAGTTTGGAAGATTGAAATTAAAACAGACACATGAGGAAAAGTCAATGTACAAGGATATCGTTTATATGCAACGCCGGCATTGCTAATTATCATTAAAGGAGTAAATTAGCTGCAAATTCCATTCAGCATTGAGAGCTGTATATCTGAAACTCAACGTAATTAGCCCTCTGAAACCGTGTCAAACCCAGAATTACCGTAGTAATTTGTAACATCTAGATCGTAGAGAAAGTTACAATCAACCTCACCTAGATCGGGCAAAAGGATAAAGCATACATTTAACGGTAATAGTGAGTAAATGAATTAAAATGAATTAACACATGAAACATTTATGGGTAAAACCATACAAAGGAACAATGGCAACTATAAAATAGAAATTAGTTTGATAGCTATAATATTATGGTAATAACGACATCAACTATTTTTTGCAGTAGACGAACGTACAATAGCAAAAAACAATGGAAAGGTGAAATGTTTGCAGGCAAAAAGGGCGAATTTTTTGCACCAAGCGTTGAAAGCATGATTCGAAAACGTCTATGAAGTGAGAAAAATTGACTGTCCATTCGACGAGTTATTGACACGAATGCACGTAGGTGTTGAAAATTCCCTGGCTGCTGTTTCGGTCGCAGGGAAGCAATTTATAGCTGTTACCGCGCACATACATATGTCCGACGGATTTGTAGTTACTTCTTTGCACGAACAATACGCTTTCTGCAAGAATTCTACAGCGATAGATATTGCGCGGAAACAGAATCGGATTGTTATCCGACATATTGCAATCCCAGGGGAAAATTCAAGAACGAATGAACCCGTGGGATAAACGAATATGTCGTTTCCCTTTGTATCTATCACGCGGTTGGATAGCAACGATTTCCTTCGTCGTGCCTTGGGAACATTTTATTATAATTTATGGATAGGTAAAATTCGTGCGAGGGGTTAGGTAGATGCTGCTTCATCAAGTGCTTTGAAAGCGTTTAGCAAACGAGGTTTCCGGCGTAGAAGGAAAAAGGTAACGGCCGATAAACGTGAAGCACGTCGGGAAGACTGTGGTAATATCGGCATATCAGGTTGAATTTCACTGGAAAATGAAGTAAAGCCATTCCGAGGAAAGGGAAGAAAACAGACGTAAAATAAAGATGAAAGAATTTTCACCGTTCGTGGAAGGGAAGCCGCATTCAGGGAGGAAGTTGCGTGAATAGCGATCGTTTAACACGCGAAATAAGAGGAAGAATTCAGTGGGGGTACATCGTCTGAGGCTGAAAGTAATCTCCGGAACATCCTGACATTTCCACCGCAGTCACTGCGCCTTTAGCCGACTTTTCCATCTCGATGTCTTTTACCGAAAAGTTGCTTAGCATCAGAGACTCACTGAAGACCATGGCCACAATAACACGCTATTACTAATGAAAAGTTCCATCCCTCACAACGATTCCTCGCAAAGGGAAAAGCTGAAATGCAGAAAAGTTTATTCGGACTTGTACTCGCCGTTGCCGTCGTCGTCACAAGTCCAGCCGGCTCTTATTAGTTTCATCAAATAATGCCCATTAAGAGTTGCGGAACATCTTTCTCGAAGAAACTTTCCGTGTAATTTATGTTTCGACGACTGCTCAAGGTATAAGGATCTGTGAAATCTCCCATCGTTCAGGCTCCTATAAAATGCTATCAAGAAAGAGTGTTGCTTAATCTCCTTCAACTCCTTCACAGTTTTTTGGATTACAGCGGTGAAGCTCTGAAAAAAGATAGCGCCAGTAAGTCTGGACTGTTTGATCGGCAACAGCGTGAATTAATGTCATGAGTGTAGTACAGTCAACTGTCACTATCGCTTTAGGATTCAATGCGATCGCTCTAAAGTCCTTTACACAGAAAATACTAACTTTTGAACCTTGCGCAAATAATTGAACTTGTTTCTGCTTCTACCGTACGGTCAATAAAGGTCCTTTGAATCAAAGCGACGCAAACATTCAATCAGCAATTCGAGATCACCGCAGATACGTGGAAAAATGTAAAAAACATGCTAATACTACAAAATATAACGTACCAATGGAACTTATTGCAATAGAATATTACATTAATAAATATCATATATACAAACATACTATTATAGATACCGTTCACGATTAACAAGGGATTTTTCACGATCAAATATGTGAATAAAAAAGCCCGACAAATCATGATAATAAGCCATTAATTATTACGCAAATTCATAATAATAAATCTTCGTGATGACGTACGCAGCATGATAAGTTTAAAAATTCAGTAGAAACTTACATCCCTACAGAGTTTTCATTAAATGTGTAGCCAATCTTCTGGAGTGTGTTATTGTGTTGAATAGGTGCAAACAACTCCTTATTTAAAAGACTTAAATTCATTGTGATGTAGTCTGAGTTACAATAATCGATTCGTTTATCCATTTGAACACCACTAATAATTCGCAATTGAATTATAGCGAATGTATTTTCGGTGAGTATCTTCCCAGAACTGGTCCTGGGTTTCTATAGAATAAACTCATATTGTTACGTGCGGGCCGAACAGAACGGAGGGAAAAATCAATATTTATTTTCGTTGTGGGTTGTCGGCACATTTAAGTGTTATAGCATAGCTATTTTCTGCCTGAACAAGCTCAAAGAAGCGGGATAGGCTAATAGGGAGGAGCGACACAAAAGACCTGTAAAACAAGTGAATTTAATACACGTAACACGATACACATAATCTCACCTGTTGGCAGACAGTGGTGTATTTCTAATGAAAAGTCGACTTAGGGATTATAGTCCCCTTTTCTTCTCTTACTCACACTTGCAAATTCTTTTTGTACTTGGTGTTCTTGGTGTTCTTCTAGGATCAAATCCACGAAGGGACCTACCCTGCAGCAATAGGCTCAAACACAGGCGTCAGACCCAAAAGAACAGTTAGGCTTAAGCTTGTGTACAGAATGACCCAAAAATGGCTAGTCAAACTTTCTTATCGCATTCTACTGTTATTAAAGATGAAAATAAGGCCATACAAATGTAGGTCCAGAAACTGTTCCTTTCGAAAATATAAACACTTTCTATTTGTCATGGAGTATTGTAGGAATACTTAAAGCGTACTGAAAGAAATTGTTGAAAATGGTTTTGTTTATACGAAAACTTCACACGACTAACTGTCAAACGTTGAATCACGAGCACTGACACAATTTTTTTCTGTTAAAAGTGAATAATGTAACAGAGCGAGTCATATCGGCATGAAAGTGACAATTCGAAATACGGCAGATATTTTTGAACGTTTCCGACAGTCCCCGAACCACCGATGCAAAGCTTGTATCGTTGCAGAGGGAAAATATTTTCAGGAATTTCTTTAAAAAAGTTTTAAGTATTCCCATAATACTTCATCATAAATAAAAAGGGGTTCACATCTCGGAAAGGGGAAAGACTTTCTGAACCTGGATTTATAAAACCTTTATTCGCCCTTAGTAAGAGCGGAATTCAGCGGCAAAGTTCGAACACATATTTCGGTGTCACCCTGTACATTTGACACCGCCGCCTAAAGGGTGCAAGAACTATGTCACAAGGGCATTCATGCGCATCGTTGAGTCCTGGGTGTAACATTAGTTTCCTATTGATGGGTTCTGGATCCGCACGGACTTCGGTAGTAATTGCAATGTGTGGATCTACGCTCATATCCTACATAGCTGAAAGGTTATGAGACAGCCTGACACATAAACAATGTTTAGTCCATGCTGGAGTGATTTTAATTATAACTGTTCATTATTACAAAAAGTAACTTTTATGGCTATGTGGCTTGCAAGTGCGTCATTGTATATTTGAAAGAGTAGGAAGTTTAATATTTGATGGTTGGTGGGGGGAGGAGGGGTTGGTATGGAGATTGCTTTAAGTGTTCGGGTGATCTGTCATCGTCTGCGGTTAGTCTTTGTCTTGTGCTTAATTATTCGGCAATTTTTTAAAGGTCTTTTCTTCATCCCAAGTGACTCTGTTTAATGTTAAGTATCGGTCAAATCACAAGTATATGGAATTGACAAAATTTAGATACACTTCCTTGGTGCTTTTGTGAATATGAGAAAGCTCGTAAATTACGATAGAGAAAGAAAGAAAGAGAAATATTTCGTTGAAACGTAACAAAATATATGACAATATTCATACACTTTTCTACAACGAAATCAGGTTGTACGTTAACTCTTGTTTTCTTGTTTTTCGCGAATCTCGCTGCGAAAATTACGTTGCAGACGGTGATGATGGACGCGTAGGTGTATGAGATAATGACACAAATTGTTGTACTTTCCAAAAAAGTTCGACGGTGGGAGAGTGGAACCCTTGTCGGGGGAAAGCTACGTGAAGGTGGAAAGATTGGCTTAAAGTCGCGTAATAAAATTTTAACTGGCTGGGGAAGTTGCGTCAAGTAAGAGGGCGGTTTCCATGCCACTGTAATATCTCATTACTTACGCGTACCTCGAGCGTCCTTTCCGTATACAAAACTGTTGAGTTTCCGTAATTCCGGCTAGCAAGCCCGGTAATCTGTGGAAAGCATTCTTACCCATCCCTTCGCCAGTCTTCGAGATATAGCTGTTTTTAACTCCTAAGACTTCAAGCTGTTGCAATGTATGAGAAAATGAATTGCATTTACTTCGTCGCCAACGGCCCATAAAAACGTCACGTAATTTTACCCCTTCTGTCTTGACCGTTCCTTCTTTTTAATCGTGCGAATTTACCAAGTACGTAAACAGAGAGGCTATCCAAGAACACTTAATTATTTTTACAGCTGTAATAACGTAGAAGAAGCGTAGAAGAAGCTATCTGCAAGATAGGATTAGTTCAGGAAAAAATTTTACCATAAGTTTGCAAATAGCAATAATCAATGTCGGCTCAATGGTCAGAAAAATAAGAAAAATCCAATTTTATAAATAGGTCGAAGGGTCAGACAGGAGAATATTTCATCGATATCCCTTTTCCAACGGCGATGGAACACCGGGCAAATAGGTAATCAACACCACGGTTCTTATTAACTCTGGAATGACACACTATATATTTCATATAAACCAATATTCGCAGGTACATGGTCACGCAGCCCTCAGCGTGTTGTTCTAAGGTTAAATCCTTCTCTGCTTTGTTCCAGGATTAAGCAGTCGGTTGTTTCTCCACAAGTGATGTAGGCTTGCGAACAAAGATCCCACGCTTCTAGCTATAAGCAATAATATTAGTTGGCACTATGTAATGGAATGATAAAAATTTTGTTTTCTTCAAGAGAATTTTCTTCGTTTATCGGCACATATTTACTATAGCTTCTCGCTTATAGTTATACACGAATGAATTCTCGGAATTGCATAATACAATACTTGCGCGGAATATTGCAGGGTACATGTTTTTTAATTCAGTCGAACTCGCGATGCGCAAGTAAATATTTTTCTTTGTTTTTCTTCGACGTGCTCCTCAACATAGCAGCCGTTCGGTCATATTTTTTATTTTCACTGAGGTAGGAAGGAATAATAATTATGAAAGAGATGGCTATAAATTTCCTGGTACATCCTTCAAGGCAATTGCCTACGGACGAGGGGTGTCCGTTCCGAAAGAAACACGTCAGTTTACGCAGCACCGGCTAAGGTTTAATCAAAAGGGGTGAAAACTCGTTCTCCAGTTTCCCGTTAAAATATCGCTGAACCGAATTATAAAGAGGTCGGACTCGCTACCTGGAAGCCTATCATTTCTGTTTCCGTTACTTCATTGTACCGGCAGTAAGACCGGCAAAAAGTTTTGCCGAGCTCGCCAATGTTTCGCATGAAATAATGCACACGACGCGATATTGTGATTATGTAAAGCCGTGGAGATACGCGGAACGACGTGAGCTAACGTACTGCCTTCTTTCATTCCTTTCCTTTCGCCTCCCCGTGCGAAGGGACCACAGTGTTTCACTAAACCCGCTTACCTATACGGCGCACAGGATTTTTCCTTAATACCGGCTACCACCACGGACTCTTCCTTTTCTAAATCCCCGTTCATTCGTTCGATTTATAACGTCACCTTTGATTTTCCTATATCACGTTAAATGCCAGCTCAAGTAAAGCCACCACCTGTCTCACGCAACTTTTACTTCCTCTACAAACTTATCTTATACAGTTTTCTTATCTTTAAAGTTTTATAAAGTTCTCTTGTTCTTCGAATTTTCTTTTAATGGGTTTCAGCGCCAATTCTGCTGTCGTGAAATTTGACATGTGTGGTTTACAGAGGAACAATATATTTTATATAAGAAAGATATCGCTACAATTTATAAACATGTTACAAATTATCAAATGTAATTAAATGTCCTGTAGCTGGTGGTGATTCTAGATTAAAAAATTGAGTCGAAAGTATAGAATAGAATTTTTTTCATACCAGACGTTCTTCTCGGGGAATTCTACTTGAAATATTCAACGGGTACACGTGTACGTGCCTCAATCCAGACTGTTATTTCCCCACGCTTTTGTATTTACAGTGGATAGAAAAAGTATTCGCACACACCGCTTTCCTGGAATAACTTTACTTAAAGAACAAAGAGTTTGGTGAAATGTTTTTTATTCAACAATTTAGCACGAATTATAACAATGCACTATCAAATAAACAACATTTTGATAAAATCTTCTTCCTTTACGTAAAGTTATGTTGTCAACTGTATATTGTATATCAGATCTACTGCCTTACATTTACCGATATGACTTCTCAGTATCTATCAATTTATTGATATGGTTACATATAGTAATCCAAAGTGTACGGAAATGGTTCTTACGTTAGAAGCATATGGCGGAAACGTTGCCGTTGCATTTCACTGTTACAGAATCCAATATCGTAATCGTTGACAATCCGACCTGTGTGTAATCCAGAAATTGTTTTAGTGTTTAATAAAGTAAAGAGTTCTATGCAAGCTAAAAAACGTTCATAAGCATCTATTCCGCAAAAACACAGTTATGTATGTAGTAAAATGGGCATCGCTTTCAACAATATGTAAAATAATAATATTCTTTAGACGTAAATGTCTTTCCTTATCGTGTTACCTCGTTTGTAGAACACAAGAAACACAAACTCGAGGTGAAATAATAGCCTACAGCGAGTTTTGTTAAATGGAGACACAGACAACTGCACGCGTATCCAATGAATATTTAACGTTATATTTCTCGAAAACAAAGTTTCGTATAAAAATATTGTATTGTATGTTTTCGACTTGTTTATTTTAAGAATTTTTTAGGAATAAGAATCACGGCGTTCTCGGTTGGACAGAACGCCCTGTATGTCATTATCATACGTAATTCATGTTTAATTAATAATAGTAGCAGTGAAGAACAAGGGTATACGTTTAATGACGTAAACAAAGGAATCCCGTAGTTTTTAATAAGTAAGTACACGTGTCCTCAAACGTCATCAGCATTCAGAAATTTGAGCTCGCCAAATTGCATAATTTTTATTGCTTTGAGTTATAAAGGAATTGTGAGTTCCACAAAGCGAGAATAAAGGCAGGGGGTTTATTAAGTTACCATAGAGTGAAGGAGTTCTTGTGAATTTTGCATTTAATGCGATGTGTGAATGTTCAATTGTAAGCTGCCTTAATAATGCTATGTGCCTGGCGTATAAGCTGGATCTTATATAACACGTAGTTGTATTCCACATTTAGAAAATAACGTCAATAGTATGTAAATACGGTGCTTTTAAGGTGCAAACTGTATAAAAATATGTTTAAAAATAAACCGATAAAAAAATCTTTACAGGCAGCATCGAAAAATTAGGAAAAAAATTTGGACATAAATTGGACATACAAATGTATACATATCGCACTGTAACTAAAAGATGACACGACTAACGTAATATGAAATTCTAGAAAAGCGAATTGCAATCTGCATAAAGTTTCAGCCGTCATTGTAATGTAACTTGTAAAGTAGTAACTTCTGGTCGAAAGTTAAGTTATACATTATACGTAATTCAGACTGGTACAATATTCTGAATTGTTATCCTTAAATCGTCCCTCTGTTGAGATGTGAAATTTTTCCGGGGACGTTATCATTATGTCGGTTAATATTCGATTCTCAATTGTGTCACTTGAAATATGAATTGAAATCAAGCTAATTTTTTTATTTGTGTGTTTGATAATCAAATAAAAAGTCATATTTCTTTAGGTGTGTCACTTTCGAAACCGGGTTGCGATATGTTTTAATGGGGATTTCTTGAACGTTTTTGAGTGTCTATTAGTTCATGCAAATGACACTATAAAAATAAAGCAATTAACGTCAAGTATAAGACCAGTGTTACGTAAGAATTCGTTCTTCGCATCAATGTAACAGTGTTGTAATCAATGTTAATTGGTAAATATTAATAATATTAATAGCGCTGCAAGACGGCTGTGACTGTTGATGAATGACTTTTGAATAGCCAATGTAAAGGAATTTTATGATTAAAAGCTGTCGGACTTATCCTCATTGAAAAATTTAATAAAACGTATCCTCCCGCTTGATATTCTGGAATATGCACGAAAAAGGAATTTACTAAATCTCCCAAGAAACTGTCCGGTAGTACGTCGTAGATTGCATATAATTTTCAGCAAAAATATAATATAATATTTTTATTATTTATTAACATTTACGGGAATACCCCCTTTGTAGTGCAGAACTTCATATAGGACATTACACACGAAATACACACGAAATTCTAGATAAACAATAATTTAAATATGTTCTTGTAAATTCTAACCACAAGATGACAAAGTACGCATAATTAAGCTTTCAAATTTATGAAAAGACTTTCCGAAAAATTGAAATGTTGAAGTATTAAGATGATGAGAATCTTTTGAAAAAATCGAGAATATTAAATTTATTCGGAAATCTCAAGTGAATTATGAAATATTTTAGCAAGAGAATCAAAAATAGAATAAGTATGTTATATGACTTGAAGGTATAGCGCGTAATTACATAAAGGACGAGTCGTTTAAGCTCTGTTCACCGAGGTACCTTCTCCTACTCCTGTAGATTCATTTTTCAAGAATTACACCAGCACTTCTGCAATAATTATAATTCACGATAATTGTGAATGGAAGCGTATTAAGGGCTCACTTACATTTAATCATAATAAAGTTTAGAAAATGTAAAATATGTCTCTCATTTTATGTCATTCTTAATCTCGAGAAAATTAGTCGAAGACATTCTGAGGCATATCAAAGTGGGTAATTAAAACAATTTGTCACTGTGGCCCACGGTGCATTCCCTCAGAAATACGAAACCGCACGAACGACTCTCACATATTTGAATACAGAAAAAACCTTTTGCACAAAATTTGACTGTCATCGAATAAGATATCTTACGTAAAGTAATCACTTATTTTCACGGTGAATTCTGTAAAAAAATGAAAATTGGTTATAAAAAACTTTCAAACAATATGTAGTTCGTCAGTGCAGTAAAAAAAATTTAACTTAATCTTGTGACATCAATATTTTATTGAAAATATTGTATATAAATTTAATGTTTAATTTTTGAAATACATAACTTTAATTTTTTTAATCAGTACGGATGATGAAAAATCAATACAGTACTGACGAAATTAGTACGAACGACCACTCTGATCTTATGCCATCATGTTTTCCAGTCTGAATAAAAGTGCCAACGATAGTTCACGCTCGATAAATTATGTATATGGTAATACAATTTGTTCATATGCGGTTTAGTTTTTGAGAAAATCGACTCAAATATTCGCCTGGTATGCTTGCATCTGACTATTGTTTCGTCATAATGGATCTGGCTGCAGAATATTCTCTTGGATCGAATAATCTCATTACTGTAGTGGGTAATCAAGAATACACAATGAAACAGGATATTCCAGTAACGATAAATTAGATTATTACAGAAATTGTTGAAAATGTTGCCCGTTCTGCCAAATACACAATCTTCCAATGAAATTTCTGTGAACGGGTTTTACCGTGTTCTGCTGTTTTAATCTATTAAACGCTAAACTAATATTTAATAATAATTCTCAGCGAGATACGTTACAACGAGACATAGTTAAGTGCACTCGTACCTAACGAATACTCAAAGTCGATTTTCTCGAAAACCAAGCCTCATATAGACAAATTTTATTCTACATTTTTGCCTTATTTTTCCATGTATTGTAGAATCCCCCCTTTTTCGGTTGTATTACCAATTACCGACAACCCTGTATAACCTTTTAGAGAGGTGAATTTAGGCACTCGATTGGCACAAATTAAAATGTCTAGAACGATCATTTTCCTGCACATTAAAGTCATTACTAATGTATCATTAGTATCATTACTAATGATACATATTTTGATACATACATTACTAATTATATACATATACTGTAATGATTTATTAGGTGGGTATCAAATGTATAAGTATGATGTGTGAGCGAGTAAGAATGATGCGCGGGTGAAGAAACATTATAACAATATTATAAAGCACCTTTTATTTACATTATACTTTTATTATTATTTTCTTATTCATATTAGGATACGCAGGAAGATAATTATTATGGCATGTTACGTGCCGAACCGTAATATGATGTTAGAAGGTTAAATATTGATATAACCACTTCGTTTTTGGGAGATTTGCTGGTTTATTGTATTGTTTAAGGAAGTGTGATGATAGCCGGAGAGCGATTTAAAAGCTTTGATTTGAAAATGGTTCGGAGTAACAGTTAAATTAGACTAAACCTAACTAAACTGATTAACTAAAACTAAGAACTTACTAACTATTAAACTACGACTACGAGACTGACTATGATTAACTGAGGGTTTTGGGATTTTAGTCCCAATGGAAAACTTGGGACCCTTCGGAAAAGTGAGGGTGGGAGGTGGTTGTGGTCGTTGTCTCTGTGTGCAATAATAATAATAATAATAATAATAATAATAATAATAATAATAATAATAATAATAATAATAATAATAATAATAATAATAATAATAATAATAATAATAATAATAATAATAATAATAATAATACACACACCCCTAAACCGTAGAACACGAATCCAAACAATAGACAACTACAATGACAAAGAGAACACACAAATAAAAATGGACACCTGAGCAAGGAAACTACTCAAAACAGATACTAAAAGACAGCTACATACAGGACGACAGATGCAGAAAATGCAAGCAGACGCCCGAAACAATAGACCACATAACAGGTGGATGCAAACTACTGGCAAGCACAGAATACACGGAAAGACACAACGTGGCAGCTAAAGTAATACACAAAGAAATAGCAAACAAATACAATCTTGAAGAAAGCAAAACACCATACTACAAGTACACACCCACAACCATCATTGAAAATGAAACGCACAAATTGTACTGGGACGTAACAATCCACACTGACAAAACAATGAAATACAATAGACCGGACATCACACTCATAGACAAGAAAGAAAAAATAACATATTTAATAGACATCTCGATACCTAATGACGCCAATTTGGCCAACAAGTACAATAATAAAATAGAAAAATATCACCCACTAGCACAAGAAATACAGAGAATATGGAATCAATAGAAAGTCTTTCATAATACCACTCATAGTATCCGCAACAGGAATCACACCACACTCATTCAAGAAACATTTACAACAACTGAAACTGGAACCACACATACACGACAAATACAAAAAGCAGTAATACTCAGAACATGCAACATCACCCGGAAATTCTTAAATCTAACACAGATACCACTCAAGACTTGGCCTAAGCCCGTCCGAGAGGAAAAAAAAGAGCTTCAGGAAAGGGAGAAAAAAAAATAATAATAATTGTAGAGGGGTTGCGACAGTGGGACGTAACATGGCATTTTTATCGTTTGTGAAGTAAATAGTTATTAAGTAAATAAATAAAGAATTATCGAGATAGTTTTTTTTTTTAATGTTTCACCCCTATATATATCTAATCTAACACGTTTGTTAAATATGCCGAAGGTTTTTTGACTTTTCTATGCTTGGTTGTAGGTGGTAAGAGCGGCAAGTCCAGTTCTCCTGCGGGTCATTGTTCTGGGAGCCTTTTTCATTTATTCTACGGTATGTCCAATTTTATCTTTCCTCTTTTAACGGGTTACTTATCGAATGCAAAATGGTACGGGTTCACGCTAATATGCTGACGAAATAAGCTCGCAACCTACATTCAAATCCGATGACGTCGTGAGGGCGAGGGCCGGAGGGGGGTTAGTAAGGTAAGCTTTTAAGCGGCTGTTTACTAAAACTCTTCCGGCCGTTCTTTAGGCATAATTCCATTGAGTAACGCGGTACTTCACTAATAGGGCGTGGGAAAAACCGACTCGTAAGATAATTTGAAGCGACGAAGGAACAGACTTGCGTCCTTGTCAATTATAACGTAGGAAAGCCTTGGGAACGCTTAAACAACGATGCTTTAAAGAGAATACACTTTCTCGTTGCAGACGATAGTGATGTATCCACGTCCGAACATAGTGACATGCACGGTGCGCGTTTGGCTTCGAGAAATTGGATTCTCCGTGACTTATGGGGCTCTCATGCTAAAAACATGGAGGTAAGTACGACTGGAAATAACCATCGATCGGCATTCGGTCCGAGTTAATAAAAGAACCGACCGGTCAGGACAGACGTGAATTCAATCGGACCTTCCTACGCTGCCTCTTCATTCATAACTACACTCCACACGGGTATTAACATATTAAAGCATTTTCAATATATATACGGCACATTGCGAATCAAGCAATTTCAATGGAGATACCCTGCATTATAATGTTATTCGTCATTGACAGTTACTATTACCATATACACATATATGTATATGCCCACTATTGTTTATAAACAGTGTCGAGACTCTTAGACAAGTGTTATGTAGCTACAAATCAAGACTTCTCAATATGTTGTGAGGATCAATAACTGATATAATTCAGTAATTTACCTACAAATGTTGAAAGTGTCATCCTTGATGTTGATTTGTAGCTAGATAACACTTGTCTAAGAGTCTCGACACTCTTTATAAACAATAGTGGGTACGGGCCAGACCTGTGAACGAAGCCGATTTTCCTTAGGTGCACGCACACTAAACGATTTTTTAAACTCGATTTTCTCGGAAACGAAGCCCCGTACGAAAAGAAATATTCTATATTTTCGACTTATTGTTAGTTTTATGTGAGGAATCACCCCCTGCCCGGTTGTACCACGATTTCGGAAACACCCTGTATATATGTATGTATTTATGCTCAATGACGGTGACATACAAAAACTTTGGCGAAGGTATAACTTTTTTTTAAAGAGCTGTGACTTATTTTCATTGTAGAAATGACACTTTATCTCCATTAAAAATTTCGCACCTTCTCTCTATTCTTTCCCAAGTTCGCGAGCACTTGTGAAAAAATTTATTGTTAACTTTCATCTCCAAACGTGACATAAATGACATTTCAATATAAATTAACATTTATTCAAATGTGTCACACGTGAAAATGTTAATGATAACATTACAATATTCTCTCAGCTTTACAATTCGCTATGTGGAATTTTAGTTTTTCTTCAATTTATATACAGCCTTTTTGCTTGCTTACTTCCTTAGAATCTACCTTTCAAGTCTGTTTTGCCCAAGTCTGAATTAGCCATTCTGAGCTACAGGAAACTGACAGGGTTTTTTTGCGATAGATGGAAATGTACACTGGCGTACAAGAAACTTAATGAATATGAAATATCTTAAAATTTTTATGTATAGCTGTCAGAAGACACGCTATGCTGGCGTATTTACTTTTTCCGATCCTTCCGTTCCACCATTCGCGTAATATTGTTTGTGAATTTTTCCCCGTTTTATCGGATTAATTGAAGAACCAAGTAGGTGCTCAGATCGATAAATGCTCTTGGAAAAAACCAGTTAATTGGAACAAAAGGTTTTAAAAGAGCTGGCCAGTGGCCAGTCGACCATTGTCGTTCATATAGATCCATTAAAAAGCTATGATAACACAACATAGGCGTGCTTTTACGCTTTTATTTGGCTCACCTGTTTTTACCGTATTTCCAGGATATCGGTAATATTCCGCGTAAAGTCGGCGAAAGCTGTAAAAATAACGGACGCGAGCCTGCTGAAGCGGCTGGGAGTGATTGTAATGGTGTTCAGTGTTTTCCTCGGAATTCGAACGTTGGTGGCACCGCCGGTTGTAATCGTCGCTCGGACGGCCGATGACCTCAAGGCATATCTTTGTCGCACCGATTGGTGGGACCATAGCTTCACCACACGTAAGACTTCTTTTTAAAAGCAATCTCTCTCTTCTCAAGCAACACCGAAACTACTTTCTAATAAGCTAGAATTTCATCATTAAAAAATTGTCTGTCGCATAAGTCAGATTTGCTAGCACTATTTTTCTAAAGCAATATACTTTTTCCTCAAACTCGAATTGGATTTCTCGTTGAATATCCGTTATATCTCTCACGAAATTAAACTTAAAAGCACTTTCCACATAAGTCAGATTTGCTAAAACTACTTCTATTAAAAAACATACCTTTTCGTAAAATTCGTATTATGTTTCTCGTTGAATATCTGTTATATCTCTCTCGAAATTAGCTTTAAAAGCACTCTCCGCATAAGTCAGATTTACTAAAACTACTTCTCTCAAAAGACATACTTTTTCCTAAAACATATACTATTGCATTCTTCGTTGAATATCTGTTATATCTCTAGAGGAATTAGGGCTGAATGTACCTTCTACAGAAGTCAGATTTGCTGAGCCAATCGCGATCGGCTCAGCCGATCCTACTTTACAATCAGCAAACGCTTTAATGTGGTAGGATAATGGTAGGGCAACAAAAGACCATTGAAAGCCAGTTACGCGTTTTGCCTATAAAGGGGATCTCTAAACAAGAAATTTGCGAAATTTCATGAGAATGTAAAATACACCACAGACGTATAGAATTGAAATGTAGTGATCATGAAACGTTTCTATACACCGTAGAACCAATTACCTAAAGGAAAATCAACAAAAGCCGGAACATGCACGAGAGTGAATTGGTCATAAAATTATGAAAAGTGTGAACTTTACGGTGTGGTGCATAGTAAGTCGGATACACCGCGATCGATTCTCTTGAAAGTTTCAAATATACAATTCGTCCAAGTAAATTAGAATTACAGACCAAATAGGACATTTGTTATATTTGGAGGTTCTATATTGAAGATCGTAATTATATTTTGTACAATTTTGCCAATTCTCCGCGAACGTGGCCTATGCCGACTTCCACTTTATATAAAGTATTTAAATCAAGTTAGAATTGTTCATTTTCCAATGTAATCATTATCCTACAAGACACGAGAAAAATCTAAACGTGACGTTATCTGAAAAGACGTTAAAAAATTTACGTATTACTTTGAATGAAGCTATTTTAATTGTTAAAATTGTATGACGCAAGTTTCTGTTCTTTGCTTTAATAAATTCAGAGATAATTGAATTTAGTTAGAACTATGAAACTGTGTAATTGTAAAACTGTTAAAACGGAATTTTTAACGGAGCTGCGACAAATTGGGGGACATTTGTACGTCCCGTTTTTCAGTGGAGGTGATGTTTCTCATATGGGGTATAAGGCTCTGCATCGTAGTAAGGAAGACACCGTCGGAATTCAATGAAAGCCGTTTCATCTCTATGGCTATTTATAACGAATTTTTGCTGTCGGTCTTCCTCAACGTTTCCATGTAAGTTTCAAATAATTTACACCACGTTATTATGACACATACTTATTAGATTTCTATAACGTTAAATAGATGCATAGAAAATGCCGGTTTTTCAATATCGTATTTGAATAAAATTGTTTAATTAACGGAAGATTTGTTGTGTTAATGTACTCTTCCCAACTATTTTGTAGCGAATAAAGTCCACATTTAAGTGCTATTGTGGGCTGGAATTTACGAGCTTTATCAAACTCTTGCTGTATAAACATTTTCTTTTCCAAGACATTATGAAATTATTTAAAAATTTATCGGACGTTATGCAGTTTAAACTCATACAAATAAATTCATTAAACGCATTTCAAATTTATCGTTAATACGGAATTGTTAAAAAATGAATAACAGAAAAATTGAACACATATAATGAAATCAAATAACGTATGATGTTAAAAATTTGAAAACAATTACTTACTTATGAGGAAGAGTGTGGCTACTAGTTTGAAAAAATCCGACATTTCATGTGCATCAATTTAATAGATATGTACATACGGAAAAGTCATAAATTAATATCCCAAAATGATACTCTCGTTGTTCCAAAAATAAATTACAGTCGATTCAGTTATAACTGCTTATGCCACTGAAATATGCAAGGTGACGTAAATACATATTTCGTACTTCTGTTTCACAAATGACACAACTGAAACGTGTTCAGTTTTCAATTTAAAACGGTATTTAGGTAAACAAAGTGATCTCTATCTTCAGAAAAAAAATGTGACGTCTTAACGTCTTACAGTTTCTATCCAACCTCGATTCATACATATTTATAATGCATGTAAAAGCAAGTAATGATCAATTTAGATACGATTAGTAACTTGTACATAAAAAAATACACATACCAAATAACCTTAAATCGACATTATTACATCATAAGGAAGAACTCAGAAACCCAGGTTTCTTTACAGTAGTTCCTACAAATTTATGCATTTTTGAAATCGCTCAAACTGGAAATTGTAAGTTAACCGTAAGATAACACGAGTTCTCGAATAAACCGTAATAGAAATTTAGGTCAGATTGATACTTTATCAATTTTCTTCCAACTACCCATATTGAGATTGAAATTTTAATAGACACACAGTGATTTTACGTGACAAAGAGTGGTAAGCTATATTAAAAGATAATGGTTATAAAAGCATTACATTTTAGATATTCCAAATAAAGAATGCATCTATTCTGGATAGTGCAAAATTTGAGCATGTAATAAATCCGTGAAGAATGATCCATATTTACTTACACTTTTAATGAAAGCAACTATTTAATAATTTTAATGTTATTTTTTATAATTCTCTAATTTATAATCTGATTTTTATATTTCACATATTTTGACGAATATAACTTTGATAAAAAAGTGCTCAAGTGTTTTTATCGTTAAAACTCCGTCTTTATGGTTTAGGCCAACTTTTTCCATAAGTGGGGCATATTAACACGAAAAAACTGACTCGAAGAAAGGAACACTTCACTCGAATGGAAAGGTTTCTATAAAAGGTACTACGTGGGAAAGATGCCTTACAAGTTGTATTACAGCACTCAACCATTAATCTTTAATTCTCGCTTTAAAAAAAAACCAAGAAAAAAGACCCACGCGTATTGCAACTACACCCGATTTACTCTTACTGTCAACGCTATTTTATCACAAATATTATAGTAAAGATTATGCGAATTCATACTAATGATTATCGTCGCTGAAACTGTCATTCAGGGATAGAATCAATTAATACAAATGCAAGTACTACTCAATATTGGCCTTTCGAAAGCAAAAAACAAAGAATGTCTTGTGACCGTACAGCGAAGAAAGACTTAATACGATTGTAAATGTCCGTGTATGACCCTGAAAGACCAACATATGAAGGTTAATGAACTAATCTCGAAGAGGGTTACAGGATTACAGGTGGAACTGAAAGAAAATATTGTGTTCCATTTAATAAAACAAAGGTCACCTTGAAATCTCGGGCAGACCTTCACTTAAGTAAAATCCATCATATTCCATCACACGATGTCCCGCTCAAAACAAAGTAGGTTTTACCGAAAACATTTTTTCAAATAACGAATCATTTTCGAGACAATCGCATGGCAAGGTTATAATGGGTCACTCTGCATATTATAAATATACAAAAAATGAGATTGCATAGAAATTGTAAGAAATTAAGATGTGACGTTTCTTCTGAAGATGAAGATCACTTCGCTTGCCTGAATATTCTTTTAAACCGAATATTGACAAATTTTCAGTTGCGTCATATCTAAAGCGGAGATGAAACACGTGTATTGTGAAGGCTGATACAAGCGCATTCTTGTGATACAAACACGTTTAACTGATTTTCCGCGTACTCATGTAAGCGTCCTGCATTAAAGCTGACGCATGTACCAGTACATAAATCGAGGAGTAGGATATTAAACGATATACGTTGAACGAGGAGAAAAATCGATAATCAAAAAGGACATATTTGACTTGGGGCTATATTTCAAGGGTCGATTGTGCTCGAAGGAAGATAAATCGTATGCACGCCGTTTTCCGGCTTTTTCTCAAGCTTCTTCATCGTATCGTGGCCGTTCTTACGTGTCTACGCGCCGCTGAATAATTGCTTTCGAAATCTCTACCGTTGCAGGTTGTTCTTGCAATCGCCGGCCAATCCGGATTTATTGTACATCATATTTTTCTGCCATACCCAGCTTACCGTCACGCTGCTGCTCTGCCTCATATTCGGCAGCAAGGTAAATGCTTTATTGAATTATGTCTTTTCGACCGCGGAAATGTTGTTTCTTGTGCTTTAAAGGTCCGTACATCCAGACGATTTGTCTTTTCATGCACTATAGAAGACAAAAGCATATGATATATTTTAAGCGATGTAAAGATGTAACAGGAGATTGCAGGAATAAGTAACTTTGCACGAAATACTTGTGTAACTTTAGCGGAAATACAAAAGGATGTTTTATTACGAAATTGCACAATAGAAAATATACGTAATTATGTATCTAGAGCCTGCTGAAATGGCCCTAGTCATTCGTTTTCCATATAGCTTTCATCAGTATATTATATTTAAGAATAATAAACAATTGGACAATCTACATACAGTGGAAAGCCTTTTCTTGCTGCGTGTGCTTATCATTTTTCTCTTTTTTAAACCGTTCGCTCGAAGCATCATTGGCTTATTGTTAGTCGAAGGACAAAATTGAACGGAAAGATGGAAAGACGCATCCTTTGGATGTAATTTAAGACGTTCTGAATGATCTTCATGTGCATTGTGAAGGCTCAATCGCATGGAAGAAATTCCATAGAACTCATGATAGGCAAAGTTATTCAGATGACACGTAAACCACAGCTGGAAATCTCTCACAGAGAACTGGCATCTGAGAGTCAACTTATTGGATTTCCTTGCATTTTCCCTACGTTTGTCGCTATCTCACCTGATTTCACGGCAGACGAGATCATTTTCTTAAATTACGTCTTATTCTTTTTCGTATCATAACTGTCTTAAAGAAGTGTATTTCAGTAGCATATTTGTGCATCTAAAGAAACACGTATCTGTTTTTTAGAACCCCATTTAAGATTGTAATTACTGTAAGTGGTGAATTTTTAGGGTTTAGCATTAATAAATATATGTATTTGTAGTCAATGCTCTTTCTTACACTTATAAATCTTTCTTTTTTTACTGAAAAGCCGATTGAAGGGAAGGATTAACATCTTGAATTAAATACAAGTACTATTACGTAGTACTTGTTTGTCTTGTTTCCATGTTATGCGCGAATACTCGAACGTTAGGCTGTTGGAGACTTCAGTGTGTTATGACGAAATTAACATAGTAGCTTTAGCGGTACTGTATATCGTACCTATCAATTCATCACACATATATCTACTCTCAATTTATTATTGAATTTAGTGAATATTTCGTGCTTGCAATGCTTCAGTTTTTATATACATCATTACATCTATCATTACATTTACTTACATCTTTATCATTTATTACAATTTCACTGAATATTTGCCCTAAAGAAGTAAATAATTTTAATGCATTGAATTCTGTTCACGAATGATGTTTATCTTTACTATTAACTTTACTATTGGTTGACTATATTGAAATAAAATTAATCGGTCACCCGATGTTATATTAATATCAAAAACGGATACAGCAAACTATTATAAAACTAATTTTGTTGGCTTGAAGTTGAAGCTGTTTCTACCATCCTGTAATTTCTGTAAAATAGAATAAGTTTCCTTAAGATAACAAGGCTGTAAGATGAAAGCATTTGGCGTGCATGTGCGATTTCTAACCGCAGACAATATTAAACACGGCGGTTCTTGGTTCTGTTGTAAAAGGTATATGTAGTATTTCGCGGCGGAGGAAAAGACGATACGAAAGTTTCTGCCGCGACTGGGAAATTCCTGGGAAAAAGTTGTCGTACACACGGCACCAGCAATCAAACCAATTCGATTTCTCTGCAACAAGGAAACTTCACCGACGAGAGTGACGGTGCAACGGTAAGCCAAGTGTCCTAGACTGTAAATACACGTATCCCCCGTATAACACGGTAATTAGATTTCAAAAATGCTCTTCTTATACGGAACCGTGTTGTACGTGGAAGAACTCATGCAAAAAGCAGGATTAGGTTCCCTCAACTAACAGAAGTACACTAATTTATTTTTACAGCTGTCAGAAACATATTTAATACTTTCAGTAAATCGTTTTACTTCTGTATGCGATATTCGACCAAATAAAATCACTTTCAGGTTTAGTTCAATCGATTTTACGCGCGCGAACTACGATTGGCCTGTTGCTGCAACAATCTTACACTGAATTAACGGATGAAATAAATAATAAAACACCTTATAAAGGTCTTAAAAATAGTGTAACACATATTTCCTTCGAATTTACAATTTTAATAGTTTGCAGTAGAAGTTTTCCGTTCACAGTTCTCATATAAGAAACCCACTTGCGAAACCCAATCAATGATCACGCTTATACGTGAAAATTCCTATCACGTGCCGTGTTTTTCTCAATTCTCTAATTTTCTCTATTATCTAGTCGTATTAGAGATTAGAGATAATGATTTTATCAAATTAAACTCAGTAACACTAACAGTAAGACCCTAAAGTAAATATATACATATATGTATTGTGGAATCGCATCATCTATTATAATTGAACGAATAAATAAGAAGTGTACATTATAAGGAAACCATACTACCGCCAATAAACGCACAAAAGGGTAGATACGAGCAATTTTGCTCATAGCCGTTCTCTAAAAATGTACCATTAATACAATTTCAGTGGTAGTATATGTTCGTGTGCTATAACGAAAAAAATATTAAAATATTGAAATATTAAATGGACATAAAATACATTTAGGCACTTTAAATTTCCTAGTTATATGTATGTTTAAACATACTATAGTTTATTGATTTTTATTCAACAGTATGAAAATTACTTGAAAACCATTACAGCATTTTTCGAGTTATTAGATGTCGTTAGAAAAGCTAAGGAGAAAGTTTGTACGAAAAACGAAAAAGTAGTAATGCTTTAAGGGGTTAACGGTGCGTTTACTTACGAGAATTTTAGGAAGAATTTCGACGACTCATGACCCAACTCGAAGTATTGCGAGATAAGCATATCCTACTTGGAAATAACGAGCTAGTCCGGAAACTGACTGCCATGCGAGAAGCCGGTACTCGAAACGAAACGCACCTGTCCGCGGTCCAAGCTATTTCCTCGAGTATGAGACTGAACGACCTTGACGGATCAACGATCATCGGGGAAACCGACGTCGAGAGATCCGAGAAATTCAGCCAGAGTAGAAGAGGTGAGGAAAAACTATCGTTTCTTTTATCGTGACCAGAAAGCAACGTACGTCGCAGAGGGAACCGCAGGAACTGTCACGATTTGCCGCAGTATTCCGCGATATACGGGGTGAAAAGTCCGCTGAAATAATAGATAAATGTAACTGCAGGGCAAGTTTGCCAAGAGGAGAAACGGTGTCTCGCCTGCATTGAGAAAAACGGCAACGACAACGATAACGGCAATGGCAACGGCACGAAGGAAAGCGAAGAATCGCGCGGGGATTCGGACTCGACGATGCCGGCTAGTCCGAAGACCGGAAGTGAGGAAAATGAGGAGGAGGGCAAAGGTGACAGGGAAAAGGCTAGAGGGAAATCCGGTCATGCCCGGACCCACGCGATCGTTATTAATCTCGATGATAAGAACAGGTTTTCCGAAGAAGTCACCGTTTGAACTGATGAAACGCATATTATTCAAAACGCCTGGCTTATTATTCGACGAAGGAAATACGCCATTTACTGTGATTTGCACACGAAACCTGTAATCCTTTTAGCAAAGGAGAGAACTCGTGATTTCAGGATAAGAGGAAGTCACTTGAAATTCATAAAGTACATATACGTTAGAAAGGAATTCGCTGCGCGGAGGATTATCAGTGTAAAAATGCTATACTATGCGTATCAAATAGGCCTATCTTTTTTCAACGAGGTCAATGCTTGTTAGATAGAAAGAAAATCTCTTTGCAGGTAAGATATGTCGTATTTTAGCAAACAAATTCAAACAAATTCAGTTTGCAAAGAAATATTTCAGTATTAGGTCAGTCGGAAATTGTTACAATAAAAGTTTATTGAAAAATTCGTTATGTTTAAGTGGGTATTTTGAACGTTATTTATCTGAAAAATATAGTGATGAGGGCAAAAAATATTACATCGCGTAGCATAGAGAACGGAAGAAATAGAGCAACAGAAAGCAAAGAATGTTGAACTTAATTTTTACAAGAAATTCCCAACTGACTCAATATCACCTTCCTTGCGGTAATCGTATTTTTTTCACTGCAGGTGAAGAGTTTGGCTTCATGTGATAAGCAGACAACGGAAACGTTTCCGAATGCATCGAAGTCGCGAAAGACGGTGCAAAATGAAACGGCAATAAAATTTTCAAAGCTGCTCCTACAACTACCGAAGTGCGTCATTTAAAATGAACAAATTCGGAATTCGAAGTTTAAGTGCTAAAGTGCTTAGAAAATAGCGGTAATGAAAAACATGCGTCAATGTTTTCGCGCTCCTTTAATGATAAGTACTTATAAATATACGATAAAAACTGATGCTCAATGAAATCAGTATATAGTTTCTTTTCGACGGATATCTATGTATTTCCCTGCAGAGAAAATCATTTCATGTTGGTTAACACCAACGATAATACATATCGAGCATGAAATTCCTTTAAATCCTAATGGATTTCCAAGGATTTCGAAAATTCTTCATGAATCGAACTACTTCCACATTGATTTGTAAACTTTTTATCGAACGTATCCAATATCGGTTTACGGAACACAAGTTCTAAGGAAATACAATAATTAATTTTATACCTTATCTTAAAATGCTACTTGTACGGGCGATTAACGTTTAATTATGTAAAAAGTAAATATTGTAAATCAAACAGACATATTTTACTGCATTTCGTCAAGTTAAAAAATAATTAGATCTTTCATTTCTTATGGCACATCGCCATTTATCACTCTCATGTAACGAAGCAATAGATTTAAATGTATTTTGACGATGCTAGTAAATAGCAACCGTGAGAATTGTTTCGTCGCAAATATATGAGACACGATAAGGACGCACTGCTTTCCATTGAGAATTTCTTCCTTTTAAGTTCTCACGATTTCAATACCGATTCATTCATTAAGTAAATAATCCAAGTACATCCCTTAAAATTTGAAAACTTTCGGTATTTTATGCTTGTGCATTCTTTACACAATTATTTTATATTTCAGTTTTCCCAGGTTTCTGCGAATTACACCTATAGTATATACAGGTACCGTATATTTGAAAGTAGCTCACGTAAGTAAACAGAAACATGAGAGATTGAAAAGTTGGTGGGAATGCGATACAGCAGAAATTTAATAAATATCTTTTCACGTGACAACGACGTGATAACTTTCATTTTTCGAAACAAGTGTTATACCTTTCCGGCAAATAATTTCCTTTCTTCCCAACAATGTATACGCTTGTCGATTAAACATATTATTACCTATACTTTTAGTTCTATCACTATTGTTCGTCGACTGATATGTGTAAAAACAAGACATGGATTTAAAAAAAACATTGTTCCAGGACTTTATGAGCCTCGTAAAAAAGCATGCTTTAACAGATTGTTCTTTGAGCTCATAAAATGCATAGCACGGTATTAAAAAATCGTCGTGAATATCATTTCTATATAACTTTTCCAGTTATAAATAAGTACGTATTCTAATTGCACATAAAAGACAAGTTGGTCATTGTTTAAGAATTCAAGTCTTACAATTAATTGTTTGCGCATACTAATTTTTGTAAGTTTTTTAAAGGTGTCCGCTCAGAAGGCTACGTGCCTACGATAAATATTTTTCTTTTTAAAACCAGCATTAAAATATGTACCTCCTCGGAAACAAAGAAATCCTTATCTCTTCTTCTCGTAATAAACCGTTTAAAAGGGTGAAAATATCTCTTTGAAGTTAGCGGGACAAAAATACTTTTACAAAAAACTTAATTATTTATAACATCGTTAAATGTTTAAGACAAAAGAGACACAGCTTTAAATATAAAATTATACAGGAACGTTATCATTTTTCGTTTATGTAGGCGGAGGGCTATTTAACGGATTATCTGCAGGTCACGGCACATTCCATATTTCCGAAATTTTTAAAAGAATTTTTAATATAATTATAGGGATTGTATTAATTTTCCAAAGCGTTAGCTTTCTCTGTGAAGATAAAAAAACTGACATGGCCAGCGAAGGTTACTTGGACAGAATGCCCGGTGACAGTGGATTCGAAAAAGCTGAAAAAATGTTGAATCCTATCAGGTAACTCCATATTTCCGCCCGAGTAACTGTCGTCTAATGCGTTCGCCAGTATGATGAAAAATTTAAATATACCCGATCGTTCCTTTATGCGATAGATTGGTTTCGACAATACTAGCGTTATAATAAAACTGCGTAAAAAATATATTACTTTTATATACATCCGATAGATGGATTGCAAGAATAAATATGCCGCGTAAAAAAACTTGCCAGTTTTAAATCTTCACTTCACAGGGACAATTAAAATACAAAGGAGAAACAACAAACAACAGAATAAGTTTTGTGTAACACAAGGAACTAATTAAAACATTTTTTTGTATTCCAAAAATAAACATTTAACAGAGTTAACCGGAAAAGTAAATGCAGAAGGTAAAAAGTAATTAAAACCGAGAGGAAAAAATAGCGTAGAAGTGGGTGCGATCGCGTAAAGAAATTAAACAATACTTGGAAATGGATTACGCTTGTCACTTCAACTGTTAAAGTTTCGCCGTACATTATTGGTAAGAAGACAATTTACCATCGAGTTTGTTCATATTTTGCTAGTAATTCAAATTGCACCATCGTAAATGACTCATAACCATTTAACTGGCAAAACCTTGTCTCGTCTAAAATAGCTTTATTACCCCCATTATTCTTTCGGTAGATCGGGCAAATTGCGTACATCTTCGGAGCGTACATAAATCGCAAGAGGTCGTACGATTTTTTACAGTGAATGTTCTGAATAGGGATTTATCGATTTCGCAAAGACAATTTTTACAACAATACAAATTTCGATACTACTATGCTTTCAAGAGATTAAGGTCATTCTTAGTTTTTTCAATGGAACTACATAAACTCCATTTCGAAATATTTTAAGGAATATTAGGATAAATATATAAACTGTAAGAGATGCAACTTGTATAAATGTTAGACATTAGACTCACAATATTACGTAGGAAAGTGTAAAAGTATATTTATTTTAACAAATGACACGATAAATGCATATTTTTTAAGGTATTTCTTTGCTGTACGTAGAAAACTTGTACTAAAAGCGTTAAGGGTTCTCACCTGATGGGAATGAACGATTTTTTAACGCATAATCACCAGACGTAAAATTTTACTTGTCAAATTTTTGTTATCATCAGTATTTGGAAAGCTGTGCGATTCCTGGAATCCACTGTAACATCAGGTATTGTACATGATAAGGGAAATAAAAGCCGTAAACTTCCGGAAGCGGAAATGTGAAACGCGGATCTACATAGAGACGTAATTGCAGCGTACACGTTTGATGGTATGTATTGATTGCGAAGCTCGCCAATGGCAATTAAAAGGAAATACGGCCGAATTTTCAACGGGTGGAAAACATCCGCAGGACGTATGTACATATATACGTATCTTCTGCTGATCAGTTGCTATGTTGGAAATACATCAACGTCACGTTTCATCTCTCATTTGTCAATCCCTAATTACACAAAGCCATTGTAAATATGTGCGTGAGATCGTGATACATTCATTACGATTCCATTACAGTGGAGAAAATTCTCCGAACTAACGACAATGAAAAAGAAAGGAGATTGCAATATGGCGAAAGAGTAAATGAACGGAAAGTTGATTACTTCCTCCGTAACCTTCCACAAAAGGATAATTTACAAAGTATTGAGAATCCACATTTCTGCAAAATTCAATAACATCTATTTTGAGTACTCTATATTTTTTCGTAACCTCAAGTTCCTCAGTTAATCTACTTACGTCATTCGAAGTTTAAAGTTACGTTAACAAGGATAGCAGGAACGATTTTGTCTATTTTCACGAAATTCTCCATAAAGGAAAACATAATGTGGAGTCCGGGAACTTCTTTTTAATGAGCAATTAAAAGAGTTTACGACGATCCTAAGAGGATTACCTAGGGAGTAATCGGAGTGATACTAAACCACACAATTCCATCGAGATTTTGCTTGCTAAAGCTCAAGCATTACGGAGCCATTGCAGATTTAAAAAAAGAACCGGGATTTTGTTTATACGCAAGATATTACGGGCAAACAGGTTCTTTACAATATTTTGCTCTAACCAAGTCTACTCACAAATAATTTCCTTAATACAACATGTTTATTTTTTATAATACTCTTTCGCTTTGAAATAAAAAACAATCAACCGTTTTAGTAAACCAGGAAGGAAATATTTTGCAGTGTTTTTAGAATTAGTTTTCCGCATTTCCACGGCTGATAAACTTTCATTCAACCCCGACGATAATAGTTGTACATCTCGAAAGGTCGTGGTTATTCGCCACTTTGAAATCTCTGATTTTTATGATCATGTCGAGCCGAGTTTGGTGAGTACTAATTAAGTAAATCAGAGAAGTAATCAATATTCGGTGTCGATTGAAGGGCAATTCATTGCATTTTTACGTAATTTTGGGCTGGACTCGTACAATGCCAAATCATTTCAATCCAAGCGAAAATAATATTGCCATCTTGGAAAGAACTTAAATTCTACATTTACTAACGTTATACTTTTTATATATTATAATGATTGTATCTGACAATCTTTTATGTTACACCGGTTACAGAGTGTTGAAGATTGTCCATCAAGTCCTTGAAGGCGATTTCGATGTTCGGCATAAAGTGTTTGACACACCACTTCAACGTCGTTGGACAAATGAAAGCCACAGCAATAGCACTCACGGTTAACGGTGCAAGTAGAACCCAAATTGCCTATAATCAAAAATATCCAATCGTTTTTTAAGATGACATAAGAACACAGCTTTATACATATCTTACGTAATATTCTCGTTTTCCCGCATGTAATATGTATATGTTGGGAAACTTTAAAATACTGCCCTAATTTCTTGATTATGAATATAGTCATTTTAGTCATTTTAGTCATTTAACAAAATACATTAGGCTTTTATATATTTGTTACATTGATTTCAAACGTAAAAAGAATGTAAAATATGATAACAGTTGATGAAAACGCTGAAATTGGATCTTTAAATTCTCGTCAAGAAAGGTTTCCTCTCAATTCTTTATTTCACGTGAACAATAAAAATATAAAGGAAAAATAATTAACCACAGAATAAACTTTATGAGATGTGACAAATTAATTAAAAGATTTTTTGTCATTTGAAAACCCATATTACAAAAGATAGTCGGAAAAGTAAAAATAAGAAGTAATAAAAAGTAAATGAAAAGAATAGCATGAAAATGAGTAGGTCGCGCAAAAATGAGAAAAAGAGAAAATATTGGAGTGTACTTGTTCATTATAAAGAATACGTACTGAAAAGATCATGTATGATTTATGATCATAAAATTTAATTGAATTACTTAAACGTTAAGAGTTCTCTATTAAAGTTTGGGATACCACAACGGGGACATAAATTTGGCCAATTTACATTTACATTGCGTCCTTCAAGATGATGAAACATGAGGGCTTACATATGGAAGAAATAACTTACATGAGATAGCCAACACACAATGAGCCATCCTAATAAGACGGTGCATGCCGTGTTGAAATATGACGTGTACTCAGGCCGGAGGACACCTTGCAACCATGGTAACTTGCTCTTCAAATCCACCAAAATATCTGCCAGCTATTTAATTACGTTTCCATATACATTGCACAATATACGTGTAGTTAGTTGTATTTTCGTAGCTACGGGTTTTCGGAAAGCGTTATTGTGGCTAAAAATACGATGTGACTTTTTTAAATTCTCGCAAATACATGTTATTGTCGTGCCGTTTATGTACATATATTTTGAAATACGCAGGGAAGCTTTTACATGAACGTCTATGGAGATCTTTATATGCGTGCGTTAATTATAATGAATTTCAGTGAAGCTAATATTTGAAAAATATTTCAAATAGTCGTATGAAGTAATAATATTCCTCGTTAATACCGTCCAGGAATGTCGTATGTACTTAATTTAATGAAAATGAATGTGTTTTTAGTGTGCAACTACAGCATTTTCGTTTGAAAAAGTAACCTCTATAAAGTAGACGTTGAAAAAAATAATTTGTTATTCTGATCATTTGTTAAGGAAAACGTAAGAGTTAATATCCGAGAATTAAATATTGCTTACGTCCATTTTGTTAACGACAATGATGCCCTCCGTAATGCTAGGATTAAGTAGCTAAACAAAAATTTTTTAAGCTGGTTCTGCCATGGTACGCCACTAATTTCGTAAACATTAATCGATAGTATTATTATTTCAGCGTTTTTTGTTTATTCAATTTCGATACATTGATTTACTGTGTACTTCAGAAAACAAAGGGACACTGAATAGAAAAATTTTCGTAACGTCTCTAAAAATTATTGAAATCTACGGACTATCTTCTTCTTGTACAATTTAATAAATTTATATTTTCATACAATTCAGTCAAGTTGTTCTGGTCTATCTTCGAGCGACTTAAAAATGCTGAATCGATAAGGAACCCACGGCTTTGATTATAACAAGCTGTGACATCGATACAAATGATGCATGTGCATAACGCAATCGAGTGAATTCTTTACGTCTTTTATTGTTTAATGCATACGGAGCATTCTCAATTGACTTACTGAGGCAAGCAATTGCTTTGATTTAGTAGGAATGTTACATTACGCTTGGTGAAGAAACTGACTTGCAAATTTCAAATATTTCAGTTACGAAATGCATTCTTTTGTATACTTCAACTTTTGCAATTTCGACATTGCTAAGTCTTTACGAACTTGTCTTTACAAAGAAATTGTTTTACATAAAGCAGCAGAATTTAATATCTTTCTTCTCTTTGCAATGAAATAGGAGAGTGAGTTACGACGTGACGAGTTTAAATTGATCGTAAATCTGTTATATAAAATTGCAATATGAAAATAGTTGTGAAACAAAAATAGCACACTATGAAGAAGAATGTGTAATATTACAGTCAGTGTTTTGTTATTTCACTTATTTATTAAGGCATGTAGGTCACCTTTAGTTTATTAAATGAATGACCATCATTTCTTTACGAATATCAAACGCTGTCTAAAAAAGGATTGCACTAAATAGTAAATTATATTAATAGTTACTGAGATATCGGTGGAATAATTTCTGTTTTAAATGATGCTCCGATGAGGGAAAGAAATACTCTGACGCTTTTCAGGATTTACTGCAATACATTCAGCAATAACGCGTTCTTGCATATCTTCTGTTGTCGTGGGTAGTTAACGATAAATTTCATTTTTTCGTGTTCCTCCGAAAAAATATTTAAGCGATATTAAGTAAAACGAATGAATTAGCTATACAATTTTAGCGTTACATTTAATCTACTGATTAGAAAACTCGTTCTTAATGTTCAGGATAATTATCATGCTGCGATCGTATTATTAAGCGCAAAACATAAAGGTTAAATTAACAAGAAAAACTGGTAGCGTTTCAGGCAAAAAATGCAAAACTTTTGCCGTGATAACGGACAAACAATAAAACACTTCAAGAAGTTTTTTTTTCACTCATTACGCAATTACTAATTGAACAAAATTATTTTTGAACGATTATTAATTGAACAAAATGATTTCAAGCAAGCAAGGAAATGTAAAATATATACAATTTTGACAGCGAGAGACAACGATGAACAATGATGATTGTTAAAGTTTATAACTAATAAATACGGTGTAATTGTCGGTTTTCAATTGCCCTTTGTGTTTGTAAGAAATCTTTTATATTTGTGCGAGAATGATCTACTTATTCAAATACAAGCTGATAACAATATTTTCTGTATTACTCTCTACTTCTCTACCCCCTCCCCAACCTGACCTTCAAGCTCTACAATCCGAAATTTTTCGAAAAGTTGCTACATTTAATTAAGTAGCCACTGGAAGGCGCCCTTGAGGGAAGGTGTAAAGGGTCAAATTTATACCCTACTTAAATAATAATTCTTCTTCACTCTGCGTTCGATACTCTATTGAAATGTCGAATGAAATATTGGACATTTTGAAGTAACAGAAAACTGTTTATTGTATTATACATTCCCCTTGATACCATACAATTTTTGTTTTGTAGCTTCTGTTGCACAGTAAGTAATTTACTATTGGCAGAAAGTCTTGTCGTTAGGTGATTCACCCTGTATATACTGGTATACTTTTTGTATCATGAATGACATCGACAAAACAATTAGACTGAACAATTAGACTGGACAATTAGACTTTTACGAAATCAAACGAAGAGGACACGTGTTTTATCGTATCTTTATGTTTCGGGTACATCTTGTGTTTCTGCAATATCATCGGTGATGTCGTTATCGTCTTCACCGTCAACGTCCACTTGAAAATCCGTTGGATCGTCGACATCCATTTGGTCGGGGTCTACATCGTCCACAGCATCGTCCGTGTCGTCCTTGTTTTCGTTTTCCTCTTGCTCGCATTGCTCGTCGCAGAAGGACGATTCAACAGTATGATCGGCAGGTTGTGATCGACATATTTGGTGAACAACAATCACCATGAACCTTGCACTCTGGCAAGCCGACCACTGCGTAAGACCAGGTATGGAAAATTAACTGGCTACGGGCTCGCTGGCCCAGCCATGTTCTACGTAATCATTCGGTAATTTAACAACTAAGTGTTTCCACCGAAGCTTGTCTTGCAGGTTACCAGTACGGTGTTGCATACAAACGTTGGCCAACCGAATTTCAAACCGGATGAAACAGAGTGATAATACGAATGAAGAAATGTTAATTGTTACAATATGTAATAACTTGTATATTATTTGTATGTTAGTAACTTGTGCACAATAAAGAAGGTGTAATTACTTGTATACTAATTCTTTTCATCTTAGTTGCATGAGTTATAGCCCGTTACGTAATTATTTACAGGAAATGTAAGCGTAAAGAAATTAGATAAAGAAATACAGAAAAATATATACTTTGCTGTAAATAAACATGTGCAAAAATAATGAGATTTATCCGTATTTTAAATAGCAATCAATGAAATATTACTTTACGAATAATTAGAAACATTCAGATTTTTTCCCGCATTTACAGCTACGTTTTATAATGATGAATTCGGCACGACATAACATTTTATTATTTTTCTAGAAACTTGACGACTACTATATGACTTTTTCGTCTTTGGCTGTATATAAAAATAAGTGAAAATAAAGTCGAGATGTTGTTTCAAATAAGAAGCTATTAAACGAGAATTTGACGTGCAACAAACACGCGAGGAATATTTACTCACGCTTTACCTCACAAGACAAGCGACGTAACTAGCTGAAAATTTGGGGAGTCGTGCAACTAGAAGGGTAAATAAATTATACGTATGCTCAAAGTCGGAGAATCAACGGGTCGAAAACGATCTTCCCGAAAACCACCTTCCCACCTGCTAACTATATTAGCATACTCACAAGGACCAAATTAGCAGACTGCCTCAGCATAAACAGCGAAACAGGGTATATTACGGAAATTACGACTTCCATAAGACGTGATACTGCAACAACGGAGACCAGAACGCCGGTAATTGACAGTAAAACGAAGAGCTGCACTGTGTTGACGAGTATCTACAAAATTTAATCAAAGAAAATTATTTCTTGGAATTTGTCAAAAAAGGATAGTATTCCAAAATACTTGTAATGTAAATCATTTCTATCTTACTTTCTTCGCCTTCTTTTCTCGTATAATATGCATGCATATAACAAATAAAATAAAGTACATTTAATGTATATGATAATAGTTTTACTTTTTTTAACAACGAATTAAAATTGCAGCGAGCAGAAATTATACTAAATTTAAAACACGAGAATCTCACAAATATCACGTATGGTGGAGATATATTCATTTTGATCATGAATTACATAAATAATACAAACATTAATTCAAGTAAGACGCACATAAATATAATGCAAATATTAATACTTTACATGAACAAAGACACCGTTTAAGAATAAACAGTTCCGACAAATCTGCATTCATTAAAAAATGGTAAATGAATTTGTATTCAGAAAACTTACACAAAGGACCGACATTACCAGATTGTGTTAAGAAGTCAAGATTGATTATAAAAGGGAATTTTTCGTCTGCATCGCGACTCTTTCATAAGGATGAAAGTTTGTTAAACACGATGTGGAGAAGACAAACAGGTTTCCATCGTCTGCAGGACATAAAATACATTAAATTCAGGACATTGAATTTCAAGTGACATGCTACCAAGAAATTACTTTCTCATTAAGTACTTTTCGTTTTGTAACTGTCAAGCTTCCCTCACGTTTCGGAAGAAACAAAAGAGAATTAACAGCAATCCGGCGAAATTCTACTGAACTTATCGGTTTTTCATTCTGACATTTTTGGCATTCGATCGTTGAAGAAAAATCACGTCATGTGTGAGTTACATTAACCGTAATGTTTTCGTTAAAACATACGTTTCTCCGGTGGCAATTATCGAAAGCACGGTTATCAAGTGTGGCTAGAAGCAAGCAAAATTATCCGTCCATTTCTCTCAAGAATTTATGAGGCCTATTTTAAGGAAGAACTTGAAATGGGAGTCCAGCACTCGAAACGGTAAGTACACCCTAAACCACAATGGTAGGTAATTATGCAGAATGATGACTTCCTCCTGTATTTCGCGGAAACGTTCCTACGTACACGTACACTCTGCACACCATGATAAAAACCGAAACTGAGACTGTCATTATAAACTTAGCTCTAAATGCAAAAGAACTCACACTAAACCTTGTAAATGTTGAAAGTACAATACATACTATTTTGCCTGCAATTTAAACATGTTTCAGGAAAATTATTCTACTATTATTCAAATATAAAGAAATTGCATATATAGATATTTCCTGTGGAACATTTTTCTCCGATCGAGAAAAGAAAAGAAAAGCCATTTTATTGCATACATACCAAATTTTTCATTCGAATGACTATTATTAATTTATATAATATGGCTACATAACAGTAAAAATCCAGATAGTTGCAAATTTTTATAGTAAATTTTTATTGTATAAAAAAAAGAAAATATATTGCAACGGGGGTTGTAAATTAGAATAACTTCAAATCTTCTGATGTCCAAAAACAGCACTATTCATTAACACAAATATAAATATATATAACAAAATATACAAAATATTTTTCTAACCATTAACTGGAAGATTTCGGGGTAATGCAATATGCTCTATCCTTTTTTACGTATTTCTCTTTTGCTTTTTCCATTTACTTTTTACTCGTGTTTTAGCTAATCCGTGATGTTTCATAGAATTTATTCTTTATTTTGCTTTGTTCAATTTTCTTCGTATTTTATCATTCGTGAAAAATAAAGAATTAAATTTGGAGAGTTTTTTTCGTGAATTTAGAGAACCACAGTCAAGGTTTTCATAAGTTTTTTATTTCTGGAACCACTTTGTCAAATGTACATGAATGTAAGATATTTTTCTACATAATTTTATTTTGCGCGACCTTTGCCGGAACCTATCTATTGCGTAATAAAAGGACCGTACGTATATTCACACTAATGTAACATTTCAGCAAAGGTAAACATTAAATAATGTTAATAACTTTGCCGCAACAAAAATATTCGTATTATCTTGAAGCAATAACAATTGCCGCTTTCTTGTGTAAAGGTGACATAAAAAAATCCATCGTGATTTTTCGATTTGTGTCATTTATTTATTTGCAGAAGAACGTATAAAAGGTATAACGCTATTTGGAAATCAAGTTGATCCCTTTTGCGCGTTAAGTTCGTACAAAGGAAATAAAAAATTATAGAAAAATGTGTGTATGAATTGAAATTAATGGACTGGAATCGATGGAGCATTAATATCTAAGCATTTGCTTTAGCGACGGATGTAGAGGTACGTTCCTCAGGCTTGGCGACCTCGCTTTTCGATTCCTCCGCCTCATCGGCATTTGCTTCCCTTGCTATTTTCGGACTAGCTGCCAAAGCTCTTAGAGCTTCATCCGCTGCTGCTTCGCCGTAAGAGGAGCGGAAAGATCGGTTCATAGTCATGGGCAATGGAGATGAGGATGCCTGCATCAGCGGTGCGGGTACTCCCTGCGAATAAGGAGCAGGATAACTTGGCTGTACCGGCATTCCAGGTTGGAAAGAGATAACTGAGCCGCTTTGAGCATCGCGGACAGTCATCTGTCAATAGAATTGCATTAGGATGAATTAGAAAATAACCTTCTCGTTGACCGGAAGAACGGTCATTCTATACTTACGAGAGAGTCAGGTGATTTGTCAGTGGATCGAGAGCCAGGGACCATGAATGACGATGAACCGGAATTAGTCGGAAGATAGTAAGACCTTTGCCCCGAACCGGGGGAAGATTGTGGGTACATGACGATGGGAACGATGGTATTGCTTGGCTGCTTGTGGTGGGTCCTGAAGGAGCTTCCGTCCTTTCCATCCTTCCACATCATCATCTTCATCGGGTCTGGACTGGCCGCGCGGAGCAGGGAAGTCGCGTCCTTTGGCCTACAACTGCATTCCGTGACGAAAGGGTGTCCAGGTTGGTTAGCTTGCGGGCAGGTACTTTCCGACGAAACTTGGATAATCCTGTGTCCTGGCTGTTCCGGTACTACGACCATTGGAGTCGGCTGGACGAGAAATTGCAGTCTTTCTTGGTACGCAGGCTGGGCAGGTATGACGTTAACGGTTTCCGTGTATCCAGCTGTGATCGGCTGAATCACCTCGTAGTGCACCGATTCGGGAGCAGTTTGAGGTTTGAAGTAAGAGGCACAGCTTGGTTTGGCATGGGCAGTTTCTACGATGTGAATCGCGGCGTGAGCTGGCTGAGAAGCTGGCAGAGGAGCTGGCAGAGGAGCTGGCATCACCACAGGTTGCACAATTTCATAGGCTTGAGCTGGCTGAGGAGCTGGCGCTACGGCAGGTTGTAGTATCTCGATGGCCTGGGAAGGCTGAGGAGCCGGTCCTAAGGCTGGTTCAACGATGTCAATGGTCTGAGCCAACGGACCTGCCGGTTGCATCTGGCAACCGCATGACGGAGCTGGTTGTGGGGCTGGTTGCACGACATGAACCGCGCATGGCTGAGCCGCTTGTGGAGCGGGTGGAGCTGGTGCTGGCTGCACGACGTGAACCGCACATGGCTGAGCCGCTTGTGGTGCAGGAGGAGCAGGTTGAATGATGTGGAACAGTTGAGGAGGATGAGCTGGCTGCTGTGGCCGGAAGCCAGCGGATTGACAAGCGGCTGGTTTAGGCGCGGGTTCGTGATGTTCTGGGGCAGGCTGAGGTGCTGGGTGAGGTGCTGGCTGAGGTGCTGGCTGTGGCGCTGGTTGAGGTGCCGGGCGATGAGCTGCCGGTTGAGGTGCCGGGTGAGGTGCGGGATGAGGCACAGGACGAGGAGCTGGCTCTGATTGTTCCGATTGTCCTTTATCGCCACATCCGCAGACAGTCTTGGTGGGTTCGGATGCACCTGGTCTTATTTCCACGCAGAAGGTTGTCGTAGATTTCTTTGTTCTGTCCTTCTCGTCGCCGACTTCTTCGATCTTCAGGTCGTCCTTCTTAGGCTTGGCTTCTTCGCCTACCAGTTTCTTGTCAGCTGCCTTTGTAGCTGGACCTGCCTCGGACAACGCCACGGAAAGCAGGAACAGAAGAAATAGCGTGCAGAGACGCATCGTTCAACTTGGTTGCTATTGACTCGACGAGAGAAAAAACTGGTGTGACCATCATCGATTCGGCTAGCGTATTTAAAGGGATTCCTCAATACGGTCCATTTTCACGCACAATCCAGCGTATGTATGATATGAAAACAATTTTACGCATCAAAATACATATTACCGTGAATGCAATCTGATATCGGCATTATCGGGTCAGGGATGCCAGATTGTTATGAATACACGCTGGCGCGAATAAGCTGCGTAACCAAAGCATACTTTCGGCAATACAAATCGATTCTCGTATTCTTCGTTCTGTAATTCCACTTTAGAGAAAAATGCTGACTTGATAATTTCGTTATAAAGCGAAAACTTGTTAGCGCCGAGGTATTCAAATTCAGTACTATACGTTTGTATAATATGACCGAGAAACAAAAAACCATATGGTTTTTGCATACCACACATGAATAATGCAATTTCTTGTGCATTTCCAAACTAACTGGTTTACTTCAAATTCGATACGTTCGGCACAGTTATTACTCAGACATCCTAACGCATTTTTGTATTCTATTAACGTAGACGAATGGTAGAAAAAGTTCCTGTAAGTACATTGTTGGATATATTGTACCGCAAAATTTAGAATAAACCGTGGTTTAATATTGAAACATTCTTATCTCATTTATAATTTTATCAATGTCATAACATGGTAGTTACATTCCGAAAAAATGCCCTGTTATACGAGATTAAAAATTAATGCAAAAAGCAGAATTAGATTCCCAAAACTAACAGAAATACACTACCTTACTTTCATAGCTATGAGAAACATGTTTAATAGTTTAACAAAACATTAACTGCTGTCTCAAACAGTTTTGCTCGTTTGTGCGGTGCTCAGCCAAATAAAATCACTTTGAACTTTAGTTGGACCGATTTCATTCGCACGAACTACATAGCTGCGACTGGCCTATAAGCAAAACAGTCTTACATTTCATTAAGGTATAAAATAAGAAGCGAAACACCTTGCAAAGGTCTGAAAAGTCACAAACCACACCTTTCGTAACAATTCACCATTTTAATAGCCTGTAGTATGAACTTTTCAAACAACGTTCTGATACAGCAAACCCGTTTGCTTGAACGAAAAACATTAATTTATTCAATGATCGTGCTTACACTTGAAAATCCCTATCATGTGCCATGTTATTAGGGGGTTTCCCAATTTTCTAACGGTGTTATACAAGGGATACCTGTACTTATATGGTTTTTCACATGGCAAGATTATGCTGTCAGATTCGTATGTATGAAACTACATAAATCTTTTGCTTTGCTAAATATGTATGCTAAAACTGAAAGGCGTTGCCTGAAAGGAAATTCAAGATTTGTTCGGAAGAGTTCGTAATACCTTAAACGAGTTTGAAAACATCTTACAAGCTTTAGTATGATGCGCAGAAATGTTGACGGCTTATTGAAACTGATATTACACCATAATCGTCTTCTAACTTTTCATACACTTTGTAAGAAACTTTTTCATCCATCTATACGTTATAGAAATTTCATTGCATTTTTATCATCGCTTTGGACATAAACGGTAAATACAATTAATATTGTTACAGACGCGTTCTAGGGACTTTCACAGCCTTCTTCTTTGATTTCATCCAATCAATAATGCATCATAAGGTTCTCGAACAACTCCTCTGAAATAATTCTCTAAACTCATGACATATCTAATGTTTTCATTTCAATGAAGTGCTATTGTACGTTTTAAAACATATTAAATCCCAATTTAGTAAAAACACTCTCATATGTTTACTCCATGAAACCATTTTTCATTTTAAGAAACGAATATCTTTTGGAATTTATCGTTACAATTGACATAGGTTTTAATATAATTAGTGAGATATGAAAAACTGTGTGAAATCACGACGACATTTTCTGGATTATCGTTTATTTTTCTCAGGTCAATTTATGCAATGAAATCTCGATAAGCCAAGTTAACGTGGACCGGACCAATGACGGGCTATCGGGAAATAAATAAAAACCAAATCGCACATTTAAACACAATATGACGAAACATTCGAATTAACAATAAGAATGCATACCTGTTTATCAAATATTTACTTACATTTAAGATAATTCTCGGCTAATGAACACGCCAAAAAAAAGTCAAAAAGAGCCCGGATAATCAAGATGCTGCCGTACTCACAATTCTAGATGTATAGTAGAAGACATTTTATGTTTAACAACATTCCTTTGCCTATCACAGTCATAATAAGAGAGAGTATCGACACAAATAATGTCCCCTTACAAAAGACGTACTTGACTAGCGTAGGATCGACTTAATTGCTAGGTGCTATTCGCTGAACCAAGACCCAACAATCGCGTAGTTCCACTAACCCTGCACGGGGTGTGAGTGCTGTACAGATTCAGCTGAGGGACAACTTGCTATGCGATTTCAAGAATGGGTGTGGGCGGTGCAACTACGTTCCCCGAATACGCCGACTGTTCTGTATTTCCGGTAATCGACACCTAGGCTGTAGAACTGGCTGGGTATGGTTGGCCGAATAGATGTGAAGGGGGCAACTGCATATGTGTAGAGAGTGATCCATTATAAACTTGCAAGCGAATACCTCCCAAATTATTCGTGATTCGAAGAAATGTTCAAAGTAAAATTAACTCTGTTTCGAGGGAGACATCTTGTCATGGACATACGTTTTTTCGAAGTCAACGAGTGCCTGAGATTTCAAGGTGCCCGTCGTTTTTTTAATAGAACGTCGTTTTCTTTAATGGAACATAGTTTTTTTTTTAAGTTAGTCGTATAGCCCAGTTCAAGACAAGTTCGTTGACGTATGAGATGTTAATTTTCTATGCGTCATTCTGTATAGAACAAAACTTGAACGGACAATGTACCAGCAATACATCCTAATATGCATTTCATTTATTGCAATTATGATGATACATTGTAGTCATATGAAAATGCCAGGGTATATAAGAGTTATTCAGAAAAATAGGCATAGTTAACATCTACAATTTAACTGCTGTTCTCATCATAATAAACTTAAAACGATGAGAATGCCTTTTAAATGATTCGGCTTTTAGATCCAGAATAATTCCCAACGGAACGAAGCATGAAACAAAATATATTTGTACTGAAAACTTCGTCTTGTACGTAGAAAATAATAATAAAAATTTCACTAGGAATAAGCTCTTACCCTACTGATTTCTATTAAATTTCATTTGCAGACCTGTTTTAATTTGAACATCTTCTGTTTATTTTGACAAGCACGGTGTACGCGCCAATATTATAACTTTTCTTTTTAGAAGATTGTCATGTGCTTATTCATGTACACCCATGAATCTAATTAATATATCATTGAAGAATGTCCTTAGACGTACATGAAATCACAACTTGTATATTAATGGTACAAATGAATTCCTATCTTCGTTTTATAAAATATGGACCCCTTTTTATTCGGAAGAATAGATGTGCACACGAGAATATTAATAAGGTTTTTAAGTGGATATCTTTAAAAGTATTACCAGTTTTTCCCACTTTTCTCATTAATGGAAAAACGTTCTTCGCTACTCTCGATAACCATAATGCTTGCAGTTATTGCATCGATATTTATCATCAAGGAAAAGGGTAGAGAAACGTGGACTGACGTTATTTGTTATTCTCTAAATTTTAATTGTACAAAATTATCAGTCCTTACATTGCGCATCAGCATATGACAATCGATTGAAATATACTGTAACATTTATGATACACTAAGCTACACTACAGTTATTTATAGCAGAATATGATTATGGCGTCATTCTTAAATGAATTACAAATATAGGATATTTGTCAAAGGTGCCGAGCAGCGCTTTCGATTGAAAGCGATGACAACATTTAACTATGTAGAAATATTATGACACGGTATTTGAAATGTGAAAAATATATTAGTTCGACGTAGTCGACGCTTGGCTATATGCGTCCTCGACGTTTGGTTCAGTCGACTGGAGAGGTGGTTCTTCGATATCATCTACGAAATAGGGCTCGAGTTTCGACGGTAATACCTCTTCCTGCGCGATGCTTCTCCTTCGCGGCGGTTCTTCTTTTCTCCTGTCACTAGTGGTTCTGTCGTTTTGAATATTATCCTCGACGTTCATCTGGCTTTCAGTATTTATTCTTTCCGCTGTAGAATCATCTTTCTTATTCTGCTCGAAAGCCTCCTTACTAATCTCCCTGGGCTTCATATTCCTCTGCTCCATTTGAGGCCATTGGAAATTTCTTCTCTCGTCATTCTGCCTGGTGGCTAAATTTCTCCGCTCGTCATTCTGCCTAGTGGCTAAATTCCTGGCCAACTCGCTGTTTGCCTGAGCCGTAAGCATCTGCCGTTCGTCCCTGGCCGCTAGCTGCCTGTCGATACCTCGCACCATTTTTAACACATTTAGATCGGGGGAAAGATTGTACGGGTTGTACTTGATCTCCGGGGAATAGACCGGCTGCCGAGGTGGAACAATTCGTGAAGAATAATATGGATTTACGTGACCCAATATATTTTGCACTTGTCCAAACTGTTTATGGGGCGTATATTCTGTCCGCGAGGGACGAGGATCTACGGGGTTGGAGTTGAGCGGAATACGCGAGGGTTCTTCTTCGCCCGTTGTTTCCTTGTTATCATTGCCCGAAAATTCATTGTAAATCTCCGCGATAATCGATGACGCATGATCCTCCTCTTGATTAGGCGATGCAGTTTCCTGGGGAAGATTGTCGTCTGTGGATCTCGAGAAACCTGAATCGTATTCACTGCGATAACTGCGATCCAGCGGAGATTTCGTTAAACCGTAGGAGTTCGGATTCCAATATTTTGGCCTATCGTAGCGTGTCACGTCACGAGAGCTTTTTGCTCCAGTAGCTTGCGCAGTAGAGCCAGTAGTTGCGGAACTCGAGTAAGGATCACGTTCTCCCAGTCCCCCTAATCCCCGCGCAGCAGAGTCGTAGGCCATCCCCATTCCGGAAGTGAGGAAACTTCGGAAATCAGTAGGTCTGCTTCGCTGTATCCGACTTCCGCTTCCCTCGTTGGATTCTTCGTAAGGACCAGCAGCGGTCCGGTACCAGGGATTTTCGGGGACAGCTGATAAAGCCGATAAGTCAGATAATGCTACATTACGTCCAGCGTGCTGCTGTGCAGGTCCTTCGTCGTAAGATCCTTCTTCATACGGGACATCGTCGTACCTACGCGTAAAAACAAAAATAAGAATTTTCATCAAATTTCAACATCACAAGGACAGACGTAAAGCCCTTTTTTTATAACCCTCGATGTTGTGTCACACTTATTCTAGAAAAATGGAAAAACGATGATGTAATTCCAAAGCTGATGTAACATATTTTTCGAATTTACTCTCGTAAACTTTCACCGCCATCGTAAACGGATACATTGTATCAGAGATGTTCGGTATAAAATACGAGATGTCGACTGTAGTCTTTTATTTCAATTTTCTTCAGCTCGTCGCAGTTATTGCACTTATTCGATAAAAATGAGAAAACGATAAAGCACATATGGCTGGAAGGTGGATCAACGTATCTTCCGGAGCGACAAAGTCAAAGGGGAGTAAGTAATATAGAAAACGTATACCTCTTGTAAAACTATATACCAGGTGTTTCGCGACTAGTAGGTTGCCGATCGCAAGAAACACATATACGTACATAATATAAATTTTCATATGGACAAACTTTCAATATCTATTGTCTACCGCCATTGTTTTCTTATCACCATTACGTCCAAGTACAGTATGTTATACAAGGTCACATGAAAATAGATGGTTCAAATTCGGTACCACATTCTGTTCTTACTAAGGATGAAAAATGATCATATAAACCTAGGTCTAGAATCTTTTCGAGATATAAACTCTTCTTACTTATGATGAAATATCGTAGGGATGCTCAAAACTTAATGAAAGAAATTGCTGTAAATGATTTCATTCTGCACCATTTATGCTTGGCATTGACGTTTCAAACACTTCTTAGCAATAAGTTTTAAGCATTACTACGATACTCCATCATAAGAAAAAAGTGTTAGTATCTCGGAATTTCTGAAGCTATGTTTATAGAACGATTTTTCGTCCATAGTAAAAGTAAAGAAAGGCACTAAAATTCGATTAGCTATTTACCTGTCACCCAGTTCATCGCCATAATGACAGTTCAAATTGCATTCTAAGGGATGGCAGGACGTGTATAAAACACTTTGTATAATAAAAAAGGTGAATCTAAAATTAAAGACAATCAAATTAAAGACAATGAGGTCAAATTTCATTTTGACCATGAATTTTGACCTCATTGTCTTTAATTTTATTCGACACTTCGATAGAAGATTCACCTTCTTTATTTACAAGATTTACTTGTGTTATCTAATTCGTAAATGGCACTGAATGGAGCGACAACTTACGTTAAGGAGGAAAGATAAAGTCCCATTAAGAAATGGTTTTAAAGGGCTAAAAAGCGAGGCTTGAACGGGTCGCAGTTGAATTTTTCGTGTAAATACTTAATCTCTTACCACGGAGAGGATAGTGCAGCAGGGCAGTCACGCGGGCAGGAGGAACAGGAAGCATATCTGGGATTTCTCGGTCGCGGGCCGGACGAGAAACTCCATAGGGAACCACGAACGTGGATGGCAGACACAATCAAGTAGAATAAACTGATCGGAAGAAGTGCGCGCTTCGACATTTCCGCTTATGTATTCGTACAGCGTGGTTCCTCGGCTCTTTATAATCTCCCATAAGACGCGATGAGGGAAGTTGTTACACCTACCGAAAGGAAATATTTATTTTTCCTCATTGAAAGTGCAACTTAAGACCGGCATCGTCGGTTTATTTATTATCACGACGTCTTTACTTCCGTCTTGGTAACCGGTGCGACGTAAAAGGTAACCTTTTGGAGAATTTCCGACAATTACCATATCAAAGTGTAACATGAAACGTGTACCGCGGTGATTCATCGATGAAAATTCAAAATACCGAAAACTTGGTTTTGCAAATACTTCGGTGTTTTTTTTCCTAGAAAACTTACGACTAAGTTTGTCCAATCATTAGCGAGCTATTACAAATTTTACGTTACCCTTGGTACGTGCACAGTTGTAAAATGTTGGCACGTTATCGTCGTCGAATTGCATTTCCTTACTGAAATTCACTTGGGCATTGTTTTACCGTCATTGTCTAACCGGCATTAAGGGGTATTATAAGATGGAAGGCCGATAGGACCGAAATTTGTTTTGCGTGTCGTCCGTTATTGTGTGAATTCGCATAGGCAAACGGACACGCGAGATGCTGACGATAGTCAGGGAGATTAGGTAAAATCTAGCGGAAATCGATACGGCAAAGGTACATGCCGACTATAAATAAGGTAGAGAAGCCGAGAGCGAGAATAGTCAGATCGATAAAGTTGTGGCCGATCGAAAGGACGAGATGTACGGTGCATGTGTCGTTCTCGTGGCTGCATTTGTTGCAGTGACCGGCGCAGATAATAGCTTCCTGAGATACGAGCTCGAGTGCAATGCCGAGTTGGGCTCCAGCATGGATCCTTGCCAGAAGGCCTGCGAGCTAACAAAGCGCGGCATGATGCGCAACGGGAAATTCGACATCGGCCAAGCAATTATCAGCATTGATGCGCACTTCGACGAAGGGACGCCCATTAAATACGTCATAATGAACGCGATAAAACGCTGCCATCAGGAACTTTCGCCGCTGGTCGTCGAGGACAAATGTTTGTCGGCTGCGGCTATGTTCTACTGCATTAGGACAAACGTACAATCATCGATACTACAGTGGAAGAAGAAGTCTGAGAAATTCCCGGTACCTTACTACCGACCGTTCACACCAGCATCGTATTATCCAGCACCATTCCGAACTCCGCCGTACATGAATCCCGGCTACAGAAGGTTCAACGAATACAACGATATCCCGGCCTACACGAGATTCCATGAATACAATGATGCCCCACGATTTTACCCGATGAAAAAGTTTGAATACCGAAAGGTTTAAAATCGAAGACGTTATAAAGACAAGAAAGAATGTATAAAATGTCGACTCAGAAATTTTAAGATTTAATACACTATGTAAATCAATAACTGATGGTGTACTTTGTATAGGCCCCTTCGTAACTCATCCTACTTGAATGTTATTCAAGGAATTCTCGGATAACGGAAGGACAACTTTTCTAGCGTTGAAGTGCATTTACTCAAACAGAGATTTATAAACTTCCAATGTTTATGAGTCACACACCTTTTCGACTGCTAAATCGCAAATACTTTGTAAGAGTAAGAGTAAGAGTAAGAGGTAATTGAATAAAATTGCATGTTCGGATAAGGGAAGCTCTGTTGAACCTCTATTAATTGTTAAATCTTTGTCAATACTTCTGTCGTAATTTGGTCGTTACTTCTTATTATATGTTAATGTCATCCAAAATTAAACATCATCGTTTAATGAATATTCCTTTACGGCGGGGTGTGTACAAATCATTGACAATTTTATTTACGAACTTCATTATCCTTGCTGAAACATTTCATTTACACTATCGGCTGTTTAACCGGAAATCAAATGAAAAACAAGGAAAACTTTTCGAAATGAACAACGAATTACGCGACTAGCGACAATACTCACGACTTAAAAGAAACCGAAGAATATAATGCACAAAATTCTCAACAACAAACTCTATGAATCTTTATATAAGACATACAAAATAAATTTATATCAATCAGACATCCATTGGTGATTTTGAAGTTCTGACAGGCTTGTTCAAAACGTTTCTGCAAAAATTAGCATTTCCAGGACATTTAAGTCACTCCTGCTATACGGAGAAAATCAGGATTAGTTTTTATCTTTCAAACCTTAAAAATTGATATTTTCAGCGTCCATCGAAGTTGATGAAAATATTTAATCAACGTTATGTAAAATTGTTGTTAGGTAATCGGAGAATACCTTCAATCCTTCTGCTTCATATAACGCTCCAAAGAAACCTTGAAACATTTTTCCTTTGTAGGGGAAGCCTGCACAGCATAAAAGTTGTGAAAAAATTCATCAGTTTTTTCCAACGGAAAATAAAGATACGAAAAAACTATATAAACGTTGTTAATAGAAAATAACCGTAATGATATTACGTGACATCGTTTTAATTGACATATGTGATACAAAATATTTGAATCACGTAAATAAATAAAAGCCTTGCAATTTCATTGATAAACTTATCCCACTTTATTCCAATGATGAAGGAGAAAAATATTTTAAATATAGCCAATTGTTTTTATATTAAAAGTACTTATTGTTAGTGAAAGAATAAGAAACTGTAGAATTCTAAAACAAAATCACACTGAAATACGTATAACATATACGACGAGATTATTTTTGCAATTATCCCTCAAAAATGGGGTGCAAAAAGAAATAACGTAAATAAAATACATCCTCCAGAATTAATTTGAACCAAGCTACAGCAGTCAAGGATAAAAGCTCATTTCTTTTACACGGCATATGTACTTCTATTTCAATGTAATGACAATAAAAATAGTTTCAACGCTTATTATTGAATTTCCTCTAATGCCCTCTACAATCCTTAATGAAAAAAAAGTATCATGAAAAACTTTTTAATCTCGAATGTTTCTCATCGGGAGAAATAGTTAAAAGATTGGAAATATTGCTACGCAATGCACACTTTGTAACACTTTATAATTATGTTTTTGATAATGATGCATTTATGAGACTGCAGTACTAATTACTTACATATGCACTAATTATAATGTAATTTAACTTTTCTGCCGATTTCGTTATGTTAAAAATGGTATTTCTTAACATATTTCACGTAGTAACACATTTTCCTTTTTCAGTATCTGTTTCAAATAAAATTATATCGGATCAGCAATCGGATTAAAATTAAACAAAAGAACTTCAAATATAAAATATCCTTGTACCTGTGCATGGTAAATTACTCTAAAAAATAAACCTATTATTAGTGTTAGTATTTTTCACGATTATTGTTGTCATTTTTAATTTGTGATCTTTTACCACAACATAATAGGAATGTTTCATTAAACAATATTTCGCAGAGGCGATATTAATCTGTGTTTCGTTGAATTACGTTGTAATTAAATACGATATATTGTTTGTTAGGCAGGATGCTGGTAATGAAATAATATCGAAGAAGTCTCTGCAGGCCGTGAAAGAGATTATAACCTTCCTTAAACAACGTAAGTGCATAACAATAGACACAGTAAGCCTGGTAAAAAGGAAACAATGATAATTCTTGAGAAAATACATTACAACCACTAGATCCCAGCACTGCTAATTGTATTAATAAGATGAAATCAATAAAGACACAGTATTTCAGTTCAATTCAACTTAGATTAATAATAAAATCATAAATTTCTTTGCTGATCATCAGCGGTTAACTTTAATAACATGAAACAACGATAATAAACAGATGCACGAGAGGAAGGTTTATTTCGGCGCGCTGGTCGCCGTGAGATTAGGCGACAAATTTTGACTTCATTAAAGAAGGGCGAAAAACCGCAATTTCAGAATGTGGAAAACGCAGCATTGGAATGTGCAGCCGCTTTACAGCTTTTTATCAGCCATTTGAAGAAGCCAGTAATGCCTCAACATATACAAGAATTAATTCTCGGTACGTCACTTCTTTTCATTGACGCTGATTGTCACTCTTTAAGCAAGTATAAAATATGCTGCTATTTCGCTTCGTTTATATAGAAACATCAAATTTCCATTCACCTTAACGAAATAGGCACGCTTTTATTAAACCAGTCACTCATGATTGATAAACCGCTTTGAAAATTTATATTGCACTATTTATGCGGATTATGCGGTGATTTTAAAAAAAAAATTCGATTTTGAGTACACGCAGCATTATTGTGTGCAGAGTTTGCTCGTGTGCATTAAATAATGTCGCAACAGATTACCTCGCGTCACGCTTCGCGCAATTACGTACGTATGTCAGCAGAATCCATTGCATAAAAATGTGCCATATTGCAGGGACGTGATTGCATGTAAACAATGGCCGTAATATTGCCATTACACCAATGTCAAATTTCACGCGTATTCTGCAAAGAAAGTAAATGTGCAGTTTCATGAATTTTTCATTGGCATTTCTACAAAGACAGCAATAAGATAATGGTTAATTCATGCATTATTATGAAACTAGTAACGGAAAAAATAAATCTTAATATTCGCTACAAGTGCCGGAAGTATTATGCGTCATGATTTTGTTGTTTTCATGACTGCCATAGAAAAACAGATTAAAATTAGGCTCTAAATTGGAGCTGTTTAAAGATCTCGTTAAGCTCGACTAATTATCTGTGTGCCAGCTGACAATCCTGGCGTAGCGGCTCACGTGGTGGCACGCGATGCTCTTGGTTTAATAAGGCAGGATGTTGGCGGCCGACACGGAGAACTTCTAACTGACTTGCTCGATCTTTTGAGACACCTCACGTTTGCCGGCCCCCCATCGGAGCGATCTGAACTCCAAGGATCACCGTTACCCATTGCCCTTCTGCCAGTTTTCTTTACACTGACTGTAATTATCTCAAAGTTTCCGGTACCTACTTCAGTTATAGCTGTCATGTAAGGGAACATCCCGAGTTCATACACTTTTTTCATTCTCTTGAAGGGTAACAAGGTGGGCAAATCCGTATTTTAGTTTGTGCATTCGGTCATACGTACAGGGTGATTCTTCATAATCTTACCAGGCGATTGTCTTTGAAATCAGTCGTTATTCGAAAAAATGTTTCAATTAAAATTTATTTTGTTCCGTGGTGGATATTCCACGATGGAGACAATTTTTTTTTAAGTGGACCTGCGCCTGGGATTTCAAGGTAACTTTTGTTTTCCTAAACGAGATAGTATTTTGTCTTTCGATTCAATTTGTATTCCTCTTCAAGATGAGTTCATTAACCTATGATTATGTCGGTCTTCAAAGCTCATTCAAGGTCATTCATGTACATTTTTTCTTTGTTAAACAATAGCAGGACTTTCCTTACCTTTTGTATTCGAAAAAACGACCTTAGGCAGCAATTTGTACATTAATTAATTCTGTCCCCGAATGACGGTTCTATAGACATGGTAATGAAAATGATTAGTGTAAGTTCCCGTCAGTTGTACGACCGAATCGATGAGTTATTACGGTTAAAATAGTCTTGTGACCATTCAGCGAAAGGTTTACCTTTAGAAGGTATTCCTAAAAGTCCTTGAATGACCTTCGAAGAATAACATATAATAAGTCAATGAACTCGTCTCAGGACTACGTGTTGAATTAAAAAAGAAAAGATGTTATTTCATTAAAAAAAACAAGATCACCTTGAAGTCTCACGCACACTTCCTCCTAGACAAAATGTCTGTCCATCATAAGATGGTCCGCTCAGAACAGAATAAGTTTTACTTGAAATAATTTGTCAAATAACGAATAATTTGAGAAATATTTGCGTGGCGAGATTATAATGAGTCACCCTGTATATTGGAACTAAAAAATAATTAGCCACCTTGGTGCATGTAACAAAAGCCAAATAGTTCTGTTTGTAGTATGACAACACGCAAGGTGTAAACCGATTCCATTTTTCCCTTCTACTTTTGACTTGTTTCTTACCTTTTCAATTAACTTCCTGCCGTGATATACGACAATGAAAGAACAATGACGCGCATCACATCATTTCCGTCGGCAACTTCATATAACAGCACTATATCCGATGTCGATTTGCCAACAAATATTTTTATTAACAAATTCAAACCCGCATCAATTTGAAGACCTTCGTACGCTATAACACTCCTACTTCTTTTATTTTCCCAATAAACGAGCAAAAGAGGTGGAATCACCATTCTAAAACTCGCCTGCCAACATTTTCTTTTGACAATGAAATCTAAACCGTTTGTCGTATCGACAAATTTTTTCAATGAAACTCACCCAGTTTTAAAATGACATCACAAACAGTATGTTATTAACATATTAAGAATGGTATGACTTATATTATGACAATTCTACAATTTTATCAACAATGTTCTGCCGTAAAAGATAAGGAGGATGTTTATGGAAAAAAATCAGTATAAATTAAGATTGTATCAGACTGTATCATTTTTATCTAAAATATTTATTGATATCATCAAGAGTTCAGATTTTATTGGAAAAAGAACGGTTTGGCTAACGAACTTGAAAGCGACCAAACGTTTCGTTAAACTGTTTCTGATCGACCACAATGAAATGAATATTTCACCGTTTCCAACGGTTTACGCATTAAAACAAAGCCTACCTAATGACGTGGAATACTGATAATGATTATATTTCAAAAATGCATTCGGAAACATTCTTTATTATAATGTGACGCTCTATCTTGATGTTATACTATATGTAATATTATATAATGGTACAATTCCAATTGCAAAGTTATATTTGTAAAAAATTTAGTATTTTATTTAATCCTCACTTCATACATACGAGCAGTATAAAACAATTAAAGCTAATCGTAGCAAAATTAGGTGATATTTTGCGGATTATATAATTCGTTGTATTGTACAGCCAGCTGATTTAGTGAAATGGAGACAAGTAGCCGCACGATTTAGTGAATTAATTACGGAAGCGCCTGAGCAGCTTCGGACAAACGAGCATCGATCGCTCGATGATACACATTCTACGAATACTGCTGACCCTATCATTACCGTAAGGACGCGATAAAAAAGTCCATCAGATGTTATGCACGTATATCACATGCGTAAATCATATATCTTGCTCCGTAATCGATCTCAGGATATATCTAACTGACGTATTCTTCGACGAACCAGGCGAGCACTGAAGATTCTGGACGATTGACGAGAGTTCAAGACCTACCTTTGCTTTATCCCATCATCAGACTAACGGATGACTGCAACGCATGTAGGTGTGCAACTCCTCGATATTGTCTTTATCAATTCAAAAAATAGCGTTCTTTTTTTAGGACATTAAGTAATCGTAATAAGATTCTGGATTACGTAATTGCTCGATCATTGACTAAAGTTATGTATAAATACGATGGAATAATTATCACGGATCGCTACTAGTACCTAGATCGTTTACTAAAATTTAATGAAAACAACACGGATTTGAGCTTTTCCTAATGTCCTTGAACCAATGTATTTTCGTTAGATCTTCAACTTTCAATATCTTTTTCAACGCCGTTTTTGGTAGAACAAAATTTCTGAAGTTTTCTGAAATCTTACTGTCAATATGTATGGAAGGAATAACGAAACGAACGTTACTTGTTAGATCAAATAGGAGAAATGGTACGAGTTCTTGCCGTTCCACTTCATTGGTCCCCAGCGAGTAGGCTGCACCCAGTCATTTCAAATCCGATTCGATAAGCCCTTTCCATCATCTACACCCTGTCCTCAACGTCAATCCCTTGTCGTATACGTAATCAAGAATAAAATCAAAGATCAATTTTGTATGAACAGGGCTATTCGAAAAATCGTATATTATAAAAAACAAATATTTTTTCGCAAATCTCTAACATCACTACTGTCATGTACGCTTTTTTTTATTATTGTGTGGGATAAAGTGTGCTTTACTTAAACCATTTTATCTTTTAAACGAAGAAGGAACATTTATTTGTGTTAAATGTACAAACAAAATATAAGTTTACGTTACCAAAGTTCCGAAAAACATGTCGATTTATAGGTAAACACAAATCTGTATCGGTTGTCGAATACAGTGTTGAATAAAATTCTACGGCTGTATTTCACAGGCACATTCTATAGTGCTTTAACTAAAATTTCGGAATATTTACGACATCTTTTTTGACATGTCGTAATAATGTTTTTTTTCATTTACGTGTTGTGCGATATACGTCTTTTCATTATCACAATTCTGCCTCTGCGACAATCCAGACTAACTTTTATTTGGTGAAGTTGACTAATTTTAATTTTTATGTGAAACGAAACAACATTATCCGTGAAAATAAATAGTAGTGATTATTCAAAAGACAAAAGCGTATCGAAATAATATGTATAATTTCTAATAGTTATATCTCGATGAAAATTCAACCATAAGCAGATGAAGATGACACATATGCATTTGTACTGATATTCTTTGTAACTTCTTGGAGTATAAAAGAAGTTGTCAAACGATCCTGCATTATTTTCCCTACTTAAATACTGCGCAGGACAAGTTAATAGCACCTATCGTGTTGCCTTTTTTACATTTTTCCAGAAACATAGACGATAAAGCACAAACATGACTAACGACTTGTCCTGTATCAAAACGAGGAAAAACTTGCAGCATATATGTATAGCTCTTCACACAAAATAATGTGATGGCACTAAAAAAGTTACAAATTTTATTTCTGAAATCATAGAAAAACACATTTCCTATAGATTCTGTTTCAAAGATGTAACACCGCCAAATGTAGATTAATTGTTTGCGTTTGGTCCCAAATTAATATTTATAAGCTAATTTTACTGTGCAGCGTCCCATTGCTTCGACTTTTGCATTAACAACACATAAACTTACTTAAGGATACTTGTAAATGTTCGATGTATTTTATATAGCAACATTTTCACATAAATACGTATATTATTAATTTTGGAATAACTAACAATTTTTACTTGTTGCAAAGACACTGAGAAAGTACGTTAAGAGTATGAACATTTACCTACATATGCTCTCTCTCGATAACCTGTCAGTGCACTTATCTAAGGAGATCTTAGTCTACTCGATCTTGAATGACTTGTGAGCTACACTTTTGAAACAGTTGTAAGATTTGCAAGGTATATTATGAACTATACAATTATGCACGCAATTACGGAGAACGGATCGTAAATGCACGACATTAATAAGTGATGCCATAATTTGCTAAAAACATTAACTACGACCAAGAAAACCACGAGCGACTAGACTGAGACGGGGACTTTGGTATCGGTGAAGATGGCAAAGAAGTAGAAGGCGTTGTTGGAGTTTGTGGTTTATCTGTCATTTGATTTCTTAATCGGACTTTCTCATTCGTTTCGGCCTGCATTTTTTGCTCATATTGCCGAACATCCTCTAACGTCATGTCAAACCATTCATCGATCCATGCAAAGGCTTGACGGTGACCCAATAGTAATATGTCTCTGATACTCTGTAAATAATACAATACCGTTAGATTGTAGTTTCAAGAATATTATCCTTGCATTTTTACAACACTTGACAAGTTATCTTGCCATAATACGTCATTCAAAAATGAGTAGATGTATAGCAATTTCAAAAATAATATTTACTCTATGAACGAATTCTTCCACTCTTGTTTGCATGCCCCACACTTCAAAGGATACATGGACCAACTTGTATGAGCACATTATCGGTTGTGTGGTGTCCTTCCAACCTTCGACGAGTGGTCCACGACCAGTACGTTTTGATTGAAAGAACTTTGGGTCCTGCAGCAAAAAAGATGATTATAATTTATGTGCGAATCATTGTAATTTTAAGAATATTCTATTTGAATTTACCTCTTCCTCTTTATAGTGTCTTGCTGATATCTCATCATATGCAATATCTATGAAATCCACTTCTCGATGTATCAATTCTATAGGTGTTAAACCTAAGCACTACATTAAAAACAGATTAGAACATTATAAATACAAGATTAGAATTACTGAGAGTTGAACAAGACTAATATTCATTTATACATACATTCTCCGAAGTACCACTGTTATCCTCATACCGAGTTCTTATAGATACACTAAATTTAGGTATGAAGGAACACTGGAAATGCAAGAATGATTACTCAACAATCTATTACAACAATCTATTTTGACTGTACTCAACTTCACTAATACTTACTGTATATTCTGCAAGAGTCATCAATAAACATGCAATTAGAAAAGATATATTAATAAATTGCAACTCATTTTTGTAATTAATAACTATTTTGTGCAATATTACATGATTTTTTGAGTAATTACAAGTGTAATCCATTATCACACTGTTTATTAAATATCGTCTCATAATCATTTAAGTTATCTAACTCTTGCTGTATTAAGAATCACCATACATGCTGTACATTGCTTAACAATATTAACCGATGGCATAATTGGGTAGTTTACATATCCATTTCTGTAACTAGTGAAGCAAATTGATGCTACCATGTAAATTACATCTTCATTGTTACCAATTTTTTATTTATGATACGCTATAATGTGCTTCAATAGTCTCATTTATGTGATTGTCAGCAAATAATATTGTTAAACTGTGTTTAAAAAAATGTAATGGTCTCAATTCATGACAATGTATGGGATTTCTTTTCAGCTGGTGGTGTTATAAAGTGTTTTATGATCAATTAAGTATTTACCTGTAATTGTGAAAGGGTAATAATTCCATGCCTTTTCTGTTACATAAAATATTCTTGGTATGACTGATTGTATCCAATAAGGTAGTTTACTATAACAAAATAATAATCAAGTCTTTAATACTTCACATATTATTTTAATATTTTACTATCATAATTAACATAATACTTATTACTAGTAGAATTATTCTTTACATACATTTGCAACAAATTTTTAACAAACACTTTTATTAAGAACAAACAAGAAATTAATTTTACAGAGTAGCATAATATTGAGCATAAACATAGTTATATAATATGTTTGTATGTTAAAGTAAAAACCCAAAATTATTTACCTGGATAAATGAATATGTTTTTCTGTAAATTGACCCTTTCCATGAACTGGATCTTCACAGTCTGTATTTTCAACTACTTCTACCCCTTCGTCATTATCTGATTGCTCATGGCTATGCCGAGCAATCATATAAAGTTGTCCAATGCGATACTGAAAAGATTTCATATAATGTTTGTATGTTCTGGACCTTCTGTAATTATTAACATGTAACACTGACAACCTTTATGAGAAATGAAAGTGGTTAGCATCGAACTTTTATGTTCAAAACGATGCGGTACACGCCGTTTTTTTTAATTCCATTGATACAAAATCAAATTCAAATTCAAAATATGAATTACATAGCTTAACACGGCAGTATAAATAAGTTAAATTTGTGTTACCTCTTCAGTAGTGAGTGGCATGCATATTCGGTACTCTTTTGTTAAAACCATATTTTTTATAATCGTTTCTCGGCTATTTCTATAAACATTAATGAATTCTGTGTGTTATTGTGATTATTGATTGATGCCGACGCAGACTTGATTCATCAAAATATCATGTAAAGACCGGTTGTACAGGTCTCACGCACCTAATCTATGACAAATAACTATCGAGGAGAATAACCTGAAGTACTGCTCGGTTCCAGTTCTACAATCGATGTTTAAATATCGATAGGCAGCTAGATAGAACTGTAACGAACTTCGCGTATTACGTGGATCGACGGAATTGAACGTAACAAATTTGCCGTGATGTGGACAATGATTAAATTTAGATAACGCGCAGCGATGTATGGTGTCAACAGTATGTAATTCGTAAAACCGGAAGAAGCAAAATTGGTCCGAAGGTGTAGTTGATCAACATTCGAATACACCAATGGCGTACCAAACGATTCGACAGGAGTATCTACAAATGCCCGTGGTGACACGAGCTTATACAACGGCTTGTGTCATCACTACTCTTGCCGTGGTTCGTAGAAACTTCATAATCTTCTTTATTTTATTTATATTTCAACAATACTTCTTCATAATTTTATTACGCTACTTTTGACATTTCAGCAATTAGACTTGGTGTCTCCATTTCAACTTTACTTCAATCCCATTCTGATAATAAAAAAATATCAGGTATTTACACCGTACTTACCATTACTACATTATTTATTTTACTTATTATTGTATGAAATTATAATGAATACAAATATAATACCACACATTATCCTTAATTGTTTCAGCTATGGAGATTAATAACAACATTCCTATTTTTTGGAACCGTTGGTTTCAATTTCCTTTTCAATATGATCTTTACATATCGGTACTGTCGAATGCTAGAAGAAGGTTCCTTTCGAGGCAGAACAGCTGATTTTGTAATGATGTTCATTTTTGGGGGAATATGTATGGTTGTATCCTTTGGAATATACTTAACACTTTCTCAAACTAAACATGTATAATTAGATGTGCCAAAGAACAACTGCACTTATACATGCAATATAATAATACAAATAAAAACATCATTGAATGTTTTCAACATGGAAGATTTAAATTATTTTAAATTATGTGTATCCATTTATGTTTTTGGTACTAAATAGTAAAAAATATATTATCAATATTTCCTGAACTTACTATAGATTTTTGCATTTTTTGTTAATTTATTGTTCCTGGGACATGCGTTTACCATTATGCTAGTATATATTTGGTCAAGGCGGAATCCACATGTTAGAATAAATTTCTTTGGAAGTCTGAATTTTCATGTAAGTACTACTATTTAAGAATTTCTTGATACTTTTTACTTAATTTGATGATAAATCTTACCACATAATCACACAGGCACCATATTTACCTTGGGTGCTCCTTGGCTTTTCTGTACTCCTTGGTAATGCAATATGGGTAGACCTCATTGGTATGGCTGTAGGACATACATATTATTTTGCTGAAGATGTATTTCCACGGTTACAAGGAGGTTTCCGCATTCTTAAAACACCACAATTGCTGTAAGTTTCATTTTTTGTGATATATTGTTACAAGTTAAATGTCACTCATCACGTCAATTATTACATTAATTAGTTAAGGATACATACTTATGAGCATACTTTATAAGATAATGTATAAAGTTGAAGCGGCAGTTTATTCATGATCTTTTTCTGTTTAGTAAGACTTTATTTGACGCACAGACCGAAGATCCAGATTACACTCCACTGCCTGAAGACAGACCAGGTGGTTTCAATTGGGGACAGGGAGGCAATGTTCAATAGCATGCAGTGAAGTTCATGAATTTTATGTAACAAAGTATCAACCTTTCATAGGACAAAGTTATACTTTTACACAAAAGTTAAGAGATATTTCTGGCATCTTTTTATTTGTTCTTTGATTACAAGATGTGAAGAAAAGAATGCCTTAGGTAAATACGAATATCTTTCAATAATCACCTTTTTGTTAATATGCATAGTATCACATTTAAATAACATGCGTATTATCTAGAAGGTAGCATAATAAGAAGTTATCTTTTTGATAATGTAATATATTTGCATTGATAAGTCAATCAGTGCATTATATTTCTATACATAATTTATAAAACGCTGGTTTCTGGATTTGGTAGGAATTTTTAAACTTTGAGCTTTTGTCAGTAGGAATGCCAAAGCATCACAATAATTTTAATATTAAACAATTGTGTTTAATTTATTTTGATATCTCTGATCATGTAAAGGATAGACAAAAATGTTATTTGTGCATATAATATTTGAATAAATGGAGTTTCGTGAAAGTTTCTATTAATTGCATATACAATAATATACATGTATTGAACAGACACTTATCAGAGACAGTATAGACGAAGGTGTTTCACGGACATTTTGTTATCCCTTAGAATGCAATTTGGACTGTCACGATAGCGGACTAATGAATTGTCGATAGTAAGGGGCACATATATATATATATATATAATGGAAGATTCAATATGAATGAACTCGCTGCACTTACTGGCTCCTGTAATGTTTTCCTGTCGTCATAGCAATCACAGCTTTGACCTATAGTAGACCCGAGTGTAACGGAGATAAACGATAAACACTGTAGCGTTGTCATACTAAAATATATGTCTTATACATACGTCCACCTTACTATCAGCATTTCACCAGCCTGCTAACATAACATTTTAAGTTGTATTCTAAAACCTGCCGCGGTGACCGTAAAACATTTAGTAATAAAAAATAATTTTGCAGTTTTGCAATAAAAGTGGAAAGAAGCAGTAATTATATCATTTATAAAACCGTTTATTAACTTTTAAATACTAAATGAGTACAATGATACGTAACTAACTAAGTAGATACGCAATGACATGGACTATAATACAATGATTAAGGCTTTATTATACAGATTTTTCATTATATTGCCACTGTTGCTAAGAGCACCGTGATGTCATCAGGTTTGCCACCTAAACAAAGAAAAAATTAATTACAAAATAATATTCGAAGCTGAATATTCATTTAACATGTGCAAATAAAAGGCAAAACTTGTAAATTGTTGCATCAGTTTTGTCAATACCACAGAATAATCTCATACATACCTATGGCATCGATTCCATTTTCTCTAGCACTCTCCGCAAATGGGGACATGAATGCACCATCGAATGCTAAACTACGAGCCATCCAGGCTATTGAATTAGCTACACCTTGTATTTTAGTAGGATCTCTTTCTCCTTCAACTTTGCGCATTTCAGTCACTAATAACTGATCGGGCACATTATCAAATACACCATCGGTTGCCAAAAGTATTACATCTCCATCTTCCACCCCAAAACTTGAAGTATCCGCAGATTCTGGGCTATATTACAACTTGATGTTAATGAACATACACAAGAATGATTATATACAAAAAGTAGTAGTACCTGTCACTAAGTACCAATCCAGAATGTCCTGGTGGTGGGAGAGATAATTGAAAAGGTGTATTAAAATAATGTTGTTGTTCTGATGAACGATGGACAACTTCTCCTTTTCTCACAACTACAAAACCACTATCTCCTATATTAGCTGCATAAATGCTGCTTGTCTCTTTATTGAGGACTATGACACATGCTGTGCTGCTACCTAGAACAATAATAAAGTTGGATCTTAAATTAATTCATATAAAACTTAAACCAGATGAAACCTTTGAGCATTGTTAATCATGAATTCTAAATATATATTATTTTTTTCATTGTATATTAGTCATTTGTATCCTGATGTGGCTTAGTATGCTTGATTTGGAATGTGCGTGAAAATTTTATGATTATGTAATACTGCTATAAAAAACATTACAACGTAATGACAAGCAATTTATTACTAATCTAAAGTATTAACATCAAAAGATAAAAACATGAATCAAAAAATAAATATATGAACATATAACATTGATACAGATTTCAATTATTACCTAATATTGGTTGCTTATTTTCTAATAGTTCATAGTAACTACGTGCTAACAATCCAGCTGGTTCAGTAGGAACGAACCGGCCCATAGAGACTAGCCTTTCACATGTTCTCATCAAAAAACTTGAAAATTCTCCAGGGTCAATTCCGTAATGCCTCCAACCACCAACACCATCTGCAACACCTATTGCCACAAATAATGCATACGAATCAAGTTTTACAATTCTTTTGACAATACTACGGTTAAAATCTAATAATGATAAAGACTTGTGCTAAAGTTGGCCAACTATTTGGCAGGTTGCCTATATTCACACAATATTTGGCAAACGGCTACTAAATCACATGTCATGTGATACTCGTGTATCTTGAACATCAACAAATTCTGAAACTATTCTGGTTTTATTGTCAGTCCATTCTTTTACAGTCCAATGTTGTTTTAACAATGTGTAACTCTACTACAGTAGAAAGTATTAGTATACTATTTTAACACTGTATATACCCCACGTTTAAGACAGGGATCATTTATATTTTACTTCATAGAACAGAACAAATTACAAGTCTGTGTTAAGTGTTATAATTAATAAACGAGTTTGTACGTTGTAACTTCACAAAAAGACAATTTAGGTGGTATTTTAGAAAAATAAATAATTTTCCAAATAATATCGAGTATTTATATAAAGCGACAGTGTTCTTTTTTTTTGGGAATACTGTTTCCTTTTAATTAGAAAATTTCCATGATTTAGTGAAGGTTCATGACAGGTTCTAGTTCTCACTGTGTCAGTTAAAATTCACACATGACACATACGTCTCATGATTACCACTACAAGGTGGATGATAAATCTATCAAATTAGCTTACCAATTACTTCGACAGCCTTGAATTTGGCACTAAACCAGGCATCATCTCCAAACTGACCCTTCCGTATTCGACCTCGTGAAAAGTCTTTCGGGAATCCACATACCGCAGAAATGAAAGAGGCTTCACAACGTTTACTCGCACTGGGATCGCCGATTGCTGTATAATTCGCTATACCGTTCCATATCGCACGAGACAACAGTCTCCCGGTCCAATAAATAGACTGCATTGTACAGCAAAACTCACAACTTAACGGCACGCATCTTTCGCAATTAAACGTCGGACCTCAACCAACATTCTTGCCACAAATTCGTATACATGTCGAAGACATACTTTGTCGTTCTCCACTCATAAAAGTAGTTCACTTGAATTTCCTTCTTGTTCTTTTCCTGCTTCTTATCATCAACTTAATACTGCCTTGCACTTGCACTTACACTAGCCTTCAGAATCTGGTTGTTTCTTGATTTCAGCCCAACCTTTGAGCTCTGCACCATGTGCACTTGCCCTTATTCTTCCAGGACTACATAGACGAGAGGCAGGCCCAAATGAACGGTAAAGATTGGAAGCGCAGTTGTCAGAGATGCACGGAAATGCAGACTCTCCCGCATGCCTCCGTGCAAAACTAGATCACGATTAACATATTTATGCTCACACCATATCTCCATGTGCATCATATAGACCCAGGCAACTCGGATGTAGCAGCTGATTTGTCAAGTGCATGATATTAACCAATAATAGAACGTATATAAATGAATAGAATACCGAGTAGCGGATTGGTCAATTCTACCACAATCCTTCACACTAAAACGGAGGACAATTTCCTAATGACTCGTTAATCGACCTTTTACCGATATCACCCAGTCGGAAAGTTTAACTGTATTCAGTATTGAAACAGTTATTCGTAGTTAATAGAAAATTTCGTGCGACGTTGTAATCCAATAGCAGACTGCAAATTAAAACATTGACGCGAGGCCTGTCATTGGACTATCTTCATACATCCCTTAACAACTGACCAATGGCGTGTTATATCTAAAGGTAAGTGGAATTGCTCGGAACTAACATGAAGGAGCCTGATCAACAGCCATAGACAGTCAGCCAGTCAGTGAACAAGGTTAACCGAAGATAGTGAATTCAATAATCGCGTACTGAAAGTGTTTGTTGTTTTTAACGAAGAATCTGAATGAACAAAAATGTTACAACTTTCACGGACCACGCATTTCGTAACGGGATGCGATCATTATTATCGTATATTTACTTTAGAGGAAAAGTTGTAAAAATAAAGCGTCCGAGTCACTGAAAAACTGTTTATTCGAAAGAGGTTTAATCAATATGCTTTAATGCGTGTTTATATTTATTTAATGCATGGCTAAAGTGAAAATTCCGTGTTACATTATTGTGGGCATGTGAAGCAAATCACTTCTGTGTACAACCCGCAAGTTTTTATTTAAGCTCTCGAAGACTGCAACATGGCCGTCGTTATGCTGTGCAGCGACTATTTGTACAACAATAAATTCAAGAATGTTATAAGTATATGGAAATAACGAAGGGAAGCATGTATAAAAAAGACCCAGGTAACGTTATTTTTTTATCGTTTGTGACAATAGTACAATGTCCTTAAAGCTCATAATAATCGCCATATATAAATGTTTTTCCATTAATTTATTAATCATGAATAAGGATAAGATTTAAGACTAACTTATCTACCTATAATTTTCATCTTAATTGGAACCATCAATTTCGAGGGAAAAATAAAAATATTGACAGTATCACAGCAACCGAAATTGCTGTACTCGCGCTGTTGACAACTGGTTCAGCTGATTAAGGCCATGCGAAACTGAAGTTGTCTCTCTCTCGCTCTCTCTCGCCGACGCGCGCGCACATACACACACACATAATATGCTTTCCAATCGTACTTGTACTTTTTACTTTTTATTTTTCAAGAGGTGTATATGTACATATATACCGGAAACAACAGCTTCTCTGAAGTTGTAAACATACATTAAACAATGAACATTATTGAACTGGGAACATATAAGTTCTGATAACATTTTATATTTGTATATTAGGCAGACTGTTATCGAGTAGCACACACACTTACTCAATCGATTTCGGAAAATATGCATTGAATCTGATTTGAATCCGTATGTGCCCGTTTTGTGAGAGCGTGTTGTTAAATGTTATGTGCTTTTATTGTAGTTTTTAATGTTATTCTTTCGATATTATAATATTTTATTTTGTACTTGTGTAAAATGTTTTTCATAAAGAGTTCTGATAGAAAGCATCCTTTTGTTCATTTGCTTTATTATAGATTTTGCATATAAAATAAACTCTGTTATACTTTATTAGAACTTTGTTCATTTAATACACAACATCATGATTATAGACTCACAGGTGCATTTGCATTTTTGTATTACTAAAAATGAACATTTTATTTATGAACATTTTAAAACGTACTTTTTGCGATCCGAAAGTTAGATAGCACCAGTGAAATGAAACTATTAATTAATTTTTGTAACCGGAAATTTTTTCCCTTAGACGAAATTTAGGGAATATCATGCCGCAAAATGATCAATGGATCATGTTAAGAAAGTTTCCTAAATTGTTTAAACACAATCAAAAATTTATGATCTAGCGAATACTGACCGAACCAACTTTAGCATTAGCAAAATAATAGCAGTTGTAAAAGATTTTTTATTTTTCATGCAACAAATTTATCCAAGGCATACTGTGTAAAAGCAAGAAATACCATCCATAGTCAAAATGTCTTATGTAATGTTCAAGAAAAAATGGGCAGTCAATAAATTGTGTGTTTAAACAGTGCAAGTCGAAATTACTTTGCAGTTTCTTATGTCATGGTTACAACTTGTCAATTAAGCCCCCCCCCCCTCCTCCAAAGAAAAATCCTGATTCTAAAGATTCTAAAGATTAAAGAATCCTGATTCTGCTGGAAATACGAAAAAACGTATTTTATAAGCATTTAAATTATATTTCTTATGCAAAAACTGTAAATGCTCAACAAACATTTTTCAGTAAGGTCATATGCGCGTATCAAAATTATTATAGCGTGTACAGATAGAGGCATACCTCACATTTGTGTAACAGTTGAACATTTATTTATTATACATATTGATAACGATCGAAGTTGCTGAATTCAATGTTCTAGTACTAGATCTAATTATTTAACGATATCCTCGGTGCTTCGTCGTAATAATCATTTTCTGTGTTGGTGGTGGTCAACTTTTATAAGCCACTGGACTAATTTTTATCGTCAATGTCTTTTAGGTGTTGTCAGACATTGTAATGTTAAAATACCACCAATGTTAAATAATTTTATTGAACCCTATCTTTAAAATATCCTTAAACATCCTTAAATAATCTTATCGCATATTGTTAATATAACTAACAACCTCATCTTTAAAAAAATTTAAATAAGTAATAAAATAAAATAAAAAAATCCTTTTCGTTCTGAAGCTGCCGGTTAGTCAAGATTGCTCTTTGATATCATAATACCGTTTACTATCTATTTATTAGTAATTGGTACATAAGTCATATAAAGTATTTCCTTCTAAAATTAAAGACTTATAAATGTCAGTAATTTGTTGTCAGGGAACATATTTTGGTATGAAAGTTTTAAAATCACTTTTGACACAGGCATATTGTAATAACATTTCTTATGTTTTTCAAATAACAAGTTATCAAAGTATATAAATAGATATTTGTGTAAATTGTAGCTACCTTAAACTCCTTGAATTGGGACATTGTTGACACTTGTACTCGAGATTTATCTTAATAATACATGTTTACACACATTACTCATCCCTGACATTGATTCACATTATATTCATTCAGGTAATATCTTCTTACATACATTACACATTCACAGTACTGCTGTAGATAACAAATGCTGCAAATGTATATATCACGCATCTGAGAAGTTATAACACCTTGGAAAAGGGTGAAATTATATATACATATATTGATATTTATAACAATGTTTGTATTTAATTGCAGGCTGGCGTCTGGGTAAGCAATGAATGTATTCCGGCTTTTCATCCCTTGTGCATTGCAACGTGGACAAGAAAGGGAAGTTAGCAATACTGCCGACCGAGATTGTTGGTTTGTAAGAAGACGAAGAGAAGATGCATTTTATATGACTCATAGAATGGGTGCAACTGCATCGTCTAGCGTCGCTAGTGTTGCTGGGGATTCAGTTCAAGCTGCGAGACTTTCGTTTTCCGGGAATCCCGATCAACACGGCGTCGCTGCCAGGTCAGCCGAATCGTACTTTCCTTATTCAATTCTGTTTCTTTAAAATTAGTCTGAAGTAACTTAAAACATTGCACGCCGGCCTTGCGTTAATGCGGAATTTTCAGTCCATCGCTAGACCACCAGTTCCGCGATATTGCGGGTTTTTTCTCGGTATCTCTTACGCATTGATGTAAACAATCAAATGTAAACGAAATGTAAACAATCAAAATGTACATGGTTTTCAATATTTTCTTTAACTGCTCTTCTTAATTCTTAAGCGAAAAACAAGTGAGGCCAGCGGTTCAGGTTTTCAGCGGCTGATATTGAACCGGTGTGCAATGTGTTAACATGTTGATTAATGTATTAAAAAAACAAAAGATGTTGAGAAACTTAAATGTTACATTGAAACATATTTACATTCTATGATGTTGAACTTCACCTTGTAATTAAAACAATTTTCATAGACATATTTAAAAATAATTTAAAAAATATCGATCAAGAAATTGCAAAAGTTTCTCAGTAAGTATTGAAAACCATTGGAAACTAAAAGAACACAATTTATTTTTTGAAGCTCATTTGAATTGAATGGTCTTTTTGTAAAAGTTTGATCATTTTAATGATAAAGAAAACGAAATGTCGTACGATTTAAGGGGACATTACACTTTCTCAGTCGGAAATGTTAATCATTTTTATGAGGCTGACAAACTATTAAAAAACATTTTTTGAGACCGTCATTTTTCTGACATATACTTCAAACCTTCAAATACAAGAAAACATTTTTTCATAATTTTTTAAGTGCTTTTTATAGGGGTTTTTTGTAGTCTCATAGAAGCCATTTTAAAAATTTTTATTTGCTGGCGTGCACGATTGCGACTCACAGGAACGTCCGAAAAAAAAAAATATCCTTAGAAAACGTATGACTACGGCCCCAGTATAGACTACGATTATTTTGTTTGAGCAAAAATTCACAAAATGGTGGACCGCCAAAGTTGGTGGCTTCAAAAGTAGCATCTTTGTTTGTAAGAAAAACGTTAAAACTTGAGGAAAAATTAACCGATCTTTTTTATGATAGTCTATACTGCGGCTATTGTTGTGTAGAAAAACATATTCAAAATTTCAGACGGATGGGTTAAATGGTTTTTAAGTTATCGTGCACGCCGATTACAAAAACGTTGTTCTGAGAAAAAAGCGTTTAAAGTTTTGACAAACGAATTTTCACATTTAAAATCTATTTACGTTTAATCAGCAATGCCTACTGCATTCAAAATTCCTTCCGACACCTCATACGCCTCGTTTTCAAGAGTTCTTTCGTCTCTTTGTGCGATTCTGGCCTTTCTGGCGAATTCGGTGAGGTTGCGCTCGGCATCCCTGACACGCGCTTCGTCAATCATCGTTCCCATTTCCTCCATAATTTTTAATATTGTGGTGAAACCCTCATTAAAAATACACGCAGTTGTGTAAGTAGCAATTTCAATAATCCTTTTGCCACAAAAAATATGTATACGATATTTTCAAACTGAGCAGGCCAGCGTACCGTTTGCTTTGGAGCTACTGTTTTGTCTCAAACAAAAAAAATATTATACCCATTATGGTAAGCTCTCCTTTTACCAGATTCTATCTTTCTTAGAATTATAAAAGTAGTAGGTATTCGACGCAGATAGAACACAATGTTTGTAACCAATCGAACGATAGGCCGACACGTCGCGCGGTCGATTTGGTCTTACACTTGGCGCCGTAATCGTTCATAACTTCGAAACCATTTTGAATTTTCTTCTAAAATTTTCAGAGAATATTATTGAAGTATAATACTATCCAATAGGATACTTTCTAAAAAATCTATTTTTCCAACTCGAGAAAGTGTAATGTCCCCTTAACAGAATAACAGAATAGCACATCCAATTTTATAATAATATTATTTAACCATTACTGCTTACAGAGAACGGAAGAAAAGGGTAACAGGGTTCGCAACGTTGCGCAAGAAACTTATTAGAAGGCGGCGTTCTTCAAAAGCATGTGACCATGGCAGGATAATCAGAGAATTGGTGTCAACGTGGAGTCCTTTGGAAGCAGCAGCGCTTTTAGAAGAATACGAAGCTTTGGCTGCTTTGAAAGACCTCCACGTACAAGCAGAGTTGGCACGACCACCCGCTACCACGTTCAAACAAGATCTGTCAATGTTGTATGATTACAAACACTGTTCCGATGTCGATCTCGTATACAGAGGAGCTTGTTTTCCAGTTCATAGAGCAGTACTATCCGCACGCTGTCCGTACTTCAGAGATTTATTAGCAGGGTGTCCAGGTGAGTGGTTCATAAATTTGACATTAGGCCCTAATTAGTTTTTCCATAAGAATAATTAAGTCACCTTATCTTGTTATCTTGCCAACGTAGTTATAGTATCCTGTATTGCAGAAGCATATACATGTATGTATATAATTACAGGTTACGGTGCTCGGATATGTTTGGAACTGAGAACGCCGAATTTGGAAATACCAATGTTCTCAGCGTTGTTGCGTTATCTTTACACCGGCGACATTTGTCCACATGACGCGTCTATTGAAGCTAATCTCTTGCGAAGACTAGGAGATGAGTTCGGGACACCAAATGCCCTTGAACATGATCTCAGATATTTACTAGACACTGGCGATTATGCAGACGCAGCATTAGTCTTCACATCGGATAGTGATTATCAACGGCCAGACAGTGGCAGTTCTGAGTATGGATTTCGACCTAAATTGGAACTACCCTGTCACAAAGCGATACTCTCGGCGAGATCTCCGTTCTTCCGAAATTTAATACAAAGGCGAACGAGGTCGGGCGAAGATCATACGGAAAGGGCTCTGCATATACCTACGAGAATAGTTTTGGATGAAAGTGTTATACCTAAACGATATGCCAGAGTTCTGTTACATGCAGTATATTTAGATACCGTAGACTTATCGTTGATATTGAGAGGTAGTGGTTGCGGGAACAGCGCCGGTAGTTTGGGGGAGGTATGCATGATTTTTTATTATTCAGATTTGTATTTTTATCTTATACGTTATGAAGGAAGCGTGTGTCCTGATCTCTGTTGTTATATCAATTCTCAGGTAAAACTGAATTCATAACTGATACCGACTGATACCGACAGAAAATTTTTCGGTAAATTTATATAAAAAGACAACAAAATGATCTGAGTACTGTTTACTGAAGAATAATTAATTTCAATCCTTTACTCATAAAATGAGCAGAAAAACGAACAATTTATTCAAATAAATCCATTATCATATCATATAATAATTGACAAGTCGGTGCCACGTAAAATATTGAGAACGCTGCAACTGATCAAGTTATTCGCTTTCGAACCCGCGATAAAATGTAATATCGTTATTCCGTATAATTTTTAGAATTATCACTTTCAAAATAATCCTGCAATTCAAAAAGCACAAATTTTTGTGTTGTTTTTATATCAATGTTAAAGCTTATTCCATATAGCATTATTCAGAAAAGGTATTCAATAAATAAATATTGAAACCTGCTTTTTTAGCCGTTGATAACATAGCAGTTGTCAATTTGTTGAGAACGCGAAGAGTTGTTTAAGCACTGTATGTCAATACGAACGTTGTATCTATACACATCAATTTGTTTCATTTAAACAGGTTCAAGCCCTAACGCATACAGGACGGGCACGACCGAGTCCATTAGAAGAAGCTATGGAACTTTATCAAATTGGTCGATTTCTGGAGCTCGATATATTGTCTCAGGGCTGTGAAGATCTAATCTTAGAATGGCTTACGTTAGATTCACTTCCAGCGGTGCTAAAGTAAGTATTGACACCTTTTTTAAACTCCCATTCATTATCTGTTTTTAGTATAAAAATCGCATCAATGGGTAGACCTTCTAGGTTTCGTCGCTCTGTCGTAATGACTTTTTGGTTAAACAAATATGCGATAATCGCTTAAAAAGGACAAAAGACATGCACATTGAAAATCTTGTTCGATTGAAAGAAAATTTAAATAAAAATTAAAAACAAATAAAAAGTTTTATCCTCAGAAATAGTCCCATTCCTGCAAATCTCATATTTTTATGTACTTTTATAATGCTATGATATTGCATAACAAAAAGCAATAGTAAACGTACTACATAAATTGATTAACTGGGGATTTTAACAGTTTCAGTTAAAAAATTAAGTTTTTTCTTTATGTAACGAAAGATAAATCAGAAAAATTGTAATTGCACGTAAAAAAATTGTCGGTCGGCTTTTCAATGTTATAACATGTAATGTGCGAAATACTACATTGCGTTACATAATATACACAGCATGTTTAAACTTTTAAGAAAGATTAAATAGACTTACTAAAGTATGAAATCGTATGTTCTGAGGAAACTGAAATTGGAGTTTTAGTAGTACAGTTACTTCTTGATGTATTTTATGACAGTTTTTGTCTATTGCGATTGCTATGCGACTAGAGTAATTATAGCGGTTAAAGAGTAAAACTGACAGAATGTACGTAATGCATTCTACATTTATGGAAAAACTAGTAGAATCGTGGAAAACGAGTATGCGAGAAGAATGTGGTGTGCGCAGAAAAAGGAGTCGACGTTAATGATTCAACGTTCGTAATATCCAAGTGAATGCTCTGTAAACCCTGGTCTATAGATTTCTTGCAAGCTGTAAGCAAAAATGATGTCATCTAAGCGGCGTAATTTACCGAAGAAAAATACTTGCCCTTCGGCAACATAACTATCCGTTAATAGTACAATTATTCCAGAACACTATCATATGTTATTACTGTCGAGGAATCGCATATTAGGAAATGTGTACTTTCATTACAAATGGCATAAATATTAACCCAGTGATTAAATATCAAAAGATCACAAAAAACGAAGAGATGAAGTGTGCATTTGCTTTCAGTACTTGAATATTTGACAACGGTTATTTTCATTTTACAGATGGGGTAGTCAACCACATGGATCGGCTTGGGTACACAGGCAAGCACTGCATTACCTCAGAGAGGAATTTCAACCGATTGCCGCGTCGTCGATTCTGTACCAACTGGACCATGTGCACTTAGCAAACGTTTTGCAAAGTCACTTTTTGCAAGCGAGCGAGCTCGAAATATTACAAGCGGTGCTTAAGTGGGGTGAGCAGGAATTAGTACGTCGGATGGAAGACCGAGAACCAAATTTACTTAGCCATACAGTGCATTCCGTTGCGAGGAAAGGAGTGAAGAAAAGGGATCTTAGTGATATAGAATTACGTGAAATACTCAGTGAACTTTTACCACTCATCAGAATGGACCATATCTTACCGCCTAACAATGAAACGCTCAGTCAGGTAAGACATTTTTCGTATCTTTGTCTACCTTTAAAAACTACTTGTTATTTATAGAATCTCAGTGCATTATTAGAATTACGAGATCGTATTTTGGACAATATTTATTTTATGGTAGCATATTAATGCATTCAGCATTTTCTTTGATGTTTTTTTTATGTATTACGCGGGTGTTGATTTTACCGGAAAAGTTTCCCACGATCTGCTGGTAACATACTGTAAACAAGAAAGAAAAACAAAAATGTACATATTGAACCTCCTAATTTTACTAACTTCCGTGTGTATTATGACTAGTTATATAATTCTTGCATGTTCCTCTTTATCTCAACACTTAGAATTTCGTTCAGTAGTAAAGTGATGTGTTTCATATTAGCATTCATTGTTCGTTAGGCTATTAGAAGAGGTTTGGTCTCAACTCCACCCAGCCACATGATAGGCGATGAACGGGACAATTTACGTATGAATGCTTGGATTAGAGCAGGCAGAAAAAATGGACTTTTTCTGAGGCCCCGGTTATTCATGCCTTATTACGAAGAAATAAAGGTACAACTAATGCTTATCTCCTTTTCATTATTTATTTTCATTAATAATTCAGATACCGTGCATCCGTGAAAGTTAAATGTCATAAAAAATGAAGCTTTGAATATTTCAATAAAAAATTTCGTATCTATTTGTCGTAGTATTTATGTTGTCATTTTTGTAATAAGACTTACAAAAGGCAATAAACAATCATTTAATTGTGCTAATATTGAGCATATCCGCTAAGTGAAAAATGACTGGTTATTGATCGAACTTACAACGGAATAGGGTATTACCTCTGAATAAATTTATCGTAATCGTCAGTGTAAATATCTTCTGAACAGGAATTATCGTCAAAAAAGCGGATTGTGGATTCTTTTTTCTATGTTTAATGGAATAAAATTGCTCATTTTGTTAATCACAGTCTTTGGTCGAGGAACAGATGGTACAGGAAGCAGATCTATTGAGATTAAGAAGAGCACGATACGTGGCGGACATACCTGATACTCTGTATATGGTCGATGAGAAGCCGAGAGTGATGGGCGCTGCAGGCGTCGATGTTCTTGCAGCTGCACTTCCTGGTAAGTGAAAGGACATTCCGAGTAATTTTTACACAAAAACTTACTCTAATATTTCCATAGACGTCAAACATTTGACCTATGTGTCTACTCGGATACTAGAATATTGTTTTTCTAATTTATCTTTAGTATTTTAGTGCACTTTCTAAAAATATATGCACAAATATTAATCATTTTTATAGATACTATTGTCGAAATGCATATGCGCAAAAGCACTGTGCCTATTTTATTTAGTTCCAGACCCTTCGACGATGTCCGCTATGCTTAAAAGGGAGCGTAAACTCCGACAGTCCCCTAGTTGTCAGCGTGCAGTAAGTTTACCACTGTCTTCGCGGCACGAAATTGTTCGGCAAATTAGATTGCGGGTCGTTCGAGAGTTCAACTTACCGGATGCTGTAGCTGATCTACTAGAAGTAAGTGTGTCTACCTTTTTCCTCTGAATCACGAACAAAGAGAAGAAAATTCATATTCGATGTAGCCCAAGGCTTTTCATTTCAATTTTAAAATAGAACAGTACAAAGAAAGGAACGAAATTAGAATGGAGCAAATGGGGGAGGTATGAGTGATGTTTCTTATTTTGAAGTACCTAAAATAAGTGTTAGAACGAGATGATTTTTTTTAATAAATTAATATTTAAATTATATGAATAACAATTTAAGCTATCAGGCTTAATTTTAGTCTTGTTCTACTCATTTATATGTCTGTCAAATTGAGTATAAGATTTGTGCACTTTAAAAGCCTTCCGCTGTTTTGTGCAAGACGCGAGTGGTTTCTGTTTTCGAAGATACTAGTAGTAAATAGTTAAGAGCTTAATAGTATTCTTTATTGTGTGAAGCATCAGCTTACATCTTACGCTTTGTTATATCTAAAAAATTGTCAATTTTTTATCACTTAGTATATCAATGAATTCACACAAATTCACTTTGTTATTCATGAAAGATTACCAACTTTCACTCAGACTGCTTTCATACAAATAATTTTTTGGTGATGATCAAAATGTAATGAGAAAGTTTTGTACATTACTGTCGGGCGCCAAATTAATGAATAATTTTGTGTGTGATGTTCCCGAAGATGTATAGCGCCTTATATGGTATTCATTTCCACATTTGCAGGTACTAGCGAAATATTATTGTATTAGCCAACCTTTCCTATCGAATGTAGTCACAACGTGTATTAACTTTTCTTTGTAATTATCGCTTGTTGAGCTGAGAAAACTTGGTGCATTATCACCATTCTGTGATTTCGGAGCTTTATGTTGATCCCGAGTAGCTTGAATCACTTGTGCCATAAAGAGAGACTGTTCAAATTTAATCGGCGCGCAATGCTCTAGGAGACTGAGAAATTTACTTTTAGGAAACATGTCTGGACTAAGATTAATAGATTTTACACTTTCAATAAATGAATCATAATAAAAATCAGTCATATCGTTCAGGTGATCGTCAATAATTGGTTTTTGTACACTCGACATTAAAAAGAATAGGAGGTCTTTGATTCCGTAATCGTAAAGGCAAAGTTGAAAATCTACAATCTTCATGTCGATTACCGCACCGTCTTTATCGTATTTAAACATCATATTGTTGACCCAGAAATCATTGTGTACAAGTGTCTTCCATAAATCTTCCTGGTCGCTCGGGGTTCTTTGTTTCGCAGCGTATTGCAATGTTTTGTCAACACTACCCAGATACTTCTGTAGCTCGGAAATATTTTCAATATCTGCTCTCGTTTTTATTAGCATATCTTGAAGGCATCTCCCAGCGGTTTCATTGACGAACGGTTGCAGAGCGGGTAACACTAGTTCTTTGAATACTTCTGGGTACTTAACTTTAATACCAATAGTCAACGCATGTAACTTAGCAAGTTCCTTAATGGCAAATCTTGTATGCTCTGAATTCAAACCCGTTAATCGATCTGAGGTGGAATAACCAGCGTAATTGAGATTTTCCAGCATTAGTGCAGCTTGGTCATCAAACGTCTGATTATCTTTCACTCCTAATCTACCGCCAATATATCGTGGAACCAGTTTTATTAAATCGTTGTCTTTGAATCCATTTTCAAATTGCAGTTTCTCAAATGCCGGTACTACGTCTCTGTAAAACCGCAGTTCCTTGTCAAACGTAACTGGACTGTTAAAGAGATCTTGCAGGTATGCTGAGTTTGGTGGTAATTTTACTACCACATTCAACTCCTCAGACTTATCATCCTTGAGAATGTTAATATTTACGGCGAACATCAAGCTGCCAAAGTTCTCTCCCGGTTCAGTGAGGTATTTCCACTCGATGCTTTCTATTTGCATATTCTTATCACTCCACTGGGCCAGAAGTTTGTCCAAATCCTCTATTGGAAAGGTCTCACGTGACGTTGGCATTTTTTCCTAAACACAAGTAACAATTCAAATTATTTCAGTGTTACGAGTGCATAATTTAGGGTAAGACTAAAACAACGTCATCTGTTTAATTTTATTTTCTATCAGTCTTATTAATTGTGTTCATAATTTTAAAACGTTATGTATTCTGAAAGTGACACGTGAAACAGTAGTAAACATTCAATATCAGTTTTTTCATAAAATTTTCAATCAATAATTTCTATTGTGCACAGGTAACAACAGATAATACCACTAAACGGAATACTTGGAATTAATTAAATAATTATGTGAATTATTCTCAACAATACAGGAATACTGCGAGGCTTAAAAATTACACTAATTTGCGAATTATATGACTAACATTAAATTGATTTTTCGTAAACTTCAAACGTAAAATATTATAAATAAATATATAAATAATTAATAATATAATAAAATAAAATAAAATAAAATAAAATAAATAATAAAATAAAATATAATAAAATAAAAAATAAAATAAATAAATATATAAGTAAATAGAGTGTAAAATGATAACTGGATATTACACAAAAGTTGCTATGTTATTCACGTTTCCTTGCGCGTTCGCTAATTCGATGTGTATTATAAATACAGCGCGATGATAAGATAAACGCGCCAAGGATGACCGGGGACTGATATTTAGATATCTATGTACATATGTAAGTTTCACTATAGTTTAAATTGCAAAGTAATTTGAACTGTGTACTACTCGACCAAATAGGACGTAACCGGATATTATAGCGGCCTGCACTATTATCAAAAAGGCCTGCACTATTATCAAAAAGGCCTGCACTATTATGTAATCGGTGTGGTAATAATGACTGATCTTTACTAATGACTTCTGCAAAGTACACTGCAGAGTCAGTCAAAACATCGTGGAAATTTTGACAAGAAACAGCTGTTCTAAAGCACTATGAATCGCATTGTCATCAAAATTAAGTGAAACTAACAAACGGGTCATTTTCATTACTCATCTGCATTCGTTTTATTGAAAGCCCGTTACCAGTCTCTTGTTTATCTTTTATATGCCGTATTATATCTACATGTTCGTATGATTAATAGATATCCTTGCGACGATTTCTGATATATTATAAAATCTATTTAGTTGATCATGAATGTAAAAGGATTTTCTTGAACGCATTGAAATAACATAAAACTCCGTGATAAATATATCAAAAATTGAAATAATTTAATGATTGAATGTATTGATTACCAATGAATTGATAAAAACCATCAAAGTGCAATATACATATGTATATTATTCAAGAGGTCTGGAATTTAAAAGTAATGTACCACGTACACAGTTTAATAGCCCCGAAAAATTTTTATATTTTAATGCACGATTCAACTGCAATATACCCATAGAAGTACTTGAAAGTCAGCTCAATTTGAATAGTGACAAGAAATTTGTCGCTTATTGACTTAGCAATACACTCGATTTTAAAATGATACATGGTTTTTTATTATTGAAACTTGAATGCCCGCGATTTTTAATTTTTTTTATGATGTTTAATTATGAATGTCATGCGTTAATAGAAAAGTATTTAAAACGTAGAAAAAAATCTCGCGCAACATTTGACTCCTTTATCATCAGACTGAGACTGCTCCAATAGTCATAACAGTTTTGATATCTTCGATCTACTTTAAAATATGCGTAGAGCACGTGTTTCGAAACGCGTTGGCCGATAATGGATCATCTATGTTGCAAATAACACGTTAGTGTGTAGCATGTAATTAATGCGACGAGTCAGTTTTCAACTTTTGAATTATGCCGATTGAATGTCATCGTCATTAAACTATAAATAAATAGTTGAGTTGCTCGGAGTTTGTCACTGGAGTACACGTGTGGCAAAAGTCATCTCAGACATCATCAATTAGCTGATAAATTTGCCCTTACCACCACACCTTTATCTGTTGTTGAATTAGATACGTCTGTGTGTCTACTAGTATTTGAATATGCGTCATGGCATGTTCCGACTTTTCATGATAGATGCGCAAGTGCAAATTTGTTCGTGAGTGAAGAGTAGCTTGTAAAGTTAGGATCATTTTGCAGGAAGTCCATCCCGTCATATCAGATGCCATTAGATTCGCTTGATTGTGTCAACGTATTCCTTTCATATTTTAATGATAATACAGCCAAGTGAATGCAACAGACTGGATCGGCTTGGTTCAAAATAATCCTAACATACGTAAAATGATATTCAGACATTTCATGCGCCTCTAATCGTTTTCAATATTCTCGTCTGTAGGAGAACAGAATCAATCGATATTGAAGGCAGATGCACGATGTTTGAATTAACAGTTAATAAAGTTCACGAAAGTTCAAGCAAATTTATGAGAACTGATTATCTCTTCTTGTCGCTTGTTTGTGTAGGCTGAATAATTATTGTTCACGTTGTCGCGGCTTACGCCATTGGTGTAAAAAGAAAACGCACTGTATATAATGATTTCAATCAAGTGTTCCCAAATGTTTGGCGTCAGCAGGTGAGCACTCCACGTTATAATTAACAGGAAAACAGAAGAATTCAAAATATACACGTGATCATGATGAGATCTTGTCCAAATTTTGTTGAAATACCTGATATGTGAATACAATGCTCTCGACGAAACTACGATAGCCGTACAAGATAATGGGAATTACGAGTGCTGTAAATCCGTAGTTATCTACTCCGGCCCGAGCAACTCGACGGATCAACGAGAACTGAGCTTAGTCCGAACGTTGCTGACTTTGACCGCTATTCTCCCGCTTGTCGCCGGTTATACACGATCTTCGTATTTTCTTAACGTAGGCGAATATCTTGCTGAAGTTTACCAAGCCAAATTTTCGCTACACTTTTAGCAGTTCATTTACAGCACACTTAAATGTAGATTATGTGTGACGAAAGACTATGAGTACGTGCTTATAATGAACCAAGTACATACAGATGACTTTACAACGCTCTTATCTGTTGGCATAATATATGGCTGTCTTTTATCGTGTATTCGTCAACTTTCATAAAATAATCTTTAAAAACATTGTAAAGCAGTTAATAGCTGCAGCTAGCCAATCTAAAAATAAAATTGTTACGGTCTTCTGTTCTATGAGCTTTAAGTATATACAGGTTGAAGAGTATTTCGTATGTATTGTACAGTCACGGGGTTAACTTCGTGAAGACATAAATAGATGTGTGAAGACTTCTTTAAATTGCGTGAAACTAAGCACATCTAACTTGACGGTCGACGACCCTCGTTGCATAATAGAAGCAATATATAACGTTCGAAACGATTAAATTGAGTGATTCATCAAGTATACGATTAAACTAGAACATCCGTCCATTCTCCCGTTTGTATTCATTTTGTATTCATATTCATTTTGTTTGTATTCATCAGTTTGTATTCCCTTACAGATTCTGATATCGGTTAAACTCTAGAACTTAATTCATGAATTGTTGCTAATTAAAACAGCTCATTTGAGGGTTAGAAAACATGTTTAGAACTTAGATTCGTACATTATGAAATTAGAGAGTTTGAACAAAGGATATTTCGGTTACATCCTTGATGCTATAATTTTACTCGCGCTACATTTTCTTGCGCAAGGTTGCGCGCACACTTTTCTTTTTTAGGTAACTAGTACTCAATTCCCTATTGGAAACACTCTGTTTCCTTGAGTATTGAGTATTAGACTAATTCGTAAAAGATTAGCAGACAAAAGTGCAGTGACAGACGTGTGTCACCTTCACGGTATAAAAACGAAATTGTCAGTTATTAAATTAATATTCTTTTTCAGACATAACGTTTATGAAAACTGATCTTAAAATACCAAGTGTAAGATATGCCTAATATATGCATTTAATGAACCCAATCTGAACTGTGTCTGTTGAAATTTGATCAAGTGCAACGCACATAGGCAGATACAATGGATGCTTCAAGCCAAGAGAAACTGATGACCATAACGGTCGAAGCAAGTTTCTAATTTCCTAAACCTTAAATGTATTTGAGATTAATTACCAACTTAGTAGGAGTAAAGTCTTCTCGTTCTCTAACGAAGCAGTGCCTTGTTTGTTTTATAAATCATTTCGTAACGTCTCATCAACACTATAATTTCCGGTAATAGGTAACTTTCATCATCCATCAGACCATGAATTTCGATGCGTACCGTTTTATTCCGTACTTTCTGTAAGATACGTATCTAAAGCCTTTTCATTCTCGTTGTATGTGTTTATTGCAGACTGCATCATATAACGTCAAAGAGAAAGATGAAAATATTACGAAGATCGACGAGGATAACTCACCTAGTACCGACACCAATGGAGAAGCTGCGACACCGTTGTACTACCGAAGAAACATGACATATTCTTGCCCAACTTCAACGTACGCACACAGGCACGAGTTGCCCGCTGTAGTCACAGAAGGAGAGAATTATAGACTTCTTACCGAGGTGCGATTTTACGGGCGCTGGGTTACTTAATGCACAGTAATCTTAAGGCCTAATTGTAAACCTTATCAGTCGTTTATATCTATGAACATCATCATCCGCTAATGGCGCTTGAATTGGATAATTTTCAGGAGCAAGAGAACAATCCACGAACGGATGGCCATTTGTCCGGTGTTATGCCAGATGTGGCAATGGCAACAGCGTCATTCGGCGCCCTGCAATTACTGGAACAGCAGGAATTAGAGTTAGATCTCGGCGATGGAACGTCACACCTGTTACAGCATATTCCAACGTCAACTGGAACAATGGGACTCCACCGTCCGTTGCTCCAGCGTCAAAGACACTTCTCTGGGCCAACTCCTCCCCCATACGTATACCGTCGTTCTGGAAGCAGTTTACCGAGATTTATCTAACATTAATGGTGTTCAAATAAAGAGCATGGGATTCTTCGTGAATCCTGCCCGTACGCAAAACATTGATTTTGATACGGATTCTGTTTGCACAACGGATATGTGAAAAATTGTGCATTTTATTCCATAGCGTATCGAAAATCTGGCGACCTAATCGCACGCGACTGTGAAATCATAATACATTTAACGATAATTATTATTTATTATTGAACTCCAGCAGCGATAGGGGAGTGATATTTTTACTTTTTATTTTAATTATAACATTCAATTTTGAGTCTATACCTTTGCGATTTAATTAGCGCGTTATTATTGTCGATATTCAATAATATTATCAGCAGTGGACGCGTAACGTCTCTTAATAGATTTGTTTTCCTATTAAACGCGTCTTATTACTGGCATTATGCGATCGTACGTATTGCATAAATGTAACTTGCAGAATATAAAAACCACAAATACTTAAGTTTAGTGTGACAACTAGTTTCAACGAATTGTAATGGTAGACCGAGGTAAATGTATAACGTATTATACGAGTCGGAACAGATCTGTATACATGTACTTGTCGATAATTAAACTGCGTTATTGCTAACGGCGTTATTAAGTTTGTTAATGCGCGACCCTTTCACGGGAATTATCGCAAACAAAAACAAACTACACGGTCCAAGACTGATTACTCGGAAATTATTATGTGCTCTAGTGTCATGTTTCGGTTTTTCAAGAATAAACCCTCTGTACTGCCAAATGCACCTTATCATGTTTAGATATGATATGATGTACCATAGCTTGAAAATACAAGTCGCAAGCCATTATCTTCAGTATGTTTAACATAATTTTTCCCCAAATTTTTAAAGTTTCGCCTTTAAAATTAATCATGAATTTTATCGGCAGTGGATACACAAAGAAATAATAACCAATGTGATAAATCTTGCAAGAAAATATTGCATCATCAAACGAATTGGAAACAGTGCCATCAAATGGACTCTGCCAAAAAACCAACGACCACCAAATTAATAGTTATATTTTCTACAAATTGGATATTAACAGGATTTAAACAAAGTAATTTTTTAAATAATGGCACAGGAAATAGTGGTTTCTAACGACTATCATTTGTTTCTAAATGAATCAATGTATATGTGACATTCCCAAAGGAAGTAATATATATGAAAATGGTAAAAAATATTTCACATTAATATTTTGGTCGTATATACCATCGTCTATTTTAAATATATTTTTTGCATAGCATATATCGTGAGCGACATTTAGACATTTCATAACTTTATGCTGACAGATACGGTAAATGCGAGCTAGACATAAACATGTCATTAAATCACCAGTAGAGTGTTGTAATGAATCAATAGTAGGAAGTAAAGTAATATAATTTAACGTAATAGAGAGCAAACAGGACATATTGAAAATAATTCCTTTTAAATGAGGTTTATTTTCCTTTTAATATTATTATTTAACATTTATTATTATTTCGCAATCAGTAAAACTGTCGCAAAACAAACGCGCTGTACATTATTTTTGTTAAAACGTTTGTTATGTGATAGAACGCAATTCGGCAATAAGGAATATTACATTAGACGAGCCTGCGTGTGCATCATTATTGCACTGAGAACCGTTTCTGTAAATATTTGTCATGGTTTGCAAAGAGATGAAGTGCTTTCTTTCGTCTTCACCTATTCGTAAAATTATTCCCCGCATAAATATCATATCATTACATGGGCTTGTGCAGGACAGATAGCAGTGAAGAAGCCTAAAATAGATCCCATATTTTGATTTAATACTTTTCAACACTATGGTATAATTACCGTGGAAGAAGAGCATAATGTGACCGTGCAGGGTGATTAGATTAGATTACAGGAATTATTAGACCAAGCTTCAAAGTTCATAACATGTTCTCGACATCCTAGAAATATGAAAGATTTTTCTGTTTGGTAAACCTTTATCGGCATAGGGAAGCTCATTGAAATGAGGTAATTGCATACTTGGAAAAATCAAAGATAAACGGGGCTAATCTTATTTATTATCGCCGTAGATCAATGAAGGGATGAGTGAATTTTTTTTTATTAAAAAATTTCGAACCACAATACATTATTATACAAGCCCTTGCACCGGTGCACAGTCTGCAGGCTTTGGTATATGATTCGATTTTGCCGCCAGCTTGCACTTTTTTCAGAAACAGTTTCTAATCCAAAATAGGATGGTTAATGATCAAGGAACAATGTATTTTTACAAGTGTGTCCGAATTTCATTTAATTACAAAAAATGTATTTAATAAAATTTAATTTCAAAAAATGTTTCTGGACGCGTTACATTTATTTAAAAGATTCTGGAGAAATCGAAATATTTTTAATATAGTCTTTAACAGGTGCGCTTATGAGTGTTGAGAAGCGGTCATATTAATAGATCATATACTTACTGATCGATTACTCGATTGCCAAACTCGATTGCAGCTGTGAACTGCTTTTCGCCGAATTCGTGCGATGTTGTACGAAATGGCACGAAGCCGGCGAGTGCGCGCGCATAGTTATTTTTAAGCGTAAACGCGCGTAGTTACCCGCCACAACGGAGAAACCCGTTTTCGGCTTTTCACCGAACAAACTGTGCATCACGAACCTTCGGATTCGCGCCGCGCTACAACTTCCCAGTAATATATGTACGCGCCTGTAGATCTTTATAAGCATCATATTTTCTTGTACATTTTGTCGTACGTTGTAACTTTTTATAAAGCGATTTAGCGAAACCCCACTGGGTAACGCGTTTTCATTGTCTTAACGAAAAACGAATGTTGAAAGCCGCACTAAATATGTATGAAAAGATATATCCTCATCGCGTATACACTTACACAGGAAAGATAAGAATTATTTAAAGGATACGTTTGATGAGTCGGCGAAATGTTGGCGGTTTTCGTACTTTTCATCGTGATAGAAACATAGAAGGCGGCAAACTCGAAATTGACAGCTTCGTCGAAGATGTAACATACGAACAGTTAGTTTCTTGTCCGCCAGATATGCATAAATGTCGATCAAAGTGGTGAATTTCCATCCTTTGCGTTGTTAAGGTGAGCCGCGAGCGGGATCGAGTCGTCTTCGTCCGAAAGACGTAGCTACTCACGTGGTCTATTTTCATACGAGTTCTGTTTTACCTTAGTGACCTAAAAATATCGGTGAAATTCGATTAGGCTAGAGTCTCGCTGAGCGCGGGATCACATTCACTGGTCGTACGACACAGAGCCGACGAATCTTCAGAAAAGTCGCAATTCTGCAGTTCACCGATCAATTGGTTTTCTAACTTCCAGTAAACAGGAATGAGGAAAACGGATAACCGTTAAAAAAGTTTACGCAAAACACACAAGGAGTGCTAAGCCGATAATACGAACTTTCATGAGGATTCTGCGAGCCGTGAAGAAAAATCAGTTCGAAAAGATAATCCAGTGAGTGAGTGTGGATAGTGCATATGCGCGCGTCTCTGCGTATTGGTGTGTGCCTGCGAATCATGTTCAGGAATGGGCAGTAGACCTGCCGAGAGACTTTTCAACGTCAACGCTTCCGAGAGGCCGACGAAATTGCTCTTGTCTTCTCTTACCGAGGCCAAGTACGATGTTGATCTTGCAGGAAACACAAGCGTACAGCCTGCGCTCAAAAAGGAAACTGCCGATGAGGAAATTACGGTAAATCGCACAGATACCTAAGGGTACATTGATGGTATTGTAAAAAATTGAAATTAAAAATTCATTCGGCCTGGGCGTAAGCGGATAATTTAAAGCTTAATTTAAACACATAAAACATTGTTTCTCACGTTTTTAACTTTTTCGTGGTCCTAGTTAGCAATTTCATCGGTGTATTAATTTTGATCATTGTTTAGGCGAGAAACTCAATATTGAAATTCTTACGTAATAATATTTCTAACGAGTCATGCACAGTGTTTTTCTGCTTAAATTTGAACGACCTTTTTACGCAAATCGATGCAAAGTAAATAGATTTCCACTTCTTCTTCATCTACTAATAATTAGACTGGTGCTTAGATACAATCGATCTTCACGGTACTTACAACCATAATTACTACTTCACGTTACACGTAACATCTAATTCCTTAATGATGTCCATTCAGTGTAGCAAAAAATAAAACGTCAGGAGATTTTTTTTTACCGTGTAGCCTTATTACTACACACAAATTGATGTAATCACGATGTTTGCGAGCTAACATTTCGAGCAATAGATATGTGTCAAGGAAAAATGGAAAATTTTATTAAACAGCCGTAAAACCTATACTAAACGAGCCAAAAAAGCTTGAAACGATTCTTTATCGAGTTTATTGCTAATTCTTGCAAAAAACAGTAGGTTTTACTGCAATTGAGGACCGGAAAGTTCTAAGTGTAACTAATTATGGGAAAAGAAGTGTAAAAATGTTGTCTAAATTGTTATTGTTTTACGTTCTTTCGGTTAGAACCGGTTTTTGTTATAGTACGATTTGATTTTCCTTGTTCGTTTGAAAATAGTGTAATGACTAGAAGAGTCAATGGCGAGAATAGAAAATCGTTCTAAATACAATGCGAAAAGCCAACTAAGATATTCGGCATGATCTCCTTGCGATTTCGAACGATATATTACACAGTTTCTTCGTGAAAGCCCAACTGCATGAAACAGGCTGTACACGAGAGAACCGAAGAGTTTCAAGTTACTCTGCTCCGCCTGATTTATTCGAAATCATAATAGGCTGCAACGCGACACCCTACCGGATCGCATCTCATCATTATACCTTTTGCTTTGTCTATGTTTACACGTGCCTGACCTCACTGGCTTTTCTTCATTCTGCAAATATTGCGAACTTGTTATCGATACAATCAAATTACACTCAAATAAAAGATACTTCTTCAACTTGGCATCACGTGCCCGAGACATTAACTCAATATAGAAAAAATAACGAGTAAATGACATCCGCTTTGCTCTAAATGCCATTATAACAATCGGAGTTGTATGAAAATGCCGAGAATAAAACTTTGCCATGTGATTCCCCATCCTAGGCGCTCGTAATATTATAAACAAGAAAGCACAGCCGATCTATATTTTTCACATGAATAACAAGAATACAAAGAAAAAACAGCAGACTACAGCATGAACTTTCTAAAACATAATTATTTGAAACATTTTTTGCAATTTAAAAACGAACATTCTAAAAGAGTAATCCGAGAAGTTAAAAGTAATCTAAATGAATAGTAAAAAATCGTGTAAAAATAAGTAGATTATGTAAAAAACGAAAATGAACTGTTGAAATTAGTCGCGAAAAGATGAAACTGCGTAAAAAAATCACGTAAAAAAAGATAGGGTTTATGAGTAACTCTCGTATTGTGCGATACTTTGAGAAAATTGTTTTAATATAACACGGCCCAAAAATTGCGAATGCCTTTGTATAGCCTGCTTTTCAGTGACGTTAACGGGCGGGAATCTTTTATATTAAAAAACATTACTGTATTACAATTATTTCGAAAACCAATTCAATTGTTATATGCTTCTTTATTAATGCAGACGGTTTTATTCACTACGGATTCGTTCAACACGGTCTTGATATAAGGCCTTAGAAGCTTCCGTGTTATACGAAGGTTATTTGTATGTGTATACTTTTGAAAGGTCACTCTTTTCTCAACCTTTGGCGCGGATAGAATTAGAAAGCGCTTCTTTGTCTCACAATATTGTTCTCACGTTATATTAAGCATATCTTATTGCGGTAAAATCATATTGTTTTTTACAGTGTTAGGAAATTAAATACAAAAATTAAATGTGCTTATACAAAAGAACGAGCTAGACTATAAAAGCATTTGTTTACTCTTCTCGTGAAAATGAAAACATCGCAAAAAATCATGTATTCATTTAAGTATTTGGATAATTGAATTTCTTTACACGTCTATCAAGTTACGCTGCAATCAACTTTTTTGCCGTTATTTACAATTAACTGGTTTTTTACTGGTATCGCTATCGCTTCTCTTGGAGCCTTCGTTACGACGAGAGTGAATCTTTTTTTGTTATATATCGTACATGATAACGAAATATTTGTTTTAATTAAAAAAAATGAACGATGAATGGTCTCTTTAACATAGAAACGCTATAATACTTGTTGCGTGAACAACGATGTATGGGAGTTTGCCATAAATTATTTTCTTGCTGACTGATCATATGCAACATATAATTATGCGTACGTAATTACAGTATACATGTGGTAAAAGCATACTTATGCCGGAAATAAATTGTTCGACAAAATGTAAAGTAGGACGAACGAGTAAAAATACGGTGCTTGATTGCAGAAAAGTGGACCCAACAACGTGGTTTAGCAACGAGGCGTGTTAATGCGTATTATTCCACTTATTTCCTACTTTTTGTTTAATAATCATTCGCATATCAAATTACTAACTACGGTACATTCGAGGGAAATGTTGAATTTCGTCTTGTATTCTATCTAAGCCGTTTACTTTGAAAGTACTATAAATCCAATTTCAAGAAAATCGGTAATATCGTAGCTATGGTTAACAAGTAATAAAACATTAATGTTATTAACAAAGTAAATTATTTATTGTTATTATAGTTATACGGTACAAAATTAAGTAATGAAATTAAATATTAAAAATAGTTAATATTACTGTGACATTATGACCTTCTATATTTTTTTATTATTGTAAATGCATAGGCTTACTTAACTATTATAAAAATATAGATAACGTTGATAGTATGGCTTTGCAAACTCTTTGATTTTAAGAATGGTGTTATTCCAGTTAGGGTTAACAATCTTATTATGTTTATCGCTAATGTTGTATGTAAGCATGTACCTAATAAACTAATGAATCAGCACAAAAATGCGAAACTATAGCATCCGCATTTATAAATATTTTTGAATAAATTTAGATGCAAATCTTTTAATATTTCGAAGGAAAAAAAATTTACTGATACCACTTTCGTAATAAACGGACCATATAGGGTGAAAGCAAAGTTCTTAAAAACATAATAAGTTGATAAGATAAGAATAATTTCTTGAGGTAAACACATTTGTTATTAGCTGACACCTTATACAAAATTAAACTATTGTCTTGAATTTCTTGAATACACGTTAATAAAGCAACTTATTTACAACATCAACTACTAGAAAATAATTGTACGAATGTAAAATAATTGTATGAAAATAATGTAACGCAGTATATTTTATTATAAATAAACTCCTGTACAATTGGTCTTCATCAAGAATACTTACGGATGAGGTGAACATACAAGAAAACTGTGAGGGCGGAATCTTCTTATTGATCACTAGCCTCATAAAAAGAATAATTAAAACAGGACAACTGGAGGTGCTGTAGCATTTTCATTTTCACAGTTAATACAGAGGATCTTCTTTTATGTAATTAATTTACATTTGTTCAATTACTTTCGACTAATTAATGTTATAAATGAGTTGCTTAATTAATGTACTGGTAAATTCTTTTTTTATTCAAGAAAATGCGTATACTTTAATATCGTTTGTATAAGGTATCATGATGAATCTTTGATGAACTGATGAATCTGATGAATCTGACAAATAGTGATGAACAGTTTTATTCAGAACTAAATTTACTGAAGAATTGTCTAAAACTTCTTTATTCCATAAGTAAATAAGATAATGGAAGTTAAGGGTAATCTACCCCTTAAAAGGTTGTTGTTTTAAAAACGCCGAAAGGGGTCAACTGCTACTTCTCATTTTCTTTATAACTGCACAATTTTCATTGTAATTGGTGCAAATCTCTGATTTTTACACAAAGAAATGTTCGGAAAAATTGCATTTTTTCTTAAATAAAAATAAGGGTCGCGACACCTATTTGTAAAAATATTATGTATAGTATTGTCTATTAGTGTGTAATTATTTTCCAATAGTTTTATGAAAAAACTACCTAGTTGTGAAAAAAACAACAAAAAAACTTTTTTTGACGGTGAAGTTAAGGGACAGTTTTCATCCACATAAACTCGCTTATGGGCACGTCCAAAAAGAATATGTTTAATATTTTTTTATGTACTACAATATATGTCAAAAGGAAAAAAAACGGTGGGGTGCACCCCGGATAGTTTTCTTGTAAGTTACCCGTGAGAAGATCGAATTTCTGGGGAATTTATCTTGAGCCGGAAGTTGCTTCGTAAGTTGGACAATTGTGGATATTCATCCGTGATTCGACTGAGTTTGAATGAGCCGCACCGCGGCGAAAAAAAGCAGGACGCGGTACACTGCAGTGCTGATCGCATGTCGAAGGGAAATAAGATCTGATTGTGAGTTTTAGTTGGACTTGCTTCGGGCTGATTAATGATAACGCTGGATGTAGTAGTAGCGGCTCGCTGTTGCCAGACTATCGTTAATCTCCGGTCGAACCAACGAAAACTCCCTTCGCTCTTAATTATGCACGAATGCACGACTGCACGACTCCACGACTGCACGACTGCGTCCTCTGGGAAAGCGCACCTGCCAGACGAAACTTGACACCCAACTGTGTGTCCGACGATAAATTTTTCTTAACCGATATAAACTTCAATGTGATTCCCACATTTTTTTGACAACGCTCAAGGACATGTCGCCGCGAACTTGGAATGTCATTAAAATTTCCAATTCTACCGCAATGAAAAAAACATGTGCAATTAATTCGACTTCTGAAAAAATAACTGATAGTGTATAGGAAAAGTAAAAAGTAATAAAAAGTAAAAGGAAAAAAATTGCGTAAGAGAAGCAAATGGCTGGTCGGAATGAAAAATATGAACTCGAGTAACGGATCGAAACACGTGAGATAAAAGCGGAACGTAGAGAAAGACAGGCATAGACCCTGATCAAAATTGTCATACACAATGTAAATCCTATTTCTCATATCTGCAAGATAATAATACTTAATGAATATCGTAACAGCTCGTTGCATTCACTAGTAGGCCGATTTCATTCTTATAAAATACTCTTAAAATGATGGTAAGAAGTCTATCCTCACCGAGAGTTGAGAAGAGAGCGTCAATTGAAATGGTCTTTGTTAGAACCCGGAAGTGATCCATAACGGAACACGGAGCCTTTATGTTGACATGACCTTAGCATGAAGATTCCTCTGGCAACGCTTTCATCTCGGTATTCTTCTACAATTGTCTCTCGCTATAGGCAGGGCTGCCACAAGATTTCCTTCGCTCAAAAACATACGAAATCCTAGGTTTATTGCCCAATTATTTCACACATCTTAAGTTTTAAGGATTTTTTTTCATCACGTTCCCTCGTCTGGTGAATATTTCTTTCTACGATTCTTCTTTATAATTATCATTATTATTTAATTTATCATTATGTGTCATTTTTATATGATGAACTCTCAGTATTTTTATTATCATTTGCTATTGCTTATTCAATTTAGAAGCTTGTATTGTAGTCCCTCGTAAATTTTGTTACTTTTTCTTAAGATTTTTTAAAACTTAAAGAGGGAAATAAACTTATTAGAGGGAACGTTCAATTAAACAATGATATTAGTGCTTAAAACGATTAGTAAATAATATCCGATGATTTTGGTTACTAATCAAAATAAAAAGAAAAAGGGACGTAACTGTAACTGTAATAAAAGGAAATGCATAGAAAAAATAGCATCACCAAATGGAAGCTCATAAGTTCAATCCTCTTCACGAGCATATTCGGCAAAAATATTAAAAATATTTGGAAAGAGTATTACAGAATTGTAAAACACAGAAGTAGGTGACAATGCGACAAATCCTTTCACACCGATCGTCCAACAACAGGCTAATAGAATTGCGTGACCATTTCTTCGTTACGTGGATATTTTACTGCGAGGTTAACTTTTTCCGCAATTTATCAAGTTTAGCTTACACATATATACATATTGTCGTCATAGAGATAAAACTCAGTAACTACATTTTTCTCAAAAACCGTTTTCTGTAACTCGTTTACAGAGATCTGTGTAAAAAGATAAAGCGAAAGATGAAATTTTTAAAAATACAACGTCCATATATAATCTAGATTTCTTTTTCAATACACATTATTAAATAGGAATTATTTTACTGAAAATATTTGTCACGAAGTTGTGATAAATGAAAAGTTAATTTTTCACGGCTTATGAAATTTCTATTTTGCACGTGGTCGATGAAGAACAATTTTTTAAAACAAATGTATAGGGAAATGTTAGTTAATGAACTTCATATCTATACCGATTATAATGCACGTAGATATTACTTACCAATATCTGTCCCATTACTTCTGTTTAAAATTCCTTAACATTGCCGTGACTTTTAAGTAAGTGTAGCATCTGCAGGTTTATTGTTTAGCTTCGACAACTGTAAATAAGTTTACAATTAGCCAATTTGCCGATATTCGTTTTCGGAAAATTGAAGGGTTGCGACAGGGTAGAGAAAATAAAGCAACAACCGAATGAGAATTCTTAAAATATTTTCATAATACCGTAATGAGGAATATCCCCGAGTTGTGTTAAAAAACGTTCTCGTAATGCAACGACGAGACACATCTCTAAAACGTATAGTGACCATTCGTACTGGTTTTATCATTACATTATTGACTGTTAAATATCCGCACTGATTAAAAGTATTGAAATGATTTATTTTTCATCCAATATTCATGTTGCAAGACTACAATAACATTTCTTTACAACTGCACTCAAGGGCCACGTATCAATATTTTTAAAAAGTTTTTTATAAGCAATTTTCATGTTTGTATCGAAGTCACGGTTAAAATAAACAGGGAGCCTACTGAAACCTGATCTGTCGTTTGACACCCATAAGAACAACAGCTGGCAGTATAAGAGGAGGAATTGCTAAAGCAATTAAAAATCCAGATAAGAAGAGTCATCCCAAGAGAAAACGTTGATATGTGATGTCCTCCATAACTATTCTCTAATTATAAGATTTAGACAGTCGATGATACTTGCGATTGGACTAAAGCGATATTTTAAATAAAATAAAAAAACTACTAAAACTTCTTTTGAAATAGCAATTCACATGAAACTCCGTCATGACAGGTGTTTCATAATGTTGTAATTGAAAGAATTGTACAAAGTGCGAAAATCATAATCATCAGAATGCCACTTTGTAAATTAAAGAAAAAATATGTTTCCATTCTGTTTTCATTACATGAGTTTTGTTATTATCGATAAACAAGGATGTATCTTTTGGATTTACCAACGATAATTGTCTAATTTTTATTTTTACTGACTGAAGTACTTAAAAATTGTTTTTATTATCATATATCGGAGGACAGCAACCACACGAGGAGCATATTACCGTTTTCAAATGGCACCGACTGCGCTCTCATTCATGAGAGCTTTAATGTTTGATGATAAAATGTTCGTTTTACAAGAGTATGTAAACTGTTTAAAGCATGTAAACCGTGTGAAGACAGTACCTCGATTTCAAACATACAATTCTATATAAAGTATAATTTGTATGATTCTATAGCAGAATTTTGTCAGTGAATTAAAGAAGAATGTCTCTAAAAATGAAATTGAAAAAAGAACTTGCCAATGCCACCAGATACATTATGAATCTAAATATCAGAAACTAATTACTCAACATTAAATGTCTGTCGAATTTTGACTTAAAAACTAATTAAAACTAAGACTAAATATGAGTAGTAGGGGCAGGGTGCAAAACTTATGTTAGTTTTAATCAATTAGAAGAATTTGGGAAAATGGAAGTGGCATGATATGCGGAGAGTGGGACTGGGACTTGAAAAATGGAGTTATAGAAAGGGCTGATTTTACGATCTAAAAATATAGGGACAAAAATAAGGATAGTTATTAAGATAGGTTCGCGTAAATCTAAAACAGAGTAGTTAAAGTGGGTCCTTGAAATGACATGCTTGAAACCATTGTTATTGAAACCCATTAGTGGACAGAGGCAGACAGGATCAGAATAGGAAACGGAATTCTTAACTGTACGATTATTTGCGGTTCAAGGGCCTGTAAAAATACTCAATCTAGCCGCAATAATTGAGTTTTAAAGCTGATGACTGTAGTTTACAATATAATATTTATGTATCGTCAAAAGTGTACAATATTTATTCAATTGACATTTTCATGGTGGGGTAGGTATTACGTAGACAAAACCACCGCATATGCCCGTCACACCATAAACCCCACACGTGGACCTCTCATTAATAAAGATCGACGGAGAAATTGCCTCACATAAGATAAACTTATTTAAATACAAAATTGTGTAGGAAATGCGCGTAGGTACATTACATGTGCATTAAAATCCATTACGATGGAATGTTTATTGTCCGAATGTGTGATAGAAAGCGGTGTCCGATTCGGCGTACTTTATGGTACCTTATGGTGGTCACTCGAGCACAACTCTCGCATGAGCCGTATGGTACGGAGTGTAACTGATTGAGACCGGTCGACTAATGGATTGATGCGCATGTTACGCGATACCTTCGATACGTACACTATGTAGGAGCAAGAGGTACATATGCACACGTCGGAGTATATGGATATATGTAGATATGTGCTAAATATATCTACGACAGTATGCGTAAATGTCCACACCGCTTCGGAATATCACGTTTTGCTTCTCCACAAATGTACGCTCTTGCCGACTACCTGCACTGACTTTTATCAAAACTAACAAATATCCCCCCTAGAAAGTTTATTGAGCGGAAGCAGAAATACCTGTTTCAATATTCGGCTAAATAGTTTTTTTTACAAATTTCATCACGAACACATGAATCGACATTGTTTTAAAAATTTGTTCTCCATCGAGTATGTGCAAAGTACAAATGTCATAAGCCGTGAAGAATTAATTCTTCGATTATCGCAACTATCGATTAACAACGACAGATATTTTCAGTAAAATAATTCCCGTTTAATAATGTGTATTGAAAAGCAAATGTAATTTATATATGGACGTTGGATTTTTTAAAATCTCAACCTTTGCTTTGTCTTTTTACACAGACCATTGTATTTCATGAATATTTAGACTTTGTTTGACGGTGAACTAACAGTCCTTAGTTGTATTACAAAATATTTCTATAATGATTATTATTTACAAGTCGATACGATTCACTTAAATCATATAACTGCGTTACAAGTAGATAATGCAACACCGTGCATTTTCTAAAGTTATTGAAATAATAACATCAAGTAATTTACAGTTAGTGATATTTTATTGTAAATTTATAAGTCCCGCTTCACCATTTACGTACTACGAACACTACGTAAAATAGAATATTCCGTTAAAAATATCTATACGTACTTAATACCTTCGAACGTGTTACGGTCGGAAGATGTATTGGATCTTGACAAGACTTTGAATAATTGAAATCGGTTGCGTGTATTTGCTCTTCTTGTTGGAGAAGAAATTGCTGCTGTAATCTTGCGGAGTTTTGACGCGTGCGAACGTGACGAGTATTGTACAATATATTGTTGGCGACATACTCATTGTCAGCCTTAAAACTCAACTGCTGCTAGTGTTTAAATAGGCCCCTGAATTTAGTACAATCTTACATAGTCCCTATGATTATAAAAGTTCGCTATAGCTGTCTCTACAATTGTTAATTATAATTCTGATAGTAGTAACAGCAATGATAATGATGGTAATAATAACAATAATAATATAATAATAATTATAATTATAACAATACTGATAATATGTCATTAAACGGGACGGATGCACAATCTACAGGCACAGTAAAAGCACAAGCTTATTGATCCTCCATCAAAGTAAATTTTCCTTAAAATTACTGTCTTAATAAGGTGCCAATAATTTGCAATTTGCGTATACTTGAATTCAGGTGCGTTACCGTCAAACAATTCGGAATTTTATCACACGTAATTATCCATCATAAATGTGTGCCAATACCTATACATGTATTTCTAACATCTTTCTTAAGTTCAATATCTACATTGCTATATAGATCGTTTTATGTCTCGAATAAATCAATAAGAAAACTCAATTCTTACTCACCCACTTTCGCAGCGATACTCATTATTTCACGAAATCTTCGATTAATGAGAATCGTTATTCTTTAATCTGTAATCGGAATTCTCAATGCATCGAATTCTCTAGGGATAATCTTTCTATTGGCAAAAGAGAAGGATGCACCTCGTTATTATAAAAAGAACCAAACATTTAAGTGTTACAGCTAAAGGTAAAATAAATTTTCCGTTTAAAAATATTTCCAATTTTAATTCAGTTTTATTACGATTTCAATGTTTACATGAAATACAGGGTATTTTCGAATATAAACTTATATACGTATTTTGTATGTCAAAACTTCAAAAAAACTCTGAACAGACATATGCAAATTTAAAGACTTACCTTGACATATGTAGAAATTCATTCCCTGTATTAAAATCAGAAAGTCGCATAAACATTAATCGATAATATTAATTCTACATCAATGTACATGCAACTAGTAATTAAAGCTATATTTAGAACTTGAATAAAAATAACTGGGTTTTATGTCACCAATGCATAGGTAAAGTTTATGGCAGCATTTTAAAAATGTCTTGCATCTTATTATCTATCTATAGAGGGTGTCCAAAAAGGTTGGGACTAAACGTGTACTACATATTAGTGAGGTCAAACAAATGAAAAATGTTCATATAAACTTATGTGCGAAAATACTATATCGGAAAGGTATAAGCATTCATAGATTTACAGGCAAAATTCATGTTACAATTCGTTGTACAGAATCGTATACGTATTATAATTCTTACTACCAATAATTGTTTACATGTCCTGACCTAAGAACCTAATGTTTAATTAATAACTTACGTATAATATGGAATTACCAACATTAAATGATAATAAAATGCATTCTACATTATTATACTTGTGCGCTCTCTCTCTCTCTTTCTCTTTCTCTCCACCATTTCTTTCGCTGTGACAGCAGCCACTCTCTGGAATACATATACTTCCCATTGATGTTCGGTGGTTTGTAAGCGTTCTTAGTTTTAAGGCTAAGCTGTGTAACTACTTATTAGTGTAGTTTTTTTCTCTTTCGTTTTCTTCTCCAGTCACCTATCTCTTTCTCTCTCTTTCTTCAAGAAGTCCGGGGCAACACCGGATAGATTAAGCTAATAAAATATGTGACAAAGACTAACGTTACTTTCCTGCGACTACAGGAATACGCAGCAACGGCGATGAGTGAATTGCTAGGATGGTATGGTTACGAGAAGGTCGACAGTGGTTACACCAGAGGGTTAAATCTTGACCATTTTGCCCCGACAATTGCTGTTCAGCATCATCTGCCTCAAATGGATGGTGCATTTCTCTTTAAAGGAGTTTCATCGAAGTCATCACCGTTCTCGGTGAGCTCGAACCGTCCGAAAAGTCTAACACCATCATTAAAGTACACGCCGAGGGACCTACAGAACATTAGTCGACCTTCAATCACTCCACCTTTACCGCGGAAGATGATGCCAGCTAGTTCGTGTTTTCCCGATAACATTGATTCGCCTTCCAGCAGTCCAGGTAATACAGCCTGTTGCATGTACCGTAACATGTTATTTTAATAAAATATCTTTATATCAAATATTTCTGTCATATCAAAGTATACCATTTTTTATCACAGTATTTATTAATCACACTTAATGTGTCTAATTTGATAAGAAATGAAAAGACCATAATCTTTGTCCTTGGCCTTTGAATTCTATCTTCCGTTAATGTTATTGTAAGGGTAAAAGCTAAAAGTCGGATACATGATTTCGTCAGCCAACTATCATAATTATTATCAAGATTGTTTTATAAACGTCACATATGTTTCATTACTAACTTGATGACTAACTAAAAAAGTATATTAATTAAGGACTTGGCGGACACGTTATATTCGAGGCAATACAGTATCTTAGCTTCCCCAACATATTGAGTATTCCTATCGCTTTCCCGACACCCGAGCTCAATTGCGTGAGATCCAAAGTTTACGATACTCTAACATATTGCCTAAAAATATGTTCATATACAGTTTAGGTACACTAAAGTGTAATTTAATTACATCTTAATAGATGTAATACCTTCCAGTTTCTTATTAATTTCCTATTAATTTTCTATTAATCCAATTTCCTATTAATATAGGAAATATTACAACCGGAAGGGTTTTTCGGCGAAATTCACTTATGCTAATATATTCATCTAATTATTGTATGTAGAATCTGCGTCTGACATCAAATAAATGTTGAAATAATAAATAGTTACTGTTTGCTGAATTAGGATTCTACCACTTTTTACAAGATTAAAGGTGAATGAATTGGAATTAGATTAAGATTCCTCACGCACAAGCGATTTTTTTGGCCGGTTTGGGCTGAACAATAACATCAGAATGACAATTAGAAGGATTAAAATATAACTACAAGTCAAAATGAAATCACTTAAATGACTAAAAATGTGGGCCAATAAAGTGGGCCAAAAAGGCCCACTAAAGTGGGCCAATTCAAACTGCTTTTAATTCCGAACCTTTTAAGTGATAATTCCCCAAATATCTTATCTATCTTCAGCACCGGAAATTTTTGGTTTAATTTAGGTAGCCTTATAATAACCTTAAGATATAGATGAAGTAACTTATAATTGATCGATAACGTTCCAGATGGCCTTAGAAGTTGTTCTTGGTGTGGTCGAGTTGGTAACGTCTGGGAAGCAGGACGGTCCAGCGGTGTTTCTTATAATGTAAATGCTTTGGGAGAATTCTGCAGTGAGGCTTGTTTTGTCGCCGATCGGAGAGCTGCTTTTAAACGAGCAAAAACATGTGACTGGTGCCAGCACGTCAGAAATTCTGTCAGTTACGTAGATTTTCAGGTACGCTATTTTCTAACACAGTAGAGTCTCTCTTACATGTATATATGAACTAATCAGGAGCATATATAAGCGTTTGGATGATAGAACGACAATTTCGTTGGCTTTGAACTTTATTTATTTAAATAAAGGTCTACAAATTTCACAGCTTTTAAATATTTAAAATTTAAATAATAAATAAATTTAAATAATATCTATGGAAAATCGTGCAGTTCAAGTTCTTAGATCTACATAACAATGGACATTTGTTATTGTGTTATTCGCGATTTCGTGCAATTCAAATACAGTATCATTCGTGAGATGCTTGCAGTTACATATTACACTAATTTTATGTAAAACGTAGGGTTTTCAACTTCACACAGCTTTTCTAGGCTCAGATAGAATTTTTTATTCTACATTTGTTATTTATAGTTGTGTCATTACAGAAGGATCTCTATAAAAAAACATTTCACCAATTACTAACACAAAAAAATAAAATAAGATCTTCAGACATACTATACATTCATAGAATGTATCAGTATGTGCTTGATCCAAAAGATAATGTAGGCCTGCGAAATTTTTGCGAAATGAACAAAATAGGTGTTTTTTTAATTAAACTCGATGCATTCAGTCAAACAATTATAGCATTTCTTATTCATTGCGCGTCTATTTTGCACGTTTGGAAATGATCAACATTTTAAAAAAATACACATTCTTGCTTATAGTCTTCTGTAAGTATATGGTGAAATGGTTCGCGATGTACATCGCCATAGTTGTCCATTTTAATGATTTGTACACATTCAACATCAAATAGGTAAAACTATCATTATGATGAACTATACGAAAAGGTATTAAAAATAACATTATTTGTCATTCAGAAGTATGAAAATTCTGTAAAACTAAAAATTTCTCAACAAATTTGTATGCAACTTGATTTTAATAAACGGCTATCCCGAAGACGATCACTTTTTTTATCAAATCGACATCAATTGCCATTCTAACTCACTCTAACAAAAATATTATTGTGATATTATGATATTTCAAAAGATCATCTGCCGTAATTAAGTTCGTAGAAAGTGTCATGACGCAAACCTGCATGATCAAGTAGAAAAATTGTTTTACTACTCAAATTTAACTACATGTAAATTCCATTTCAGGATGGTAATAGCCAGTTACAGTTTTGTAGCGACAAGTGCTTGAACCAGTACAAGATGAACATTTTCTGTCGTGAAACTCAAACCCACTTGGCTTTGCAAGGACTTAGCAGTATTCCTTCGAGTGATATAGGCAGCGGTGGATTAATTACTCCTGAGCTGTGGCTACGTAACTGTCGTTCGCCCTCACACAGTCCAAGTGACGATTTACTAGTAGTGAATGATGAAGATAGCAACGTTGACGAGGACTGTAATGATGAAGATGCATCGACAAATAGATCGCTGCCAATGTCTCTCGAAGACAGAGAACAAGAAAGAACACAGAACACCGAAACGTCGGAAGCATTAAACTTTAAAGTAAGGAGGATGCGAAATCGGTTTCGTTTGAGGAATCGCTTGAAAGACTTCGATACTTCGGGGAAATCACCCGCATCAAATACTTCGAGGAATAATTTAGCGATCCATGATGCCCAGAAGTATCATTTGTTTAAAAGACAACAAACGTCTCAATGTCGAACGAAATCACCGTTAAATCACAACTTATCGACCCCTCTTGGAACTTCGGAAAATCCTGCTCCCCGAGAAAATACTATACATATCAGGAATATAAAGGAATTGCGCGAATGCAAAGATCCTCAAAATATCTCGACAAAGAACACTTCAAATGTATGGAGAACCACCACCACCACGACCGTACCATCCGATATTGCTTTTGGTAGAAGACCTTCCTTTAACGAGTCTTCATCTCGAAACTTTCCTTGTGGCAGCGAGTCGACGGAGCCAACCGCATCTCCTGCGCACACCAGTCGTCCTCATGGCTCCTTGCTACCTCCCGTCACAATTCTCGTTCCTTATCCTATACCGATACCCATTCCGATCCCAATTCCTATGCCAGCTTCTCTTCTTGACAAATTTCAGGCAGAAAAGAAAGAACCTTCCTCGAGGGAATCAGAATCGGCCGGTGAGAAGCCTTCAACTGTGCGACATTCCGCCGCCTCTACTACCGGTCGAAGCCAAACCTTCGATTCCTTTACGCCTGTAAACACTGCGAACGATAATAAAGCACCGGTGCATTCTATTCGACAAGATCCAGTTGATCTGCAAAATCCTTCGCGACCTCTTAGAAAAAGAAAACGTGTGACTGAAAGTTCGGAGGATGCAGACCTCACACTTAAGCGAAGAAGTAAATTTTTAGCAGTTTAAGAGTTGTTTTGTTATGTAGTCCGATGCATTTTTTCTATTTCTCAATAAACTCCTGATGTACTATTCTACTGAAATTTATTTGTTGTTCCATCAATTTAACTACTCATGCAAGATTCTTATAAAGACGCGTAAATGTCTTCTTTGGAAAAGACTCATATACTATGTTTTGCTCATACATTCCTCGATTGAAGTACATACCATAATATAGGCGATATAGGCTATGCGCATTTGCGGCTCGATATCCACGGTTTGTCACGACTCAAAAATATTAAACAGAAAAATCGGGAAGTAAACGATTCATGATCTTCAAATTACATTCTGTACTGAGCAACATGGTGAAACTTGCCTGCCACGTGTACAGAATATTTTTCATTGCTCTATTGTCCGTTAAGGGTTACAATAAAACATCAGTTCATCTGAGAGGGAGAGAGCACAAGTATAATAGTGTACAATGTATTGTATTATCATTTAATATACGATGCTCCGTCAACAATACATACAATGCTAAGTATAACCCACGGAAGTTGTGCAATAAGTAAGTATTTATTTAAATTTGTATGCAGAAAAAGAGGTAATGAACCAGGGAAAACTTCTTTCGAATTAATTTGTCTTCGAGGTTTTCAGCATGACAGAAAACAGCTACAAAATAGTGAAAAATCGTTAATATGTATGAGTTGATTCCACCCAGTAACAACTTTGCATTCTAATCATTTTAAGTTTTCATGTGTACTGAAATATAAGAAAGCAAAAGTACCTAATACCATAACAGTCAATAATTAGCATGATATTTATTTAATATGATACATGGTGTCATTTTCTTATTTTATTACTGTAAGAGTTTGTAGTATGCATATTGAGGAAGTAATTAATTGTACACAGCATGCAAACTTTAATGACTGATTGGTGTTATAAAGTGTTTTGTTATTTATTTGCAAATTGCTACCATAAAGAAAAAGAAGTGGGTAAATCTTTTCCGATGAAATTAGATCTATAAATGCAGTATGTTTTTACTTTTATGATTTGTTTTCAATTTATTCCTAGCACAATGTATATCATTTAATAACAAGGTTCGGTATGGTTCTATATGGATATGAAAACTATTTTCTTTACAATTTTTGAAATATAATTACATGTATAATATTATTTCTATTTTGAACAGATCAATATTTATGAAATGGCAGAATTGGGGAGAACTGCTCTAAATACGTTAACATTTATCTCTAAGCAATTGGATACTTTTCTAAACTTTTGTAGCTGTAATTATTTTATGAATTATAATTTTTTTATTTCTTCAAAAGCAAGTTCTTCAATAAAATTATCAAATATTAAAATTTATTGTGGTTATCTTTTACTAAATAAACCGCGCCTATAGTTCATGAGACACTTTTTTTAATGATGTATATAGTACAACAGATTCCGATGATATTAAAAAAGAAAGTTATTGTGCAATTTATTGTATTAGAGATATACTTTTCAAAAAAATATGTGTTAAATTTCAAATTATTTGGGCAATATTATATTTACCATTTTACATTTAAAAAAGTTCGCGGGCATTATCCAGCTTGTCATATATTTATCGGGTGTTGCCAATTGCTCAAAATAACTAAGTGTGTAGCGATTGGCACTACCTGCTTCTGCAGTTTGACTGGTGGGCTGGAGGTCTGGAGTCATGGACATAGGAATCCATGTCTGGAGTACGGACCCGTCAAACACAGCGGCACATAGCGGTATGCCACGGTATCCAAATCCATTTGTATGTAGTTCAGTGTGATCAGTGTGTAGAAGACGCCACATAACTGAGTTAGGTGTCTATGCAGAAAATAATGTAATGTCTTTATGCGTGAATGAATTTATTAATAATAACTGTCATTAAGGAATAACACAATAACAAGAAACTTCGCCAACATGGTATCTTATCCGACTATTAATTTAGTTGATTCTATTATCGATGAAGTTGCTTTGGAAGGCTTGGATGGCATTACTTTGGAAGGTTAGTTTTCATTATGTCACTGTTCATAAAATCGCAACTTTAACCGTTAACTTAAACCGTTTAAGAATGATAAAATTCAAACGTCTTTTATATTTGTAAAAAATAATGTTACCACCTTCATGTTGTGTACATTTTGCGACTGCAATGTCAGTTTATGTGATACTACTCTTCAATATTTCTTTCCTCATCTTTGAATTACAACAATGAAGAATATGATGATAAAAATATACCGTATGTGTTTCAGCTCTATGGTTACGTTTAGCAAATAGGTATCATGATCCATTGCCACTCCCAAAATCATTCATGGAACAAGTATGGTCAATATGTATACAAGTAAAACCATTTGAATTTTACCTTCTGGACCAATCAAGGAAGCCACTTGTGCTTATGGATCGGTATGAATATGTGGATCCAGATATTGGAACTATATTGGAGCCGGTAAGAAGTAATATAACTCAGATAAAATAAGTCAAGCCAAGTAAAGTGTTGAAGGAGTGATCTGTAACATGTATTTTCTTCTATGGTAATACACCAACCACAGAAAAAAATAAATGTACTGAGTCAAATAAACATTTATTAGTTTAACATATTTGTGGCCACAGACAGAGTACTATACCTTTTCATAGCAAAAGCCAAAGGGAACTATACATATCTATGCTTTTTCATTGAAATTGCTGTTGATTGGTAGTATGGATTATTGCACATTAATATCTAAAACATTGACATCTTTGTAATGCATTGTTTACTGCTGTTTTCTGTACTTTGTACTGAAATACCATTAATTTTATTCAAATATTTATGTATATGTATTCTGATTTGTACAAAGAAGTATGCATTTTTTTCTTAAGAAACAAATTAATTTATGTCTTCATTGAAATCAATGTTCATTTTATATTCACCTTTTATTTAATGTACCCCCCAACAAGATTTGCCCTATTTTTCTTTAAATGGACAACTGTTTTAAAAAGATGAAGTCTCTTTCCTCATCAGTATCCACTCAAAACTTTGCTATATTTATGTATATTTCTATTTTTACATTTTTTTTTGTTTATTTCAATTACATGCAATAAGTGACTCTAATGAAAGCAAATTTTCCAATTCTGATCCTTGTCTGAATTGTGCAATCGTGTGGCTTTGTACTTTAGAATTGCGTTGAAATTCCTGGTTGTGAAAATGTTAACATATATAGCTGCTTTAAAGAACCAAGCACATTTAAATCAGCATACATGGAATATAAAAGAAACCTTGTATGTTCTCATGTAATCTGTCTGTCAATTTTCTTTCTGCATATAATTAGAATCATTCATTTTTCTAAAATGAAAAATGAACTCAGATACACACTTTTTCCTACAACTTTTGCTGAATTTGTAATATCATTACAGTTTATGTACAACACAACTTACCATTTTTTTATATGTAGATTTCTTCTTAAATTACGAAAATACATTTCTGAATTATGTCAATGTTTTTCCCATAGCATCCGGTGCAAAACGCCATAAAAAATTTACATGTTTCATATTCTTAAAAGTGCTCTTGTGTTTTTATTAGCTGCATATTCTTTTAATAATGAATATAATTTTTGTTCTTAAAGGACAGTGTTCCAGAAGACATTTATCCACATTATCCTATAGATGATCCAATCACTGGTAACAAAGGGTCATGCTCATCATACTACACAAGAAAGGATATTGGTACTGTTGTAACTACGCTCAGCTTGGATGAGGTTGCGGACAAATATGGGCAATCTTTGGTCATTGTAGCCACACAAGTTGAAAGAGAACGTGCACTAATGGGTGATAATGTGTGTCCTACACTTGATTTGACTGTTATACAATATTGTTTTCTCGAACGAGTAGGAAGATCTAGATATCACGGTGAAGTGACACAAGGGAAATTAAGTTTAAATTGTCTCAATGAAGATCCAAAGTCATTGTTCTATCATAGAAAATTCCTGCTTCGCCATAAGCTAATTACAAAACAAATGCATCATCAAAAAAGTGTGTCATCTGGACATAGTTGTAGCGGCAGCCTGCTACATTTACCACGATTTTTTGTGGAAAGAAAACCTAAAGTGATCTTTTTAGCCGAACAAGTTATCAATATTCTTAAGTCTAAGGAAAACTATGTTGCGGAGTATAAGGAAATAAAGAAGGCATTACAGATCGAAAATTGTATCAAGAAATTGTTTAAGACTGCTTTCTTTCAGAAAGTTGTTAAGGCTGATCTCGTAAGTAAGCTCGAAATTTTCAATAAAGTTGATACTATCATCATTTTGCCAATTGCAGTTAATATCTTTTCTTATCATGTGAACAGAGAGTACCTTATCGAACGTTATACCCAAATGCAGATGTTAAGGAGTGGCAGCACAAAAATCATCCACCTAATGAAAAGGTAATACGAGTGGTACAACTAATGGATCCAAATATTGACATCAGTGAACTTTGGAATAAGGATGAAATGCACGACGATGAGGACTCGTTCGGTATGTCTGATATAAAAAAATCGACTTAAGTCTATTGAAGCGTTTCAGATGATAATCGACAATTGTGAGATTGATGATTCTCTTGTTTTGCAGAAATTGACATTTCGAATCATAAATACAACGTACCCTTTTTGCGACAAGGAAATACAGTAGTTGAAGGAACGAAACGTGATGGTATATGCCAAGGTGGATTATTAAAAGAAATGGGATTGACTAAACTGCAGTCTCGAACGATTTTGCGAAATTTGGTAAAAGCGAATTTAGTGGCAACTTATATGAATGATATGGGTAGACAGAGATTAACAAAGTACGTGTCGAAAAAATTTGAGAAAAGTAGTACATTGAGTAAGCAGTTTGAGCAAGAATTACATAAAATCAAGGAGTTAACTAAGACTGTTGTGGCACAAGAGACACCGACCCAAAAAATCGAGAACTCTGAACGACCGATTGAAACGGATAACAGTAAAATTCCTTCTATTGATTTCGGCGAAAATGCACCATCGAATGATGATCAAGTAGATAGTACCCCCAATAACGCTGTTCCAGAAAATGATTGCATTATTGTGCTTACACAACGAAAAAGCTTGTTCAAAACTGTTAATAGAATTTTTCGGAAATATCGTTTAGCGAAAAGCATTACTCCATACAAGTGTACGTCATCAAGCATTATTAGCAAATCAAAGCGTACAGCTGAATCATCTAGACAACGCAGTAAATCCCACTCTTTAGAGGAAAAGCTTTCTGCTAATGTCTCTGACAATGTTGAAGTAATATCGATATATAATAACGTCAAAACAAATTTAATAACACAAAAGCCTGTTCGTACTGGCAAAGCAGTAGATGAGGCTTTTGGCTTCATGGAAGACGTGAAGATCAACGAGAGGAAAGACGTATCTAATATTACTTATAGGTTGTTAAAGAGGGCTAATATGATCATTGAATCTGTTAATGAACATCAAGTTATAGACGATGCAACGAAGCTTTTGAAGGTACACATAATCTTAAAATAATTAATTCTTTATAAGTACGGTACCCACATAAAAATATTTCCGGCTCAACATAATTGTTGTAATTCTCAATAATAGCTTATCGTTTTAGATGATAACGGAAGAAGAAGATAAAGAAGGTTACGACGTGAAAATCGATAAAAAATCATTGCTGAGATTGCTGGATAAATTGGCTAAAGATAATTTGATAAAGGTTATAAAATTGACGCTCAGTGTTAACAACAGAGAGAAACATCTGACATTCATTTGTAATCCTAATATTGATATTAATCATACAGTGATAAAGTCTGCTGTTGAACAAGCAAAAGTAAAGTTTTCGTTAATTACTTCAAACAGATTGAAATCAAATGCAAAGCATTTAACCGAAAAGTCTGTCAATTGTCGTAAAAACTCGCAAAAATCAGGAATCGTTGAGAAGGACTCGAAGGAATCTGGATCACAGAAGCGAATGCCAAATTACAAAGTGGATACTAAAATTGGAAGGGCGTACGGGCATGGTCCGAAATTCGTGCGATTAAAAGTTATGCACATTCTACTTTACTATATGGCTTATGATCATCCAGGTGAACAAATGCTCTCGAAAGAAGAGCAAATTCAAGCTTTGGAGAAAGCAGGACATACTATTCCGAAAAGCCTCCGCAATGAAATGAGTACCGTCTACAAGACCGAAGTAAGCTGGAAAATGTTCATACCACCTTTACCAGAACACGGTGGTTGGCCAAAAGGTTGGGCTTTGATATGTGACATTCTTTTGCGGACACCGCTATCCGTATTTTTAAAAATTCACAAGGTACCATTTGCCATGCCGGACTTGGAAACGTATATTCGCCATCCAATTAGAAAACATTTCCTGGTCAAAGATCTCCCACTGAACATTAGAAATGCTCTTTTTCATGGTCGCAAGTATATATACGATGTTCACCTTACAGTGATGAGATTATGCTTTCTTGGTTTAGTTCAATTCGGTCCGCAAAGATTGAAAGAAAAGGACCAGGTTTTTGTTTATATAAATCGTCGGACAGAACTGAGGGATACAACTTCATCAGGACCAAGTTATCACAAAGTAGAAGATAAGGAATATCCCGTGATGGTATACACGTTTAGCGAAATACATATTGTGGAAAAATATTGGTACGACATGTGGAACATTTGCATTAATACGCCTTTAGGCGGAAGACTTGCTGTTCAAGGTAAGGACATATTGTTGGAGGAATTAGAAAAGAAGAGCCAAATGGTAGAGGCGGTGAAAGCACGTAACCCAGAAGAAGCAATAACGATGGATTGTGGTAATGTACCCGGTGATCGCCGTGGTGCGGCAGGTTTAGATTCGGCATTTTTCGCTCATTTGAAACGTAATTGGAATTGGAGTAACAGCTCGTTTAAAAAGCAGACAAAATATGAAACAGCCAGCGAAAAGTCTTTCCAGAGACAAGCCTACTTATCGCAAATTAAAGCAAAACCGTTCAAATTCACCGAATTTTCCGGATTAAAGAAAGTTACTGGTCCCTCCAGTGTGAATGCTAGGAATTTAAGGAGCATGTCTGCTGAGCAACGTGCTAAATCGGTAGAGGATGGTAATCTTAATAACAAAGTGAAGAGACATCAGGTATTAACGTCGCAGCGGAGTACACGGCAGAAAACTTTTGTGCGCACGGTATTGCCGCGGAAAGTGAGGAACAGAGCTCGGATAAAATATGATGAAATCGATTATCGTGCACTTCAGAGAATGCATAAACTACGAGTTGATTGGGAGCCACATGAGGACAGTATGTTGCTCATTTGTAAAGTAGCCATGATGTACCTCTGCCCCAGTTCTCGCAAGCAACTAGTAAGTTTTACCGCGGTGAGAGATTTTCTTCGCTCCTGCTCAGCCAGTTCGTATAATAAAACATCGAGAGCGTGTCAGAGGAGATTGCTCTACATGCTGAAGCGAGAGGACGCAGCCAACAGCGTGACTCTCGGTGTTGAGGAGATAAAACAAAATTATTTCATAAACAAACGTTTCGGAGGGGCTGTCGATAAAATCAAACTTGAATGTGAAGATCCGAATTTGCAGGAGGCACGTGTTGCGGAGGTTTTCAAGGAACTCGTCTCATACATAGCAAAAAAGTACTTTGATTTATCCGACATCGGTCCTAAGCAACCTATGCCCGTTCCGAAAACAGCTCAGGAATTTAACATATTTTATAAAGTGGTACATCCCGCGAAACCCTTTGGCCATCGAGGATTTCTTAAAGACGTTCACACTACGGACGAAATTTATGCCGCTACGATGAATTCTGTTATACACAGCTCCATGTGCTGCGGAAAGGACAGAAGGTCTTGGGCCTACCAGCTATTTAAAGTTTATCAGCAGTATCCCGAAATACTTTTGCGAAATGCTATGGCAAAAATTCGCTCGGATCAGATGGTGACCGTCAAGAAGAATCACATGTGTATTTTGAAAAAGTACGGTAACTGTATGCCGATGAGTAGTTCTCAGTACCAACTAAGCACATACTACGCTCACAAGTTTCATACAAAGTGGCCGTATGAAGTATTTCGAGAGACCTATAATGTTTTCACAAAACTAATCTCGGAACACGATACCCACCGGAAAAATTTCACAAATGATACAAATTATGGCACTGAAATATCCCCTGTTACCGGTGGAACTGTCACTGCAATACACGATTATTTCGTCAGTGATTGCCTAGATCTGGACATCGAAATTCCAGATCAAATGATTATGCTGGATCCGAGATTGCATGAAAAGGACGAAACTTATCTGAGAATTGCTAAAAGGTATCAAGATATCTTAGCTAGTTTAGATCAGCCAATAGTTGGAGAAGAACTTCGTTTGCATAACCCCAGTCAAAAAAATGTAACTGATGGCGATCATACTACGGAACAGGTTGACGGGGAAAGGCTGCGGTGTTCCGAGAATGTTACCCACGGTGTTAAGAGACGACAGAACGATAACATTGAATTGAGTAGCACAAAGAAAATTTGTGGTAACACAGATAGTCCTTTAAATTTTTCAAAAAAAGCCATTAGTTCTCCAAATCGAAAAATCATTGTAGACAATATAAATACAGAAAACAACAAGAATGAGTCAGGTTTTAGTTGCAACGAAATAAAAATTGATAAAAACAAGGATACCATAACTAATAATCCCGAAAACCTCTCTTGTGAAGTGGGTAAAAGTACATACATGTCTTCGACGAGAGATTTAGAAACGACTGAAGATAATGATACTACTGATGATTTACAGTATTGCACTCCAGACACAGAAGCGGTACTATCACCTGCAGGAGGTTCTATTGATATAAAAACAAATTTACAAGAGGAAGAAAATGGGAGTACATCTAGAATTAACAAAAGATCTGCGAGTAACGATAGTGCTGACGATTCATCACCATTACGTAAAAGGACAAAATGGAATGATACGAAGGGGTCTTCTGACGGTAATCCGCATACAGAATTGAATGAAGAATTTGAAACGGAATCTAATGGCAGACTAACTGTAAACATTGAAAATGGACTCAATGACAAAACGTGTAATGTAACGTGTAATACTGGCAGCAACACCGAAATCCAGGAAACATTTCCTGCTGAAGCAACTACAAACCACAAGTCAGATTTAAACCAATTAGACATGAACAAAGAAATTAATTCTACTGATATTGAAAATATCGAATCACAATTGAAAGACAATACTGTCGTGCGAGAAAAACAATCTATATCTAAATTCGCAAAGTTTTATGACGGTGGTTACACTCGCGTAAGTGATATAGTAGGAAATGTGCCAGCGGAACCAACACGTCAAAATCCACACCGGAAATTGGAGGACGCAAATGATGCTGAGAAACGATACACGCGAATAGCTCTGCTAAAAATGAGAGAGGAATTGAATGACCTTACTGTGGCCGACAGTCATCATGCTCATGATTTGTTCGTAGTGAACATGTGTAAAATTGGCTATTTACTGAAATCCACAAATGACGAAAATCCTACGAATCTCGAAACTTTCGAAAAATATAAATTGCCTAAGGATATTATACCACTTAGCTTAAACAGTGTTAATCAAATTATAAATGACATTAGCGCTAGTGCCCTTTTTCCGAAGGATATTATGTCTTACTCTGATTGTAAAAAAACTATGCTTAAAGATTCATCGATAAATTGGAGTAAATTTGATGCAGTGTACAAATTTGTTCGTGAGAAAAAGGATTTGGGGGCTAGTGCTAAAGAATTAATGGTAAGAATCAATTAATAACCTTCTGTTCATTTAACGGATGATAATATTCTACCAAAAATTAACGGAAGGAACTTATAATAACTTTGTACTTTAAATAATGTTTGGATGAATACAGTTCAATGTAAACTAATGAAACATTCTGATCAAACATTAGCTTAAATTGTACTGATAGTACACCCACATTTTGTTTTTTTTCCAGAAAAAATTCCATGATAGCCTAGGGAGAGATTTGTACGAAATTATTTCTATATTAACGAAACATCATATTTTCTTACGCTCTGGAGTCACCAATGTGCGTTACATACATCACCGTCATGCAAGCCCCTGGTTAATACGCTCTTACAGAATACATCGCCTGAATAAAGAATGTCGAGAGTCTACATCTGATAAAAATGAGAACATAACGGAAGCGGAAGAACAGCGAGAGCGAAACAAGGCCAAAGAGTTTGAGGATGTTGTGAGATTAATAGCCGAAGAGGTGTCCTCGGGTGATCGTCCACTATGGGAAACCGATGGAGAGAAAGTAAAGACGAATGTTCAATCAGCGTCGAAGGCCGCAACGTTGAGTAACAATGAGAACCGGAGAAATGAAAAGCAGTCTAGCGAGAGTGAGGACGATGATGCAGGCGTAGTGACGAAAATGCAACGAAATAGAACCTCTCTGCTACCTCAGAAAGAAATATACATGGCGGCAAAGCAGTTAGATTTTACGTGAGTTATCTATTTTAATTCTTTTATAAACGTATGATAAAAAGCTCCCAGGAAGTGTTTCCACACTAAACTCCAATAAAAATTAACAATATAAAGACAGATTATTAATACACAATGACAAAAAAGGTATTGGAGAAGAATATTTGTGATAACTTACAAAGCAATCGAATTTTTAACAAAGAAACATGAATATCACCGTTTAATAACCAATTGGCGTAGTACCTCGAAAAATTGAAAATTTACTTATCTTCACTACTAAATATTTACTAGGAAGAATAATGACATAATGAGATTTCAAACAACTTGCTTATGTACATTATACATGAAGAATACAACAAAAAATGATATAAATAATAATATTATCGAACGTGAACAGAACAAATGAGGGAAAACCATATAAATGAATAACCCACCTGATGTTAACAAAATATTTGAGTAAATTTTGATATATATTTAATTTGATTTCATTACCGTTTATGCTTCGCATTAAATTGATAGGTAACTTAAATAAAACACCCGGATCAACCTTACCTGCTTCCCCCTCTATATAAAATCATGTTTCATTTTCCTTTTCAGAACTGCTGAAGAGATCAGAGTAATAATGAAGCCATGGATTCGCATAGATGGGATATTAAATCGAAAAGTATTAGATAGGATGTTAGGGGCAGTGTTATCATATTGTTTGACTCATCCTGGAGTAACTTTGAGCAAGGTACAAAATAGATTTGTACCTGCATTGCAGCCATTCCATACGCTCGAACTTGTCGAGGTATAGTATACGCTACTTTTGAAAAACGACTACATCAAATTAATAAGTATTCACATTTCATTTAATTGATTTTACAGATACTCATAAAAATAGGATGCTTGGAGCGTAAACTCTTAAAAAAATCACGTGTTACTCTATTTTCCAAACCATCGAAAGTTAAGCCAAGTAAGTTTAAACGAAATATGTAACGACTACAAAACTGACTTTTTGAATGCTTGGTAAAGAACATAAAAGTAAAAGGAAAACTGCTTGCTTATTATTAATTACCTTTTTACAAATTGATATATTACAGAAGCTGGAGATGATTGGGCAAATGAAGAAGAAATTTTTTTGGAACCAATGTCGTGTGCTGTATTAAAGTTCAGTATATTTCAAAGCAAAGAAGTGTATAATGCCGAATTCATTCCATAGTGAGCCAATATTTTTCTTCGCACGCTTGAATATTTCGAAGAGAAGAAGATAAGCTAGTCGTATCTTTGAATTCGTTGTTAAATAAAAGTTTAATTTGATTTGTAACAAATGCATTTATCAGTACAACCCTTACCAACTTTTCTGTCCATTTTATTCTGATACGTATTCTGTATTTAATGTTTAGATGATCGAAATGTTCAATGTTTTTACATTAATTTATTCCCACATCTTTATATTTTTAAAGTCAATTAATCAGTAATATTAAAACGCCACGGTATAATTACTTGTACGATAATTAAAAGTTTCTCACGAAAGCATAACATGTCCATCAGCCACATTCAATTACTGCTCATTGCATTTTCTAAATAATGTACTAATATTTATACACATGACTTGGAAAAAAAGTCGTAGATATCATTTCGAAAAGTCGTGTCAGTTTAACTCAAACGTATATATGATACAAATCAAGCGACTAGTTAATATTTGTGAATAACTGCCATAGACCAGTCGTTAGAACTCTAAACCGCATAATAATAGTTCATTAATTGCATCCGCATACGTTTCACGTACGCGCAGATTCACGTGTCCAAACGCATATGCGCTGTGAAACGCACACGGATGCATACGTATGCAAGGATATAGGAGATAGAGTAAGCGCATAACCGGGCATTGCAGCGGATCGGTAACAACCGCGGGTGTCGCAACTCCGCCGAGACAGCTGTAGATCGATGTAAAAGCAGTAAATTAGATCAGGTGAAGAGTATTGCTTAACTGAAGCATAAGCGCACATCTTCAGATGCTGCTACTCAAACACTTTCACATACCATATAGAAATGGTGAAACTCCTCGGTCATACGGATGAGCCTAACGATGAATTCCGTATTTGCTCTGGCAGAATGAGAATACGGCTCATTGCTGGTGGGAGACGATGCTTGCGTATCATTAGTGGCCCTTCGAATCCAGTTATTGTCTAACTCAAAACTTCAAGCCGGCACGGCACTCGACTGGGGCAATAACATTTTTACAAATTCACAAATTCTGATGTACCAATGCCCCATAACAAAGGATAATCTTAAAAAATTTTTCAAGTTAATCACTTGATTAAAATCGAAAAAAAATGAATTGTAATTTATTTTGAGGCACTATTCCTTGAGCGTTTAAAAATTTCATTGGTTATAAATAAACATACTTAACAGTTTTTATACGAACAGTAGAACAAAATAAGTTCATCCATATTTCAATCGAAAACGGAATGTCCTATAAAAAAGTCTTGTCCTGTCATAAATATCTAATCGTTTATTCTCATTAACGTCATAAAATAAAGATTGACATCAACTTCAAACCTGTCGACGATACTTCAAGAAGGATGGTCTAAATTATGAAATAATGTCGAAATTATGTAACATATCAGTACGTCGATATTTTATGTAGGTGAAATACAAATCTTGTTCTTAAAACTGATGAAACAGGTAACTTCATCACGTAAAATAACAGTCCTTAATAGTGTTTGAATATATTCTATTATTTTGATTTTTTAGCAGTTTAATATAATGGTGATGCATGCTCTCCTAGAAGATAAATATTTGTGAGGGCCAATCAGTATTCTTAATGTTATAAACCATTTTTAACGGGATAGTTCGTAATGAAATTCCGACAGTCAAGTGTGCTAATGTTACTAAACTACATATAATGAAAATACAAGCTATGATGTTCCTCTGTTCACGAAGATCCTATGAAAGTGCGGTTACAATAAACCCGTGATGCAACTTGCATAACATATCCCTATCTCAGCTGACAACTAACGTTACCACCAGTTAAATCCTGCACGAGTTTACCGATTGCACAAAACTGCCGTAGCTCGGAAGACACGAACGTCTATGGATGCTCTAATGCACGTGTGTTTTTAATCACGACTTTCGTTCAAACCCAACACGTGAGAACGGATTTCATTCAAAGAAGATTCGGTACTTTCATTGATTGCCAAGAAAGTAGCATAAAGCTGCCAAATGAATATCAATAAATATTGTAAATGGATTCATCGTTAGTGAAGATTCGAAGCTAATTTTCAATGCATGTATTCGGTTCTGTAAATTACGACTACATGAAACTGCTAAGTCATTTTTGGCTTATGATCAAGAAAGTTGCATTTAATCAATAAATCTTCATTCCATTATCTTGTTCTATACATCGTTTGACTTTTATTAGATCTCGTTAGTCCAATACCGGACAATTATTACCGATATATCTTCGTACTATTCAGTGGAAAATGATTTCTTAGTGAATCATGGAAAAATTAAGTTAATAGCCGTATTCGTCGTTACTAACTTTAAATAGAAAATAATGAATGACTGATAAGAACTATATTTTGTGTAAAAAAACGTCAGACATCATTGACGATAAATGAGATATAGGTCAATTTTGAGGCATTAATTAAAACGGATATTTTCCTCAACGTTCCTACACTTTTGAACTGACAAGCAAGGTCCGGCAACCGATTGCAATTCGCGAATGGTAGTCTGTAAAACTGTGAGATACAGGGCGAGGGCGAGAGCCCCACGAGAGTCTCCGGTCCCACTCTTTTTCACCGTCACCGAGCGGTACACCACCGTGACACAGTTTACCGATCCTCCTTGTAAATCTTAACGACTTGCACCGAACCGTTTGATCTAGAAATGCGGATGAAGCTCCCGTGGATATATATAAAGCGGATTAGAACTCCCGAGTTCGTCATTAGCTCGATACACCCGCTCTGCAGAAGATTCACGTGCAGCTAGAACGAGCGGCACCATCGGCTCGTGGGAGTTATCAATTGCATCTCATCGTTTTTCTGCACGGTGAAAAACGAGACGCGAGAGGTGCACCAAAGTTTGACTAGCTAATCAAGAGTACCGCTGCCCTACCATCATGAGAAAGGTGAGATGGATATATCTTTTTCGTATTTATTAAGTACTAAACGTTTCACTATTCATTCCACATTGAAAAGCTTACACAGTGCGTTTATATCGGACCATTAAATAATGAAAATCAGTAATATGAATTAATTCTTGTCTTTAGTAGAGGTCGTTGCTCATCAAATGAAATGTTTACTCAAAAAAATATATGTATGTTGATATACATACAAATCGTTCACCAATTATAAGCTGACTATCTGATTTAACCCGTTCCATTTGTTGTAATTAACAGCAAGCGAAAAAATGTAAACAGTGTTATTGACGTACCGTCTTGTTCTCTTGTTATAACAGTTGACGGTAGCGGTATTCCTGGTGATCCTGGGCTTAGTGCGGCCGGAACCACCAGTGAACTCGTACTTGCCACCCGGAGGAGGTGGCAGAGGGGGTGGTGGTGGTGGTGGTGGCTCTGGCGGTCCATCGAGTCAGTACGGCCCGCCTGGATTTGGAGGTGGCGGAGGAAATGGACAAGGTGGCAATGGTAATGGTAATGGCCTTGGAGGCGGTGGTCGACCCTTCGATTCATATAGCCCACCAGGTGGGGGTGGATTTGGTGGTAATGGTGGTGGCAAACCATCCAGTACTTATGGCGCTCCTGGCGGTGGTGCTGGTGGTTTCGGAGGTGGAAGACCGTCCGGAGGTGGCGGTGGAGGTGGAAACGGTTTTGGCGGAGGAAACGGAGGCGGAAGACCATCAAGCTCTTACGGTCCACCGGGTGGAGGCAGTGGAGGAGGAAATGGTTTTGGAAGTGGAAACGGTGGTGGTGGCGGTTTCGGCGGAGGAAACGGAGGAAACGGAGGAAACGGAGGAAACGGAGGAAACGGAGGAAACGGTGGTGGGAGGCCATCGAGCTCTTACGGACCTCCAGGCAGAGGCAATGGAGGTGGAAATGGTTTTGGAGGAAATGGAGGAGGCGGAGGCAGTTTTGGAGGGGGTAACGGAGGCGGAAGACCATCGAGCACCTACGGAACACCAGGTGGAAGTAATGGAGGAAATGGAGGGGGCAGTGGCGGTTTTGGTGGTGGAAGCGGCGGAGGTGGTGGCGGATTCGGTGGAGGTAACGGAGGTGGAAGACCATCGAATACGTACGGTCCCCCAGGCGGCGGAAATGGAGGTGGCGGAGGATTCGGCGGAGGCAACGGGGGCGGAAGACCATCAAGCAGTTATGGAGCTCCAGGCCGCGGCGGTGGAGGTGGAAACGGGGGTGGAGGCGGTTTCGGAGGAGGTGGTGCAGGCGGTGGTGGTGGAAGACCTAGTAGCTACGACGTACCGCCCAGCGGAAGTGGATTCGGCGGAAACGGAAGACCATCGAGTACCTATGGCCCTCCAGGAGGTCAGAATAGCTTTGGTGGTGGAGGTAAAATATTCAGTGAATGATTTCTGTACAAGTTCGGCACGTCATTCACGATTCAATAACGAGATTTCGATTACAAATGCGTAGGATCGTTGATTGCAGGCCAAATAGTTTTGCACATTTTACAGATAAAATCGGCTTGACTGATACAATAAAAAAACAGATGTTTTTCAAGTATTTTCACGAAATTAACGTACACACAAACGTCATTCACAATATTTTTGCTTAACATCATTAATGATTGCATCGAAACTATTAGTTAGGTCTTTGTAATCTAAACTTTGTTTTCGCTTCTAGCCTAGGGTCTTACAATTAGTTCGGTCTATCGGCCTTTTTTTTCCTAAATTGTTCATAAAAATATACGAAATTCAAATATCAGTAGTAATTATTCATGTGTGTGTTTAATAGTCCATAAATATCCTAACAGGGCCGCATCTTAAATATATCCAAATATTAAATAAATATCCAAAACTCCATAAATATCTTAAAAAATGGTTAAACTAGGTGGTTCTGGCGGTGGTGGATTTGGCGGTGGCGGTCAGTCAAATGGTGGCGGTAATGGAGGATATGGATCTGGTAGTCCAAACGGCGGCGGAGGTGGCGGATACAATGAAAATGCGGACAATGGCAGTGACGTAAGTATTAAATTTTCACATCAAATGGAGATTTGTTAATATTATATATTCTTACATAATTTTATAATTTTTACGTTCATCAAAATATTATGCAATATCTAATCGATATGATACTTCTTTTAACAATAGATCCAAATATGAAGAAGGTTTCAAGACCCAATTATAGGAATTGCTGAATTTTGCTATTCTCAATTGGCTGCCAAGAGAATATCTCAAAGACGAACTTTTTTTTCAGTAAAACATCAATTTATAGAGTAACGGAAAATTTCTTTTTTTAATTTTCGCTCATAAACTATTAATTGTCATTACAATAAAACCTACACTGTTTTATGTACCATCAAATGTTTGAAACGATAGTCAAACTCACTCAGTTTACAAAATAATTAGATAATACCAAGAAGAATTTTTTTGTTTTTCAAATATTCCCTCCCTCTTTTTTCAAAAAAAGAAAATACTGATGATACTACATGTATAATTGTACGTTTCAAACTAAGATTTTGCTTAAAATATTGATCGTTCCGAAAAATACTACGCACGGTCCTTGAGACTTTTCGTAAAGAACCAAAATCTATAAGTTTCTCACTTGAAGAAAACATTGTACTGTTCCAAATTCTGTATGAACTAAATCAAAGAATCAAGGATTTTACACTGTTTAACGTTTTGGAAGTTAACGCTTGTTGGAAGCCAAAAAATGTATCTATCCTAGGTATATGTCCTTGTAAGCAAGCCAAAAATAATACGTCATGCCGTGTTTTCTAATTTCTACGGAAGTTTTATACATAACATAGAACTAGAGTAGCTAGACAGTATGATTTAATGGTTACATAACCCATGTTATTGAATTTTTATATTTCCAGGAACCAGCTAAATACGAATTTTCTTACGATGTGAAGGATGATCAAACGGGAACTGAGTTTGGCCACACAGAGACTAGAGACGGCGACCGTGCTCAGGGTGAATTCAACGTTCTTCTCCCAGACGGGCGCAAACAGATAGTCGAGTATGAAGCTGATCAGGATGGGTTCAAGCCGCAAATAAGATACGAAGGAGAAGCGAACGGCGGAGAAGGATATGGCTCTGGTCAACCGGGTGGGGGCGGAGGTTCCAACGGCGGTGGTGGAGGTGGTTATCCAAGCGGGGGACCCAACGGTGGTGGAGGTGGTGCCAATGGTTATCCAAGTGGAGGACCCAACGGTGGTGGAGGTGGCGATTTCGGATCAAACAACGGTAATGTTCTTACCTTTTACTCTAGTTGATCACAGATAAGAATGGAAAAAGTTCGATATGTAATACTGGTATTAATCTTAATAAAAGTCACACGAAATCCAAATTTGACAGAAAGAGTTATAGAAGAAAAATAAAGCTACAAGACAATAGTTTTTTTTTAAATCATACGAAAAAGGTCAAGAGAATAATAGTGATAAGTCAAAGAATGATGTTGTCACACTTGGCGGATAATACTTATAATCCGCATTTGCTTTATTATACACAGGCTATCCGTCCGGGCAACCATCCAGTGGTTCCAATGGCTTTAATGGATTTGGAGGCGGCAGTGGTGGTGGATACCCCAGTGGAAGTGGTGGAGATGCAGCAGGCAATGGCGGTTATCGGTATTAATTACATGTTCAAACGAACGTATGTAAATGCCTTACATTTAATCGCAAGAAAGTAATATTTAAGGCGACCTTCATTACAGTTTCCGTATTTATAAATGTTAAGGTTCTATGATTGGCTTCTTCATAAGCCCGTTATCAACGTGCAAACGTTCGTGTTCATTTTAAAACATTGTAGGCATATCCTGCTTCGTGAAGGATATGTATACATATAACGGTACACCTCATTAATCGTCCTCGAGAACAATGAATGCAAACGAGATACATAGGGTATCATGTTACATTATAGGATCTCTATAAAAAAATCAACAAAATTAAACTAATTCATCTTAAAACCTGTATAGTACAATCTTACGCATCAACGTCAATAAGTACTGTCAAAATCTGTTTACTGTGCTGTATATTCTCCGTAAATCTTTCTTTTATGATCAATGAGTTATAACCGCGTATAGGTATATTAGCAAATATCATAATAATATTGTAAGTGTAGTGGTAGGATGAAAAAACCGCCTAAATAAAACGTGCGGCGAGTTACTGGTGTATTTAAATCTTCATTTAAACTATATCTTCTTATAATAAACAACAAACGAATCATCGTATCTACTGGCGCATAAACACTTATTCATAAGCCCAAGGTGAATCACTTAACTTTGTGACCAACATTCCCTCTCTGTACATGCGGTTATCGAATAGCGTTGACAAGAAATTTATACGCTTTTTTTATTTCATGGGAAGGGGGGAGGGGGGTAATATGGTCCATGCAATAAATTTGATATCGCTTGTTTCTTCTACAAGATGTTAAGCTCATTAACTCTGCTTAAAACGAAATTTTATTTTTCATCGGTGCAGAAGTTGTAGAGTAGATCATACTGCTTCTTCAAAACTATGCAACTTGTGTACTAAATAATTTCTGATAACTGCATGCACAACAAATATACCTTAGGTTGTACAATTATGTGTAGCGTCATACATATTTGTACGACGATTGTATGACGATTCCGAGAACAACACCCTTGCAATATTGGGTCGCGATATATTACTATACAGGGTGAATTACCTAACATGACGACCTTAAATAACTCGTGAACTATGCACTACGGAAAAAAAGTTCTGATACAGAAGTTGAATAGTATCAAGGGGGTCATACAGTGCGATGATCAGTTTTTTGTCACGTTACTTTTTTAACGAGATATGAAGGTGACCTTCAAATTTTTTAATGAGGTGACCCATATTTTTTTACATATTCCGATGGAGTATCGAATTCTGAACAAAAAAGTGTATACTAAGTAGGGTCTGAAGTTAATATTTATGGAGGTATTAACGAAACAATTTATCTCTTATTCACAATCATATTCAGTCGATTCACTTTGAATTATGTGCAGGATAGGATGGTGATGTTTGTAAACAAAGTTCTTGCACCTAGTAAGAGTTACTGCTCGATGTAAGAACTTAGAAGTTACCAAGATATGATACTTATTGTCAGTAAGCGTAGTGTAACGATCGTGGTAATAGCATTATTCGTGAAATATGAAATTCACAAATATTGAAAAATATGATATGGTAATTGCATATGAGGCAAACCCACTCTAACCCACGTGAGTGGTAGCCTAAGCGGGTTAGAGTGATTGTAATGGACAACAGTTCGAACATACCTAAAATAAAACTTCTTTCGTTAATGTCTCCGTAACTATTAACTTCAGACCCTACTTAGTATACACTTTTTTGTTCAGAATTCGATACTCCATCGGAATATGTAAAAAAATATGGGTCACCTCATTAAAAAATTTGAAGGTCACCTTCATATCTCGTTAAAAAAGTAATGTGATCATCGCACTGTATGACCCCCTTGATACCATGCAACTTCTGTCTTAGAACTTTCTTTCCGTAGTGCATAATTCACAAGTAATTTAAGATCGTCATGTTAGGTAATTCACCCTGTATATTCATAACATGCTTTACCTCTCATGCCCTATGGTTGAATATAATGATACGTAAAAGATTGGATAAGCTTTTGACTGTTTTATCAACAGATCCATTGAAGTAATGGGGAAGGGTTAGGGGAGGGTAATCTTCCTTAGACAAAATGTAATCCTCTCTAGAAAGCGTTTGACTCAATTACAAGTCCGAGGAACTAGGGAAAAATAACATTTCTCCAGGAATGTATGGAATCAAAAAATTTAAAACAAACGCTTTGCGCAGAGCTTTGGGAGGGAGCTATAGCTTCTCAGAACTCGAGGATAGTTACGCGAATGAAAAGATCAACCAATGTTAACAATATATCACAACTCCGCTTTTGAAGTGACAGAACAAAAAATTTTGTAATTTATGAGTTAACTAATTTTAAAATCGCTTAAAATTGAATGAACTGTTGTAAAGAAGGCTACACTAGGTTTTTTCTTATCATATAATAATGATGGTCTGAGGTTATTTAGTATATCTAATTGTTTACTTACAAGCCACTAACTAATCAATCATCATTTATGTATATATATAAATATATATATTATATATATATATTTTATACATAATACATAATTATATATTACATTTATTATATTACATAACATAACATAATTACATATACATAATTTTGTATATAACGGGTTTCAACAGAAACTATAAGAAACGAAGAGGTGACATTTTTCTGAAGATAGAAATCACTTCGCTTATCTGAATGCAGTCTTAAACCGAAAATTGCTCAATTTTGAGTCGTGTGCTTCTAAAGCAGGGGTGCGATGACATGCACACATGTTATAAAAAAATATATTGTGTTGCAAATTTAACCAGTTTAATTAAATTGGTAATTAAAAATGAGTATTGTTTTATTAAACTTTATGGGCTTTATACGCATGTCACATTTTATATCGGTCAGAATAATGTTATATACACCAGGTGGTAAGTACGAATACCGATTAAGATTTTGGACTACACACCAATGTGGTATCTGCCTAATAAAAAATATACATGAGCATCCCTTTGAAGCATATAAATAGTGAATGTCTTTTTGTTCTTTCATTTTGAAAACAACTCATAACTCACTGAGTAAGTCCGAACCAATTAGATACTCTCTGCGGCAGTATCTTAACCCGCGAGAATCAGATAAAGGTTTTTTCGAGTCCTATTGGGTTAAACGTACGTGACGTCACGATTTGTACGAACCGTGTCCTTTGCGCGATGTATTAACGACTTGTGATCAGTCAGTATTGTATTGCGGAACAACGAAGTGTCGTGCTTGCCATGTTCTTTATGGTTACATTGAAACACAGCAGATTTATCCACTATTCGTTTGCGCGATTCTCCCTTTTGTATCCTGGACTAATGATGCGTTAAAGATATGACTGAGTGTTTTTCCACATCTGACATTGAAGACAAGTATAGTGACAGTGCCCAAAGCGTAGTTATTTACGCTGTAACCAGTAAGAATATTTTCAATCGCAATTTGTTTAAACTGATTTAAATTATTTCGTCTAATACGACTGTGAAGGACCGTGTGATACTTCGAACCATTCGATATTCTATATTGATGTACATTTCCTTGCCTTGAGGCACCATAAGTTATGCACGAGATAATTACATACACGTAGTTTAGAATATAAGTGCCAAATTTCTTTGTTCCGTTATATGGTGAATGAGATGTCAGTGAAGATTCTAACAGAAGAGTTAACCGTTCTGATTGTTTATCATGTATTTGAAATCTTTTCGTGACTCACACGATGTAAACGTTCATATCTTATATTACCATGTTTACCGTGTTCACCATAAACATCATATCGTTTACCGTACTGTGTAAAATTAATATGACATGAATGCTCGGCAAGTGACACCTAATATGCAATCAATTCCACAAGACGCATTTTCTCGGACGGAAGTTGCTTTTGGCCTATACGTATTTAAATATCTTTGTACTGAAAAAGTACCAGTGATGGAATCGTTTCTTCTTCAGTTTTTGTTTTCTAAATCTGATATCCTATTCATTAGTGATCACACAAGGAAATGAAATTGTTTTTAAAAGTGTTTACAAACGTTGCCAATCTTTGAAAGTTCTTATGTATACAGGAATAGAAAAATTAAACTTCACAGTAAATTTTACACTGTTTGACATCTATTTTATGTTTAAAATTTCGAATATGTTGTTTGATAAATTGTTATAAAGTGTTGGAAGCGACATCCAGTGGTAATTTCGTGAACTTTGAACCACTCACATAAATGGGGAACTACTGAAAGTTACGTGTAATCGTTGAAGTGATGGCGGGAAACATTTTAATTAGTAGATTGGTTGTTGCTGTATTTAAAGAATTTATGTCATACATGATTATCATATTTCGAAAAGAAATATCGTGAACAACTCGTCCATTTTTGATTGCCTAGGATAGATCACAATTATATTCCGATGGGTTGATAAAACTGAAGTAATTTTTACGCAAGGACGAAGTGTCTTATAAACGTATTTTGAAGCTAAACATGTAAAGTAAAATGTTATGTTATTTTAGGGAGTAATACTAAGAACCCTTTGCGAAAGAACAAAGACAACACTTTTTGGCAAATAGAAAGCAGTTCATCAAGCAGTTAAGGAAGTCTGGATATTTTATGTATATCAGGTGCTAAAATATCTATGAAATAATTGAAGATAAGATTTTGTGGATATCTCAAATATAGTTCAAATATATTCCTTAAATGAGAATACATAATGGTGGGATTCTGATATTTCTTTTTTATTTCACACAGAAAAAATATATTAATCACAGGAAAAATTATGTAACAAACATTCATGATATAACTTGATGAGAAGTTTTATTAAAATCTGTTTTATGTCTACATTACTTTTACATCAAATTAATTTCTGACAAACCAACAAAATTTCAGGTAACCATTTGAAAAGTTTACCCTATTATCTATCCATTTTATTGATACTGCATTCTGGTTTTGCGGATATGGATAAAAAGTTTCCTGTAAGTACAAGAAGTAGTTCAAGAAACATTGACTTACACCTGCAAAACAAGATAGAACAAGTAAATTGTTCTGAAACTTGTGTAAGAACAACACAAAACACATTGGATAAAGCCTTGTGCAGCAATAATAATTTCCAAACATTTCCCATGGAATCTGTTAATAATGTAAAAAAAATATGTCAACATGAATCAAAGAGCTTACATCCAGAAATATACAATCATGATGTTAAAACAAGAGGGATGTGTTCCATTCGTGATCATTCGTACCAGATTAGAAGTCAAAATTATCCTGAAAGAGGACTTGCTTTGCATGAAATCACTGAACCCTGTTTAGTGAAAGTAAAATATAAAAATCTCGAAATTCCACCAAAAATGAATGTGGAATTTAAAAATATTGAACCTGACAACCTCGTACATTTCCAGGGTACATCGACAACTGGAAACATATCCACCGGTGATAGAAACGTCAAAAGTTTGTCAAACGTGAATTCGAATTGTGTCCAAGATCAATCACTATTGCCATCAAATGTACAAAATACAAAAAAGCCAATTGATTACAGCAATTCCTCAATGCTGTCCATCTGGGAAGCAATAGATGAACTGGAATGTGAGATTCAATGTTTGAAACTTAGAAAAACTGCAGACACTGAAAAAAGAACAGACACTTGTAATAATAGTCATATTAATCCTCATAAAGCCAAAATGAATGACAGAAATATGCCAGAACCAACAGTCAGCATTAATTATATGTCTAAAAAATCTGAAAAAAAAGAAGCGGTGAGTAGAGCATCCAACATTATTGCAGGTAGCACATCGAAAATTGTTGAAAATTCCTATCAGAATCCAAAAATAGACGATTCATTTGTAATTCGTGAAAAGGGAAAAGTCGATGTAAGATGTAAAGTCGATGTGGAAAACTTTCGTGATAAAAAAGACCACAAAGATAGTAACGTAACTGATGTGACGACTCTTATTGAAAACCCTGCACGGATTGACCCAAAATTAACAGCAAACTCTGCATTATACCCTTGTAATGCAGAAACATCACGATCTGGTGAAAGCTTCTGTGACATCGATATAATGCAAAATGCTGCACAACCACATAGAAGAAGCAGTACTTTGTCTTCAAGCAAAACTTCGGAACTAAAAAATGATTTTCCAGAATCTAATATGTTACATGCGAGTTCAGAATGTGAAATTACGGATGACACGCTGCCTAGTGTAGTCGAAAGATTTTTGGAAGATGCCCTTGGTGATGAGTTAAACAATACGTCCGTTACGTATACACAACCCGATGCCAGAGAAACAATTTCTCATTATAATGCAAGCGAACTAATTTCTGAAGTAGAAAGTATAGATGAAAAAAAAAATCGGTCCATGCCACCGGCGTTCATAGAACCAAAAGATTGTACTGTAACTTTCGGTAAAACTCGAATGTTTTACGGATCAGTTACACGGAAGCTAAGAAAGGTATACTTGTAATATTATTTAGCTGTTTTCATTTATAAAGTATCATCTTTTCCAGACTTTACGTTTACGACTGAAAGATGGGGAGAACGTAATCGGAGATCCCATTTTACTTCCGAAGAAGAAAGATGACAGGGTGCAAAAACTTTTGGAAGATCTTAACGTACAAGAAACATTGCTGTACCAAACGAGTAAGGCAATAAATTTATGTTGCATTAAGAAGGACTTCACAGCTGGACCAGAACACGTAGCATCAGAAAGGCTACTACTACTGATTGATCTGAAGAAAAAAGCTGTATTAGAAGAACTAAAGCATCTTAGCGACAGAGAGAATTTATCAGAACGAGGCGAAGTGATAATAAAAAATATTGGTTTAACGCTTAAAAATGATGGATCCTTAGATGGTGAAAGACATTTCGAACAAGCTACAGAATGGTTTGTTGTTACTGTTTCACATGGGTCAACTGTTTGGGCAAGTCAACCCACGCCATGTATCTTAAGTGAATCAAAAATAGTTTTCCCTGATTTGATATCCGTTCCAAATTTGACGCCCAATTTCAAGATCATTGTAAGAGTGTATTCGTTACAAACGAAAAAGCTTTCTTCTGATCACGAACACCTGAACAGTTCTTTTAATCGTCGGAAATGGCTATGTTCATCTATCAGAAGAGTATGTGGAAAAAAACAAAAATCAATTACGCGTAAACATAGTCAGATTTTATCTTCGACAATTAGAAGTACGTCATTCGTAGAATCCGGGTATCTAGAATTAATGTTACGAGATATACCATTGTGTTCACCATGGACATTAATGTCAGTAAGTAACATATGCAGAATGTAAAGAAAGAATATTTCTTTCAGTCGTTTATGTTGCTCATAAACTTCATTATTTTTGTAGGTCCCGGAAACTTCTGTATTGGACGGAAATATTGCATTGAATCTAGCATGTAAATTACACATCTCAGTTACACATGCAGGATTCCTAACACACGGAGATGAAATTGGCGGATATGCTCTCTGGAATCGCCGATGGTGCGTTCTCGAGGGTCATTGCTTAAAATTCTGGAATTATCCCCAAGAGCAAGAATCTATTCCTCCGATCATGAGCATCAACTTGATGTACTGCATATCTAACGAAATTTCTGCAATAGATAGAAGACTGTGTGCTAAACCTAGAACATTACTCATTAAAATTGCAAGGCCAAGGTCTGTGAAGGATCATGACAAGATGACAATGGGCGGTAACAGAGAATATACAATCGTGAGGTACAAATACCATTCACAATGAGGCTTATTCATTGTAATTTTTTTTAGTTATTTTCACAATTTTTAAATTTCTCTTTTTACTAACAGGAATCTTTTATCATGTGATACAGTTAATGACTTAATGGATTGGATATTAAAACTAAATCATGTGATATCAATTCTACACAAATGGAAGGCAATTGTTACATACAGTTCAACAGACATGCCCAAGTTATGATTTTTTTTTGCACAATAATAGTATTTATGCTTTTCTGATTCAATGGAAATACTATCAAGCAATGGTACAAGATATATGTTTTTCTAGTAAGTGATTAAAAATGAAAAGCATGATTGATTACACAAATATTTTTCATCATCTTATCAGGCATATTTACTGTCTATAAAGAATATTTACTACCATTTACCAGAAATAAAAGTTTTAGCGTGATAATGTTTCATAAAATTTTAAAATATATCATTAAAGATTAAAAGCATTATTAGTTACAGAAATATTTTTCATAATCTTATATGACATAATTACAGTCTGAAGAATATTTACTACCATGTATCAGAAATAAAAGTTTTATCATGATAATACTTCATTAAAGATTAAAAGCATGATTGATTACAGAAATATTTTTCATAATCTTATGAGACATATTTACAGTCTATAAGCAATATTTATTATGATTTGTCAGAAATATGTTTTATCGTGATAATGTTTCATGTATTGAATATGCTACATGAGTTATAAATTAATCAGTAGTGCACAAAATCTTCAACCTTTTATGAAACGAAAGAGAATTAACGTTAATTTAGAATAATTTTTTCATATGTGGATAAATACATTTCACCTGTTTACTTGATTTTTGTGAAAAATAACCATACATTGGTATTGCAGCTTTTAACAATATAATAAGTGTATCCTTTTCAGTGGATTGTAAACTAATGGCTAATTATAGAAATACATTTTACTTTGATGACTTTAAAAATGTTTATTTTCATAACTATCTTAAACTGTTAGGTTATTTGAATTTTAGGTTCAGGTTATTCTGAATATAAATATTGACAGTTATACGGTCAAGTACTGCATTAATCTAATAAGTACAATAATTTGTACATTAATGTCATTCTAATTACATGTAATTTTTATTTTCTCTTAGTGTTTTCTATTTTTAACAATTTGTTCTTTGAACGTTCTATACACAATATCAAGTTTGATGTAAAACACAAAATAAATTATCATCTTTGTCCAGAATCTTACTACTTGTTGATAATTCTACTAACAATAAGTAACTAATTTTATTACGTTAAGATAAGTCCATTTGGAATTAGAAAAAAATAATTTTGCATATTCTGAAAACGCATGCAACATGATCTAGTCGTATGTAGTGAGGAAGAATGGACAACTTCAATTAAGTATAACCAATCGCCGGTTGTAGAGAATTCCAGAAGTGTTGTAAACTAGGCTAAAAAGGGGTGAATCGATTCGTTGAACACACTGCGCACCTCGGTCAAATTTCGTACGTTTATGGTCCTTACTAACCCAAAAGCGGAGAACGAGAAGTGTCGAACGCAGGGAGCTGTGTGTGTGCTTCGGAAAAATGGCAACGTTATGCAGTCGTGCTGTTTTTCAAACGTGTCGTCGATCATTTTCGTACACTGCCACTAAATGCAATCAGAGTAAATATCTTCATTACAAAATGTTATAAATGATGGAAATTCTTTGAATACCCTTTGTGGATATTTTTGATATAATCACATTACGTAACTAATTTGCGCCTATATTAAATTCGCGTTACGTATATACGACTGTTTAATATAAAATGAGCAATTTTGGATATCATTTCTCACAGAACTTCCGACACCCATGGAAATGGCCACCGGGGTGCACAAATTGGAAATGATGTCTGAAGCCACCGGCAATGACGTAAGTTTCTTACAGAAAACGTATCTTCAGTTATTTCTAATTAGTAGAAATTTTATCCTGTGCAGAGTTACGTTAAACTTCACAGACCTCTCTTTTTATATACTCCCTATGAAACAATCTATATACATGATTTTACCTATGCTTACATCATAGTATTATCGACCGTTCAATTACTATATCTGTATGAGGTTAACCTGACTATTTAAAATTACCAAGAATTCCTATTTTGAATTAAATATTTGTTACATTATCTGTTCCATATGTCACCGAATCATTGTCTTAAGTTGTAGATGTTAATATATTTTATTACTATATGAATTATTGACAAGTCAATAGTAATAATACCTTTGTATCACTTGTATTATCTAAGAATAAAATAATGTTGCATTATAAGTGGCAGAAACACAATTATAAGCATTGCATTTAATAATGACTTTTGTGTACCTGTTTGAAGAAAGTCATATATGTTTTAGAAACAGTATATTAACCCCTTTGAAATCAATGATGCCATTGGTTCCATTGCATGAGGATGCACAATGTACCTTGTTAATTTCATGTGGGTTAAGTGTTAAGCTATATTAAAAGTTCATCTTCCAGAATAGCAGCAAATGTAGTTAGGAATATTAAGCATTGCATTCTGTTTATAATGTTGTTTGTACATGGTGTAATCAAAATAAGAAAAAATAGAATAAAGAAATTTCTTTTATAAATCATCTACAATATAAATGCCATAGAAAGCAATACAAAATAATATTATATTGTTATTTTTGCAGGATCCATTTCTTATGAAAGTAATTAAGCGTGGTCCTGGTACAAAGGAGTGTCCAAACTTAGTGCCTAGTGCATTTGAGAGTCGCATTGTTGGATGCATTTGTGAAGATGATCAGACACATGTAAACTGGATGTGGTTACATCAAGGATCCCCTCGGCGATGCGAGTGTGGTTATTGGTTTAAGCTTATTGAAAAACCTGCATAAATTAAATTGTCAATAAGTTAGTGATTGTTTAAAACATAGAAGTAATGTTATATTAGATCACTGTAGAAAGTTGTCTTGATTTACCACCTTTCTACATCCTACTTCATTCATTACCCATAGTTGTGTAAGTTCAGCTACAACAAAGTATATTGCTTTGAGCATTACAATATCTAATTTAAAGTAAATATATGATATTGATAACAATAAATGGCTTCACTGGTGAGACAGATACACTCACCAATTTGTGAAGAAAATATGATGATTGTATTCCGTTAAAGTACGACTGCTGATTATATATATGCTCTGACTAGAGACCTAAAAGATTTTTGCAATACTTTTATTTATAAATTATTAATATTTTTCGTTTTTGAAAATAACTGATTATGCATCGACAGATTAACCTCCGTTAATCTTTTTTCTTGTTTTCTAGACCCTTTTTGTTTGCATGATTAAATGTTAACATTTCTTTTAGTCAACAGATGAAATGTATATTTTTGCAGAATTGCATTATGTTCTTACATTATATGAACAAACGTTAACCTAAAAGGTAGGTACATTTCATAATAAATCTGAGCACATATTATATTTTGGTGATATCTAGTGTTTGTAATGTCTTCTAACACCCCAATTTAGTGTAGAAACTCGATGGAAATTTAGTAAGTATTGTTGCCTAGGTGAGCGGTACTATCGCGCTACGAAGCGTTACGAAGGCATCTTTTAAAATTTTCCCGCCATTTGAGATATATTATGCGAATGAAGCACATAATTGAGATTCAATTAAAGTAAATACAGTTAACGAGGTATTGTATTTCAATGAACGTGGTTTTACAGTGTCATAATTTTAATAAATACTCTTTCATCAAATAAAGTAAAGGTAAGATAGTTATAAAAAAAAAAGAAACACAATGACACTTGTTAACGGTTAAGCCCGCTCCACACTCGCGCGCGAATCGCACGCGAAGCCGCGAAGAGTACGCGAAACATGAGTGTAGAGCCGTTTCGCGTATTTTTCGCGGCTTGAAGCCTGCTCCATACTCGTGCGCGAAGTCGCGAAGGATGCGCGAAATATGAGTGTAGAGCCGTTTCGCGTATTCTTCGCGCCTTCGCGCCTTGTTCCCCGTTTTTTGTCGGTTTTTTGTCCCGCGACAAAGAGACCGCAAAGCGCGAACTTGGCGCGAATGCGAATACGCTCCACACTCGCACCTAATTCAATAGCGTACGAATCACCGTTCAGAGCAGTTGTCTCCATCAAGACATGGAAATGACAACCGCACGAACAATTCGTCGGCGCAGTAATCCTTCCGAAGTTCAAGAAGCTGGGAAAGTTGTTCAAGAAGCGCTGGCCACGTTTAAGACAGTGATTAAAAGGAAGGAATCCCATGAAGATGAAGATGATTGTGATCTTTATGGCAAACTTTTAGCCAAAAAGTTAAGGAAATTGCCTGAAGATAGAAGGTTGAGATTCATGCACGAAATAGATGGAATATTTTTACGTTCTAAATACGAGTTTACAGTACCATCTTCATCCTCATCACCGACAACTCCACCATCGCCACAACCTCACCATCGCCAACAATTTTCGTACAATATCAGTCAATACAATGCATCACAAACTTTGACTTCTGATACTGAACCAACAGCTAGTACTTCATCCTCAACTCGTTCTGAACCAGGCATATATTTTACTCCGATGACTATACGAAAAACACATAATCATGACAGAAACATAGGCCCGAATATTCTTGTGCAATCGAATGAATTAATTCATCCGCCAGTCCTTCGCATTCCGGACGAAAACATCAACGCAAGCGCAAATAATCCGTCTAATTCATTTATTAATGTTAAATATTGGTCAAAGTAATTATGATTATATGTTGTTGTTGTTGTTGTTGTTATTATTATTATTATTATTATTATTATTATTATTATTATTATTATTATTATTAGAACTAATGTTTCTTGTTTTGTTAAAACGTAAGATAATAATTATTACAATAACTTTGATTTTATTTATTAAATATAAGTATTTAAATTAAAAATGTTATATGAATAAATATTATATTGCAATATGAATATTATTACTTTTATTTCGTCCTGCAACACTTGAACCAGGGCAAGACAAACTTCTGGTATGATTTCTGAAATAAGTTGTGGTGAAATTTTAAATAAAAAATGAAGGCTTTGGAAGTCATCTCCTGTGGCTAAATATCGCAGTGTTATGGCAAGACGTATTCGAGCTGGAATGGCTTTCCGTAATTGTGTATCTTGTTTTGAAATCTGTGCTGAAATCTTGTTCAGTAAATATTCAAAATCCGCTAAAGACATTCGAGTAAATTTTTGAAATTCACCAGAAGGTTCGGCAACTAATTCGTTTAATTGCTGTTCCATAGTTAAACTGTAACAAAGAAAGAAGATAATCTTTACTTTTTATAGTGAAGATTAATAATAACATTAGCACACTACTGAACAGAAATATACAAACCTTGTTCTATTACGATGGATATTTGTCATCCACCATCTTCGTTTTCTCCACTTCTTTTTTATTTGTTTTTCACTTTTAATATAGGCGTAATTATAATACGCTAATGCGCACAGCATTAGGCTTGCCGCAGCAGTAAATTCTGGGTCCATCTTTGACAGTAACGTCAATAATGTGAAATAAATAAGTGAAAAAAAAGTGAATCAACCGCGAAATATTGCGAATGTGGATACAAGCAGTTTGTGCTGCGATTCGCGCCGTGTTCGCGCCGCGATTCGCGGCAAGAATTCGCGCGCGAGTGTGGAGCGGGCTTTAGACGCTCGATTTGGCGGGCATGTAAAAACTCAGTTTTCAGAGTTATTTTCGAAGTTGACGTCTTTAGTGGTGAAAAATATTCATTCTACAATATTTTTTAAATATATTTGATAATACTTTTTCTTCATTATTTGTGAAAGCACTGTACATTAATGCGCTGATTGAGATGAGTGTATGATTCCTACTAATACTTGCGCTACTAATTGATCGGCGGCCTTGAGTGATCAACTTATTTAAATGATCGTTAAAACAAACAGCACGAAAATATTATAGTGAGTCTACGTTAATTCAAGAAACTTTGTAAGATTCCCCCTCTATACGTATATATTAAAACTAACACAATACATTTCTGTCGCTTTAACATATGAACTGCAAAAACCAAATTCATCAATATTCCGCTTGAATGTCTGTAAAAAAAAGTTTGTATGGATAATATTAATACTAATCTAAATAATATTTGTAAAATTTAGCAACAATCGTTTGAAAAATATGTCGTTTAATAGTATTGAACCTTACCGATACCGTTCCCAGAATATGCGGCGGTAAATTAGCGCTCACACATATTTTCTTTTCAACGCACGATGTAGTGAAAACGTAAAAAATACATTATTATTATTTAATATGACGTTTGCATACATGAAAGAATAAATTACAAGAAATTTAATTTATTTGCCTTTTTTAACTCCTAGTACGTATGTAATTCCTGTTGATGATCGACAAACACTTTACAGCGTGTGTGCTCTGTTTATGTACTGTATGATACGGTTGGATAGAAGTTCCCTTGTAAGTCAAGTGACCATGTAAACAGAAACGAAAGCTTCTTTTGGTATTAGAACGGTTGTACAAATCATAAGATAAGGATTAGTAATCTGTTTTGAAATTGTCCATTTTTCCGTCGTTTAGATATAAAAGTAAGACAGTACAGAATTAAACATTTTTCTAAAAAGTAGTAATCATGCGACCGTAATATGTAAGTACTGTAAAGAAGTTATTTTTGTCTGTTTCAATTTCAAATAAAAATAATTTCTATGATGATAATGTAATTTGTATTTATCTCAATTTATTATTCGTAGAAAACAGAGAAGTTTTAAACAGTATTCATGTCTAATTGCATTCTGAAGGTAAGCCCGTCCTTTAAATAAATATATTTATTTTGACAACTTACAATTCGAATTGGTCACTACACAAAATGTTGATGAAAACGTATATAATTTGATTTTCTCTGCTTAAAACACTGTAACAAAAATTAACTTCTTCCTGCGGGTCTTCGATAATTATTTTACCAGTCGAGGACAGATTCTATTAACACAATATTTATCCTGACATAATATTTCTTCGAGAAGTAATATTTCCCCAAAATAATTATCGAGAAAAAGGTGTACTAGAAATTAGATTCCTACTGATTACTAATCAAATTCATTGTTGTTTGAAATGTAAAGTGCAAAACTATTGCTAAATTTTGTTAAAATATTCTATGGAAATTCTTTCATGGATATTATTAAATTGTGACGAATTTCATATTTACATTCGAGTTAATATCGTTTTTGCACAAAATTCATTGGACTTTTGTCATTTCAAGATAATCGGTCGCCAGAAAAGAAATTATTAACATCGCTTTATCAATTTAGTGATTTTGCATAAATTAACGGTGGGTGAGATTGTCATAAGAAATGTCCCAAAACGATACAAGTGAAGATGAAACTGGGCTTAAAACGCCGGTGTTCTTGAGAAAAGGTTCTCGTTGTAGCCGTGGCCAAGTTACACCAGGTATTCTTCTATCATAGTATTTGTTCATTTTTCTCTTACAAAACTCATTTATGTTTCGACCTACGTTTTATAACTTACTTTCACGGCGCAGTACCGAAGTTTTAATACAACTTTTCCTTACATAGCATTTTCTATTTATACGGTGTCACTATCTATACTAGAAGTACTGATAATAATGACAGCAGTTGCAATTTCATGTAATACCTGTATGAAACATATGTTTGCGTATAACATACGAATTACTGAAGCATTTCTCTGCTACAAAATGCCAATAAAATTTTTTTTTTTCACTTCGTTTTCGCAATAAGCATCTTTACTTGACATTCGATTTTCATTTGTAGGTACGCCGTCCTCGATTTCAAGTTCCGTAATATTTGGTCCGATTCCTGATGAAGTACTGCGAGTTTGGAGTCAATTACCGGAAGCGATTCGCTTGGATCCAAGTTTAGCTGCTTTTCAAAGAGAGTATGATCGGATTCATCCGCAATCGGAGGCCAGGTTCGGAATTATTGTCTTACTTATTGCCCATGTTTGTCGCAGTTATCAGGTTATTACAGGAGCCTTGATAAAGGACCTTTGCACACGTTTTAGATGTTCATCAGATGTTTTAAGGAAAGATTGTTTAGTAGTAAATATGTCACTCGGGACGCATCCTATGGCACATACTAGGTAAGAAATTATCGAAATTATTACTTCATACTCACGCAATAATCATAGAGAAAATCATAGCGAGCGTATAAGATTGGCCATTCTAATAGCGAAGATTTTATTTCATGTAAAATTAAATATATACATATTTACACAAATTGCTGCATAGCTTGATACGGATATACACATGTTCCTATTCCTTATTTTTACTACACTTATTTTACTGTAAATGCTATTTTTGTAAAAGTTCCTTAAATGTCTAATACTTAATTAATACAAACATGATATTGGAAAGTGCTTCTCCTACTGCAATAAATTTATTATTCTAGAACGCCAACTCACACTCTTAGTGAAGATGATAAACACCATGATGTTACACATGATCATGAATCGAAGCAAAATCCTTTTTATCGTTATACAAAATTAATTTTACTGACTTGTTGTTGGCTTATTTTTACCGTAAGTATATTTGTCTGACCCTTTTGCACAAATTTTAAAATTTGAGAAAAACTTTCGAAAAAAGGAACCTGAAATGTTGACAGTATAACAGTTTTCAAAAATTACTGCCATAATCAGGTACTAAAGGATTTGTTTGTTGCAGATCATCTTAATAGTCAAAAGCGAAAAAGTAGAATCAATGCATCAGATTTCTATCCCCAGTAATGAAATGCGCAGTATCCTTTTTACTAACGTTAATCGTACGATTACATTGTTGCTTACAAATAAATTTCGAACAATACATCGAACAATACAATACATCCTTCAATCGAAATTAGATTACAAAATCTATGGCTATCTGAAGAATGATCACATAGGTATTATTGTAGAAGGTTCTTTGCTTCTGCCAATTAGCAAACACATGAATTCCAGCCTGTCCGCGCGCCATTTAACAATATGGTTGGAATTGATGATTGATGGAGCGACGGGAACGATCAAACAGGTCGAATATCCAGTTAAACACTATTTATTGTTTGTTCCAAATTTCCAATAGTAAGAGATGTACATAAACAATTTATTGCTTACTGTTTAACAAAACACACCATACTTCTTCTACTGTCGTCTGTACGACTGTTATGTTAGAATAAAGTTTCAAGAAATCGTTAATATTGAATGCAATGTAGCTAAACATTTTGATACCAATTCTTTTGGTTGCCTTCTCATTGCAGAATATCAGTGAACCCTGGATTCTCCCACTGCTACCAGAAAGTTTGATGGACATTTTCCCCAGTCAGCGACACCAGAAAGTATTTGCCCTCACGAACATTTCCGACAAGTACAGTGATTTTTACATTACATTCTTGAAATCTTCACATCGCAATGGACTTCTCATTTACAAGCGACTATTTTCGATTTTATACCTTCGGAATCTTTTGGCATCTATCACTTTATCCCTCTATTACGATCTTTTCGGTTTATATTTTCCCCTTATTATATTTACATAAGGAGGTTCAATAAACTTCGCGCGGAAAGTTGTTTTATGTGATGTGCCAGTTCAGTTTTTACTTACAAGGGAACATACCCAAGTGTCCGAAGCCGATATTAATGAAACTTCGTATAGTTGTTAAGCACGTGAAAATAGTCGATACGTATTTTTTTATATCGGCTGAGTCGCACGTTTTAGGGGTGAAACTACCATTCGAAGTTACACCTTAAATATTCTAACTCGTAAACTATCGTAGATTCAAAAAAATGTTATGAAGAAAAGATTCATGGTTTTTTACATACAAAATGAATATGTTTACAATTTGTGTAAAAATCAATTGATTTATAACAAAAAAATTAATTGCACCTTTTTTTACTCGATATCAACATTTCTGTAATGACACAAAACAACAGGAATACGTTGCTGAATACTACGATGTATAATATACTAAATTTTCCTTTCGGAATTCGACGTATATCTGTATAATACATGCGTAATAATTAACTTCGAAGGGTGGTTTCACCCCTTAAGCGTGCGACTCAGCCTATATAAAAAAATACGTATCGATTATTTTCACGTGCTTAACAAATTTCCGAAGTTTCATTAAAATCGGCTCCTGACACTTGGGTATGTTCCCTTGTTAGAAATACCGGGGCGGGGGATGTGGGTGATCATATTTTGACCTAAAAGTACGAATTTCCTAGGGCACTATTATCCCGAAGTACGGTAGCAATTAATTTTCGCACAGATCTGCAATCAAGTCTTTCCCTTTCTGTCGCTTATGACTTGTCTCCGATCGATACGGAAAATGGTATTGCATATGCGGCCATTGTTTTAATTGGGCTCTACATTCTTATTATATTTGAGGTAAGCGAAAGAAACGAGACATTTTTAACACGTCGTTTAATCAATCTAAAACACTATTTTTGTTTTGCAGGTGGTTCACAGAGCTCTTGCAGCAATGTTAGCGTCTACTATGTCGGTCGCGATATTAGCTGCTTTAAACGAGGTACGATTCAGCAGAATTTATCAAATCGTTAAAGAAAAATATCGTGAGAATCTTTAGAGAAAATTCCAATCACGACATTGTAATTATAGAGACCAACGATGGAGGAGCTCATCTCGTGGATAGATGTCGATACGCTATTATTATTATTTTCAATGATGATCCTTGTAGCTATTTTTGCCGAAACGGGGATATTCGATTGGTTAGCTGTTTACGCGTATAAGGTAAAATTCGGAGATGATTAGATAAACATCAATGGTGCATTATTTGATGCTTAAAGATGATGATAACACCTTTATTTTGATCATATTAGATAACCGGTGGGAAGTTATGGCCGTTAATAAGTACACTCTGCTTTTTCACCGCATTCATTTCCGCAGTTTTGGATAATGTGACGACAGTATTACTCATGACTCCCGTTACTATTCGACTGTGCGAAGTCATGGAACTCAACCCGGTGCCCATATTAACAGCAATGGTCATTTATTCAAACATTGGCGGTGCGATCACGCCGGTCGGCGACCCACCAAACGTTATTATCGCATCGAATCGCGATGTTGTTAATTCCGTAAGCTTCCTATTAATGCCGTTTTACGTTTAAAGTACAATCATGGAAAAAATTTTGCGGATTTATTCTTAACGTAGAAACCGTGAATCATTTTTTCAAGGATACCTGTTAAGTTTTTAGAGTACTAATATTTATCTATCTACTTGATTAGGGAGTGGATTTCAGTACATTTTCCCTGCACATGAGTATCGGTGTGATACTAATACTGGCCGTTGTCTACGGGCAATTACGATTTCTCTTTCGGGACGTAGAAGCCCTCAGATTCGACGAACCGCAAGACGTCCAGGTACTGTTTGTACCTACTTCGCTGTCATTTGTTTACGTAACGACTTATTCGTCGTGAATATTGTTAAAAGGACGCGACAATCAGTTATAGAAAAGTTGATTTACCCATTGAATATTTCTGCCATCAGGAACTCCGACACGAGATAGCGATATGGCAACGTGCCGCAGCAAGTTTGTCGAGTTACAGCAAAGACGAGAATCTCGTGAGAGAGACGTTACTAAAGAAGGTGCAACGTCTATTCTCGCAGTTAAAGAAAAAGCTGGTGATGGGAAGTACAACACTGCAGGATAAATACAAAACGACGCTCGAAGAACTTCAGGAGAAGTATCCGATCCGGGATAAATGGCTGCTCGTAAAATCGGGAATCGCCCTCATCTTCGTCATCACCCTATTCTTCCTTCACAGTGTACCGCAGATGAATCTGTCCCTTGGCTGGACAGCTCTTCTAGGGGTCTTGCTTCTTTTGATCCTAACCGACGGCAAGGATTTGGACGGTTTAATAGCGCGCGTAGAATGGACCACGCTTTTATTCTTCGCTTCTCTCTTTGTGTTAATGGAAGCTCTCTCTCGTCTGGGCCTCATTGCCTGGATAGGCAAATTTACGGAAAATTTGATTCTCGCCGTTGACGAGCAATCTCGCTTAGCAGTTGCGATTCTTCTGTTCCTCTGGGTTTCCGCGGTGGCAAGTGCTTTCGTTGATAACGTTCCCCTCACGACGATGATGGTCAGGATCGCGACGAATCTAGCTCATAATCATGAACTCGGCTTACCCCTTCAGCCGTTAGTTTGGGCTTTAGCTTTCGGTGCTTGCATGGGAGGTAAGCTGCTGACGCAAATCACTTGTCCTTTTCCCAAGTCGTTCGTTGATATTGGATAGACGCCAGTCCGACTGGCATTTATTTCCTTGAATGGACGGATATGCGGTTATTACAGGAAACGCAACTCTGATTGGAGCCACCGCTAATGTCGTCTGTGCGGGTGTTGCTGAACAGCATGGCTACAGGTTTACATTTATGCAGTTCTTCAAGTGAGTCATGAAACATCAATTTTCCATGTTTTATCGATAATAAAAGAGAATTATCAATGGTTTGACAATCTTGACTGTTGCATAAAGACAACCTTATTCTACAAAATCATAGAGCGTTAAAAGAACACGAATGAGATCATTTCTTGTATTTTTAGAATGGGATTCCCCGTTATGGTTTCCAGTGCTACAACAGCAACACTGTACCTTATGGTTTCACATGTTCTCTTCAATTGGAATGGAGATTGAAAGTACGTACTATTTATAGTAGCCAGATGATTCTCCGTGAAATTTGATTTAAAATTAAGTACACTTAATAATACCTTAAAGGTATATGTAAAAAAAGATTTCAATGTGTACGTACGTACATAGAGTTCACACGGAATTTTCCAATGGCAATAGTTTCATACGAAATTTTGCAATTTCCATGAATTTCTGGAATTTCAGTGCTTTTATCACTGATCATTTAATGAATATCATATGCTACTTATTTTATAGAAAACATTGAATAAGCGAGTAAAGTATTATGCTATAAATTAAAGCAAATGGGAATACTTTTGGAAATCTTTTTGTAGTGTGCAAAAATGGAAAAATACTATGTATTAAAGTACTAACGAAATGTATTGTCATTAATAAAGAATAATGGCAGTTTAAGAACCTTCTACGAAATCACACCCGTAAGATAATCAAAAATCAAATTGCCTCGAAGAAGTGCTGCATGAAATAGTCGCTGAATTACGGCGATAGAAAGAATGGTGATAGAAATGTTTTTCATTACTTTTTATGTACGTGTAATCCAAAAGATATACAAAGTTTTTCGTTCCATTTTCCAAGGTTATTGTTCTATCTTTATTGTAGTAATATAGTTATAAACAGTATGTAGTGACGAATAATATATAACAAAATTCTATAAGCCCCTTGAAAGTGACTTTTAATTAACTTGAAAATAGTGCAGTAGTGCGTAGCTTTCCTATTTGTATTACTTTCCATGTTTTTTCCGTAACTTTAATCATTCATAAGTATCGAGGTCTAAAAATAGATATGTGTAGCGAGAAAAGATTGTAAACTATTAATGAAGGTGCCGAAAAGAGTCAGGGTCAAACTTACACTACGTGTTAATGAGATGAGGTAGGTGAAAAAAGTTCATGTAAACTTATATCCGAAAATACTTTATTGAAAAATTATAAGTGTTCAAAGATGTACAAGCAAAACTTTTCTCACAACTCATTATACCGAATTGCAGATAGATACAAATAATTCTCAATGACAGTTATTAATGTATTATGTAAATGTAATGTTATGTATTGTATGTATTATGTAATGTATAATGTAAAAAGCTTTTACAACTGTTTCTAACACAATAAAAATATCCGAAAGAGTGAACAGTGAACATACATACAACAATTAAATTTCTTCTTTCATTTTTTAAAGTATCCCGAACCATTATTATTTCTTAAACTATTTCTAGCAATAACATATTCCTCATTTTATTTTTTATAAAACTATAAATTGAAAAAGAACTTTCCAAGGTGACGTTAGAAAACTGGCAGACATCTTGAATTCTTCCCCTCTCTGTATCAGTTTGCTATCACAAATTCAATTACTTCTAAAAATTATTCTTATAAGAAACTTTGGGCATAATTAGTTAATTAGTTCGCTGTGTTGAAAATAATGTTGAAAATAATATGAAAAACAGCAACACAAGCCGTGCATTCCAAAAACTGCGTTGAAGTAGATGCGATTGTTTTAATGAATAAATAACGCGATTGACTACGCTTTGGTGCCACCTGCTATTCTAACTTAGCCGGATCAGAGTATGATATAATCAACCCAGTTGTTGCAGTGTTAGACCATGTATGGTCTGCTAAGGAAACTACCCTCTTAAGGAAGAAGGGTTAACTACACATCATACTTACAAGAGTTGCGTTAGATTTTAATTTTTTATAACAGGTGTCTCTAGAGGTGTTACTTTTGATAATCCGTACAATAGTGATAATCGTGAAAACAATGTTTGCGACATAAAGGCCTCTTACACCAAGAGCATCTTACAATTGCAATCTTAGAGCATCCTTCCATATCGCACTTAACGGTATATTTATTCCCAAAACTAAAATTAACGGGACTGTTGAACATGCCTGGTTTTGTACCATGAATATTTAGACAAATTTACGTATCTTGGGGAAGATAGCTGATTATGAACTAAAGTTTGAACTAAAGTATGAACTGTTTGATAATGTTATTTCTTAAGTGCAAATTTAAATCATTTATATTAGATTGTCCGAAAAGTGTCTTACGTAATTTTTCCATATTTTGAAACCAAACATATTTAACGGTTGAATTTTACCATTTATGTCACTCGGAATTATTTTCAAGTTAAATTGTTTATTAGACGGTGTCGCTTCCCTCACAACTAACGACACCGACCGACACCGACTACGAACGACACCGACCCTAGCCATGGGGGCTCTTCTGCATCTGGAACCACCGCATATAGCGGTAAAGGCAGAAGCAGGTAAAGCGGCCTTCCGTTTATACACTGGAGGGGCATGGAAAAAATCCAGGCGGGGACATGCGACCATCCTCGGCGAGGAGCCCCTAAAGGGGCTGACGAAACGGGGATGGGACGGGTGTACCAAGAGCCAACAATTACCAAATTATCTTCCCAAACAGGGAGGACTGGATAAACAATCAGGAAATACTCCTATCATCCAAACGACTCGTTTGGTACACTGATGGGTCCAAGACGTTGCTAGGTGCTGGAGTAGGTGTTTGAAGCGAGGGCCCCAAAGTGAGAATCGCTAAATCGCTGGGGCACTTCACTACAGCAACACAAGCGGAAATATTCGCCATCTGGACCTGTGTCAAACTTAACGTGAACAGGGGCTATAAAGGCAAACACATCTACATCTGCACGGACAGCAAAGCCGCACTCAGCGCTCTTAAAACGGAGAGAATAATCTCCAAGCTGACCGCGGTCTGCCGCGACATGCTGACTCGGTTAGCTGAAAGCAACCGAGTGAAGCTGCTCTGGGTTCCGGGTCAATGTGGAATCCGGGGTAACGAGATGGCGAATGACCTAGCTAGATCAGGCGCATCTGGTGGCAACCGAGCAGTGGACTATAGCCTGGGCATCTCAAAGAGTGCCCTCAGACAAGAGGTACATAGATGCCGAAACGTGGGAGGCCTCGGGGGGTATGCGACACGCAAAAACCCTACTCAGGAAGCCGTCGAGGAGCCTAGAGCTCACCCTTGTGAGACTACATAGGACCCGACTAATGACGATAGTGGGCCCGGTCACAGGACACTGGTACACAAGAAGGCATTTAGCCAAGATGGGGCTCAGTTCTGAGACAAGATGCCCCAGATGTGAAGAGGAGGATGAAACTCCACTTCATCTAATTAGTAGCTGCAAAGGTTTAGAGGTGGACAGGCTCGAAATCTTGGGCAAACCCTACCTGGAGACGGCAGACTGTGAGGGCATAGGTGTGGATAGACTGTTTCGCTTTGCGGTGAAAGCAGGATTAACCCCGGAAGCCACAAATGGAGCATTGCCCGTTAGGGCTCAGGCACAATGATCCATAGAGACTAAGTGCCCGGTTAAGACAAGATACGATACGATACTATAGAATTTAAAAAATTGAATTGCAATGTACCAATAATACACTTTATTATAGAAAATTATTTATTTCTAAATAAAATTTCCTTTGTTAATTGATGTCGCTTACGGCATGGTAATAACAATTCTTTGTTAATAAATTTTCCATGTGAATAAAATCTTATATCTACAAATTTAGAAGCTATGGAACTAATTAAAATGATTTTATGTGGTCGTTCAAAATAATAATAAGAAATAATAATAAGAAATAATAATAATAATAATAATAAAAAGTAGCTTACATAATAGACGTTTCTATCCCTAATACCCATAACTTACTGTTACGTCCCACGGACGCAACCCCTCTACAACTATTATTATTATTATTATTATTATTATTATTATTATTACTACTACATAGAGAGGACTACCGAAACCCATAAGGCCCATCCCCATCACTTCCAACCACCACCAGAACCATTTCCCACCCTCACTTTTCCAAAGAGTCCCGAGTTTTCCTTCGGGACTACAATCCTAAACACCCTCAGTCATCTCTTAGTCTTCACTTAGTATTTAGTTAGTTGTAGGTTACTTGTTAGTAAGTTTTAGTTTAATTAGGTTAATCAGAACGCACTCTCCATTCATACACTACAGTTCACTAACCATCCGCTCTCTGGCCATTCCAAGCTACCAAGCTTAATAAACAATCTAAACGTTACCAACAAATACGAGTCGAGTAACCATTTATTTTAAACAACACCCATCACTACGATCCAACTCGTAACACTTACAAAAAGTTATTTCAGAAAAGATTCATAAATATACAGAATTAAGAGAAGAAATACACAGAATTTGGAATTTAGAGAAAGTATTTATAGTACCAATTGTGATCTCAAGTACAGGGATAGTCCCGAAATATCTGCACCATAGCATAAAAATATTGGGACTCCCAGAAAACACTTACATAACTATGCAAAAAGATACAATACTTAACACCTGCCGTATTGTCCGTAAATTTCTTGAAGATGACTCACCCAACCCAACATTAACAGAAAATGAGACTCACTTGGTCGCAGACCCGTGAACCTCATTATAATCCTCGAAATATAAATTTCGAGAAAAAGTTTTAAGCTTTAAGATAATAATAATAATAATAATAATAATAATAATAGTTTACAAAGTTTTACTAAAGGAGTACGAGAAATATACTTATGAAAAAAACTGAATTTTACAGCCTTTTGTGTCTGGTGGTGCATCCATATGCACAACACGAAGTAGGCATCTTTACTAATTACTTAATACCAGAATTATTAATTGAAAGAAAACTTGAACATTAAACTAATAATTTTAAATTAGCATTTTAACACGCTGTTATATAGGACTTTGCCTTGTTTCGCCTACACTAAAAATGGCCGACACCCCCCACCACGTGCATCACTTTTTCCTCAAGTGTCTTAACGCGAGTTGGCAGTCTAGGGTATTATATAGAAGTCTGTGGGAGCTACAGCTTTTCAAAGTGGCTTATTTTCGCTTAATTTTATCAAGATTGTGATGTTTCAAGTAAAACTACCGACGTTTCAAAGTGAATTAGAGTGGGTAGCTCCACAGCACGTTGATCAAATTGAATGAGATTTTTAGGATACGCATAACACGATGTATTTTACAAAACGTACATTTTAGATTTTTGTAACAGGGGCTATAAAAAAAGTTGACAAAAAGTGCACTTTACAAATTTTATTGTAATTTTGTAACTTTTGAAAATTTCGAAAATTGCTGAAATAGGTCAACAAGCAAACTGTTTAAAGTTTAAACTAAGATCACTAAAAATGTTTCTCGATATATTCATTCCCTACAAAGTTATTCAACTAAAACATGGTGTCCGAATATTAACGAGAGTCACTGTATATTTGTGACTTATTCTATATAGTCGGATAATCGGACATTCAGATAACCGACATTTTTAATAATCGACGTTCGGATAATTGACGCTCTATTGTACAATAAAGTGCCAATGTGACTATCTACTCATATCAGCATACACTAATACATCTATTACTCATAGCAAGGCTATGCAGATATTCGCGCAACCCAATGCATATAATTAGCTGAATGCCTATGCCGTACATAAGCAAACCGTTATCTTTGCTTCTGCCATATATTTATCGACAAAGCTCCGTTTTGGCAATCAAAAAACGAATTTCACAGTTTGGAATTGGTTTTCTGATTTGCTTCTAAGAACCCGCGACTTACTGTATGTGAAAAATCGGGCCGTATCAGAATATCATTTTCCTCTCAACTGAATTTCAAACGTATTACAGATCGGTGTATAGAATATTTACAAAAATGCATATACTTTCAGAGCGTTTACTTGCCCTTGTTCTGCTCCAGTTTAGATCGATTTTTTTAATAGCGATAAATTCAATAGTATGGATACCTACAAAGTTTCTGACCTGCCGGAATCTGTTTGCATGAACATGGTTATTTGTCCTGGTATTGAATGTCTTGTATCAGTAATATTTTCCGAATCGGGTAAGGAATAAGTGTTCGTAACTGCCGAAGGAAAAAGGTTTATGTAAACAGCGTTGCGAATAAATGCGGATGAAATAAATTACTGATCGGAATGTATGCGATATATTTAATATCCGGTTATTGTTTTTCCTGATTATGTCAAATTTACAATTCTTTTATTTCGCACTTATTATGATGTTACATACATATGTACGTAAGTAAAATCCCGATGAGTTTTGTCGTTTTTATGATTGACTGTTTATAGTAAGGGAATTTCGAAAAAGGGTAACAGTCAATACGAAATCATTAAATTAACGGCTGACTTTACATTCTACTATTCCCGCTAAAGCTAAAGCCCCTCTACTACTCTTTACCATACCATCTACTCTTGTACAAAATTCATCGGATTCTCACTCTGTCTCGTCATTTCGCACAAAACGATCGGCGCAAAAGAAAAGCAGGTAATTGATTTTGATTCACAGTATTCATTTTAATTAGTTAAATAATCTTCAGGTGTGAATGAATCAATAATAGTCAGATTTCTCGCATAGGAAGAGTTTATTCCCAAAATATTTGAAACCGGTTAATGTAGAATCAGATATGGCATCTAATAATTGCAGTTCGAAATTTATTCATTTACTACTTATTTCAGTAATAAGCAAGCATTTCTCAAATTGTAATAGTGTCATAGCAATATTGAATACTTCGTACAATATAAGTGGTATATGAATCATGTTGGAAATTTGATATACTTGAATTTTCCAAAATAAATTTTTGTAATATACCGATATTCATCAATTTCGTAATTCAAATTTAGCAGCTTCAAACGTTAAAGTATTATGACGCAAAGGCATAAAGCAGGGAATAAGCCCTTTTTTTGGCTATAATGTCGCTTATTGTCTAATTCTGCGTAATGTACAATCAATTCTCCTGTGGACGACATTTTATTAAACTTCATTCTAATACGCCGGAACGTTTGTCCTCAGTTCGCAATGTTTGAGAAATTCTGCAAAATATAAACATCCTTCGAATTACCTCAACTTATCTAGCACCAAGAATGTATTTTAAATGATCGTACAAAGAATATCGACGAATCATAGTGTTGCGTGTAAAAAATATCTTAATTTGACGATGTGAACGGTAAAACTGTACAAAGCATTTCGATAGAATCATTTGCAAAGTAATTGTTCCAGAAATAAACCGGATTGATTTAGAATTAAGCGAAAATCGCCGAAAAAACCCTGAAAACACGTACTTAAAGAAAGACACAAACATCACGAAAATAAATAATACTGTATAATTTAGATAACCTACAGCGGATGGAAATTACTGAAAATACCTGAGTGTGTAATGTACATTTATACATTACACCGTTATAATTGAGATTACGTACATTACAAATATAAATGCGATATTTTTCTTCCATTTCCCAAATAGCACTTCTTCAATGTCTTCCAATGCTTTCTATCTTCGTAATTATATTTAGTTTAGAGGTGAAGTGCTAGTCGATTTCTCTTTTAGCATTGGGACTTGTTCGTATTGTTCTTGAGTCCTACGTAATTTCCTGCCGATTTGATATACGGTTAAACACACTTGTATAACAGATAATTTTACACAAAAGGTTTCCACGATCAATGGAGATCGCACGGTCCAAACGAAAATGAACATTTCCAAAGACATAATGATGAACGGAGTATCCAAACAAAACAAAACTAAAGTTCGATTTTCTTATAAATTAACTAAGAGACACTACTCCATGCTCCATTGACCTGTTCGCATATGTACAATTCGAACAATCTTGGTCAAGAATAAACCAAATTTATTCGCACCTATGATGAATTTCTCGAGATCTAGGAAAACTACACTGTTCAAATATAGCAATAAAATTCCCGAATGACGATCGGGAACTTATGAAAAATATCTTTGACTATATACAAATTAATCGGAAAATGCGATTCGTGCGTGAATTTTACATGACGCAATTGGGACGAAACGAAAGTTATCTAACAGAGTCTGGACCTGTCAAATTTTATACAAAAATCGACTTTCTATTAAAAGACTGAACAACTTTTATACTCTTTAAAGATTTGTAAAGTGCTGTAGCAGATTATAAATGACAGAATGCCACAATGCCAACAGAATTTATGTATAAATTATGTCAGAAGTTTGGATAAAAAAATTATACCAAAACGACAATGGATTAAAAAAAATATAAACATTAACCGTTGAAACAAGTTGAAAGATGACGAGAAATTGATCGTTGAAAGAATATTACATGAATCGATAATTCGTTAAAATTTAACAGGTTTAACTCGGAGCAGCAAAGTTGAGCTATATCTATAATGCATTGTGCGAACGACCGGCAACAGAAACAGCCCTCGATGCCCGTGGAATTAGCGTGGTTGTCGTTAATCGCCTAGGTCCACTGGGAAACTTTGACTTCATTGTGCTGCTTTCGGATTTCACTTCGTTCTCACTAATACCATTCGCGTCGATAGATTTGTTGGAGGCTATTTCTTTGGGCACCGGTATCCTTCGGCATAACGGCCGTTCCGGAGACGATTTTTCCGCATGACCGTTCTGCCGAATAGATCCGAGAGGTGAATGCTCGCCGGGTTTACGATGGCTCCAACTGAAATCAAAGCGTACTAATTTTTATTTACGTACTTTTCATCCATTACAAGCACAAACATAAATAACTACAGCTACCCAAATACAATCAATAGATACATTTCTGTTTATAATGTCTCTCATTTAGTTCCTAATTTTTAAATATGTGCTTATTAATTACTTATTATTATTCAGATTAAACGTCCACCTGTACGACAAATGTTGTAAATGTTAAAGTAAGTATTTGACTCACCCCGCATGGCTAAACAACGCAGCATGAAACATCATTAATAGTAAATCCATTATGAACCCCATAACAATTGTCAGAGAACTATTTAATACGCTGACTTCTTTGTAACAAAACTGAATCTCTTATTTCCATTACATACGAAACAAGTTAAAACAAACGACCGCTTGAAAAGGCTTCATAAATATTTCTATTTTCAATACTTTTTATTGTTGCTGGAATATTTTTCGGTATCGCGTGCAACTGTTGAGGGCAAACTCGGAATGTACCGATTATTGAAAATTCCCAATTAGCGCAAAATTAGAAATTATTGCAGTTTTCGAAAACAGTATGACATCTTGCTCATTTGATAAAGTAATGTGTTGCTTTTGTACAAAAGGCTGCATAAGATGTTTGTATTGTATCATATGTCGTTTCAATATGGCTAGTATTCAATTATTTCGTTCAGCTGACAATGATCTTTTTTAGAAGCTGGGAATTTTCAAAAAAATGTATGCTATCTACATAGGCTTTTACATAGGCTTTTCATATAGTGGTGTATAAAATTAAATAGGACGAGTCTACTCGTAGTCGAGAAGAAATCAGTCCACATGCAGTATATTCACATTCAAGAATCGTAGGCATTATTATTGTACCGGTAAGCAATTCGACTTAAAGTAAAAGATATGGATAAATATAAGGGCGTTAAAGGCAGAAATAATAAGTAAGTATCCGAATAGTAAGTCACAGAGACTAACGCACTCTACCTTCCCGATCCTGAAGCTGTTTCATTTTGGATCACCGGGTTAGGTCAGGGCCAAAGAGCGGCAGCAACAACAATCATATATTTATGATGCATTTAGCACAAATGTACCCGAAACATGTTTGTAACATATCAATGACGACAATGTCGACAAAATAGTATTTTTACGGTCAAGTAGTAAGTTATTTATGTTATTATTAAGGAAGTTAATAAGTTATGTACTAACTTATTAAATTAACATTTATTCAAAATAAAATGTTAGTATAACATTTGGTTCTTACCTAACGAGAGGACCCATATTGGCATCCTGTGGATGTGACTGTAAGATAGATGGCCCGGCGGAAACTGGCCGTATCTGTAATAATAATTGTTGGAAATCTTAAAAGCTATACGTACAATCGTTCAAAAGAAATCAAAATAGGAAAGTCAAATAATGTATAAAAGAAATATGGTACTGCTGCCGTAATACACCTAGTAGGAATATTCATCATTATTTTTTATACGAATTTAGGTATTATAACTTTCATCAATACGCGTGATGGATGATAAGAGTGGAACAGAAAAGAGTTCTGTAATTTTTGGATAAATTCTTTATATCACAAAATACGATAGGTCCTTACTATCCCAGAGCAGTGATAGTAGTTGCACGAAAATACATTATATGGCATATGAAAAATTGAGTTTTTTTAGTGGATATATTAACTACAACGTGGCGTAAATTAAGAAACGTTTTCTGCTACTCAGTTTTTGCGCTTCATTTGTCAAAAAGAGGGCAGAAAGAAGTGTTAATCAATATTAGATGTGTCATGTAAATTTAAAGAAATAATATAGTAAATTAATGACCAACTCCTTGGATAGAAAAGACATCACAAACCATCACATTTCCTTCATTGTATTGTACTATGTAATTGCTATTGTTTGAAATGCTAATTAAATGCCGGTCATGTTACTTACTCCCAAAGATATTAAATTTAAATTCATCGAATAAAACTATACTTTTGCAATTGTTAGGTGTCCGGTATTCGTTCGAGCATAGTATTCATTCATTTGAATATTTTTGTACATGTAAGAACAGCAATACTGTAAACAAACATCTTCATGAACATATACAACACTTGTTTACATCGTTTCCTTGCATTTACATTTACATGCTTTCATTGATCATACATAAGTATTATACAATATTCATAAAAATGTCATTTGGATTACTTTTTGTGAAATAAAAATAAATAAATCCTTTTCGCGACATTCCTTTAAGAAAGGAAGAAGAAGAACCGACAATAAGTAGGACAGTCTCTTTCATGGTTAACAATACACGAGGAGATGATGTAGACAGTATTACGTTCAGTCGGGATTTATTTCCCCTTCCTTTGAGAACAGGCCCCTGTATCTAAACCGAGTGAACCTGGACCGGACCGTAGGTCAGGGAGAAATTCCAGGAGGCTCGAATTTGAATTCCCGAACTTTAATAATTTAATAAAAAAAACTTTTGCATGTTACTGTATATACATACTTTTTCCGTTTGTGTCGCAGCGTTACAAGTGTCCTCGGGAGAAATATTACGATTGATCGTAGGTGACGCAACCCGAGAGTTTCCATCATTCGATGTTCGTAATTTCGACATCTGAAACTGTAGGAATACAGTTTTCGTATCAAATGACAAGTAACGTAACAATACCACCCTTAAAGTTCAGTTTCATATAAATTCCTCACCCGAAGTGTTTGTATGGTCCGGTCTCTCTCTTCAACTTGACCTTGCAGAAAAATGACTTGTCTGCGCAAATCTGATAATTCGTCGACGATATTGTTTTCCCCCGGAGATGTGCTCACGTCGATAGTACCGCCTTCGTTCAGGCTATAGAAGAGACCATTCTACGATTGCAAAGAAATTATACGTTAATTATATTAATTTTATATTTTTTCAATAGCGCGCAATTTAGAAGGCCTGACTTTTGTGGTATTTATTGTTAAATAATAAGAATGTCACGTTACAGTAATTGACGTAAAATTATTTGCCATAATATCGGCGGTGTTCGTACAGAATAGTAACGATATTGCAATTGTACGTCAATTCCTTACGCTGATGTAATTGTTAATATGACCAGAGTAATAACGAACACAAATATATCTGTTTACAAAAGGCAAAATTAATTGCAAAGACACTGTGCGACGTAATTATACCAATGTGATTAAAGCACTGATATTTTGTTTCATATGGAATACATAAAAGAAGTTTCTTTTCTGTGAAATAGCTCTATAGAAAATAAAGCGTTGTAAATCGTCGTACTGACCTTCGTAGCATCGTCGAATGGGTTGAGAGAGTCTGCCTGTAAAAGCAACGAGATATGAGTGAATGAAAAGCGATGGGTTCAGCACGTGTTTAACAAGGAGAATACACAAGTTAGAACGAAGAATAAGTAAGAAATTAACGGTTAAAGAAATAAAAAATTAGGTCAACGTACCCTCGTCAAACCGTTCTCTCCTGACTTGCAATGCAAAACCAATGATGACCAACGATAACAATGAAAAAAGAAAAAGCGTCTTATGATTAAAAAACAGGATAACACATAGTGTACTAAGAAAGTTACATGTGGAATATAATTGTGAAATTTTGAAATAAACAGAAGCAATGCGACAATTGCATTGTTGATGAGAATTATGCCAAGTTCATGCAAGCAACACTGATTAGCTTAGTTACAAACAAAGATAGATTTTTGCAGGTACCTCCTGAAGAACTCGTTTTAATTTCAGGAGCATAGTCTTAATCGAGACGATGTCCTGAAACATTGATTGGTATCCTTCGCGGTCGATTCTGACGCTCCCCTCATCTCCGGAATCGAGATTCGGAGATTGTGCCTGCAAAAAAACCAAGAAATTTATAATACATCCATAAGAGCGTCTGCTGGAGAAAAATTTTATAGGAAGAAGATAATTACTTACACTTCTTGGGGTCCTCAATGGACTAGGAATCTGACGAATGCGTACACTGTCCAAGGATCTCGGTGATTCCGTACCTGACCTGCTTCGCAACAGTTTTGATGTCCTTCCGCTGCTGATTCTAAAATCAAATTTACACCATATTTTTAATACACCGAATATTATACGTTATAAAGTGTACATTATATGCACATATTACGTACATGCTAACGAGTTCACGCAATATTACAAAGGAATAACGCGCGAAACCTACTACTTTCACTAAAGATTAATTATTTGTTATCGACTAGAAAGGTAAGAATAACTGTAAATAAAGACACGGGAAAGATGTGGGAAAGTTCAGAATATAATTGCGCGACCGCAATTAAAAAAAGGTTATAAGGTAAAAATGTAAAAGTTTTCAGCAATTTTGTTTAATAAATTACCAAACAAAAACTTATTTTCTAGAATTAATTGGACTATACAGTTATTCGTTAATTTACAAAGTCGAAACGTTTTACGTAATTGGCGTACATGTTAGAAAATCGTGTAAATGGGGCCTGTCAGCATGAAATAATTATTAATCATATACATATATGTACTACCTATAATCAAATCATCTACATGATAACAACACTCGATCGATTTGGTCGCGGGTCAACGAAAACAATATCAGTAAGAAACAGCATCATTAAATAACAAGTTTTTTCGCAGATATATAGTAATTTGTATACAAAGAACGAAGAAACATTTTTCTTCTTGATATTTGATATCACGTAAAATCGTAACCGTGTCTAAAAAGTGCTGAGCAAGTAAATGAAGTATAATTGTAATGTTTTCCCGTTATGCCTAATAAACTTACAGTATCTAAAGTATCGGCAATTATTTATGAAAAATTAAATGCAAAAAAGGAATGTCTCCTGATACATATGTATGCACACGATATGTATATATAATTATTTCACATCTGCAAAATCGATTATACGGTTTTTTTGTACCAATTCTGAGCAGCTAAATGCTTAATGCAATTCTCTGTAATACGTTTACATGAAAAGTAAAAGCGATAATATCAATAAAATTACGAATAGGATAATAGAGAAGAAGGCACAGGATAATTGGATGAGTGGTTTTCCAAAGTATTATAAGAATTATAAGTTAGTGTACAAATTTACGAAACTATTACGGTTCATATTACGTTCGTTTGCAATTTATCGATTACGCCAACGGTAATTTGAAGAAACGGAAACATTTTGATGTAAGACGCTTTTGCTTGAACTTGCTTTGATCCAAAGCTCTGCATAAGAACCAACTGATACTTATGAGACAAAAGATAAAGACACGATCGAGCAGATTTGAACGCCTTTGGTTTTTATTTTTGGTCGATCGGTCCAATCTATCTCTTGGCTGTAGCAAACATTTCGATTGTTCAGCTCAGCCTAAGATTTTGAGATACTGGCCGTAGAGTGGCTGTAAGCAAAAGGCAGGGAGCGGGACGGTACCTTGCATAAGCGTTGTTGTCGCGTCGAAGAGGTATCGGTACAGGTAAAGGGGCGGACTGTTTCAGCGGCCAGGAGACAGTTATTTTTGGTCGAACAAGCGTTGGTGAACCACCCGTTGGCGTGCTACTCTCCGAGGATAACCCGGAATCTTGACCATCCTCGGTACAAAGCACATTTCCAGCATTGGCCATTTGCTCGCCGATCGGCAGTGCCGTTCGCCGTCGAGCACCTCTCGAAATCTCAGACATCGCGCAAGATTTCGCTCCTTACCAGCCAATAATCGTTTAACGAATAACTCAATTCTTACGCCGATTAATCAAGTACAATAGCCATAATCCTTTAATGGTTGCCTTCCGTTAAAAAATAACACGTTCCCCAAAGAATGACTATGAGCTACATCAATAATTGTGCCTCATCTTCGATAAACGTACAGCAACAATTTGAAATTGTCCGTGGCTTTATATATTGTCATTCTTCAACCTGTTTGAGAATCACGTGGATGTTACATTTCCAAGTAACAGAAAAAAGCGAGGAAAAATGTAGAAAAATATTGTAATGAAGAAAATTAGCAGACAGATTCTATTCCGATTCTCTCTGAAGTTAACTGGAGTGAAATTTTTCTCCGAGCTTAATACAGAAATAAATCTAAGCTTTGCTGTCTATTAATCGTAAGCGACTATCCGATCAATGGGTTATTTTCAATATATTTTCCTATCAATGTGTGAATGTATATGCGAAATGAACTTTTTAACACCCTTACGGACCCTTCCACTTAACAAATTTTATGACGTGCATTTTCTATTGAAGAAACTATTCCTTAAAAAATTGAAAATTTGTCTGCGAAGAAAGGCCGGTGACGTAGCGTCATATGAAATATAGATGTATGTTTGTGTAAAACGCGTGCGCGCACACAGGTGTACGCACACCTATTTACACAAGTGATTGTCTTGACATTTATTAGTTATTGAGCGAATGTAATTTATATAGATGCGTGTTTACATATACACAGCAATGATAATACGGATGTGTACGGTATACGCGTAGTCAAGAATAAATAACGTAAACGTGGAAGAAAACCGAAAGTAGAGCGTCAATCGACACTGACGTCATCGGCCCACTAACATTCTTCACGCTCTCTTTCGCAAATATCAAAGGACCTACAGTGGTTGTTAGCTTGTACTTTATCGAAGAGCGATCGCATTATCTTCTACATTTTTTTACGAAAAGTGGATAAGTTAGATAAGAACAGCGATAACGAATCCTGGTTAAATGAAAAATTCAGAACAGCGTGTGGATACGACGATATAACTCGAATATTATATCAAATTGGCCTTGCTAGTACGTTGTTTGGTTTCGTTTCCATGTTTTCGATAACCCAGTATAATCCTAAGCGCTACGTTTCTGAGAATATCAGTAACCAAGTGATTGTTTCTTTGTGGCGAGTTAAGCATTCCCGTTACGTGATTTTCATCTGAAATTTGATGGTCACGAAATCAAGATGACAAGGAAGCACTTTTGACGGAAGATGGAAAACACATCTATCAACACTAAACACCTACCGCACCGGCAGGGCCAGACTAAGAGACACGAAGTAACTACGGATAACGCCACCCCCTTCGGTTCCCTTCGGCCCCTCTCGGCTCACTTCGGTCGCTGCTGTTGTGCAGCTGCGCAGTCGCAAAAGCAGCCGTCTAGGCGCGACGTTCTCGCTCGATATCGCGGTGTTCGCTGCGGGACAAGTGGAAAGGGACACACTGCAGAGGGCTTGGAAAGTTCAAGCAAGCTCGAGAACTGCTAATAATTACCTTGACTTTTGCATTATAATCCTTCAAAATTACAACTAGAATGTACGAGACATCATATAGCACAAACGAGGGTTTATCGCTCGATTAATGATAATTCAAATTCATTTAAACATTTGGTCGGAATATCATTGATTAATCTTAAGAATTTTTCATCTTAATAATATGTTATGACCGGACTTATTACACGCGTTATTACATGATAGACGGTTAAATATTACATCATGTTAATCAAAAGTTCAAGCTTATCTTCATACTACGTGCCGACATTTCTTTTGTGTTATGATATTTTATCCTTTAAAGATAGGATATTTCAATGAAATAAAATGAGTTCACTTATTTTTCATAAAACTCTGCGACATCTTTTCTAAACTATGCTGTAAACTAATTACAACGCAAAAATAGAACTCTTTTAATTAGGGGGTTTCGTATCGGTCGATGAATAATGGATTAACCTCATCACGCCCTTGGCCACATATGTGAACGTTTGTTAATTTCTTATAAAATAAGAAACAAACAATAAGTTTTTTTGTTACATTTCTACAAATTATTAATACTTAATATATTTAATATATCTGATATTATTTTTATCAAATATTAACGATTTGTTCAAATAATCCAACAACACTGACTGCCCAAAACGTCCACATATGTAGCCAAGGGCGTGAAGAGGTTAACATGGGATATTAATGAGCAGCGCGATTAAAAAGAAGGCATTATGATATTTACTGAAGGGAGACATGAATATAATTTTCAATTCTTCTCGCACCCTTTTCTCTGTATTTCTGCCGGTTTTTCATGAAGGAATTTAATTGTCCGACAGCTAATTGTTAAATATCGTTTATGTCTTCTGCTCATAGTAACTCTCCTCATTATTTATCTGAGTTTCCGCGCGATGCCAGACAATTTACACACTTTTCGGAATATTCGCAGCCGTGGCAGACGGCCAAAACCCCTTACATTTATTCATCCACCTACTCGTTACGATTTCTTGCGAAGCCCGGTGACTGCCAGAATGCAGCAACTTTAACCGAGACCTCTCCGTTTCGCTTGGTTTCGCCAACAAAAGACGACTAAAATATTGCTTCAGATTTTAAACTGAATTATAGTCCTGTAGATTATAGTAAACACAACGAGTAATTAGCGTATACAAACTGGAGATCATTTTTTTGCATAAAGTTTGATAGGAGATTGTTTTGTTTGAAATTGTACTACGCATCAAAGCCGAAAATGTTTGGAATAAAATGATATGTGCCAGGGATCAAAAGTCATAATCTTGTTAGTTCTACGATCTTAATTACTTTTTATTACGTTCTATATGCCTTATTTCAAGACTTTTAGGTACGAATAACGTCCGGAGTTTTCAGAGAGATATCGACATAAAGTCAATAGAAAGTGAACCGGAAAAGTGTATCGTTAACTGATCGACTCACTAAAGAAATATCGAAGGAGAGAGTGAAATCATTTAAACTAACAGTAAATTAACGTTTCTCCGGACACTAAAACACATGGTATGAGTGACACTAAAGAGTAAGGCAGCGTTATTTGTTCCGTACATAAGGAAAAATACAGGTGAAGATGGAAAGATACCACGTGGTTAGTTTTGGCAATGCTCTGATTATCGAGGAAACAGCGTAGTTTTGCTGACGAGATATCGTAGTACCTCAATGTTCATCGAACCACCGATGTCGGCTACGACAATTTTTTTATCAACCATGTACCGCCTCAATTTTATAATCTGTTTTAATAAGTCAATTTTACACTCTCACCAAAAAACCAATATGTAAAGAAGATTAAAGTTCGGCACATGTACAAATTAATTTCGACTTTGTCGTTACCTCTGGCACAGATTAAATTTGGACAATCTTGTTCACGCTCTCCGATTTCAGCGGTAGTAGCAATCCTCTTTTGTGACGATAGTTACGGTATTGCTCAGTTGCGAAAGCTAACACCGATTTAGATGCAGGTTTCTTTACGATGGAATTACTCGACAAGAGCTACGCGTGCACGAAAAGTGTTATTTCATCATTACGGAAGAAACTGACTAAATCTCAAATTTATGTCGCAAGAATACGTACAACTTCATGCATTTGCCTATATGCCTGTGTACCGGTTAGAAAAAGTAGGTTATATGTAGGTTATACCACCATATTCAATGAAAAAACAATAATTATCGAAATGAGGTAGAAGAAATAAAAAAATATTAATAAGCGAGAAAGCAGAAGACGAAATAGAAAAACTGAAATAGATGCGTTCCGATCGCAAAAAGTAGCGCGAATTGAGGAATCAGACGACTTTTTTTGTATGTAACACAATTTTCATTTTTCGATATCGAATGAACCGAACTGTGGAAATGTCTTAGGGATTTCATAGGAATTTCAAGTTTTAAATGTAATACATATATTCCAATATGGTATTTCTGTAATTTGTTTAGGAAATTGTTGTCGTTGGTTTCCTTGCTGAAAAAAAATCTATTTTAATCTGAATAAACCTTTAAGGATACGAGGTGTAAATCAATTCCAAACTACCATACAGGCAGAATTGAATTGAAATTATCAAGGAACATTTCAACGATAGGGATGTTCGTGCCTACAAAATTTGTACTAATTATGTACAAAAAAAAGTATTCACTTTCAAATACTAACTGAACTAAACTTATAGAATGCCTTGTACGTACCAATACTAATAACTAAATGTGAAGAATTAGGTTATAGGTATTTAGAATGACATTCATACAACAGCTCAATGATCAACTCATAAATGTTCTTATTACCCTTACAATAGTTACTCTTATTATTGTAAAAATATAAGTTTAACTAATATAATATCATTTGTGGCAACAATGACAAATTTCAAGTTATTGCACATGAAATGTCAAATTTTGTTTATTCTAAAATCTTATTCATCACCTTCCTCGCGATCATTTTGAAACTGATCTTGGAACTTCAAACTTTATGTGTCAACATAAGATAGACCGTTGTGTTAGGAATCGATGGACTCTGTTACGTGTTTATCTTCTTTTTGCTCTTAAGTAATTAATTCAAACATGTATGAATCGGGGAGTAATACATCTCTATAATTTATTTAAGGATAAAATATTTTAGAGCAAAAAATTTGTCTGAACTGTCATTGATTCTAATAATAAGGCGTAAGAATTCTTTAACCGTAAAAATTATTACTAGAAATACGTTTGAGAGATCTGCATCCACACACGCAAAACTTACTTTGATTATATAATATTTTCCAAAAAAGAGTTCATCTTAAAAATCCGTCATTTCATGGGCAGTAACTTAATATTTTTCCAAGATTAATGAAAATTATTTTTATTCAGGTATTATCTTTAAACTCGGAATCTACGATAGTAAATCACAATAACACGTTTATGAATCCGACCAAACATTGCTGCTAACTGATTCACAATCAGCAATTATACGAGTAATCGCTTTACTTATCAGTGTCAGGATATACTACAAGGTAGGTAAAAAAAATTGTAATGTGATAATTATCTATAGGGTGGCAATAGCAATTGTCTACAAATAACATGCTGCAAGTGCCAAACGGAAAACAGTGGAGAGTGCGAGGAAGGCCGTGTTCGAAAAACGAATGACAGAGCAACGATGACTTTCTCTCATTTTGCCCCGTTAGGAGCGAACAAATACCGATATAACGGATCATGAGCATTTTTCGAAATAGCTAATGGAAAATGCTGCATGTATAATACTATCATATGATTTTTCCGATTACTGTGTTGAATGAAAAACACCATAAACTCTGATTTATTTCAACATTTTTAATAGATTTCAAAAAACTGCTGTACGACTTGTATATAAACAAAAACTTGAAAAATGCCAACTTAGTTTTCGAGGAATAAAGTATCCGAACAGAGAGTGGTACATTTCGTTTAGTAATAACATTATCGATTAGGTCGACTATAACAATTTGACATTGCCAACAGTAAAATAAAGTATTAATAGATTGATGTATTTTTCATTTCAAGAACCAGACCCTTTGTAACACATTATGACTGTGAATCGAAGAAACTGATTTTCTTCTGTATGTTACTGCATTGGGTATAGTATGAATAAAAATAGTGACAAGCCGCACTCGAAATATGGGTAACCGAACACGGCCACGATTCCCTCCACCGTCGAAATGAAATCTCTTTCCACAGAGTCTACATCACCCACAACGCAAACTCTCTCTCTCTCTCCGTTTCATCCTTTTAGGAACATAAGGAGATGATGGACGATGCAGATTGGGCGCAACAAGAATTCATACTGGTATACAGGAGAAGATGGATGCAGATATTTGTGGAAATTATTTACCCATTGGCAGAAGAGCTAGCGACACTGGACACACCGGTATTCTGGACAGTAGATTCCCTCATGTCTTTCTTCTCTCTCTCTCTCTCCCTCTCTGTCCCTCTCTTTCTTTCTTTTTCCTCTCTTTCTCCCCACCCTCTATTTCTTTCTTTCTGGCCCAATTTCAAAATTCCAAGGTCACGCCAGATTCTAATCTGGCATTCGGTATGTTATCCTCTTGTCCAATCACCCTTTTCACAGATTTTCACGATAACGACAATTCAACTACACACAGTTGATCATTTCCTTGTGTAATTCGGTAACGTACAAGTTGGCGCGGTGTTGTCCAATGGTACACTACTTACGATACATGCGAATATCTTGCCCGCACAAGTGTTACGATAAGATGATGTCAATGCACACTGTGATTTAATCGATGCCCGTAATTTCACTGAAAAACGCACCGTAATCACTTTTAATAGTCATAATAATCATTAGGCCCGATTACACTTTGAAATATCAGTAATATTTATATTAAAAGTCCACACCGACATGACTGTGCATGTCAGCGACCAGTCATTTTAAAACGATTTCAGATATTTCAAGTTTCTGCTAGTTGTTGACTTAATTACCGTTTTTGTAACAAAATACTGCGGAGTTTAACTTCGGTAAGTAGGTATCTCAAATCTACACGCATACATTACTGCATTTAGTAGGTACACATTGTACAGTAATACAATTTATTTGGACGCCTAAACGTCGCAAATATTGAAAGAGCAATTTTAACACAAGTGTTGAATTGAATGCAGCAAAATAAAATTAAAACAGACAACATCGATACTGTTGTTTAAGTGATAGCCTATCCTCGATTCAAATCTTTTTGTCCTTTTTTTCCTCATTCCACTTTTATTCGTTTAATGATAATTCTTACCGTAAGGGGATTATCTTTCCTTAACGAATGCGCATGGTCTAGTTTCATATGATGATGATATATAGTTCTGGTCGGCTGGCTGGGCCGTACGTACGTGCATGTACAAGTTTACATTTCCATCGCTACGATTTAAGCCTTTCATATATAGCCCGATCTCCCGTTTTCCCTCGGTGCATCATTCCTGCACGCGATTACTTCGCATCCGCGCTGTTGTATTTGTGTGCACACAATAAACTTGCATTTAAACGTCCGCTCATGATACGTTTATAGTACGACTCTATGGTTATACGCGAGTTAAGATTAGTCGGCTTGCTCAAGGACAAGTGCAATTGGACAGCGATCGCTTTCGATTTCATCGCTTACAAGCCTAACTTCTTTCGGTAGAGTATTATTAAGAATTATAATATATTGATTAATATCCTCGTTAAATATTTGCCAATATAGACGTATTTTAACGGCATATAATTATACAAAATCATCGTCGATGATAACGATGTCAAGAATGTTTACCAAAGAATCGAGATTTAGATTTGGATACGAAGAACTTTTACTACTTTTCATCGAATGTTCATGATTTATTACAAATTACTTACATACGTTTATGCATATCGGAAAGCAAATTTGATACTTTATCCATCAAAGAAGAGTCAATGCACCTCATTGGGCAAACATGATGCAGAGATATATTTTCGTAAAGGTGCAAATCCCATTATTATGTATTAATAACAATCGCGAGAACCACTGTTGCACAATAAATTAAAATAAATTAATTGTCGTACGGAAACAATATAAAAGACTGTTGTACTTTTGCCTAACTTTTCATAACTTGTAACATAAAATGATCTAAATCCCGATTCTTTTGACATTTCTCCCCCTTTTTTACTGAAATGTATATCATGCCGTGAAATTAGTAATTAATTTATAAAGTTGTAACTATATATTCTTAAGCCGTTGTGCGTATTATGTCCAAAAGTATTTATCGTATATCAGTAATATTTGTGTTTAATATAAGCTAATTGTGTTCATAGGCGATTATATTCAATATGTTTTTATATAGAATCATGCACTTTAAAACAAGTGCTGGAATTAAAATAGATACTCCACTCTAACATTCTGTTTCTACGGACTCATCGTTTGTTGTCAAGTAGAAAATTGAAAAGCATATCATTATTTCTATTCTGATTCGTTCTACTGATTTATGGAAGAAGGAAGATGGTAAATATACGAGCCAATACGGCATATACGAAATTGGAAAAATAATTTCTACATTTCCCTTTCTCTTCATTTATTCCATCACTCGGTGTTTCGCTATTAATTTGGAAAAATATCTCGACTGTTACTAACAGTGGTGTACATATAACCATTGTGGGCGTAAATATGTCTGTTATGGTAAAAATCTGACTAGATCCACTTAAAATTTATCTTATCCCGGTTTATTATTCGGTTGTCTTATATATACGTTAAAAATGTGAATCTGACTTTTTACTAGTCTAAAGGAACTGTTTCCTCTGCATCTATCGTACTACTGTAGCAAATTGTCTTTACTCCGTTTAAGTTTTTCAATCTAAAACAAACTCCATTGTTTGGAGTCCATTGTCGAGTGATAGTATTCGGTTTTTCGATTCCCCATATGATTAAACCCTAACCTAATTAAAGACTCTCGTGTGTAGTAGATTTCTCGAACGGAAGACGGCAACTTGTTGTGGAAGATCACAATGGACGAAATCGGAAACGTTGCTTTGCACTTTTTCCCACATTAATTCTATAATCTTTCCGGTATTGCCTAGCCGGATATTAATTAAAGTTGTCAATTTCGCAATCATAGTGTACTTGAATACGCAAGTATCCCTTATTGTTATATTTCGAAGTTAATACTTTTTGAACCAATTCGAATCATTAGTGTTTCTTATCAGCTTTTCACGTTAGTTAGTGTTTTCCTTTCATTCTAATATATTCTTCAGTTGTTTTTCTTCGATAAATACTCTCAATGAGCTAACACAATTCTTCCGTTCCTGCTGGTGTTGAATCTAATTTTCTTCGACTAATATAACAAACGAAAGTGCTTCGCGGAATAAAAAGATGAGTATTTTTGGACGCATTCGGTGAATTCACTTCTGTGATTAACTTCGTCGACGGAAGAGTGTTCCTTGAAGGTATACCGGAGGGATTCGATTAACAATAGTAGTCCACAAAGTACAGCGGAGGTTTCCGGGTAGTCCATAACCGAGTGGAATGTATCTGTATCGGAATGTATATTTGGAAATGACAGATTTCTGTCTCGTTTTCAGAGGCCCTTTCAGCCGTTGCCCGGCATCGTCCCGTCGTCACAATATTGCCCGTTCGAACAGAGCCCGATTTCATTTCGACTTAGGGGATGACGAGAGCGACAAGACTGTCGGGGTCGACGGGCTCGCTCGCTAATTAGGATACGTCAGCTGGTAGTAATCCCCGCCCCCGGAGTCCTCGTCGGAGATTTGCAATTGCTTCACTCGTTTTATTAGCGCGCTAGAACACAAAACACTAACGCTCAGCAGAGATGGGCTATTTTCATTTAAAATATTAATTTGAGTACGTTGACAAAGCTGTTTGCCGTAGCTATATAAATTTGTCAATAATGAAAGCCAAAGAAATTGTCCTTCACACTACTTTACAAGTAAAGTACGCCTTGAAACATATACCGCAATCGATATGTCTCACAAGTAGAAATGTTTTCTTTGGAATCTAATATTATTGTCAATGACAATTTCAATGGATATAGTTATCCGTGTTTTACAAGGACGGCTACCATTTTAGCATAAGAGACTTTTGTGTGTTTATCGAGTACCCCCGTAGATAGGACTACATATTATAGTGTTATTCGTCGGTGGAGGGATCAATAAGTCGATTTGAGGTTTTCGTCAACACGATATGAACGGGTACTATGATATGGACATACATTTGCGAAAGCACGAATGCAATACGGGAAGGAAGGCAAACGTATTTTGTAACTGACACAAACCTGGTACCAATCTTTACCGCCGAGAGATTGATAATCAAGAAATATGTGCCTCAACGTCATGCTTCGTCAAAGCGTGTTAACGACGTATTACATACTTATTTGCAAATAATGAAACAACGGAAAATTATCGCACTAGAAAAGTTTGAAAACGTCATCATTGCTGCTATAGAATGCCTATCTGTGTTATACGATTAATTTATCAGAAACACAATTATTTACAATGCTTTAAACTAACGACTGTAGAGAATAAATTCTATCTCAAATAATAAAAAAACATGAGTTTTTATTTATATACTGATAGAAAAATAGTGGAAAGAAATCATCTTCAGTAGCTTTATTGTACAGTGTGCGCAACCAAAAATCGATATTCGACCCTTCGATGCGTACAATTGTAACAACTGAGAGCTGGCATGCAACTATGAGGACGGTAAGGAACCAACCGTATGTCCGATATAACCACTCCGATGTCCAAATTATATACTTGAATATGTACGTAAGAAAAGATGTGGGACTAAACAATTTGTCATTTAAGAATAATCAGTCTTTTCTGCACTATCTTACAATCCAGAATTATTTACTGACTTTGACCTTTCAAATGGTCAGCAACTTCATCAATATTTTTAAATTGTCCCTAAAGTGTTTTATTCAGCACAAGTCTCCAACAACGATTCTATTGTCAGCAATCTATTTGGAAATATATTAAATGAATGTTGAAAATGTAAATGTCACTGAATACACCATTTGGACTAGTAACCGACACGGTGAAAGAACGTTCAGCGGGACACACGTACATTTGTGCTCGGAATGAAGTCAATTTCTGTGATTCACTCGCGAAGAAGTCTACGGACCGGAATACTATCCACGAAAGAAACGCGTCCTTAGGTAGATCATACAAACACGATGCCTAGCTTTCTAACTACGACGAAAGAGTTAGTACTGACGCGTCCGATTGGCCGCAGTGAAGTCAGGACAGAACGAAGGTGAGGGCGAAGGCGAGGGCGAAGGCGAGGGTGATCGCTCTGGCGAGAACACAGTAGGAGGGGGGGGGGGGGGCAGGTGGGGCCCAACGGCTCGTAGTATGCACGCACCTATTCACGCATAGAAAATTCAGCAATAGCTTTGTTGGCTCGATAATAAAGGCTTACAATCCAATAATTCGAATGCGATAAGCGAGTATTGTTTACTTAGACTTAAGTGTGAATCATGCTGCATCATATCAATGATAATTAACAAGCAAAACCAAGACCAGTCCAATTATATCTCCAAAATAAATAAACACAATTTAGAATATAGTCATAAGTAACACAAAAGTTGTAAAATTTTTAAAACATTTTTATATACCACTAATGTATTTATTGTACTGCACCTTATTTAATGAACATGAAAATAATTCTGTGTGAATTGAATGAATGAATTGAATGGTTTAAAAAGTTTGATACATCGTTAATTGCATAACGAGAAGAAAAATTATTGTTCTATGATACCTAACAAATTTGATATATTTCGGTATGTGTCAACATTTATTGAGATTGAAATTTACCTTAACACTGTAGACGTACCGTAGGTCAACAATATTAAACAACATAAAAATTATCTGTGGCATGTGGATGCAATAAGTTTCGTGCTCGAATATCAAACAGAGTGATCCTATGTAGTATTTATATTCAACTTCCTTTCTCTTCTTCCCTTCCTTCCACTATTTGCACTCTTTACAGTGCAGGAGAGCACGCGACAGCAAGTGGTCATTTTCTACAATTTCTATTCCTTTCGAATGTTACATGTTGATAAGTGTATAAATTATAAACGTATTATATTGCAACCACACACGAAGTACGCATTATGCGTTGAATGTCACATGTAACAAATGACATTTAGTAATTCGAGGGAAATGCCGAATTACCATGATATCTACATCTAACCCTTCGATAATATTATTGGAGGATCAGTTTGATTAATGCCTTGGCTAATTTCATGTAATGCACATTTTATGTGTGACTCACCAGTGAGTCAGCTGGTAAAAGATAGCATTGTACTTATACTGGCAATTTTTATAAATAAATCAATCAAGACGGTGACAATTAGATAAGATTAGAAAGAGTTGTTCTTAGTATTATATTCGCAACAAAACAGGTCATTCCTATAAATAAATGACCTTTTTACTTGTCAGGTACAAATGAATATATTTTTCAAAAAATTAATTTGAGAAGAAGAGAAAGTAAATGCTTTTGAATTACACATGAATTCACAATAACGTCAATTAAAGTACTGAAACCTTAGTTCCTTTATTCTTAACTACTCCAAAATGAATTATAGTTCAACCAACAAGGTAAACATTGTGCAACATTGGTTGCATTTCATAATCAAAATATTGATCGGGTTCTTTTTCTCTTATTTTAATATCGTTAAAGATTTTACTGCGACAAAGAAAAGTTATATCTAATTGGATCAATGCCTTCTGTAACGGAGTGATTAATAGCTGAAAGTAAAAAACAGAGAACAAGGAAAAATGTCGGACTCTGTTTGTGCTTCGCTGAAACTGTGGGATGTCTGACGATCGTACAATTTTTGGTAGTACTGATAAAACGGTTTTGTCCTCAACAGCGTGTCTAAACCTTTTCTAATGTAATAAGACAAAAGTCGACCAGTACGTTCTATTTGAAATGCAAGTGGTGGAAACAACTCACCGTTAACGATAAAAAGCATTATCAGCTGAGATTTCAATTTCAACTGTAACTTCCACCACTTCTTATTTGCAAAGCGATGAAATTGCAAGGAATTTCAGCACAATACGACATAAACACGAAAACAGTAAGATGAAATTTGTTTTAGTTAAGAATTCTTGGGAATAAAAAGAAAAAAGAATTCTGTACACCGGAAATTACTTTTGTATTACATATTTTCCAGTGGAAAACTAAGCAAGTTCAAACTACGATCTAAAAGGCCAAAAAAAGTGAATACACACCCTGATTCGGTTGTAGGTTGATTATTGTTGTTTATTCCACTGTTTATGTTGTTATTGACAGAATTGGATTTGGCAGCCTGCTGCTGTGCCTGAGCTGTACCCAACAAGGATGTCCACTGTCTCATGACTTCTTCGCCCTGTGCCTCCAATTCTGATATAATTGTAGCGTCATCTAACTCATGTAATGCAGCACTTGAGTCCATTCTACAAAATGAATAATTTGATTTAAGCATACTTAAATTAAGCTTACGTATACAATTCAAGGTGCGCGTGTTTTTTATTTATCAGGAGTTAACTTTTTTTTGAACATTTAACTTTTATTTAAGACTTAAATGACAATAAATGCGGACCTCTGATGGCTCTCCTCGTATGAACTTGTATCGCTACGTTCATAATCAAGCATTAAGTCGTCAGAAGCAATAGATTCACAGGGAGACAATGTGTCGATGCTCCCAGCCCGGCTTATTCGTCGTACGTGAAGTGGGCTGTTTTCCACGCTTCTTCCGTGTGGTTTACCTAGAGTAATGAAAAAAATTTGAACATACATCTTCGAACGAATACGACTCAAATCAACCGTAGGAAATTTTGACAGACTCACTTGGTTTGGAATGGGATTCGACCAGAGTATAGCTGTTTTCTGTAGCGGATTGACTGGCGATACCGGATGGATTTTCGAGGGCTACAGTCCGCGATGCATCATCGAATATCAAACCCGGTTGATCCGCAATTTCATCATCAAAATACTCTCTCCCCTCCGACAAACTCAGCGAATTCGAGGCGTTTGTCGGTGTACCAGGACTATCATCTTCGATAGTGTTACCCGATCGTTCCATGGCATCTATAGTGTCTCCGAGTTCTTTTCTGGAGATTTTCCCCTCGGATTGAGTAATACTGGCGGTGGGACTATCGAAGAGACTATCAACGGGCGAAGTTTCGTCGTCGATAAGCGTCGTCGAAGTGGCTGCGACCGCGGCAAAAGCTGGATCTTCAATGGTCAGAAGGACCGATCGCAAATTGCTGTTCTTTGCGGCGTTTGACGGAGTCTTCGGATGCTGTTCGGAAAGAGAACGCTGATATTCGTCGCTCGAACTTAAAGAATATTCATCGGCCATCGCTTCACCGTGACCGTACTCGGGATCGTCAGAACTCGGCGGACTCAAATCTGACTTTCTTGCTGCTACTTTTTCGGAACGCGATCTATCTTTATACACCTTCTCTTCGCCCAAACCCTCGTCATACCCTTCGGATGACGTAGTAGACATGGATGTTGTCGAATCGGTATATCTGTAAAACGTTGAATATTTTACTTTTGTGATTTACTACTGATAAAAAAACATTACTAGCCATCGTGTAGAAAGCGTAGATGGTTACTTAGAGGTTTTGGTCAATTACCTGTTATCTTTATTGAGAATCCGTTGATACTGCATTGTCCTTTCACGCACCAAGCCGGTATTCACGTTAGGATTGGCAAATGGCTTGGGTAACATTATCACAGATATTTCGGTGACCGTACTGTCGTCCTCCCGAACGTCCCTGACATCAAAGCTCTGACCGTTTATCACCATTCGAAGATTTCTTGGTTTACCATGACCACGTCTTCCCGATAGAGAAACTTGCTCCGAATATTCCCGCAGTGTTCTGTCATGTTCGCTAGGATGCCCTTGGTTACTGCCGATACCGGAATCTTCTGTACCAGAGCCTTCTTTCGAACTGGTACAACCCTTAGACGTCGTAGACACTTTTCGGCTTTGATTAGCTACTGTTTTCGCGACTTTTGTGTTGGAATCTGTCATTCTCACCGCATATTGCGGTAGTGGCAAATGGCTAGTGTGAAGCGTATATCTGCTGACAGGTTCTGGAATACCCGATGTTTTTCTCGTTGTACTGTCCGTTTTCGAAAGATTATCGTTGTAGTACCGTTGCTGTGGATTATTTACGAGAGACGATCGTGGCTTAGGAATTGCTGCTCGCCCGGGTAACTTGCTGTTGTGCTGATTTTCCTGTTGTTGCTGTGGCGACTGTAGCTGTTGGTGCTGTTTCTCTTGATTATAATGGCTGACACTGTGACTGCTGCAGATATCGCCAACCTTATTTGTATACCTCGGCTGTGGCTGACGGAATCCAAAACGGTTTGTTCTAACGGCGGTGCCACTTGCTTCTTTTTTTGGGGGTGCGAGTCGCGGAGTTGAACGTCCAGATTGTGATGTATAGGCATGATGGTTGTCGTCATCATCCCGCCTACGTTCCTGCACAATATAATACAAAGGATGTCAAATTTAAAAGGAAACGAACAAAGATAGGATCTCTTTGTACCTTTTGACAAATAAATACTTAACAAAAAAGTGAAGATAATTTGTACATAATGTACGCAATCTCTTAAAGGATATTTTCTTATTTAAACGGCATTAATTATTCATTTTAAGCTTAAACTTGTTGCTTCTTGTGTTTCGTGGCCATCCGTTGATGGTAAACCGAATCATTGTTGTGCATATTAGCTGGACGAATTCAGTTCTGTCGTTCAGATAAGTGAATGAAATGTAAAATCTCACTGTCGAATTTTAAAAAAAGTCTACTGTGACGCCTAATCCATGAATCATTTACCGTGTGATCCGGCCCGGCCGACTTGGATCGCTGATGGAGCAATGGCGAATCCGTGGTGGAATAGTTAGTTATTGGTAAGGGAATCCCGGAGGTTGGCCGCCGTCGGAACCCGAAGACGATTCCGGAGCCCCGCGTGTGTGTCGAGCCGCGCTTCTCCGCGGACTTGTCACTCTGAATTGTAATTCATACAAAACTCAGTTTTCATTGACCCAGTACATTTTTTTTCTCAATTCAAGCCTTACCCACCCAATTATCCCCATTACTAATCTATCTCATTATTCACAAATTTCAGCATTTATGTTATTCTGAAACAACGACTTTGTCAACCTGCTTGCATAATTTTTCGTATGAGGATAGGTCGGATATTCTATTTTCTCTGTCGAAGACATTCGACAAAAGTTTCGTGCGATGTACGTACGTTCAGTGACGTACCTAAATTAAAAAACTCTTGGTAAAAAATCCTTGGTCAATCCTTGTACTGCATGTTAATATTACTATTGGCAGAAACGTTCTATTTCATTCACCGAAACTATCGGTAACAGGTTATCTGACAGATCCACGTAATGTTGGTTTGCTTCTTTATGGTCCTCCAGCAAACTTCATTCGTATATAACGTCGAAGAATTATGCACTTACTTTACGAAATATTTAATATCGTAAGCACACATGTTTTTCTGGACACGGTTGGTAAAATTACGTAGTTGCAAATGAATGCTTGTATTTCCTAATACGTTCTAAAATTTTCTTACATACATGGTCTAAAATTTCTGAAGAAAGAGTAGTTTTTCTTTATCATAATACTGCGTGAATTTCAGCAGTAAGTGCATTCAACTTGATGTGCGCAACCCCTGAAGTTCATTTACCAGAATAACAACGAAATGGAGCAAGTCAGAAGTGACGAGAAGAGCGGGGAGTGCATAATAAAATTAAAACGACATTTGAGGGCTGGCTGTACGAGTGTTCCATTTAAACGCACCGCGAAAAGCCGAACACATCCCTTTATAACGAGAGTACCAGTACCAGATTAAAGAGGAATAACTTCGCAAGTGCGGACAGTTTAAATATCGATGTGGTATTATGCTTCAATAAAACCAAGTAGTTTTTCTGAAATTATTGCAATAATATTTGCGTATAACCCCCTGAAAATACGTATTCGAAGTCATAATAATTTGTCATGATTCTATTGAGTGGATTTATTTTCCAGTGATATGTATCTTTATAGAAAAAGTACTCTTCGTAATAACAGTTTATACATAAATGTGGCGATGAAAAATGCAGTTTTCCTTCTAGAAACAGTATTCGTTTTCAGTATAGCAGGCTTGGTGTCTAATTTCACGTAATCCACGATGCGGTAAATCGCATTTTACTGTATTAATCGTAATTGCGATATACTACCGCGAACGTGCTCTTAGGCCTACTGCCACCGACAGTCTTATCTCTTCTTATCAATAGTGATCGAAATTTCATGATGAAAGTACATTCGAAGAATGATTATTGCGGAGAAAAGTGAAATGAACCGTCACTTTTGTTCTTTCTTTGCTCTCTGACTCCATGAAGATTGATTAAATCAGTATTTTCAACTAGTAATTGACACTGTCGACGTGAATTTATCCCTTACCAGAGCTTTTATCCCTTCTTCACTTACACGATATTCATGATCGTATCTCGTGTCAGCCCGGCTGCACCGGTACTCCATACTTTTGATCAGTTATCGGCGGTCAAAAGAAAAGGATGAGCTTCTTTCCCCTCTTGCCCTTTAGAATCAGTACGATGTACACCGCGACGTCATCCCCATGGCAGCACGCTGTCCCACTGATTATTTTTAAATCCGGTCAATCCGACGAGAAGGAAGAATTGACGCGTACTGTTGGTCCCGCTGCTTCACATGTCGCGGATGGGCACACGTCATAGACGTCTTCGCGTCGTGTCGTTCTCGTTTTCGTGGTGCTCAAAAGACAAGGAGTGGCGGCGCCACAATTTCGCTCGCTCACTTACCCTTTACCCTTCTTCAAGCGTTTTGCTTGTCTCTCGTGCTTTTGCGCTTCTCGCCGGTCTGTGCGATCGATTTAACGCACTGCGCCGGCGTCGCGACGACGCTTTCACGGAGGAAACTCATTTTCAGCCGTATTTGTGGGCGAACAGATCTATATACATCTCAACGATCCTAGCGCACGTCACAGTACAACACACATGTGCACTTGAATATTCGTTTATGAATGTATAACTCAAGTGTACGTATTTTGGAGATTGCCAACGTAATTAAAAATATTATCGTTATCAAAAGTATCCGTAGAAAATACATTTACACATCATAGCAATATTTTTCGATAATATTTTCTAGTATTCTGCAAAGAAATGTTCACAAAATGTTCATAAAATAACTAAAATGAAATAAAAAATAATGGGTATATATTCTAAATACATAATATATCAAATGTTATCTAGAAGGACAATAACACATTACAAATTATTGAAAGTGACTGTTACAGATTGTTATTGACGCAATTGAATTGATTGACAAATTAATTGATTAACGTCTAAGTAAACGAAAATTCTATCTTTTTGCAGCCGTGCAGAAGCGGCAATGGTAAAACTAAACCTTTATTTAAGTATTAAGAAACATTAATGAAAATGAATAGAGGTCTACAAAACCTTGGTATCGAATACTTTTGAAGCTACTTCGCTTATCTACTTCAACATATATGATTTACTTCGAGGAGGCTGATTAGTCCAAAGATCAAGATCATATTAGGTGATTTATGTAAACAACATTTGCGTGCTAATCATTTTCGCCATGGTTTACTGATTATACTGAAAAACTAAAAATTCAATACTTGTGCGGTTTTCTAACATTTTACATTTATTGTTTTTTTACATCTTAGTAGGTCATGTTATGAAACACAGTTTTCGAATTGAGAGCTTCGAATTATCATTCTCAGGTGGATAATTACGTTGAAAAAAATTATCATTACCAGGTGGTTCATTACACTGAAAAAAGAATTTGTCGTTTCTTTAGTGTAGTCTTCCGCTAGGAAAACTGGTTCTTATGTATTTCAACAACCTCTAATTTCTTTTATAAGTGTAACTGTTGTACAGATTATATCCATGTTTCCTGTTTGTGCTTGACGATGATTGCCCTAACATAACAGCGTGTTTGCTTCGAAATATTTTCCTATGCACGAAAAACAACACATTGGCCCAACCTACATATGTATACCCTATAGTGATGGTATGTTGTTCTTAAAATTGCGCAAGACGTAACTAAATTCAATATTTACTGCTAAAAACCGATCGACAATGCCGAAAAATAATATCATATATCAGTTTCAAGAACTGTGTTCAGCAATTAAGGGACAATAAGTACTTTTTTGATTTCAATACGTAGTTTAGTTTTTGGTACGTGTAGGTACTTTCTGTGGAGCTTTGCATCGAGAAGCCTATGACCAGCAGCTGGAAAGCTATGATAGCGCGATAAAACAATCTGTCATGCGGCCTCACTAATCGAATGCATCTCTAACTATATTTCATGGTCAAGGGGCATTAATGTGATAACCGAAGGTCATGATGGTTAAAGGACAAGAAAAAACTAATGCCAATGTTAACAATGTAAATCACTGCATTATCGACGAAATAATTGGATCTATTGTAGTTCGTCCGCTAATAAAGTCGCCATGATTCGAATGTAGTTTATTCAATTATGATTAGTACTTTACACTGAATCCAGCTGTTTCATGCGTCGTTTAGATGCACTAAATCTGTACGAAATTTTTCTCAAAGAAGTTATTATTCACCCTACCAGTTAATCAAATGTTATATTCAGTGATAATGAGATATCTCGTCTATGTTTCGTGGTATAAAACACGGGGGCATATTTTATCGACTGTATATATAGCAGATTTAGGCGATACAACCGGTAGAGTAGTCGTGGCGCTACTATGTCTAATTAACTGCACAAAACACCGAATGTTAAAACCTATATTTTAGACCTATATCAAACCAGAGTTACTGATTCTCGAATAAATCGAATACAAGAGTACCTAGGAAGTACCAGATAGGCTGGGAATTACCCAAGTATGTTTTATCCGTAAGCTGGTAGTTCACATTGTGGTGGTAATTTAACGATCTACTATGCAATAAAGGTGTCTACAAACAAGTATACTCCATGCCTTTCTACGTGATAGATTGGTTCTGCTAATGGTCGCGTCAAAAAATACATTACCCTTATGTACGTTTACTTTCCATTTTTTATTTTTTATTTTCACGTAAGGAGTAAAAATACAAAGCAAGAACAAACAACGGACTGAATTTTGTGAAACATCATTTTTTGTAATTTGAAAACAAATATTAGTAAAAAGTAAAAGTAAAAAATTACATACCAATAGATGGGGTGTATAATATATGTAAATGAAAATATAAATCCAGTACTTCCGAAACACAGAAAGAAATAAATACAATGGCTACAAAAAGTATTTGTACACCTGTTTTTTTGGAATAACTTTTTAAAAAATGAACATATCGACGTGAAACTTGAACTGAAGCTATCCCAAACAATTTACTTCTTTACGTGTTTCAGCGATTTTTGAAACATTCAAATATTAAAAAATTACGACATTTATGGTGCCCTATACATTTTATAACTTTTTTTATAGGCCCTGTCTCGAAAAACTGAGATGTACATTTCGTACAGTACGTCACCTCATATATATCCTGTAAATTTCATTCAATTCGGAGAACGCGCGAAGAAGTTGCGGTTTTTCAAAGTTGCCCATTTTCATGTAGTTTCAGCAAAATCGTTACGTTTTGGACCAAGTTAAGCAACTTTGAAAAATCGTAACTTCTCCGCGCATTTTCCGAATTGAATGAAATACCATTGTTTTCATTAATTAACTTGTACCTCAAATAAAATCGCCTTAAATAACATTTACTAATATCCAGTGAGTTTTAGTTTAGTTCACCTAAATATCGGATTACTATTAATATTGCATGAATACTAAGAGAACTAAAGTCTCCTACTAGTAGTAGGGTGTTGGAACCTTTTTTTGTAAATTCGCGCGCATAGCCGCAACCTCTTTTTCTGGGAATCCCTGTGTGTGAACCCCTACCGCGAGACGTACGCACGCTTGGCAAATAATAGACTGTATGGAGAGTTTTCAGCCTCCAAATAAATTATTCATTAAAACCCGTTTTCTTCGCTTGATTTGCACGTATACCCTAACACCTCGAACATAGGGTTTACACAAGCTTTTCACAGTACCTATTTGTAAGGATAACGGAGAACGCCCATTTTCTGTTCTTATTCCTTTCATTCCCCCTGTAACCACATGGTTGTAAATTTAGAAGTTTTAGAGTTTGATATCTGTGCATGCAATTATACATTTGATATAATATAGAAGAAAATACAAAAAATAGTTCTTTTGTAGTTTTGAAAGAATTTGAGAATGAACGGGTTAAACGTGCTAAAAATTGTTTACACAATTCATTAAGCCAGTTGCAATTAAGCAATCTGTTACTATACATGCGCAAAGGATTCTGTCATAAGATAAATCCCTGAAGCTGTAAGCTCCAAGTATAATACGTTTTTACTTTAATTATTTCTTACATATTTCAATAACAGAGATGTGCAATACATTCTATGTTCAATATATTTACTCTCGATTTTATTAACGATTTGAGTCGAAAGAAATGGTTTTCCATACACAAAAACAAATTTGAATTAATTATACAGGAAATGTAGAAAATACTAATGTATCATGCAGGGTATAACCAAATAACAAGGCATGACTTTACGATCGGATAGGTAACTCAATTTTTAGTATAAATGTGTCAGTAAGCATGAACATGGAAACGCCTCTTTAGTAGCCGTATTTACTAAAAAAACTTTGGGTTCCGTATATTTTGAATGTCGTGTCATAACTTGTTAACTTCTGGATATTTTCGGTCAATAAGTGCACTGTCAATAATCAAATCCATCTAAGCTAAGGATATTATAACATTGAAACTTCTGCCTTCAGCTACGTACTGTTCGTACCTCCCTGACTAAAATTTTCCAAAAACAACAGATTTGTTCGTAACATGTCGAAAAGAACATCATTCAAGAAATATGGTATTCAACGTTTTTTTAGCAATAACTGTTTAGGGAAGCATTTCCAGGCGAGTGTGTACTGAAATGTGAATACTAACAATAAAATTTCATATTCGACCAACAGTTGGTGTTCTTTCGTTCGAGTGCACCTATATAAAGCATTACTTTTTCCCCATCTCCTCTGAGTTATAATAAAAAAATATTGTAATAAGAATATTCGGGAACGCAATCGTCTCGTTTAACCCTTCTCGGCGCATGCATATGTCGCGCTATTTATCGACGTTAAGTCGGAATTTTTTACAGTTTTGGTTATATAGGCAAATGTTCTGATATAAACGTTTTTAAAAACATGTTGATGCTAACAAAAAAATATTCATTTGAATAATCAACTAAGGGTATTATGTACATTATTTATATATTGTTACATACGTTGGCTTTTGTTTCCTTGTCGTATATTTTAACTGTGCGATATTTCAAAACAATTATCAACATGTAGGAGATAGTTTTCTCCTGCATGTTTTTCAAAAACAATATAGTTTTCTCCGCATAAAATTCTATGTACACCTTAAATTCAAGTAGTCCAGAAATCATTCAATTTTAGATCATCTTATTTTAAAAAAATAATTAAAAGTCTTAAATATTACGGTGCGTGTTAGTTTTGTATGGGGTAAATGTCGCATTGTTAAAGGGAAATAATCATGTAAACACTAATTAACAAGATTTAACAAGTTTAGTTTTTTCACTTCCTAGGTGACATACGACTTGTATGATAAAATTGCAATATCATGCCCAATTAAGGGCTTGTATTTCTGGCAAAGATTTGCACTTGCCAATAATATTATTCAAATTTTGCGTATGTTACTATGTCTATACTTCTAGGCTTTGGATCATAGTATAATTGTATATAAGCAAGAAAACAACGTTCAAAATCTTGCTAAGAAAAAGGAAACTTTTAGATTGGCGCAAGGGCAAGCCCGCTGTGTAAGCCTTGGTGTATCTCATTGCGATAAGGCCATTGAACTTTACGAACGTGAACTTGAACCGGTCCTTCATGTAATCACTGGCTTTTCTATTGCATGTATATGCGCATAGATATATATGTATTCTATGCGCAATATCCGAGAGCCTAACCGGTATAAGGATACGTTCAGTAAATCTCAGGTAGGTAAGTTTGTGCGTACACGACACGCACTGTTGCGCAGGCTCATGTGTTCGTTTGTGTACATGAATGTATTCATAACTTGCATGTAATGCGTGTCAGCAAGTTGACTTTGTACTCCGACATGAATAAAGGTAGGAACGCGTAAGGTGATCGCACGTACCTATATCTCTGTATACGCTATCTCTTTCTCGTTATGAGAATGGTTACGAGAATGATTGGTCTTTGTGCTAGCAATCTTCCGTTATAATAATACATGGTAGACATTTTTTCTCTTCTCATCCATGTGGTGAATTAATGTTGTCATTTTCCGTATTTTTTGTTATTATTGAGTATTGTATGAAACGAAACAGAATACCATTATAGCGAAATCTTTATGTGGACCGTTAGTCTTTTATCTTACTACGTTTCCCAAGGGATATATCCATCAAAAGTTTCACGCCTTCCGTCATTGTCAAAATATCACCTAAATTTAAACTAACATCAGTTGTCGAAAACTTGCTTATTATTTCTGACCCTACGTTACTCGGATTACTTTTTTTATTCCTTATCTACCACAACAATAATAATTATATAAGAATATGATAATTATTAATGAAATCAATGAACAAAATAAATTACTTCGCATGCGGTGCGTAAAAAATGCGACTTTGAATAAATAATGCAAATGAATTTCATAAAATATTAATAACGCAATAGTGTGGAATAATTGTGCAAAATATAAGGTAATAACATAGAAATAATAATTATAACAATAGGATGGTATGAATATGTGCGGCATTCAGGAAGCTTATGAAGTTGCTTCGTATTCTAAACTCCAACAATGAGAATCACTCAACCTCAGAGAATCTTCTCGTTTCGCGTGTAAGAAAATAATAATAGGAATTTTTTTGCAAGATTAGCAAGCGATTTCTCGCAGACGGAAGAATCAGCAGGAATCCGACGACGGAAATACCTGGCAAAATAAGTAAGGCGTGTGCGCGTATATGCAAGAGAAAGTTGATTTGAAGTGTACGTTGACTTGGAGCGTAGGTGTAGCGAGAGTGAGAAGAGAAGGGAAAAGAATCATTTATATCAGCTTCTGTATCTAACGGAATATTCATTAGAAGCCGCGATTCGTGTTTACCGAACACAAAACTTTTACAAAACACTCAGGGTTAAATAAAAAAATTAAATGTACAAGACACTACACTGTTTAACTCATGCAATTAAATGTGCGAATTAACGCTGTTATCACTTATGTTATAATTCAAAGCTTATATAATTAGTACAACAAGTAGAAGGAAATAACTAAGTGCAATATTCGCGTATGAAACAGCATTAATAACTCAGAATGGAAGTGAGTAACTTATTTTTATATGTTGTATACGTATAAAATGAAAAAAACGTCGTAGCTAGTCGATTAACGTACATTAGACAGTGCTTCTGTATATGTATCATATTTCTCGGACATTGCATGTATGCAAATATGTTTTACAAAGCAAATCGCATCAGCACGTTCGTGCAAGCATGACCGATTCACTGAATAGTACTGATTATGAAATAACTTTTGTGCATCCAACATTCCTGCTTTTGACAAATCCTTCTTTTATAAATCATAGTGGGAATAATGTAAAAGAAATTTATCCGAAGCCTGTTACCTAACATTGGTTATGGCAATCGAACGGTTCGCGGTAAATGTGACTTTGCGTCGGGGCGAAGCATACCATTAACCGTAAAGATAAATTTCGTTGGTTAAATCTTCTCCTTTCTTATCTGTTTACGAAATAACCAACTGATGAAGGTTCTGACTGGCCATTGGCCGCGAACGAAATCGTTTCTATCTGTCTAACATGGTTTATGAAATGTAATCCATTCGTTACAAGCATTTGTAGAGTTACACTTATCTCTTCTATTATTGGCTTACTTTGTACTTTCTACGTTCTGCCATACACTCGAAGGGAGAACAAACGATGAAACATTCCAATCGCGCGTTTTCTGCAACACAACCTACATTGGCTTTCGAAGGTAGGTCACTATAGCCCACTCTCGACAAGTAAGTTCCTTTTACCGGTTTCGCCAAGAACAAGGAGCAAGGTGCGGGAAATCGTTACATTACGCGTAATTGTTCAACTGATTCGTCCAACATTATAATCGATGACAAATAAAAACATTGTGCAAATGAATTTACGACACAAGACCGAGTATTTTCCAGCGTGACACATACTCCTGATCATTCAACGCCGAAGGAGATCTGTATTTACAAGCCAAACGAGTAAATTCCAATAAGGCTTGAGGTAATGATTTTTTCAGAAGCTCCATAGTAAACTGAGTGTTCTGTAAAGTATACTATTTAACCTACCTATACGTAGGACTAGGGTAAAGTGAAACATGTAAAATTACTGATTTAACGTAATGTTATACTACAAGCTTTTTAGTAATGATAATTTATTAAAAGGTGTATTACCTATGTCTCTAACTTGATTATCGTACTGGTTTCTGGTCAACTTGCAGATTCGGATAAGTCATTGTATATTGTTAAGGGAAGCTATTGGTCAGCTGAATTTCTCATACTTGAGTATAAAGTCTAATTTGCTCTCATTGTATCGAAATGTAATACATCAAGTTTGTAAACTGTTTTCGAAATAATCAAGATAAATTTTAAAGTGATTAAGTATATACGAAAAGTTTCGATACTTCTTAACGTTAGTCATATTTAAAAATTTTTAATTACCTTTAATGTAGAATAGCATTTAGGTTTCTAACAAATCTCCTTTGTGTTTTTTGTGTTTTCGAGGTATATTTTTATATGCTGCATAAGCACAGGGTGTATGAAACTCGTACTCATACTCGTACTTATAGTAAGGCGCTTTGTGCAACTAATTATAACACCTGAGTTTCAATATTATTTTGTACTTTCTTACCACTGGATTACATGAGTGACCAGTGAATATTTTCATATTTTATCACTCAAGAATTCATTAAAAATTAAGAAAAGGAACATAAGTTAAAATTGTTAATTTCGCATAAGCGGGATTTATTTTATTCTTCTGTAATACAACTGTCTGCGTGGAAAAAATTTGTATCTATAAGGAATGTGGTGTTATTATTTCCTAAGTTAATTGTATTCAAACAAAATGAAATAAATATTGTTATCGCAAAATTGTAATAGCTGATTCCTAGTCTTTTTAGCACTCTGTAGTGGATTGTTTTGGTCTGGTAGGTTACTGGCACTTGTATACAATTTTCGAAAAAAATTATGAAATCACATAAAATACAGCGATGTTCCTCTTCTTTTAACACACCAGTTGGTGTGGATGCTTCGCGAGCGATGCAAACATGATCAGAATAATCATATGTGGCTTTAAATCAGCAATTGTAATATGTCTCATTTTTTCGTTGGACTATTATTCATAGTATAAGATGCCGCAGAGGTTTCAACAAAACGTCCATTACATCTATGTACGAATAGATGAATGAGAGTAAATGTAGACTGAAAGAGTAAGAATGAATGTAGATATCCCTTTTTCTGCATCTTATGTCCGCGGATTAGGATGGGTTAGAGTCGATACTACAAAGAAGGATTGATGCTTTCTTTCATGAGTTTCGGAATCTCTACGATACTGAGGTCTCAAATGCGCGCTTCTTGCATTCGTGCAGCGATCCGCCACTGGGAATATCGCTACAACGTGGGATAGACACATCGTATAACCCGTTTTAGACTAACAGAATTTTCTGACAAAGTCGACGATTGTCTACGCGGATATTGAAAAGCGTATACTCGCGCCAGTATAATTCTATTCACATAATCCTTCAACTTAAACTGATTTTTTTGTGTTATAATGAAAACAATTATGCTTTTCTCTAATACGTCAAAAGATGTGATTTTAATGTAAAGTCTAATTAATCGCGTCATTGATATTTGCACTTTAATTACAATAATAAAAAATGTGGCAGGTCGCTGTTTCGACGAAAAAGTCATTAGGGAGTGCACGAATTTCGTAACCTTATTTGAAAATATTTAAATGAGTAGTATCAGGACGGATAAGTATTAAACCTACATAATAATACGAAATGTTCGAGTGAACTCGACACCGTGACTTCTTTCTCCGTTTAAAAGAGCGTACAGTTGCTCGATATACATATAATTGAAAATACTAAACTCACATAATTTTTGGTGTGTTTCTCCATAATTCGGTACGAGGGCGAGTCGTGGCGACCGGATGCTGCGATAACTGCACCCCCCTTACGAGACACGCATTGCCCCATATAGATTCTCCAACCTCCTCCAAAAGTAACCTAAGGGACACATATTTAACATGAATTATCCTTGTCCTAATAAAGTTGACTATCTTTCGCGGGACGCAAAAGCTTCTGTTTCATAAAGCAGAGGATGAGTCATCACGTTAGCTCCATAAAAGCATCTCACGAGGGTAGAAATCAATAGGAAGCGCACGGCGCTGGTCTTCAAAATTTCTAACTTTGTACTATATTTTTTGTATCCTTATTGAAGACATGAAAAGTATTCAAAATCTCAAGGTTTTCACAGTTTCATTTATGCATTGGCGTTCTAGTGACAGCTGAGAAACTGAATACGAAATGCAACACTTAAGTTTGATTTAATTACATATACAATTACATATATTCAAAAGCTTTCAATGTTATTTGTTTTGCATTAATTGTGTGTTAAGTTTTCGTCAATTTATCAAATTATTTTGTATTAAGAATACCATTATGTTGCCAACAGCTAAGGAATGTACGGTTTAAACATGTGTGTATTACGCATTCATGAAATAATAATATACTATGTTTATAACAATTTAATAACGACTCTGATTGAATGTCAACGATTATAACTGAATTTTATAAACGTAAACATGTGCTTTTATCCTTCCGCCTATACTACCAAAGTTTAAATTCGAAACAAACTTTTAACGATGGCGTAAACTGTGTACTTAATAAACCCCGTCGGTAGTGGAAAAAATGACATTATATCAAATTTTAATACTAAAAACCATGTTTTTTTGGAAATTCTGACGGTAAATGGTATATATAAAGGTGTAAAATGTATGTTGATACACTAGTTCATTAAAACATTGAATGATTCCCTTTAAGGGCATAACAGACACTTTCAATAATTGAGTCCTAACAAAAATACGTATTCCGTTGCATAAATCGTTTAAGAAGTATTATTGACAGTCGTGCGAGAAGGACATACACCACCACCACCACCACCATCCAATTTCTTGAAACCATCGTATTCACAAGTGTTTAAATCATTCATAAGAACCACTAATACTACTACTACTACGAAAGTGTCTTTCAAAGTGGTTAAAAAGTTTAGAAATCCTAATTATCTTGCACCTACAAAAATTAATTGCTGCTGTAACACAGGTTAGTAAAGCGAAGATCATTTCCATGTTGCATCAGATTTTTCGCGGTTATATGTATGATGTATACCGCATGTAATAGAGAATGCTCGAATTGTATTTCGTTTAGTCAAAACTCCTAGCGCAAAAAGTTTTCTTTAATCGCGATAGTTCTAAGATGCCGGTTTGGTTTTAATTATGAATATAATTCTGCGGAATCAAGAATTATTTTCACACAATACGCGTCTTAAATAAAAACACGTAAAATTAGAAATGCGAAAAGTGATTTAAAAGAACCTAGCAAACCTCCCCATGGGTTTTTGTGAAAAATTTCGGAAGAACCGAAATACTGCGCATGCACAACAATCCTACACCCGAAAAATCTTTTACCAGGCGAAAGCCCTAAATGATAGTGTAGCACTCGTCTGTATTTCATTACTCACGGAAACGAAAATCCGGGCGGTTCTATGGCAGTCTTGTTGGACCGTTTTTTCAAATACGCTGGAAAAAAATGCATACACCTACTTTGAACTTAATATTTATTTCTTGTATCATATTGCGCTCCATTTTCTGCACCCCCTGCTTAAGATGACTACTGTCATCTTTTAAAGCAAATCATCATTATAATGTTAAACACATCTTTTGCATATTCATTAAATAAAATACAGAATGGACAAGTTTGTTTTCGTGACCGTTGAAGCGTGTATTTTTCTTGTCATTGCTTGTAAACCAAAATCTTGTAATGATGTAGGAATATGTTGGTAGAATCGGAGTAGATTACAAGCTACACATCAAACAGAGTCTAATCGAATAGAACGATATTCCAAACATATTATACTCACCTTTCGTTACGCAGCTAAATCCCCCGGGTAGTGGATAGGAATTAATGGTATACATTATAAAACTTAAGACGAACACCTACAAACAATGATGCACTGATCGCGCGAACATGTCACCTCGAATCGCGTATATTTGGCTTTTTCAAATTGCCCTGTCACCGTATATGAAGCTCCGGAGTTTTATATTGCGCGAACCTATTAATCTCGCGTCAACGAACAGTAACGTATTCTCCGACCTGTTACGACAGTGCACCTCGCCACCTGTCATACGGATATATTCAATACTACGGAAGAAAGGTACCGAACATGCGTCGTGATGTTACCCCACCATCAACCGCATCTACGGTCAGCGCATTGACATATTCCTCCGAGACCCATGGATTTTATGTTTCACAGATGCCGTTCTCACTATCGTATACATGCCCATATCAAATTGTTCGATTATTTTACCGACTGAGCATATTTTTCACGTACAGTCACACATGGCACAACGTAACTACTTTGCATGGTTAAATAAAGCTTAACAAATCACTTTACACATTACAAGCGTAAACAGGAATTAAATGTTGATTAACATATGTCGAGTAAATATAATTGGAAAAATTAGATAAGATGTAAAGCAGCCTCTAACCAATCACGTACCAAAGAGTAATATTACGTTTTGTCCGTAAATTTCTTATTGAAGGTTGTCTTCTTGCACTTAGGCAGTAACAGGCACCAAATAAATGTCGGCAAATGTCTGCTGACACCTTGAATGCACGTGGTGGTTCATGCCGCTGGTTAGTTTAGCACATGTCATTCTCGATATTTGATTAAATATACATCTTTTTCCGAAAATTATTCGATTTACAAAATGGAGTATATAAGTCCAGCAGATACTACGCCCAAAGATAAAGCCATGATACTATGTTGTGAGTGCGGTATTCAAATAGAACCAAATCCGGCCAACATGTGTGTATCATGTCTTCGTACGCATTGCGATATAACGGAGAGTATTCCAAAGCAAGCTACATTACACTTTTGTAAAGGCTGTGAACGGTAATTATCATTTATAACGGCAAATTAGAAATTTTACGCACAGATTATTTCATTTTGTTTATTATAACCAGGACAGATTTTAGGTTACCACTGAAACATTATTTAAAAGTCAAATCTAGCTTATTCTGTGTTTCCATATGCATTTATGACTTCAGGTATTTACAACCACCTTCAGAATGGGTCCATGCAACTTTGGAATCCAGAGAATTATTGTCACTGTGTTTGAAGAAGTTAAAAGGACTAAATCAAGTGAAATTAGTTGATGCTGGTTTTATATGGACAGAACCTCACTCAAAAAGATTGAAACTAAAGCTAACTGTTCATGCAGAAGTAATGGGTGGTACTGTTCTTCAACAAGTATTTGTTGTTGAATATATGATAAATCATCATATGTGTAATGATTGCCATCGCACTGAGGCTAAGGATTATTGGCGTGCATCTGTGCAAGTTCGACAGAAAGCAGCAAACAAAAAAACATTTTTTTACTTGGAACAGCTCATCTTAAAACATAAAGCCCATGAACAAACCTTGGGTATAAAGCCTATTCATGAAGGTCTTGATTTCTTCTATACAAATGAAGCAACTGCAAGAAAGATGGTTGATTTCTTAGTGACTGTTTTACCGTGTCGATATCAACATTCCAAGAAATTGATATCTCATGATATTCACAGTAATATTTACAATTATAAATTCACATACAGTGTAGAGATTCTTCCAATATCAAAAGACAGTGTTGTATGTTTGCCAAAAAAATTAACACATCAGTTAGGTGGAATCAACCCTGTATGTTTGGTATATAGGATCACAAACTCTGTGCACCTCATAGATGTTTCTTCGGGTCAAATTGCTGAAGTCAATCCAACCTTATATTGGAGATATCCCTTTCATAGCATTTGTGATCCAAAACAATTAACAGAGTACATAGTAATGGATATTGAACCTATCCGTGATCAGGATAAAAAGGTTTTTCCTGGACAGGGATCAATTTCTAATAAACATGTTATATCGGATGTATGGCTTGTAAAAGCGTCTGAATTAGGACTTAATGGAAGTCCGATTCATGCTCGCACACACTTAGGTCATGTACTTAAACCTGGAGACTCAGCCCATGGATATAATCTTAAGGACAGTAACATCAATGATCCTAATTTTGATAAACTTAATGATGAGTCTGTTCCGGATGTGATCTTGGTCAAGAAATTCTATGGCCACGATAAATCAGCGCGACGAAGGGCTAGAGTTTGGAAATTGAAACATCTCGCTGAAGATATAATAAGCATGAGCACTGAGAACAATGAATATAATGAATTCTTGGATGAATTAGAAGAAGACGCAGAAATGCGACAAAATATAAACATTTTTCGGGATAACAGAAAACAAATTCCTGTTGATACTGATGAAATAGATCCCAGTATACCTCAAATTACTCTTGAAGAGATGCTTGATGACCTTGTTATAGAGGATTCTGAAATGACTGAAGACTTTTCATGATTGTGCATAAAACAATGATCAGAAATTGCTGTAGATATTATAAAACACAAAATAAACGTTATGTTTAACAATGATTTCAAACTCATAACCTTATCACAATAGTAATTAAGTGAGCATTGCTGTTTAGAGTAAGAATTTCATGTAAGTAAAAAGTTTTTCTTCTAATATCATCTCAATTGTTTTGTTTTTATATCATGTTGTAATTAAATAAATTCACTATGATAGTAATATTTCTTTGTCAGTTCAACAGATAAATGTGTATTAAATGTAAAACATGGATTATGCAGCCTGATTCTTGATTTTTGACAGAAACCTGTATATTTGTAAGATTTACAAGAAAGTACACAGATGTAAATTCCTATAAATTTTAGTATTAGTCATTTTTACACTGTGAACAATGAATTACAAAGAAATAGAATTTTTTACAAGCGACATAACAAGAATAATAATACATATGCTTAATAAAAAAATTGTTAGATTTTCTTGTAGATATATTGGAGTTTTTGTTCAAATCTCTGTCATATTCTACTTTAACAGTATATTTTATAGTCTATCTATTCATTTATTCTCATAAGAAAGGCTGATCATTTTCTAATTAGATCAAGCTTCTACTAATTTGTTTTTATCCTCCTCGTTTTGTACCTTCGGATGATTATTTTCTTTTGAATCGTTCAGATCATCCATCAACATTTGTGTACGGCATTTGATAAACCATCCTGCGAAGACTGATATATGCGTGAAAAATCCAATATGCAGACCAAAAGTTGGACGGCTCGTTGTTAAAAACGCTGTTAGGCCAGTGACAGCTCCAGTACCGATTCCATATAAGAAACTTTCTTTCAGGCATGGCACTTTAGAAATATCCGTCCCGAATACAATCATTTCTAAATACAATTGATATGGACCACGGTTGTATTCAATTTGTTTTTCTTGTACTGTGTGCACGTGGTTTAAGAGGACAATTTCATTCACTATCTTGTCTTGATTGTAATTCAATTAGTAATATCGTTATCGTTTTTTTAAATTCAATACCTGTGGTGGTTTTAAACGCACATGGTACTTACGTTTGTAGGTTAGGCCAGGGCCGTGTAAATAGTGGTTGACGGACAAAAACAAATTTTACCAAAAAATTAAGAAATTCAGTAGACCATATTTCGAAAGTTTGCGACCAAATTTCTTAAATGAGTTATTTCATGTTTGTACCATTTTTTCCAGATGTAACTTGTTAACCCTTCATTGAATAAAATTATTTTTTACCCTCGTTTATGTTTACGGTATACGAACAAAATACACATAAGGGCTTACATGAAATACCCGGTACACCTATATGCTAACTACATAATGATCGTACATAGGACTACCCCTTGATTTAATTCGTAAAGTATTCAGTCTTTTGTAATTTTGTGTCGTTGTTGTTCTTCTACTTTTTGTTGGAAAGCTTGTTGTTAGTTACTTAGCTCGAGTTTAATCGTTAATACACATGCATGTACATATACGTATGAATATTAAAAAGACAGTTGAACATCTTTGAATCGAAGTTTTAGCGTTTCTTTCAACTTCGAATTATCCAAGTTTCCCTGTATGTACATATATGACAGAAGCAAACAGTGCACTACGCAGGTTTTCCTGCGGATTCAGTTGACAGGGGCTATCCTGTGGCATATTATAGATAATGCTTGTAGTCCATAAGACCACGGTCAAAAATTATACGTTAATCAGATCGAATAGTTTTACCCCGTAGAAGGTGCAGTTCGTAGAGAAAACTGTGTAATGTACGGTTTAATCGATCGTTGTTATTTCGAATAAACGTACCGTTCTTCCTCGGGCGAGATTTTTAAGCTGTTTTTATTCAAATGTTCGATTATTCCTGAACCCAAAGCATCGGTAATGATGTTTATAGTTGTTCGGAAGCGATCTCTGTGGAGGGTAAGATTGCCAAGTACGTATCTATTTACATGATTTTTCCATGAACATGATACGAATTATTTTTGCACTTACACGAAGCAGTCAATAGCGATGATGAGGGTAACATCTTCAACTGGTACTCCAACAGAGTTTAACACCATTATTAACATCATGTAACCACCATTTGGTAATCCAGCAGCCCCGATGCATGATATTGTACAGGTGATGCTATATATTGAAATTTTAATTGTTTTATAAATATTTACAATTACTACGTTGAAAATTATATTAAATAATTTCAAGAAATTTCAAGAATCGCTTCTAAGAATAAGTTCATATCGAACCTAATGACAATGATTCTCAGCAAGGAAAATTGTAAACCTCTTAACTGTATGATGAACAGTGCACCAATTGTTTCGTATAATGCGATACCATCCATGTTTATCGCAGCACCAATTGGGACGATAAATCTAGATATTCGGGGATTTGTTCCGATGTTATCTAAGCAATTCATAGTCACTGGGACCGTTGCCGTGCTACATATGTATTATAAATTATGAATCAACTGTATCATAATTATCAAAAGAAGAATATTTTAACTATTGTTTCTTCTGAAGTTACTGGATTATGAAAATAGTCTGTTTTTCGCACCTTGAGGACGTTCCACATGCTGTTACGAAAGCAGGAATCATGTGGAATATCACCTTGTATGGTGATCGCCGCGTGATAATAAAGTACAACAACGGCAATATTATGTAGCCGTGCATTGTAAGACCAATAAAAACTGTAACTATATATGCTCCTAACTGTTTTAAAATTACGCCAAAGTCATCGACTTCTAAAATTCTTCCGGCTATTAATGATATCATACATAATGGCCCTGTCCTAAAAAGATTTAACGTAATTCTTCACGTTAAGTTGGCGCATAAAACAGATGACGTTACATACAATATCACAAGATTTATAATTTGCATCGTAGCTGCCGATAGACAATTAAAGAAATGTAGCAGAGGTTTGCCTTGATTACCGAGATGCCCGATTGCTGTGCCAAACAGCAAACTAAAAAAAACTAATCCTAGAATATTTATGCCCGGCATGTATTGATGCGATATATTCCATTCGTGCATTGGGATTTTGCCTTGAACAAATCCAAAAATAGTCTTGAACAAATAGACAAATGCTCCATAAAACAGCGTATTATTGCCACCATACCTTTTGCTGCATTTGGTGGTTTCTCTAAGACAGTCTGATACTGAAATATAGATAATAACAAAAATTGTGATACTGATACACATCATTGAAAATAATTTCTTTTTCTTCATGTCATCAAAATTCACGCACCTGAGTTAAGCACATCCTTACTATATTGTCCGGTATTAAATTTCTGAAGAAATTATGTATAATATATAGAAAGTCTTCAAATCATGAGTGTATGTAAATACATAAAGTGTATGTATATTTCTAATGATTGTAGTTAAACTTAAGTTACCGTAAAAGATCTAGTAATACATCCATTGTCATGGAAACGACTTCCGGTGTCTGTTCCGTGATGTTGTGAGAAGCGAATATTTCACCTGGTCTGATAAGCTGCACGAGCGTAACAGATAAGACTATAGCTATTGTTGTTGTCATTAGATAATAAAATAATGCGATTAATCCGACACGACCTATGGATAACACTGCATTAGATACTTATTTTCTAAGTAAGCGGTATTTTACGACAATCGTTAATCACCTGATTTACTGAGGCCGCAGCTAGCGGTAATAATACTGCATGTAACCAGCGGTAGGATTAAACAATTTATTAATCTAATAATTATTTCGCCAGGAAATTTTATATATGCAATTTCCTGTTGTGTCCACGCCTTGGTTATAATATTTTTTAAGGCTGTACCGGCCGCAATCCCACCAATGGCGCCAAGAATGGTAGTAAATATTAATTTGTTATTTGCTATATTTCTTCGCCATTTGTCCATTGCGGATCGAAGTTAACGTGAGTATGGTAGTAACAATTTCAGAGAGTAGTTGCTAAATAAGGCAAACACTGTGCTATGATATTTATACATACATACATCCATATATAGATACATATATGTGTATGTATGTGAAACGATGCACTAATTTTACATGTCTTAATGATGAAAGTTTATAAAGACTTAACGCATCATAATCTAGCAAACTTACCTTATAGTTGTTAAATTTACGTTGATCGACTAGCTCTTCTGCGTTCGTGTAATCAATATTAATGCAGTTCCCGATAAATAAACTTGCAATGTACACATTGTAATAAATGATAATTTTCTTGCACAAGTGGAATTAGTTTCAATCAATATCAATTAACGATTATATACACACAGTATTGTCTAAATCATAATTGCGTACACAAATATGTCGCTGTTAATTTGAATAATGTGTGGTACGATCGTACGATTGATTGTAGAATAGGTTCAAAAATGATAGTAGACATTTAATCGAGATAATTCTTATCTTTTCTTATCTTAACGTGCTTCCAAAACGATAACGGTTCTATCATTTCGAATCGCTTTGGCATGCACTAAGTATGTATTTGCGATACTGCATTTTCTGCTTGTAAGATAATAGCGTAAAAGTAAATTTCTAAGTATTAAATGGGACTCTACAGATATGAAAAATTATCTCATGGATCGTTCGACGATCATTACTACTATTATGCTAATACTCGAACAGTGCAGATATAAATGACACATATTACTGTATTTGGTGCAACTGTCTAACAAACTTACCTTTAATTATTTACAAAGAGACAAATAATAGATTTTAAATATTAGTTTTTTTATTTATGTTTTACCTATTACGGTATAATAAATATGATCGTGCACAATACAATGAGGAGTGTGTATTTACACAAGTTTCCTAAGGCCATAACGTTACGTATTTGTAAATGTATTTGTATTATCCTTCCATGTTTTCCTTTTAATATAATTTATACATATCTTTACAATTCTCTATTCTTCTTACAATGACTCATTCGAACATCACATATGCATTTCACTTGCATCCAGTCTTTCGAAGAGAATCTCAGTTTGTTAAATTTTTCATTAAGATTATGATTCTAACAATTTATCATACTACGGTAATTGGTTCGCAGCTATACGTAGAATGTGTGTTTATGTATGTGTGTACACATGCTATCGTCCGTTCAGTCATACGAGTACATACATAATGTAGGTGATTACGCGTGCGTGCATACACACTTACACTTACACACGGAGTATTAGTGAGATCAGCAAAAAGTTTATTTACGTTACATTTATACAAAGTCACCTTCATAAGTTCAAGTATCTAGCTTTATATACGTAACTCTCTACGCAATGTAATATTTGGCTCTCTGTACTATTTTGAAGCTTTTGACCATTGGTTCACCTGAATTACTGCTAAATTTTCTTCATTTTCTTCTTCGAGGTAATTTGATTTTGCTCAAATAAAAAGAAAATAGTGAGTTTATTGACTTTTGCTTTTTGGTAATAACGATTCGCCAGCTGCAGAGACGACGTGTAGTCTCCGATCGGGGTGTCTCAAATTGTGCAACCTGTGCATAGAAAAGGAAGTGATACAAACTACAGATGAAACATTAGTGCAAATATAAGTTAATAATATGCATCGCATATTGAAGATGTTTCGGAAAATCAGATTGTTTGTAAATAACATCAGTTCTGACGGGATGTCTTCGAATTGAGAGAGCAAACTATGTAATGTTTTTTTTATAGTTTCTACAGTTTAATTCAAGGAGATATCTTTATAAATTAAATGCAGTAAGTGTCCACGCGCATCGGCGGTTTTTCGGTAACATAACCACATATGATAAGTGTATTTGCGTGTACGTGTTCGTTTACATTGAAAACAATGTGAAACAAAGAACGCGCCGCAATTTTTGTCGGTGCGGTAAAAATCCCCTTAAACGTAGTAAATAATAGTCCAAACTGAAACTGAAAGGGATAGGAGAGCTTGAAGTCATCTGATTAGTTGTTAAGGGCCTTTTACCCGATTAGTTAGGTTCTCCATTCAGTTCTCTTTGAAAAAAAAGTAGAGGTAGTTACCATGTAAATTCTACACGATTTCGATTTAGGTTTCAATAGACGATTTCGATAATTTGGTAATCATAGTAAAGTATTATTACGATATTGAGAATCACAGTAACAGTTAACCAGTTAAGTGTGTTTGACGACTATATCCGTCATAGAGAAATGGCAGAATTTTGTATCATGACGACTATATTCGTTATGGAGAAATGGTAACAAAATTTTGCGCATGACGGATATAATCGTCAAACACACTCAACTGGTTAAAAGAGTTGTACTAACATAAAAGTACTCCGAGAGCGACAGTCCCTTCTTTAGTCTGGTATAAATTTATAAAGCATTAAAAATTATGGCATACATCTCTATTGTTTTTGCTAAACAACGGTTTACAGGAGTGAATCGTCTCTGCAAACGTTACCAGCCGAAGCTTTTTTTTAAGGTAACGATACATGTACACTGTTTCTCATATAAAAAAATGTATCAAATGAAAATTACTTACTTTTAATCGTAAAATTACATGCCCATATCAGGAAAATTTATTACTTTTTCTGCTCTTTATCCATAAACATACATGGTATTTCACTGCACAATGTGAACGTGTTTAACCATCTTATTGTATAAAAGAATCATATAGTGAATTGTGACTGATAGTGTAACGAGTAATACATGGAGCTCAAACCATCCACATCCCGGGTTCAAAGTCTGCAAAGTGACTAAACGGGGAGGTTTGAAACTGGAGAAGAGAAGTTCTTCCCCAATACAGGTATAGGATACGTATAGAATACCTTAGAATCACATTCACGAAGAAATTAGTGATCAGATCCATTAACGATCAAAGATGTGAAATTAGAATCGAAAATGGTGAATGTTTCCACAATATTGGAAGGTGCAACGATTTTTGGAAATGGCTCATCGTTCAAAAATATGATGATCGCTTTTATCATACAGCGTGTTTCATTATAATCTTTCCAAGCGATTATCTCGAAAAATATTCATTATTCGAAAAAAATGTTTAAACGAAACATTCTATCTGAAGGGAGACATTCAGTTTTGGATGGAGTTCTGCTAGCAGATACATATTCTGTGTTTGTAAACATTAATATCAATATTCGTCAATCGAATTTAGAAGATAAGAAACATTGTCTGGACGCGGAGTGTAAGAAAACTTCAAGCCATTGAAATGACCTTGAATGACATTTAAAGGTCAACATAATGTAAATCAGTGGATTCGTCTTGAGCTATGCTACGTGTCTAGCGTAAAAAAAACACGTTTCCATTTAAAAAAAACAAAGGTCACCTTCAAATCTCGGAGGCGCTTCCATCTAGAAAAAAAACTGTGTCCATCATTGAATGTCCCCCTTCGAATAGAGTATGTTTCGTTCAAAAATTTTTTTCGCAAAATGAATATTTTTCAAGATGATCGTGTGTAAAGATTAAAATGAGACACCCTGTATATGTATTGCAAAATTTTAATTTTACATTTTAATTATTGTTATTTCTCAACACTTAAATTACAAATATGTTTAAATATGCTTCATATAAAAGCGAATTTATTAAAGAAAAATCCAATTTTTTTATATTCTTGTAAATATTTGGTTACAAACAGCCTACACAGTGACCCAAATTGCAAAGCACAAAGAACTTATGCATGTTAATATAACTTATGCATGTTGTGAAAAGCTTCTGCATTTTAAACATTTTCGTGAGGAATATCAATTCTATAAACATTACGAGCCAGAGTAGTGATATTCATTATAGTTTTGAGTGCTAATGAATGTTTGCAAGATTAGATCATGTTGGATATTTCCACATTGTGGTGGTAAGAAAATAGAAAATCTGCACGTCCATTTGTGGAATTAAAAGTAATACCATTTCCCTGTAATAAAAATATAATAAAGCTCCAGTTATAACGAAATCCATAAAATAGAAGTAAGAGGAAGATTTTTTACGAACAAGATGAAAATAAATTTGTCTAATATTGCAGTGATATTCAGATGGAAACATTTTCTGACATGTCAAAGATTTTATATGATGATATCGTAAAAAGAAAGTTTTGAATGGCAAACTTTATGAGAGTATTTCAGGTCTTAAACAGTTTATTAACAAAAGCACAGAAACGTGTTTCATAATTTGTAATGTTTTCATAAATTCATTTTTGCTTTTGGGGGACCACTTTCAAGAGGAAACCAATTTAACATGTTTTCAGATATTCAGATTTTGTATATACATGGAAACAAAGTTTAATATATGTAAACATATGCCAATGCAGCAGTGTAAACATAAGTAAACATATGTCCAAAGAAATGCATAAAGGAATCTACCAGTAAATATAGATGATAGCATTGTTGAAAAAATTAAAAATTTCATACTTTCTCGTATATACTGATTAACTTAGATTCATGCAGACTATTCTGAACTAGATTAGACATGATTCGAATTGTTTCAAATAAATGTTTATCTAAGATAAATAACTGCCTGAATTCTAGTTACTCGAATGTTTTGTCCGAATAATAACTAGTCGTTATTTGCAATAAAGTATTCTATCGATTTATTCGTATAAATTATTGATTGAATGATATTTGCCAAATACTGACTGAAAGTATCGTGTGAAATAAGAGTAATGTGAAATGTGAATATAATAAATGAAGATTATTCATCTGTTATCCGTTATCTGAACATACGTTATATACAAATCGGTGTTTGACATTCTTGAATCTGTGTCATAAAAAAAAAAACAATTTCTTCTATTCGGTAGCTTGTAAGTTTTGCGCAAGGGTTTTATTATTTTTATAAAGCAAGCATGTCTCATTCGATACCACTTCCATCAAGAACGGATATTTTAATATAATTAAGTATCATGTGTGTAATAATTAGTACACTGCGCCTTTCGTAAGTTGTCCTAGAGTATAATGTATGAATATTATTACCTGCCCCTATAAAGGCGTCTCTTTCCTGGCCTCTGCCTTCCACTGAAATCCATTCACGCGGGTTGTTATAGGTTTATTCCTATTCGTCGCGTTTTCGATTCCATTTCTAACACCTGCTACTAATCTCATGGCTGGATTCGAAACCAAGCCATTTCGCTTTGGTTTTATGTTACTCGCACTGAAATGTAAAAATTTAGGATGCCTGAACTGTACAAAAGGGGTAAATTTCAATTGTTTTTACATGTAATAACTGAGTTCAGGTAAAACCGATTTTAATACTTTCAGTGCATATTTTTTATAACATAAGAAGTAGGTGTTGGATATTATCAGAATTATTTGCCATGCTGTTTACAAAATCCTTAAATAATTGAAAGGCGTGTCAAAGAATCATCTAATTAAGGCCCAAAAATTATGCACGATGTTTAGTAATTTAGGGGAAGATGATTAATGGAGTTAAGTAGTATGAGGTATTGTAATGTAATGGACCATTGTAATGTAGTGTAATGTAATGTAATGTAATGTAATGTAATGTAATGTAATGTAATGTAATGTAACTTACCTTCCTGGTGTGTGGTCCGTAGCGTGTTTGACGCTTCTACCCACACCAGCTCCGCTGTTTCCTAATATTATTCTCATGTGCGTGTCCCGAGTGAAGTGAGTATCGGTTGAATTCCTCTTTTCTTCGAAACTGTTTTTTCTGTCCTTTCCAATATTTAATCCTAGCATCTCATTTGTGAGATCGAACGGCTTACTCGCGTCACTTTTAGTGATCACCTCGGTTTTAATATTTATCGGCTCGTAAATTGTTGTTCCAAGTTGCGTTTTATACTGTCCGTTTTGATTTCCCGCGAATAAAGACACTCCAAGTTGATTTTGTATAACATTAGCTGCAGTTTGCGCACTTGGTGGACTTGTGTTCGTTGGTGAATAAGGTATTAAACTGTCGCTTAGTGGTGAGTGAGGTGGCGAAGCATATATGGGACTTTGTGGTTCGCTTTTTAACGGCGACAACAATTTGCTGAGCGGACGACTTTTAGCTCCTCTCGAACATTGTTGGAGTTGTTGAGTAAAGGATAATGGCGTCTAAAATTGCAAAAGCTTAATGATTTTAACAGATTGCAACGAATACCAATTTACTTGTTATGCAACCGATTGTATCGTTACGTTCGTGATTTGGAGTGGTATCGAGCTTATTGTTTCATTGAATACAGTTTAGAAGATATTTATGTTTTTTTACTGTGGAAAATTACAGGACACACACAATGAATAAGTTGAATATAATGTACCGTTTTCACGTAGCAATTGAAAAGTAGGTTCTATAACACGAAGTATATACTCACTTTAATTACTTGAGTGACGACAGAATTTTGATGGAATTTTCCTTGATCACTCTTAGTACTACCAGTTAAGTTGCTGCTAGATTTGCTGTTACTAGAATTGTTGCCCAAGGAAACGCAACTTCGTCTTTTCGTCGAATCTGGTGATTCTGCTGGACTATATTGTGTTGACAGCGGATTCAGAATCGCCGATGAGGGTTTTGTTTCTGCTGTTGAATTCGACGTTACTGATGTAGCACTACTACTGCCGCCTAAAATTATGTTACACATTTAATTAAGCTATACAATATTAATGTACGGTATGAGTCACCTAATGTTGAAACCTTATTTGTTGTTTTTAAAGATGCGTTAAAAGTCTTTAGGACAAAAGCGGCTATTACACTACCCGATTTTTAGAGCCCTAACTCTCCCCACCCTAGAGCCCTAACTCAGTTAGTACTGTAATTTAGAGCAGTGTAATCGCAGTTAGGGAGTTCGGGACCTTATTTAAGCAGATCGGGCGGTCCCGATCGCCCTATTTCCCTAATTTCCCCTATTTTCCCCCAAGTGCACTAGTTAGAGTGGAGGGAGTTAGGGCCCTAAAAATCGGGTAGTGTAATAGCCGCTAAAGTTGTATGCTGAAAAGTCTGACAGATAATGACGTAAAAATGATTGTTGTCAATTGTTTTCCTGAGGCCACCTTCACTTTTTTAAATGGAACGATTCCGACAGCTGTGATAATAATCGATATGTTCAGCTGACCCTAGATTGATAGTAAACATGCAAGCAAAACTTCAGTTATGTCTACTTTGCCATTTACCATCAATATAATTTTAAAGAATCTGTATATGCACGACTTTTGCAAGAAGACATACCATTATTATTGAAAAATCTTCCTCTACAAGATCGTAATAGTATATCGTATCAATATGACGTCTTGTTCATTATGCGAGAATATCAAAGGACGTACTGGATAGAAAGTTTCCAAACTGGTGGATCGGGGAAAATATCCAGGGGAAAGGTACAATGTTCAATGAGGTTAAAATCGCTAGATATCTATTACGGGAGACGTTAAAAAATATTGTTTATCTTCCAATAATCTTCCAATTTTCCAATCTTAGGATCTTCCAATAATAGTTGCAAGTTTGCATCAGTATATTGTCACAACATGTGCGAATATCACCTCCAATATTCTTGTTAATGCCCAACATTTATTAAAAGCCCGTTTACAAAAATTTATGGACGTAAATGGTCGTCTATGAAATAATGATATTCTATATTTGTACTTTAGACCTTTTTTTTCGTCATTAAATCATGTAATTCATAATAAAGTGGACTATTATCGCAGCTGTCGAAAATTGGATGATATCACGTATGAAAGTGAAGATGAAAAATTACAATGAAATCAATCATTTTTATGTTATTATATGTCTTTTTTGTACCATATAACTTTGTCCGAAAAACTGTTTCACGCTGTGTAAACAGCTTTGTAAGATAATCTTTTAGGGATTTAAATTGCACTATTGTGTTAAAAAATTCACGATAGAATGAAAATAAATGCAACACAGAAATGCAAAAACTTTGGATGAGAAAACTGACTCAGTGTAACATTGATAGCATTTTTAACAAATAATATGCGGCATCCACCTCCATTAATAGTCGGTCTCAGGTTTCGTTGCTGATTTGCAGAGTACTCTTCCAGTAGTCTAACAACAGTGTCGTGACCGCTTTTTGCAGCGACTTTAATGGCATTTCTACCGCAATGATCAGAGTGACTTGGGTCAGCGCCATGATTTAACAGTGCCCGAACACAATGTTCATGACCCTCTTGAGCAGCAATACCTAAAATGGCCAAGCAATTACTAAGTTTGAAATATTAGTATGTTTGCCCAAATGTCATTTGTATATTGCTCCAGAAAATCGAATGTGGTGTTTATCAGAAATTCACATACCCAGCGCTGTTGCACCTTGATTGCAAGTGTGATCAGGAGTGGCTCCATGCTCGAGAAGTAGCCTGACGATCGCGGCATGTCCTTGCCACGCCGCGGAATGTAAAGGGGTCCTATTTTCATTGTCACAAGCATTGACACTAGCCCCGCCTTCCGTCAATAATAAAGCAACCATTTCGACATGACCTTGCCAGGCACTTACATGTAGTGGCGTCCTACCCTAGGTGTAAGAAAGATTACGTTCGAAATTTTTCTCGTGATTATTATTAAATTCAACAAAGCGAATATATACATAGTAATAGCATCACATGCAGCAGTGGTAATTCATAGTAATTATCTACTTTGTTCAATGTTAGTGTCGTTGTTTTAAGAGACCTTCATGCGAGGACAACTTACTTCGGAATCTCTGCTTTCTACGTCCGGACGTGCGTGCTCCAGCAAAAAACGTGTCATTGCCAATCTATTTTCTAAGGCAAGAATATAAAGAGTGCTTCGACCATCGGCATCTTTTACATTCACATCGGCCTTGTGAGACAATAACACACGTACGGTGTCAAAGTGTCCTTCCAAAGCGGCAAGCCTTTAATCATAGAAAGAGTAAACTTTCTTATTAAATGTTGGATAAAGTTGGGAATTCCCATATCCTGCTCAATAGCAATTAGTTGATAATTAGCAAGTATGAAGTTTCTGTCAAAATGTTCCGAATGTGTTGTACAGAAACAGTTTATCATTTACCTCAATGCAGTTTTTCCGTCGTGAGCATGTTGATCTATTGGCGCGCCATGTTGTTGTAATAATCTCTCGACTAATGTTGCATGACCTTCTTGTGCGGCAAGCATAAGAGCTCCTTTGCCATCGTTGTCGGCTTCATCTATTTTTGCTCCAGCTTCTAATAATGCTTCGCAAACATCGATGTGTCCTTCAAATGCTGCATAGTGCAATGGTGTCCAGCCAGAATTGTCTCTATGTTGTTCGTCAAGTCCTGGAAATCCATAAAAACATAAGAAGATAATGGAGAATGAGGCCAAATTGTGAAAAATCTAAGGTTCAAAAAAACTATCAACTATTCAAAAAATATCATAGATCTTAGTAATGGAAAATTATCTTAAACATATAATCACCTCTATCAAGTAATTGTCTAACAACGTCTGTGCATCCTTGAGCTGCCGCCACGCTCAGTACGGTCCTGCCTTCGTTATCTATGCTATCAACATAGCAACCCCAGAATAGTAAAAGCTCTACGACTGAACCATGGCCCATACTGGCAGCTGCCCATAAAGGTGTTCGCCCTGTTGCATCACAGTGATCCACGTCTGCTTCGTATTCTAAGAGTAGCTCACAGACATCTCTATGACCTTCAAAGGCAGCAACTAACAGCGGTGTCATTCCATCCTTGTCTTGATGGTCAACGGCTGCCCCTCTTTCTAGCAGTATTGAAACAGCCTGTAAGAAACGTTTGCGCCAATGTACATTAGTATTGTTTACTACATAAAACTGTACTACGTTTTGTTGCTATTACTTTCACAGTAAAATTACATTACCGATGAAGTATACTTACTTTTGCATAACCATGATTGTCAGGTACGCACAAAGCGGCAACACTTAAGGCCGTTCTGCCATCGCTGTCCGCGTGATCAATTTTTGCTCCAAAATCCAGAAGATGTTCTACAATTTCACTGTGGCCCATATATGCCGCAGCTATTAAAGCAGTTCTACCTTCGTCATCGGTCCGATTAACATCTGCACCATGTTGTAATAATGCTTTTACAATTTCTTCGTGTCCGCCCCATGCCGCCGCACGTAATGCGGTTCGTTGGTCCCAGTCTGCACAATCCACCATTGCGCCGTGTTCGAGAAGCTGCTCTACTACCTGTGTAAACACAAAATCATTATCGATGCTATTACTATTGCTGCTTTAACATGTTCTGTATAGATGGTTATAAACACTGAGAGAATAAGAACAAAAATATTAATAGTCAACCGGCGAATTTTATATTAACGAGGTCAGCAATTTACACAGGTTACATATTCTTTGCCTTAAATTTGATTTGTCGTTGAAATGATGTATGACCTAAGCGTGGCATACCTGAGTATGTCCGCCCCACGCGGCAGCACGGAGTGCTGTCCATCCGTCACAATCAGCGTGATCTGCGCTGGCTCCAGCGGCCAAAAGTACTCGAACGACGTCCGCGTAGCCATGCCTCGCGGCAAGATTTAAGGGTGTCTGGCCATGGCGGTCTGTAGCTTCTAACTTTGCCTGCCAACAAAAATCAGTGATTTTTATCATGTATGATGTCGATGGTGATTTCTGTATCATTATCTCGTGTTTCCTTTTTTGCAATATATCCGTGATTTTCGGAGTTACATAACGGTTAACTGTACCTGAGGACATGCTGCAAGAGCCAATTCTAAGAGTGTGGAATTGCCATCTGCGGCGAGAGTATGAAGTACCGTACGGCCACAGGAGTCCGTTCGGTTGATATCTCCACTCTCCCCGAGTAGGTCCGACAAAGGTTCGTAAGAAGATTCATCTACTGGGCTCGCATCTTGCGAGACCTGGCATGTGTCGCACAAATTCCATTATCATCGATGTAAATATACTAATGTATGATTAATAAAAAACATTTGCAGAATATTTATGCAATCGTTTCGAGACATGTATCGTTGCATTGTTTTACTCATTTCGATTAACATCTATTTAAAGCTGTTTTCTTACACATAGATATGTATGTTAACGATAGTCATTGTGAAATGATGCTAGTCATTGTGAAAATGGAGACATCTCCATACCTGACCTGATAATTACCTGACTAGAAGAAACAGTGTCTTTACTGGTGCCATCTTCGAGGATCTTTTCCGAAGGTTTGGCACCGGCGTCAATGAGCAGTCTCAGAAGTTTCGTGTCTTGCCGCGGCCACAATATACATTCTGGTCTGTCGAGGTAGCATTCCTCGATTGGGGCGCCGGATTCAATCATCCACAGGACCTACTCATCCAGAAAACTGTGTTGTTAAATAGACTTACTGGCGAAGCTAAGAAAAAAATGATGTGAAAGGAAATGAATCTGAATACCTGAAGCGTGTGCGCGTCGAGCGTGCAATTTGCTTTGGGCGATGTGCCGGTTATAACTTTCTGAACGTGTTGTCCCAGTACGCAAATTTCGTCGGGATTGAGCTCGACAGCTCGCGAAGTGTAATATGCTGCGAGCATCGCGTGCCCCTCTGTAATGGAACACAGATACTTTTGCGTGCAGTGCTTCACGTCAAGAAGCCATTCGGCGAAGCTGTGATGAAAGAGCATCAGAGCGCCTGCTCTGGAGACCGAGATCACTCTTCGCAGCAGGTGTAATCGCCGATTCAAATCCTCTGACGTAATATTGCCGTACGCTATTCGAACGCACTTATACAATATATCTTGAGTGATGGGCAACTTGCCCGCGAGTATCACGTTAAGCAAAGGCTGGACTTTAGCGAATTGTTTCCTACTGAAAAGTCGCTGACACAGCCAGAGGTAGAGGCCATTCAAGGTTCCGGGTATCTCGCGCACTTCACGCAAGACTATAAAGTTCTCCGCTACGCCGTCAAGGACTTTTTCCAGATACAAGAAACAACCTGTAAACCATAAGAGTTATTACGCACGTGTCTCTTTTCCAGCTGGCAACATAAACAAATGAAATGGGTACAAAACCGTTGCTCTTAATGTGAAGTTGATTAAGCATTTCGGCGGTGTCGCGTGAGATATGCTGCCTAAGGGCATCCTCCTGATCGAGTCGTGCCAAAATGTACTGCTGCACGTCCCTCACGACTTGAGATTTTCTCAGATCATCCAGAGAAATTTTACGAAATCCGGTGAACATGCGGGAGATGGTTTTACTCTGACGTCGTGCCGTGCAAACCAGAAGAAGCCATTGCGGGAACAAATGATGATGATTAGCAAGTAACTCGGCTATCGTTCGACTAACGTTATCATTTTCAGTTCCGCGTCGAGAATCCCTCGTTCCAGTCTGCGGTGGATTCAAGATTTGTCCTTCGTCAATTGAGTCGACGAGAAGGAAGAGACAGTTTTTCGGCGGTTCAACTTCGAGCAGAGGGAAGAGGAGAGCCTTCTTAAGCGCGTCATCGGGATCGCGGTCAAGTATGTCCGGTTGTAACACCGCCTGAATCTCTGGATCTGTCCTCAGCTTTTCGGCATAGGCTTCGGCAACAGCTTCTCTCGAACTTAGTGCTGCACCGGTTGTATTCGTTGTGCCCGTCTCCGTAGTCATGCTCGTGCTTGCTTCCCCGGTCGTCGTTGCTGTTGTCGAACTACCACTTGGGGTCGAGGATCTCGGTGACGACCGACGTAAACCATCTGTACTGGCTTGCAACAGCTGCGCCACCAATGATCTACGGTGAAACACCAATGACAATTTTGAATATTCTTGTATACATACGTAGATGCTTTATACATTTTACAGACTAATTGTGTTAGTATGAAATGCTAAAAACAAAATAAAAAAATATTTCTTTTTTGTTTGCGTCCAACGTTGGTTGTAGATTACGTTACATATTGAGGAATTCACGTATACATATTAGGCATAAGAGACTAAACGAATGGTCTTGGAACAAAAGTTGCCTACGTACTGAGTGCAATTAAAAGCAAATAGACGTACCTGACAAATTGCGCTGGGGAGAGGGAAGCTTCACTTCTTGTTTGGCAGAAATGTCTAGCAAGGAGTCTGCGATTCAAGGATCGTTGATGCCGAGCGTTGGCGCCAGTTGAGGGCCAGGCAAGTTCCGCGCAGAGAGCAGTTTTACCACAACCGGGTCCACCAACGATCAGTGCCCCGCATGTCTTCGATGCTGGCCGTTGTTCCAGGCAATGTGACAATTTCATAAATGCCCATTCGCGGCAAAAGAAACGTTTCTTTTCAATCACCGGTGCCGCCATCTTTACTTGTTTCTCTTATTAAAAATTCTACAATTCAAGCTCGATAGACTTTATGTTCGAGCGTTTGAGATGAATATATAACAATAAGTTCCATTGGAACTTCCAATAATTTTCCTATATATTATCAATCTACTCGCACTCGTTCAAGGCCATAATTGTCCAAAGTCTTGACCGTTTCTGATTTAACAGCTAGAATGATAATTTCACACTCAGAGGCATCTTTTTCGATTCCCTTTTCCTTTTTTCATAATCTCGGTATACCCTACCGCATATATAACCGTGAAGGATCTGATTAGTCATATGCGACTCTTTTATTTTTTCTGTTTATTTTTTCTTTAATGAGACACGTCGTTGTTTGTCATAAGGCTTCCCCGTGTCAGGCCATCGAATACTATACCTTGCCTTCCATTAATCTATTTTTTCTGTCCTACTGTTTTTCTTTAGTGAAGAATTGTCGCCTCAGCCAAATGTCTTTAAAAAAGGAGTCAAAGATGGCCACGGAGGTAAGCGATTAAGCGGCTTGATGCCGAAATGGCGAGAATCCTGCTATTCTTCTATTTCCGTCAATCTTGAGTGAATTGCAAAAATGAAATTCTGCCGCTGTTGCGATCGTTCTTGCTTCAGCTCTACAGAACTACAATTCTGATTGTACTCCAATGAAGAAATGTCTATCGGAGCCCCAGGGGGCTCTGCGGCTTCCTCGGCCTCCATTCAGGCTTATCATCGCCTCGCTATGCACCAATAGCTCAATCCCTTTCGCTGCATTCTTACCTGAAACGGAATTAGCATATTTGTAGTTATATGTACAGACGTATGACACATATGACATTTCTAAGATATCATTACTTTTTGTCGTCGCATCTTATATTCTTGAAATCATGCAAGTATTGATAAAACCGTTTAAATGGCTGGCCGTGCAGCAGATAAATTATTATCTTTTCTCGACGTAATAAATTTGACAACAAGGACCGTGTGATAATGGTCTCAGCAGACAAACTTATTGTAAAATAATTTCAAAAATAATGCGCAAACGGCTCCATATTAAGGAAAGTCTCGTAAAACATATATTTTTATCAGAAGTGAAAGTGTTTCATCGGCGATACACATATAAGGAAACTCGTTTGGTGCATATGAATTCGTTTTCGTTTAGTTTAACGAAGTTAGCGTAATAAAATCCTTTCGCAACGTAATCATGTGTAAAAGAGATCGTATTATGTAACATGGAAAAGTGAAAGAAAATTCAGTATATATAAAGTCATTGTTGTTTGTCAGTAAAAGCAACATCGCAGTTAAATAAATATAGCTTTATATGCTTTTTAAGTATTTCAAATTTGATGAGTCATCAACGTGTAACTTGAAGTAATTCTGTGTTACGAATCACTTACAGTGAAACGGCACATCTGTATATATTGTACATGATTTCTGGACTAATAAGTGAATAAATTGTCAGATCACCGGCGTAATTTTCTCTAAAAACACTCCTAATTTTTCTACGGAATTTAACAAATTTTACTTGGCACAATACGTGGTCTCTGACGGTTAAAAAGAAAAAGAGACATATAGACGGAGGAAGGGAAAAACTGGGTCCCGTTCTAATGATCTCCCCTTTTAATTGGCTTAAGTCATACATTCGGGAAAGCTTCTTCTTGGCAGATCTTGCACATTCTTCTCTTTGAATAGTTCTACACATGTCTCGCAATTAGATAGTTATTGCACAAACCATCGTGCATAATTATGGAATATATCAATTTGCTGCAAGCGGTCCGTGCCCGCACGCATTATGTCGTAGAACGGTAGTTGATGTGGGGTTATTTTCATTGAGTTGCGAGTGTGAGAGAGAGAAAGAATGTAGTGAGAATGTGAGAGAGAGAGAGAGAGAGAGAGAGAGAGAGAGAGAAAATGTATTGTAAGTGTGAGAGACGTCTGGCGGAGTGTACCCGATATTGTACTGTGTGATTTGAACCGAGTTGACAGAGTGATCGTATAAGCAGAGTGGCAATAAAATCTTATATTAATTCTTAATCCCAAGACAAGACTGTGTATTATTCGGTATCCTACCTATCAAGAAAGACATCACAGTTGATTACTAACGTTCGTAGGGACTTAACCATTCTTATATGTTGTCAATATTTCTGTACAAATATACATCTCGTAAGTGGAAGAATCTTGCTTATCCCAAAACGGTTTAACAAAAATACACACAGGCAAACCCGATTCGGGAAGGGTAGTTAACAAATTATTACCTAATAAATCGTACCTTAAATTGTACTTTATATTAAAATATGACTGTTCTAATTGCGCCAACTAATTTCGATCGCAGTACTGGAATAATTGAGATTTTCTATATTGTTTGGCTGTAAGTGTTAGAGGAACGACAATATGTACTGAAAGGCATAGAATGAATCACGATAAAAATAATTAAGTATGTATATATTTTTCTTCGGTTTTGCCTTCCATGATGGCAATATTGAAGTAGAACATTCAGTGCGTTGATCAAATTGAATGAGATTTTTGGGACATGCATAACACGATGTACTCTACAAAACGTATATTTTAGATGTTTGTGTAACAGAGGCTATAAAAAAAGTTGAAAAAAGTGCACTTTACAACTTTTGAAAATTTCGAAAATCGCTGAAATAGGTGAACAAGCAAACTGTTTCCACTAACATCACTAAAAATTGTTTCCCGATATATTCATTCTGTAAAAAGTTATTCAACTAAAACATGGTGTACGAATATTAACGAGAGTCACTGTACTTATAAGAATACGTTACTGTGGTTTAGATAAATGTCAAACCTTACGGCCTTCCTTGTTGTGAGTGTAGTTTAAATGCTTTTAAGAATTTTCCAGTAAATAATTTCAATGCTATCGCCACTCATTCATTTGTGAGTAAGGTGAACGTGGTCTAATTTGTGTATGAACAAAGCATGGTTGAATGGTAGTTCTACATAACAATTAACGTGTCATTATAGATGGTGCAAGATACCAATCGGGCAGTTGATCACGTTCCGCAATTTATTTATGTTTGGATTACAGTTTATGTTTGGATATATCAGCATATATTGATGTATATCTGATGGCGTACGTGCGATTACCGCTACGCACATTCAATCATATTTGATTGCATTGACGTGACAGATCTCATTGATATTGTAGATTTCCTACCGAACAAGATTGTTCTACTTATACGCAGATATTATTCAGTTATTGCTTCTTTTCATGGATATGTCAATGTATATTTCTCATAACAATTTTTTTATGGCACATTTATTGAAATGTGTTAACATACGAAATTAATTATTTGCAAAAATTATATCGATAAAATCTTGGTATGTTTTTAACTAGAGGTACGTTGGCTGATCATCAGATTCAATTAGTCTCTTTGAAGCATATGTGTTAACTACGAAAAAACTGCAAGCCATTTAACTGTGCTAATTTATGGAGAACTTCGACTGATAAATAGAAGAAAAGGAAAAAAGTTTGTGGTGCGAACGAAATTATCTTTCCGACTTAAACGCTGCGACGAGAAACAAGTTCTATTTGAAGCTTATCTCAGCCTTATATATTTTATATTTATTAAGATATTTTATTAACATTATAGGTTTCCAAATCGAAAACACATTAACAACAATGCTTGTACACGGGTTTGCTTGTCTTTGCTTATATATAAACTATAGGTTTCACTTTCGTTGATTAGCTGGAGTTGGAATCAATTATCTTCAACCTCTTCGACCTTTCGTGTTTACCTCTAATTTTACGCGGCGCTGACAATTGATGAATTTTAAATATTGATATTGATATTGATATTGAGATGAATTTTAAATATGTTTGTGCAAATATAAATATAACATTAATTTTTTAACATTTTCAACTTTCTAAAAAAAGTTATCAAACACTCCTAGAATTTTTAAAAAGTTTTGAACTTTTTATCTAGAATTCCGCAATTTTTTCTTAACCTTTGAGCACGCCTTTCATTTAAATACGTAATTATGAGGATATAGGCAAAAAACTTTTATTCCCAATTCCACGGGGCACTCTTTCCGCAGTATTCTGCGGAAATCCATCCATTATATTTCCATTATATTTAATGGTGTAACAGAGAATAAGGTTCCAAGACGTTTCTTCAGATAAAAAAAATTAATTCGTTTAAGAATTATAATTTTTAAACGGTGATAACATGTCGATATTCAGAAGAAGTTTAACAAAAGCTTTATTTTTACTACCACGGGAAATTATATTAAGTTTTGAACGTTACACCCGTTAACGTCAGCCCGCCATGAGTATGTTTCAATTCGATGTTGATCATTGAAAACTATCTTAAGAATTTGTCAGGAACTTTTCCAATATATTCGAGTATTGCTCAATGGAAATTGAAATGACATTGTTAATTGAACCGCCTAATAGATTTAGAAAATGCTAATCCTTTCACGACGCAGCTCTCGCGAAACAAGGCGAACGGGCTGATAGGAAGGAGTGATTGCGCAGATGGTCGAGCGAAATTCCAATTATTCTTCGTCGTCCTAACTTGATGTAATTTCCGATCGCTAGCGCCGACGCCGGGGTAATATTAACTTAAGACTGACTGCAATCTAAGAATGCTGGATTAGCTAGACTTCCGTAGGTTTCGTTAGAAATGTATCCTGCTGGTATTACTAGGCGGCATACTTTTCATTTCTTAATTGACATCGGATGTTTTTGCAATTAAAAGTTCTGGTCTTATTAATAGTTGGTATCAATAAAAACCATAGACAAAATATATGGAATTAGCCAAGATTGAATAATAATCTTTTCACTGGAAAATTACTTGGAATGTAAAGTAAAATTTTGTTGGAAACCCAGTTTTATTTAAGCCGTGAACAGTGATATTCCATAAAATTGTAATTATCGTTTAAAATAAAACAAGATTCCTTTTTAACGAATAGATTTAACTTACAAGGATACAGAGAGAAAACTACTGTAGTTTACGTGGGTATCACGTACAACGTAAAGCATGACAGCAGGTTAAACATAGATCCGTATTGTATGAAAGCTGCGAATATTTCAGTAGCACACATGCAATATTGGAGAAATATTTCAGGCTTTAACGGCTTTCATAAATATCGAAAAGTTATATCCGGTATCTAACCGATATGGAAACGCATAGCGTTGTCCTCATTAAATGGACTCCCATCGCTGTCGTCGTCCTTGATGGACGAACTTTCTTACAATTAAAGCCTCTTTTGTCTTTCTTATTCGTTCAAGTACTTTCGACAAATTACATATCTAGCACTGTGTTCAGCGGCATAAACCTAAGCTGCATTTGTTTCTGAGGATAGTCTGGATTATGTATTGATGATCGAAAAATACAGCATGTAGAATATATTATCCATAGCTATTATTATTACTATCAAATTAACTGTTATTATGACCACTTTAACGTATAACATAATATCACGTAATTTTTATAACTATGTGAATTATTAGCATTACATGTAGATTAATTTAAGTATTCTTTACATCTGAATACGCGATAGTATCCCATGTTAAAAATGGTTTTGGAATTTATGTACATATGAATATCGATTTATGCAAAATTCCTTCTTAAGGAAGTAGCATGGGAACAATAGCTGTTTAAATATTACGAATATTGTACATCGGAAAATTTATATTATTTTCGAAATGTTATTTGGAACACTAATTATGTATCCTGAAAGATGGTAGACAGGGAAGTACAACTATAAGCCCAACTTTAATCTAGCCACGGAATATTTCATTAGTGACAGAGTTGTAGACTTTCGAAGAACGATGAAACGCAAAATATGCAGGTGCACGTACATGCTTTGCGAGTTTAATATACGTTTGATGTATTGATGAATTTCATGTTGTTAGAGGATTTTAACACATTGTAATCACAGGGACCTTTTCCTTTTTCTTCCTGCGGCAATTTTCTACCTCGCAAAGTAATTTTTTCTGATAGAATTAATATTTATTTTTAATCATATTATGGAATTATATTATAGAAATATTATAGAATTAATATTTTTTAATAGAAAAAATATATTTTCTTCTGTTCTTTGTATATACGAATATACATATATCATTGTTTACGCTTATTTCATGTCTTTCAATTTGGAATCACCTTCTTTGAAACTGAGAAATTCAATAGACGACCCTGAAATGTTAATAGGAAAACATGTTACTTTTTTCCTCTTATTTGAATTGCTATATATCGTATGTTTGAAGAAACCACTAGCATCATAAAAAAAGACATTGAAATAATTATTTTTCCTTTGGTATTTGAGAAACAGAGTTTATTATTAAATAGATTTATTACGTGCATTGATCATTATGACAGCTGTCACGTTCCCTAAAACGATTATCGACATCTAACGTAAAATGTCTTTAATTTGCGTCTGTGATAAATGAGAAATAATAATAAGGATTCCCGTCAAAAAGATATTAGAGAAACCGCAGAATTAACAACACGTGGTAGCGTAAATGCGAAACCTGTAAATGAGACAGTACGATTTCTATAGAGATATGGAAACACGATAGAACTATCGTCGATTCTCAAGAGCATTCATTCGCTATTGCAGATGTGACGGGAAGTCTAGTTCGACTAGGAGAATGGGGCGTCTGAACTGTGCGAGCATTCACGATTCATCCATACGTCACACAGCGAATGCTCGACCCATTTCTCAACAATAGCCGACCAGACACCTTCAAACACGCAAGTACCAACGAACGAATTATTTTTAATCAGCACATCATGAAATTTCACCATTCACATAAGACTTACAAAGATTACGTATAAATTGTATAAATTCTCCTAAGATTTGCTTTTAGTTGAAAGAAACAAACAATCTTTCGAATGTTAATCCATTATTAAAATGCTAAAGTGTATGTGGTAATTTATGGCATTGAGTATCAACGATCACTGCTCTTAAGCTGTCTCGGCTGAAACCGCAAGGAAGTACCGTTATGTTATAAACGTAAGCAACCTATTTACAGATGCATTTTTAAAAAAGTTACTATTATAATCTAGGTGCGAATCTAAACAAATGAATGAGAAGTACATAAAAATCTATCATTAAATATTTCTCACTTTCTCCGAAATGTCATGCCAATAATTGTAAGACACCCAAGATCCAAGATTGCCCATAGATTATGGTACAGAGTAAAAGTGGAAGAGTGTATTTATAATGTTAAATAGTAACCATTGTTTACCATTGTTGATTCGGTACATGCCAATTAATGTATCTTACTGAAGGTGTGTACTTAATCGCTTCTTTATACTTCACGATAAAGAAATGTCTGTTTATTAATGTCGAAAAATGATATATTATATTATATATGCCCAGTGACATGTATGTTATATATGAAGTTTTGTTCAAGTTTGTCAGATTGTTTTATCTCCCTTGCCTCGTATAACCTGCGGTTTCAACGAAACTTTCTTACGTTTTATTCATTTTACCTAAACTAAAGCGATATTTTCCTTCTTAAGTATTTTTTTCTTTTTTCGTGTGTGATAAATTCCATAAACCGACTATTGTGTCTTCGTCGCTTACGGCAATTTTCAAGTTTCCATGTCGTGTCTGGAACAAATGAGAATGAGGTCAACGACGAATCAGCGTATTGCAGCATTGTCTGCCTCCTATTGTTTGCAGCTGCAACTTTCCTAACTCAAGTGCGTCGCAGGGTGCTCTCAATATGATGGTTTTATTTACTTCATAATCAGATTCTGAAAAACTCTTGGAGAAACACACAAATATCTTACAAGTATATATTGAATATTTTTTTCGGTACGGTTATGCCAAACGGTCCAACACTTGAACACTGTAACACTGCATTTAATGAAAGGGAAAGTAAAAAAGAAGAAGGAAAGAGGGTTACAGGTTTACAGGGATAAAATTTGAAACAGGATTTCCAACCAGCAAGCTAAAATGGAAGTATTACCTAGCTGGCATACACGTGCAGCGGATGGGCCAAGTTACTTTGGCGCACGTCAGACGTCAACAGTTTCGTGTTCAACGAGCTCAATGAGCTGGCTAATCGAAATCGCTTCCCGAGCTGACCAGTTAAGTCGAGAGAGAGAGAGAGAGAGAGAGAGGGAGAGAGAGAGAGAGAGAGAGAGAGAGAGAGAGAGAGAGAGAGAGAGAGAGAGAGAGAGAGAGAGAGAGAGAGAGAGAGAGAGAGAGAGAGAGAGAGAGAGAGAGAGAGAGAGAGAGTTGAACGAGGCGACTTCAGATTTCCATTCGACAGAGTTTCCATGCAAATTATTCATATTTCGGTCCATATTCTATTTGTAGAGTCATTTTACGTGTGATTCTTGGATTTATCTTTCCTTTCCTGGACGGTACTAGGAAAAACATGGGTTTTATACTAAACTCAAAGTAGTTATAATTCTTACAATTAGTTAGACGTTTCATCATTTCTGAACCACAGGAATAAAATAGGGTCTCCAACATGGGAATTAAGTTTTCGCATAATATGATGATAAATTTTCTGGCTATTAAAGTGATTTATTTAAATGAACATATATAAAACTGACAGTTTTTTAAAAGACCATATACATGTATGTCATACATTTTTCATTGCTAAATTCCACAAGTTTTTTAACATCTGTAAGGAATTACACCATTTCGATAAGACAGACTTTACAGTATCTTGAAAATCGCGATGAGTGTGCTGTATTTGCACGTACATTAAGTTGAGTTGTCTTTAAAAATGTTAATTTTTTGAAACATCAATTGTACGTATTGCCTTTTGATCTAAGGAAAGTTGAACCTTGAAAATGTTTCTATCAAAACTACTGCTATTGTCTCGTAAATGTTATGATACGATTTCAGCAGTCCAGTAACAGTTTTTTGTTACTTTAAAATAATCGTAATAATAATGATAATGATAATAAAACTGATTCATCAATTTTTGCCTTTTGTTCGACAACATGAATAGAATCATTGATTTTTTACATTCCCTGACTTTGAAAACGAGAATGAAAATTTCGTAATACGTACATTTTTTAAGTTACGGTTATAATATATTTAGAAAATATATACATAAATTACGTTATGAGATGTTATGATTTATAAATTATGAATTGTGAATAAGATACAGTATCGCTAGTGGAGACTAAAATTACAAAATCACTTTTTATTTCAGACTTTAGATATAAGGTGGGAGATCAAAATAATGACTGGGGACCACAGTTATATTATTGAACTTTCGTTGTATTGATCTTGTTTACACGCTCTTCATTTTATGACTGATGTCATTGTTATACCTTCTACATTACAAAGAAAATTTTTCAAGTCACAAAATCCATGTGCTTTTGAACAAATTTACTTCTTTCGTGTATAAATGTTACTGCTCTGTCCTGTTCCTTTGTGTTATGGATGTTTTGATAGAATCTTTTCCCTCGTTCATCGCTCACTGTATCGAGGTTTTCTGGGAAACAATTCGAATAAGAACGCGAAAGGTATTTTGACATTTCAAGACATTTTGCAACCGCGTTTTCGTAGTATTTTAAGAGATTGTCTACAAGGGTTTTGCAGTTCTTTTCTTTTTCATTACATAGTTTGTCGGATATATAGAAAAATTCAGTATGAGCGAAGAACTTTCTTCATAACAGGCCTCAGAACATAATTATACTTCTTTAGCAGCGGTTAGTCGATGAACAGCATGTTATTGTCGGCAAAACGGAGCAGTGAACATGCTTGTCGACAGACATTGGGGTTACTTATTTTTTCATGATGCTTATTGCCCTAAATGGAATGCAATACTGCAGTCGGGTAGGAATTGCATAATACTCTGGCGCTTCCTTCATTCCTCTTTCTTTCTCTCGAGCATCCTTCTCTGAACGATCGATTTTTCCCCATTCCGTCTTTTAACCCGTTTAAATCGTGTTTGCAGCGTACCGATTTTTAGTTTATATTAATGGGTTGGATTCTCCAGAGATTCGATACATCGGCATTACTTAAGTCCTTAATCAAGTAAAAAATGAATGAGAAAATACATATAAGGTTTGGTAAATATTTTGATCATTTCTATGTAGATCATGTTATTACCGCATTCTTTTTTAAGCATTTTGATCTAGTTTATATAAAACTAATTATCATAATGGCACAATATTTATTTTCTTCCGAAAGGTGGCGGTTGTTAGAGCAGAATTATTCTAATGGTGTATCATGCGTTAAATATGACACATTGCAAATTTAAACATTCACTCTAAAGCAGAGCTGTAAATTCTTAATTTCCATTACGTAATGATTACTTTGACAAAGTAATTGAGAATTGCCATTATCATTACTCTGTCGCATGTAATGGTATTTTCAATTACTTAACTACTACCAGTAATCCAATTACTTTTGAATAGTTACTTATAACTACCCAGAAAGTAGTTAAAAGGCGCCGCAAATCTAAAGTAGTTAAAAATACCTAAAAGTAGTTAAAAAGTAATTACAACTACTTTTCAAATTACTTTCAAGTAATTGCAGTTACATGGACAGTATTTGTTAAAAGTAATGATTACTCCCTTCCAATTACTTTCAATTATTTTTAACTACTTTTGCCACCGATTTTGCATTTTCGTATGCAACGAGCCTATATGGAGTAATGTTCCAAGGCCCAATGTGTGCCAAAATCGGTGGTAAAACTAGTTAAAAGTAATTAAAAGTAATTGAAAGGTAATAATCATTACTTTAAACAATTAATTTACATGTAATTGCAATTGCGTGAAGGTAATTAAAAAAGTAGTTATAATTACTTTTTAACTACTTTTAGGTATTTTTAACTACTTTAGATTTGGGATGCCTTTTAACTACTTTCTGGGTAGTTATAAGTAATTATTCAAAAGTAATTGAATTACTCAGTAATTAAGAATGCAGTATTGCGTAATTACTGAAAAGAAAGTAATCGGGAATTATTTAAATACCTATTTTCTAATTCAAAAGTAATTATTCCAAACTGTAATGATTACAAAAATAATCATTAGTTTACAGTTCTTTTTTTACAATTAGTTTATTTTTTAATATTATATTATTATCTATCAATCATTATCTATTCTATCTATCATCTATCTATCTATCTATCTATATATCTATCTATATCTATATATATATCTATAGATATATATATCTATATCTATATATATATATCTATAGATATATATATATCTATATATCTATCTATATATCTATCTATATTGTATATCTATCAATCAATATCATCAAAATAATATTATTATCAATTAGTTTACAGCTCTAAAGCAATGAAAGCAATTGCGGGCCATGTACAGTGTCCGCATCTCAACCGATTATGAGTTTGTCCGACTGAATTAAGTGACTAGCCAATGTAAGGTAGTAATCTTAATTAGTACAGTCAGCGCGAAGGTCGGTGCAGGAATCTACGTTAACTTGCTAAATGTTGGAAGTCTTATTTATGATTCATGGCAAATGCTCCATGTAGGCAGATCTTGGATTGAGAATATTATTTAACCGTATTTCTAACGTTGAAAACAGCCCTCTCCAATTTTCATGTGCAGCGTGGAACATTTAAATGGGAACATCTAAATATCTACATTTATTTGTCGTTGTATGAAAAATTTCTTAGAGAAAAGTACCCTAATTCCAAGGGGCACATGTATTAATAGAAGAAATTTTTTCTTGTAACAAGCCGCCAGATGCTTCCTTCAGTGTAATGTTTTCTTATTATTCGGAGTACCGTGGCCTCCAAAATTTGTACGAACCGAACTATGTTCTTTAGTTAATGATATCGATTTCATACTGAATACCCCGTCTAATTTGATATCTGTGGATTTATTGATATGTGTGCGGTAGAGTGGTGATAATCAGAGAGCGGTTTTACATGGATTGGCATTTGATTCAATATTATAAGACTAAAACTTAACTGACTAACTAGCTGGTGGTTTCGGGTTTGCAATCCAGCAGGGAAAATCGGGGCGCTTTCGGAAAGTGAGTGTAGCAGATAATTGTGATGGAGGTTGAATGTGAATGTAATCAGTCTTATGGGTTTAGATGGCCGGCGTGCGCGTGTGTCTTTACAAGTTGTCAGTAATAGTAATGCAAATAATAATAATAGTTATAATGATGATGATATCAGATGGATGAGCGGAGTGATATAATGTTGTAGGTGATTGAATTTTATCTTTTATACATTATCTTTTTATCATTGTCATTTTATCTTTTACAGGAATATGGAGGAAAATATACGGTTGCATTTAAAGAAACATCAGTGTTCTTAAAATCTCATAAAAATGGCTTCCAAAAAAAGCTTTTTTGACAGTGACATGTGCCCCTTAAAACAGTGTAAGTACCTTTATCACAAGGAATTTTCCATACGAGCATATACTGGATAAGCCACCCAATATTAAACCTTAAATATATTCGTTGTTTTCAATAATAGGAGAAAACGTCTAAGGAAAAAAAAGGTGTGCCTCAAAGGGGCAATTATTGTTATAGCGAAGATTTTTTTCTCAAGATCATATTTCCAAAAATTTCAAGGTAGGCAATGTTTTTCTTAACGAGGTGAGACATTTTTGTTAGTACAACATTAAAGTCAATAAAAAGACAAATTCAATCATGTATGACATGCTGACCATCATATGGCCTTCGGACGAGACGTTAGACATTTTTTCGTATCATTAAACACAAGCGAGATATTTCATGTTCTAATATCATGTGACTCGTCTGGTATAATGGTGATATTTAGATGGTCGCATTTAAATCGTAAACGCTATGTATACACTTTTACAAGACGGATGGAATGTTTGACTTCACTCTACTTTCGTATAGTTTTTATTACATGGTTTTTATCACACTTTTACCACTTCGTATGGTTTTATCAGAACAACAACAATGATGATGATGATGATGATGATGATAATAACAATAATTTTAATAATTGATAATAGTTTAGTTTAGTTTTAAAAATTCTTTTCAATGGGCCGTGTATTTTCCATACTTTTTAGAAAGTTTAGGATACGAATAAAAATAGGAATTTTTTGCATAATTATTTTTCTTTATTATATTTTAGGTTATACAATATTTGTGAAAGAAGTTTACTAATAAATGAGTTTACTAATAAAAGATTTTGCAAAACAGTTGTTTTTAAGGATGTTTAAATGTAAAAGCGTTCGATACGTTCTGGTCGACTGCTAAATCACATTATGACTGGCATGAATTTCAGTAATCGACCTGGTTGGAAACTAAAAGTTGTTTAAAATGAGAAATTAGTTATTGATTTATCGCAAAAGAATGTAGCACATTCATTATCTATTTCAACTGCATATTTATTCACAGCTACAATAAATTTTCAAATGACACTACCGACAACGCGCATGCAAGTAATAATTACGTGTAAATTAATTTTCCACAATAATTTCTACCATCACTAAATGATTCTCCACACTGAAAGTGTTTTATGGGGAAAACTGTGTAAGTAGAGATCTAACGAATAACGTAATAAATAAAAATTTTTTTTTATTACATGTGCATGCAATTATACAAAAATATATTCTCCCGAGCGTAAATGAAGAAGTGGTCGACTACTGGTAGATGGGCACAAACTGGTGCCTTTACCTTGCACATAATGTTGGCATTCTGATGAGTATAGCACGAAAGCGGTTATTCCGTGGTTATAGAGTTTTATTTAATTTCAATGGATTCGAGATAAGAGTTGTTGTTATACTCAATGTGAGCTGCTCAACTCGTCTATAATAGAGAAAAAACAAAAATTTCATAATCTACAGAGTTACGTAAATGTTAAGCGGAAAAAGAAACTATTAGGAATTTTGCGTTTGACAAGTAAAAACGGCGCCATTTCTTATACGCAAGAGCCGCGTCAGCTTGCATGCAAAAATGAACACTCAGGAGATATACCCTCGTGGCAGAGTCTTTCGCGTTACAATACCCAGTAGTCACTCTATCCTTTTCCTTCTTCTTTGCCCCATTCGTTTACATATATGCTCTTTTCTCTTTCTTTTCCCGCGACCCCCTTCTTTTATCCTTTTTTTGAAGCCCCCTTGCGATGTCGAGCAGCATACTTCTTGCTTCTGAATACATGCGCAACATCTCGAGATACTTAAAGCGAAGAAAGTGTACATATTTCTGCCGCTCGTCTACGCTACAAGTTCCTACCGCAATGTGTTGCTGCTGGAGCAATTTCGCGCTTGCAGTTGTGGTACTTAATCCGGCTCTACCCTTTTAGCGTCCTTTCAGATCTACCAGTGTATGAATTCAGTACAATGTGAACCTAGGGCTGCTATTCATGAAACTGACAAAGTTCCCACGAATATGTGAAATACTGCTACGAACAGATAAGCAGTCTCTTCGAAAGCTTTTCTAGCCCGACTTCGTCTTCTGAAGAAACTAAAGCTCTTACGCGTAAATGCGAAGAGTGCTTTTTACACGATAGAGCACACTTGCAAACATCAAACCCCTGAAACTTATGCGCATTACCACAAAAACAGTTGGAGATATCATATGAAGTTATGCGATAAAGTTCAATGATTTTCAATTTTCTACATGCGTGTCATATATACGGATGCAAACGTAAAATACCATTTTACTCCTCTTTTAAGTAAAACTGAGTTTTTTAATATCGTAATTGATACACTTGTGTATTCTGTATTAAAAAAAAGTTTGAAGAGTTTTCGCAGCAAAGGCTTCTTTTATATACTTTATTAATATTCATGCTTTTCGCACTATTAGAAATATGTTGATTTTGACCAGGTGGATATCGACGCCTACGATGATTAGCATGCATGAATGAATTGTCCATACAGAACACATAATATTTAAATGTCACAATTTTCACATAAAGACGTTAAATATCACGTATTAAGAAATCTTCTCGTTCACATTAATTGGTAACAAGTAACAATTAAGTAATTGACGTAACAAGCAACGTTAATTATTATTAATAATTAACTAGTAAATTATTAATTATACACGTTAAAAAAAATTAGTACTATCAATATATACTAACAGCATTAACATTTAGTAAGTGTGACTGTTACGAGCCGAATCATGATTGTACAATATGTCGATGGATTAAATATTATAACGAACACTTTGTTGTTGAGAGATTTTTTATTCATTAAACTGTTTGTGGTAGCGTAGCAATAGCCGGAGAGCAATTTTGTGCGTGTGCATTAAAATTGGTTCGGAAATAACATTGAAATTAAACGAAAACTTAACTAATGTGAAATAAATGTAAATTAGGTTAAAACTAGCTCGTGACTAACTATAATAAAAAGTAACTAACTGTTAACTAAGTATCTATCTGACTAACTGTCTCAGGGTTCTGGATTTTCAGTCGGGAAGGAAAACGAACGGAACGATTCGGAAAAGTGAGGATGGGTGGTAGTTGTGGTGGTGGTTGTATATTATTATATTTATAATAATAATAATAATAATAATAATAATAATAATAATAATAATAATAATAATAATAATAATAATAATAATAATAATAATAATAACGACGACGACGACGACGACGACGACGACGACGACGACGACAACAACAACAACAACAACAAAAGCAACAATGATTGCAGAGGGGTTGCGTCCCAAGGACGTAACAGTGACATTTGTTGTTGTGAATGACTATCTGTTTGAAAATAATTTTTGCACGGTGAGTAATTTCTGCTACACGTCTGTATTGTTATCACTATTATTAATAATAAATAGGTGTAAGCATAGAGATAACGACTACCCAAACCCATAAGTCTCATCCCCTCCATATCCAATCACCACCACAACCACCTTTTCTGAAGCGTCCCGAGTTTTTCAGAACTGTAAACTCGAAATCCTCGATTGGATTTTAGGTAGCAATAAGTTAGTTTTAGCTTAACCTGCACATACTTAACTTTAGTTTTAATGTTATTTCCGAACCAGTTTTAATACACACGCACGCACGCACAATTGCACTCCGGCCATCATATGAACAGAGTGTTCATTCAAAAATTTAACCCATTAACATAAAGTCATAGGTATTTTTTACCCAATCAGCTGAGTATTCAATACATTTTCTTGTCAGCGACTCCTTTCGCCGTAAGCGTCTTATTGATTATTATTCTTATAAATTATTAATAAAATTGTATACCAATGAAATACTACACAAAATAGTTGATTGCACACAATTACATCTCATTGTTCTTCAAATGTGGGGGGAAGGGGGAAAATGACGATACAAACGCATTATATTTTGCACAGTATAATAAGAAACTGATGACAAATGAGTAGCTTTTCCAAAAAGTGCGTAGCACTACCAAAAAGTAGCTTTTCCGAAAAGTGCGTGCGTTGTTTACACGATACACCATGCCCATGACATCCCTGAAATGCAACGCGTTTAAGTAGTAAATAAGGGATATAGTCGGCAGACTCGAAACTTCTGAAATTAGTAGACATTGCTTGACGATAAATCAATTATTCATGAACAAACTTACAGATACTTTGAAACTGAAGTGCAATGCTCTATTAATAAAAACTATATCGGGCTGTGTATAAAACTGAAGTGCAATATCGCGTATTTATTTGTGTATAATTAGTGAGAGAATATTCTACGCACTCTGTAGGGCCAAATAATACAACTTACTAAAGAAGCTATTTCACCCCCTTCCCCTTAATACCAAGTTAATTAGCTTAATACCAAGTTGTTACCAAGTTGTCTTAATACCAAGTTGAATTAGCAGTTAGTAATATTATTTATTGAAAATTAGATCGTTCCATTGTATGTAAACATTAGTGTACGTATAATATTATTTTTAACAAATAACAAGTAACAAATATTAATTATGAACATTGTATTAACACATATTTCAAAACCATCATTTATACGAATCATCTTTTTGCGGTATAACCTAACGATATTGCAAAACAGCTTTACATCAGTGTTTTTGGTCAGTGAGGTTCACGATCATGTTCAATAAGGAGATATAGCTGGTAATACGTTGAGTGGTATAAGTTTAAAGACGGCCAGAGCATCAAAAAGAACAGTCTTATTTCTATCCTCACCTGTTAATCTGGTGGCGTGCAGAGGAAATATTAGGTAAATAATCAATTTAAAGTTTTTAATAATAAATAGGTATTATTAAGAAGTGACTTATAATTACAGTATAATGTTCGATGAGAAACATAAAACTGTATGGTAACAGAATTTGGAAAGTCGGTGGGAAACGTGAGAGCATCATTTGGGGTTGAAAATTATGAAGTGTGAATAAAATGCAAATGAAAGATGAGGTTAACAACAGTATCGCGCTTTGACAACGAGGTAACTTGTGTAAATACTATATACATAGGTAGCCAGGACAACTTTTTATTGGAATCAGAGGTTCGAAGTCAATGAGTTTCTGCGGATCCTCAGAAATGCTGCGCAGCTATGTGCCAGATGAGTTCATTACGGCTGCAATACCGTTAACAGGATTTCCCTGGCTTCCGTAACGAGCTTTCCCGAGCCGTAATTCAAAAGTTGATTCGAGTAGCAGAAATTTATTGCCTCAGCAGGTACGACGAGAAGGATTTTTGCCCGGCGAATGTGGACGAAGATTCGTGGGTTGAGGATGGTAGCTGGCTATGCATGGAATGAAGAGGGGGAAAGATAAGACCGCGCCGAGAAATTACATTGTACATCATGAACATGTGCGGATGAAGGGAAAATTTCGAAGACAATGTTCGAGAAGTTCAATGCTACCTGCGAAATGCAGTAACACGTCGCAGAACTTTCGACTTTCGGTCACATTAAATGTGTCTTGTTCATATAATCTCCGTAGGGAATTTTTTGCCACTGCTGCAGTGTTGTCTATGTATTTAATTTTTCCGGCATTATCGTACGTATCAATTATTATGTGTATGCACATGAGTTTATTTTTATGAACGTACATACATGATTCTTTCACTGTCAGCCGTACAATTTGCAAAAGGGTTAATAAATTATACGGCATATACTAATTAAAAAAATGTATAAATGACATAAAATCAATAAATCTACAAATCAATAAATAATTTAATAAAAGTAGGGAAATCCGTATGGTATCTTTCGAATATTTTTTGTCGAAAAGAATTATGCTATAAATATTAAAAAACTACTCAGTGTTCATCTAAAGTGTTAACCAGCGAAGTTTATTACACATATTTATTAATTCATCTACCTATTTCCGTTTTAAAAGCAACTTCTTGCAAGTTAATCATGAAGTTAAAATAATGTATAGCGGATTTTTCTGATTGTGAGCATCCACAATGATCAAATAATGGATATCACGATATTTATAGTTCATTTAAATGTGAAATATATGACTACGACTATTATGTAATGTAGAATAAAAGTAATTAATAATTACATTAAAAAAATACTGACATACGCCACCTAAAGCCAATTTGCGTAACCCCCCGACCCTCGGCACGCAGCGGTGGCATCGCGCGAAGGCACATCGCTTCGCGATGAAATCCGCGCGACCGCCGCCAATTTTCACTCGCCATTATGTTTCCGTAGGTCCGATCCACCGGGGAACGTTTCCTAGATGTACCATGGATCGGGCCAGTCACATTAAAACGCATCACAACAAGGACCCACAGTCGTATCTCTCTCTCTCTCTCTCTCTCTCTCTCTCTCTGGTCAGTGGAACAGACTTGATCAACAATCTTCCTGCTCCGACTTTCCAACCTCAGACATTTCAAAATTATAGAAAGAGGGTCTTTGATGAGCTACTATACAAAGACAAATTGGACTGGCAGTTGCGCACTGAGCAAGAATATGATCATAATTCATGATTACAACAAATGTCTATTAATTTCATTCTGTCCGTACCAATTTTTACATTGATACCATAATGTGCTACTGTTCGGCTGCTGGTGGTAAGGTCATTTCAGATTTGAAATATCCATAATCGTCACTGGGTTATGACTTCTTGAACCCAATTCTTATGCTTATGCTTACAACTAGTCTATGTCTACTTACTAAGTTCTACGCTTACTCATGTGTGTGTCCTACGGTTAATTTAGTTTTATTAATTTAGTTAATTTTTGTTTTGTTGTGTTCATGGTTCGATAGACCAGTTGGGGTATACCCCTTGGTTTAAATATATATTTCTCTCTCTCTCTCTCTCTCTCTCTGCACGGTCGCGACTCACCCCGCGCCTCGATCACCGTCGGACGCGGCGGCCTCACTCGGTCGCATACGATGCCCCACCGTGGCTAACAGTCGGCCGCGTCGCTGCCGCCCCCTTTTTCCCGATCGTCGGCCGCGACTAGTGCCCCAACCTCGGTCAGCTGCCCCGACGAGACCGGTCGCGCGGGGCGTTGCCCCGTCAGAACGGAGCGCGCGCAGCTCGCATCAACCCCATCAGCTTCTAAACGCCTTGATTCCAAATCGGCATCACAGTTACAGAGGAAGACGAACACCAAACCTCTCTACGCACAAACCGCTCGTTTACGAGCGCCCCCCCTCTCTCTCTCTCTCATTGGCATTCTTCGCCCCTTCACCAACCCCAGAAGACGTCAATACGTAAGATACGGATAACAAAGATTTGTGGTCTTTTACAACCTCAATGATTTGTAATGAGTGTAGAACAAATGCATATTGCAGTGAGTGCCGAAACTGACCTCGCCCATAAAAAATGATCGAGATATGCGATCAACAGAGGATTACGGATTATGTTCCACCGGTTCGGATGTTACGGAGGCAGGCCCTGCTTCGCAGTGGTGGAAATTCCTTTCAGGTCTCTCCCAATCGGCTTACCTTTGTAAATTCAATTCCTAACTTACAGGCTGATCAATACTGAATCGACTGGAATGTTTGCAACCCCGATAAAACATTGATATGTGAAAAATGTTAATAATATTTGATTCCAAGAATTTGTCAAACTATACAAGGTGATTTTGGTAACTGGACGCAAGCTCCCTCTCGTTGCAATCCACTTTACTGCTGGGTCTTTTCGCTGTAAGTACGACACCATCTACCTCAGGGTGTGCCTTCATAACGCGGTCTAAAGGTAACTGTATTGGCAACAGTCAAATCCTCTCTCAATAATATGTCAGCTCAGTGGCCCATTTAGTCCCCACGTTAAATTCATTTGAAGTACTTTTTATACCAGACTGGTAATTTCAACGATGGTAGTGCTCGTTGATGAGATCCGCAACGTAATGAGATCGAGGAAGAATAGCTAGATGTTGCTGTGAACACGGAAACTGAATTATACGTTCTCCTTCCAACTCTGAGGGCGCCATCTCTGTCTATGAATGATACCAAAGATTTTAATTTGCTTTTGTTTTTAAATCCTCTTCCACCGCTGGCCTCAAGTAGTTCTTCCTTGAAGGGAATCGATTTTTCCTCGATGTCAGTAACTGAGTTTCCGACAAACGCCTTAAGCGTGTATGCGGACGTATTGATCGAATGCTGTTAGATCGTTGAACCCAATCACAGAAATATTGCTTTGATCGTAATATTGATAGTCTTCAGAACTTGAGCGCGTTGTTTTGCCAATAATTGAGCGGCACATAGTTCGAGTCGTGGAAGTGGCACGACCTTCAAGGATGTTACTCAAAATTTTCAACACAGTAACCTGCGTTGCCTATTCTCGTATTGGTCACTGGGTCCAATGTATATTCAAGCACCGTATCCATTTTTATTTAAATCGCAGTGAGATTGTATTTCTGTCGCGTTTGGTTTTAAAATACTATGGCTAATTGGTAAAAATCTTGAAGCCCTCGCAGTAGCTGCTCTAATCTGTATGAATGCTGGATGGAACACATTCATCATAGTCCTATTGCAGTAGCCAGAGACTCTGCATAAAACGTTTTGTGCATAGAATGATGCAGCCGAACACATTTGGTGAATCTTGTCTATCTCAGGAAGGATATTCGGTTATGTGGCCGTGGCGCCCACTGTAGACAGCTTTACCATATACTTGATAGAATCCCCCTTTGTGTTTCAAGAAATTCCCAGTGTCTTTAATGTCTTTCCATTGTCGTCCTGAAGAATTTTATTGAATTCCTATTCTGGGAATACATGAAGCTCCCGTATATCGTTTCATGCCTATTAACGTATGCTAAGATCTTTGAGTTTAAATACTTCGATGATTTCTATATTTAAGTTGTAGGTCTTTCCAACTGTAGGATGATCCGCAAAGAACGACTGACATTGGGATGTTTTCTACCAAGTCTAATAAGTTTCACAAAACCTATGCCAACATCAAAGAAGGAGTGTATAGCACATGTTACTTCCCCTTGGTCCCCCTCTTTTAATTATTCTATTCTTTTAACGGGTTTCGAGTCAGTGGGTTCCTCCATTTTATAGCACACCAAGTTGTAAAAGCGTCTCACCCTCTCGGCTACTTCTTGCATCACACACTCAACTTCAGTAAGAGTGTAATTGCTAGACTCAGAAGAAGAGAATACACAGTGGCCAGTATTCTCTTGTGCTATATAAGTGCGTTATAAGAGAGAATTCGATTCTAATGCTATTACCCTTGTCGATAGAGTGGATCCGTCATTTCCCATTGCCAATATTATGCTTGTCATCCTGCTAAATTCAGATAAAATTATATTTTTAATAGCACCGATAAAAGACGATTCAAATAATATCATTTTGATGGCGTGAGAGGGCGATTTTGGATGCAGACTACTCCGAATGCGAAAATTTGTAGTTATGTCGGAAGAACTGCAACTTAGATGAATGTAAATATTGTACTTGTTTCATAACAGGGCACTGATTGCTGGTTTGGTACAACTTCATAAGACAACAATAGAAAGTCTGATTTATCCATAATGGCGTCTTAGAAAGCTGTTGGTTGGTGTAAATAAATTGGCAAGGTGACTCCAATTAACTGTTTGTAAACCAATTAACTATTAAAATTAATATTGTAATTATCCATTTATGCAGTGCTCAGTGCGAAACTTCTTCTTCAATGCACAGAATACCATAGAAAACATACCACTGAATATTTTGATACTCAACTCACAATTAAGTATGTCAAATTACTATTGTATTTTCTTATAATTATAGGAGCAAATAAATTGTTTATATTTCAGCACAACGGTATACTCTATATTTGATGATACGTTCGTCTTGGTGTGGAGTATACTAGGAGAGTGTATGGAGTGTATACCGAGAGTGAAGCAGTTGCACTATTATAACGAAAAACGACCCCGTAAAGTTGAACCACTATTCATATTTTTCATCAAATTTCCATGTAGATATTTCGAGGAATTTTAGACCCGCCATGGTGTTTTGTTACGTTGTAATTGAAATTAAACGACTACAACTTGTCTCACGTGTAAAAGATGTGTAGATCAAATAAATTTCGGTGTGCTCAAAAAGTAGGATGTTTCTTTATACATCGTGAATTAACGAAGTACAAGTGTTTTGGTGTTGACTCGGAAACTAGTGCAAAAAAAGTGTAAAACAAGTGCGTGGTAGGCCCTTTGTCCGCTCTGTTAGAGCGTACACGAGAACTGGCTGGTAATCAGTTCGTAGCTCAGGATATAGATGTATATAGATGGATATGCGCAATGCGGGATGATTCAATTGATGGATCGAAGGACCACTCTCAAAACTTGAGAGAAAATAAGTCAGTTGAACAGGAAAACAGTGTGTATTAGCGGAAGAACTTTGTACAGAGACTTGTAGTGTAACTCCCTTGGGAGTGTGTTGTGTACTGAGTATTGTAGTGAAATGAAGTTCCTCTGACGCTGAGCCTTCCTCCAGGATTCGGTGGATGTGAGAATCCTTCCTGGAGGGGGTTGGTTGGGTGTCACAGAGGATGCAGGTGGTGGACATTGGCAATAGGAATTTTGAGTGTTACCCTGTGCGGCAGGCCCTTTCGCCCAGGTACTCTTCAGTACACTTTGTGGCTGGTTCCGCACATGGCCCTTTCAATGTCGATGCGGAATGTTAAGATCTCCGAAGTGTTAAATTATGGTTTTCACGTGTGGACGGTCATGTGCTGTGACTTGAGTCAGGATGACCACCCATCTTGAACCCCACGAAGTGATCTATGACCTAACACGCGCATACACAAGGTTTCCAGGTACATTTGGCACTTGGGCGTGCACATGACTCGCAGATCCTTTTTGTCTATATTCTTACAGAATGGCGGAGGTATGAAGGATAGAGATTCCTCGGCTGTTCCAAATCTACTGTCTTTTTCTACTGTCTATTCTATTCTACTGTCAAGACTAGCATGTTCTTAAAGAATGATTTGATTTGTACAGATGTTTATTGCTAGTCCGCAGGATTTCTAAACAAATGATGTATCTGGAAAATGAGCAAAACCGTGGTTGGATGCCATTACAATGTCTGCGATATGTAGCGACGTGAACTTATCATTTAGCAAGGTATATCCCTTTGTACAATGGTACACCGGTCTTAACGTTGTTGGACCTGTTGGACTATTGGACCGTTCCCTGGAAATTCGATTCCTTTAGTGAGCCAAGCAGTGTCTGCGACTTACAGGTTGGGCCTCCTTCACAGTGTGAAAACGGTGATCTTTTAAGTGGAATTTCATTTTGGGGAAAAAAAAGTCACAGGGGGCCAAATTCATGAGTAGAAGGGGTGAAGGGCGATAAATATTGTTACGGCTGTCAGGTACGACACGAAGTTCGCAGGAAAGAAGTACGGAATGAAGGAAGGGCTATGTTGATATTGTAACTAAGTCGTCATTGTAGATACCAATTTGCTGTTGTTTTATGAGAGTTCGAGCCCGGATTTCGTACGCGCTAGACGTGCGTGTAAATTAATTATCATCTTTTCTAAAAAGTATTGTAGTTTACTCTTTTTGCGATGCCCTGCGGGCCCTCGTGTAACAGTATGTTTGTGGGGTCACAAAACTCGCGTGTTTTGAATATTGAGTGAGCGGGAGCAATGTCGTAACAGAGTATCGAATTGCCCTCGTGTCACAATTGCGCTCCATTGCGGCCAATATCCTCCTACAGATCGCCTCAGAACATTACAACACAAATTAGCATTAACGCTCTGACCCTGTGGGGCGAATTCTCAGTGCATAATCCCTTTGAACGATGAAAAAAAAAAACAATAAATATGCTGTTAGTCGCCTTACAAGATCTTCTGCCTGTCTTAACGTGCTAGTGCCACTTAAAGCACCTCACTCGTCTCATTAGTTCATCCCTTGAGATCTGCCGAAGCATTTCATAGGAAGCAGTTAACGATTTGCTAAGTTTGACGCAAAATTTGATATTCACTCTCTGTTCACATTTCTGGTTCATAGCAGCTGTACACATACATATATGTATAATACTTTGTGACAAAAACGCGTTCATTACACTGCTAACAATGTAAACTGTGGGGTGCCACTTGGCACGCACATTTATAAAGGTTCTTGCTTGGGCGTATTGGTAACCGCATGCCCGCCCTCCTCTTCGTTTCTTTGCAACAGTAACAGTCTCGAAACTGTTTGTGCGGTCCATGTATATGTATTTTAATAATCTCTATTCGATTCTTGCAGAATATGCAGGAATGTTTTGTCTCTGCATTGTTTGTTTGTTAGTTCTTGAGCAATTAATTTCACTCATAAAGAAATGATAGCTTACCACGCCGACGCATATTTTTGACGAATAATACTTGTATAATTGTTTATACAAAAATCGGAATGGTTTTAAACAGAATTTATGTGAGTTGCAAGTTTTTCATTAATAATGTATCGATTGTTGATGAATCTCCTCATACGATATAATAAGCACTTGAAGAAATTGGCTTTTTTTCTTTGTAAGTTAATATTCTAAGTACTGCAGTAAATATTGTGATACCGCTGGTATTATTATTTTTCTTAAATTAGTGACAGGTAGTTGCGATAACAGAATGATAGAAGAAGAATATCGATCCAGCAAATGATTTTATTATTGTAAAAAGCGCTAACTACACTCTGCAGGTAAATTTACTTTCTTATTGACATGATGAAGAAATACGGCAAGAAAAGAATAATTAATATTACTTACCAAAAACTCTGTAAGTGCGCCCTCGGTCCCACTGGGAGTCGGCAATCTGCAGTTAGACAATGATAAATATTACGTATACGTATTAAAAGTATGGATTTTTTTTAATATCGAAAAGGGAGATCGAACTGACAATGTTTCAGTCAAGAGTAGAGGCAGAAACAATGTCAGAAATATGTTTCCTTTAAAGACTGCCATGCTGCATTCTACAGAAACTATATTTTTGTTCCATGTATTCGATTTGATGTTTTATTCATTCTTCTGCACGATGCAATTACAATCACAGAGCCGAAAATCGCGATCTCTCGATTAATCGACTTTGAACATTTTAATGATTAGAATGTTCGTGATGAACTGCGATGATTGATTTCTGAGGTACTTTTTTTATGACTTTGTTTACGGTGATGTCTGGACCTGATATCGGTTTCTGTGTATTCATCGGTAACATTGTTACTAATGGCGTCGCAAGGGTAATATGCCTGTAATGATTGTGAACAACCAAATTAATAAAGCAGTCTCTCGATGTTTACTGTTTATACCAATTCACTTACATCCTACCATTTATCAAATATCCACTTAATACTCTAGCATAAAACATTAGATTACAGATACTGTAGTTAAAGTGGTATATCCTTTTCTAATTTTTCTTAGTTTTTCTTAATTTGGATTATTCGATGACTCACGAGGATAACTATTTTATACCGGGAGTTTGAGGTTATTTCCGATTAGCGTTGCCAATAACGTATGCATATAATTGATCACATTTACTTACAAAGAAACACAGGAAGTTAAAAATTAAAAATATTCTAAAACAAAATGTTGACAGGTTTAATGTATTTTTGTTAGCGATTCATATGCGGTTTTAACGGATGAAATCACCTCCTGTAGAGGTAAACTCTACCTCATGCATTATTCGTTACGCATTAGAATTTTGCCTGAACATATTTTCAAAAAAGCGCGTTTTTTGGAAATGCTTCCCATCGTCTCTCTTATTCTGCGAAATTTTTAATTTTTTTAAAGGTTTGAAGATGATGTACGGCTTTCCACTAAGCAATGATATATGTATATGAAGCGTACCACACAATGTTGTATCTTTGCAATATACAGGTAGGATTCTACGAAATGGTTAAAATGCACGATACGGCCACCCAAACAGTACGCGTTATGATGAAATGACAAAAAAGGCGATATTATTGCGTTACCGCGTATTGTTAATTTCATTTAATTTTAGTAGATTCAACGATATCTACATAGATGTGAACAATTAGAAATTTTGATCCAACAATCGAACAGCACAAATAAACTGCAAACAAATAAATATGGCGGGCCAGTGGTTGCAGCAGTGAAGTTATTGAAAAAATGATACAAAAACATTTCATGCATCACGTACAACATATGATGACTGGTTTCTCGCGTATTATAATAAGACCACAAATGAAATATAAAAAAAACTAGTAAAAACAACGCACTGTACATTCTCCACAGTGCCAAAATGATGACCCTTCAGCTATACCTTCATTTTGGGGAAGAGGAAGAAGTCAGGGGCGGCCAAATTCGACGAGTAGGGGGCGAGGGAGGGGGGTTGAGGGGCGATAATTATGTTTGTGCGACTACAAAACTCGCGTGTTTCAAATGCTGAGTGAGTGAGAGCATTCTCGTGATGAACCGTCCAATTGTGTTCACGCCACAATTAAAGTTGTTTGTGCTGAATCTTCTCCCTCGGACGCCTCAGAACATCGCAACAGTAGCCAGCGTGTACAGTGTGACCTTCTGGAATAAATTTTCCGTACATAATCCCTTAAATTAAAAAAGATGATGAGCATGGTCTTAATCGTGTTCCTCCTAACTTGTCTACTTCTTTTCAATCTTGGGGAGTACGGACTTTTCTATTGCGACGACTACTAGGGTCATATACGTAGATGGAACTTTCGTTCTCGGTGATGATCTCCGAAATAAGGTCATCTTGTGTCTGCAGACGGAGATCCTGGCTGACTTCCACACGACGTTCCTCATTCTTGGGGAGTCAGGACCCTGGGCACGAATTTGGCAACGATGCGGTGCATGTTCAAACGCGACGTGAGGATCTCCTGAACTCATCCAAGTAACATGCTGGGGGTATTAGAAATGTTTTTGATGCTGATCTGCCAACCCGTCGAATTTTTTCCACATTTTTGCCTATTGTGAAAGTGGTAGGCTGTCGTCTTCCAATGACGTTTTGTCCTTCTTAAAGCGTAAGTGCCACTCGAAATGCCTTGTATGGCTCATAGCTTCATCCTCTAGGCTTGTTGAAGCATTTCATAGGTTTCATTGATTGTTTATTTCATATTGATCGCTTAGATCGCAACTACGTATTATCACGACGTCACAAAAACTCGTTTAATAGTACCAATGGTACTAATGATACGAACTATGGCTCATCAGTTGGAACACTTATACAGAAATGTCACTTGGCCTCATTACAGCCTTATATTCGCGCCCCCTTTTATCTTTTCACGACAGGTGCACTGCTTTCAATAATTGTGTTAACAATTTCTTCAGTAAATTCTTCCGTCTACGGAATCCGAAAACACACAACAATTCAATCGTAGATATCTTTTTTGATATTGCAAGTATTTCCATTTTTTATCTTCCGTATAGAATCGAACGAAACAAAGATGTAAAAAGTAATTGAAATAGTTAAACTGTATGGTCGCTGTTACAAAGATCGTCTGGTGTCGTGCAAAGTCGTGCAAGCACGCAGGTCGTTGAAATTAGTTTGATTTTTCATCCAATCTGCAACAACTAATTCGACTCCTTTCACCGAAATAGTAATTTATGTAAACTTATTTACAACGGATAATACAAAATTAATAACTAGTGCATTTCCATACAAAAGTTTGTGAGATATGATAGGCAAACACTATCATAATACAAATATTTCTCGGCATGTATGTCATTTTAATGCATAATAATAATTGTTTTTGTATCTAAAAAGTTTTTAGCAAACTTTTTGATCCCACTTAAAATGTAAGAAAAAGTCTCAAAAGTCATTCTAAAATATTCTTGTAATTCACTCGATTGACTCAAGAGATCTTGAAACAGTTTGGTATTCTTCATCTTCCTTTCTTGATGAGAACATTTCAGTTTTTCGTGCCATTCTCCCATTCGTTAGTAACATTTCCAATAAAGGGCCATCCAAAATAATACCAACAATCAACCAAATCCATATTCGTTTCGTATGATGTATATGACAAAGCTAATGTAACCACCCACTTATAACGACCAGTACTTACAGGCATACACAGGCGATAAATTAATCCGAATACGTATCCTCACGTGAAGCAGCATTTCTGCATCTTGTCAAGTAACTCATGATGTCCCCATATTGATGCAGTTAAAAAGAAACTGATAATGGCTGATAATGCTTATCAATGAGTAATATTACTTTTGTAACTTTATTTTGTTCATTTGTTATGTACGATAGCTGGAACGTAATATCTAATAATTCAGATTTATATCAATACCGTTCAAACTATTTATCATCATGCTTTTATCAACTAAAGGTCGAAGGTCGACGCCATAATCGTTCATTACCTTTATTATTATCGTACATATTTTGCTATAATTTCCCTATTATTTTTAAGTAATATCATGTATTATCATACATTCGATGCATGTCCCCCTTTACATGTAATATTTGTCTTCAGTGCATAATCTCGTTTAAGGGGTAACACCACTGTAAATTTTTCAGAAAACCGATTTATTTTTTATTGGCTTAAAAGATGCGTCGAACCTTCTAGATTATGATGCAAGAAGTTTAATACCTCAAAGAAATTTGTTTCTTGAAATTACGAGCTCCGCCCTAAGCGTGTCGGACTCGACCGAGACGACTACCTGCGTCAAATAAATACCTGCTAGGAGGGTACAGCCTATTGTTCTACCTTTTCAATTCTAACCCCCCTAATACACTAACAGATATCGTTAGTAAGTGTTTTTGATCAGTCAGAAGCATTTCCATACAAAAGTACGTTATTTTAGGGGCGGGAATTTACGCGTAGATCTGGATGCGCTCCAGGCTTTTTACTTTTAGGTAAAACATTTAATTAGATGGCCGATACGCGACCGGCAATAAAATATCTATATATCTATATCTAATAAAACATTTGCCAGAAGGGATTTTCTCGCGGATTTGGAAAAAATGCGCTTTTAGACATCTGGTCCCCCCACGATCAGTGGCTGTGGAGGTATCGTTACTATAAAAAACACGATCTTCCAAGGCTCTGGGCAATTACAGTTGACATCCTGCGACAAGTTCACAAGCTTTTGAGGACTCGTCAGGGATTTGATTGTCAGATCAAAAAATCCCACATAGCGTCAGTACATGTACAGAAAGGATCAATTCTCTTACTTGAAATCACGGTTTTTGTGCGTAGTGCTTGTAAGTTACAATGAGTGACCACAAAGTATACCAAGCAAAAAAAAGATTGAAAAAGCAAAAGTGAATCGAGCACGCCGAGTTGTCTTTGACAGAGATGGCAAACGATGCGCGCTCTAGCACAAAATCTTTGAGGAAAGAGAACGAGGAAGAATATTTGAACACTTTGAGCAGCTTTATGATCCTGGGATAGCAGATTAATGGTAAAAATTTTTAAACAGCCAAATTTTTCATTTCTTCATGTCTATAACACATTTCAAAACTTCAAACGCGTTTTTCTCAAATCATGATTTTTCCAAACGGCACGCAGCATAACTCGAACAATTTTCATTCTATTCATTTGAATTTTTAACCATATCTTAAAAATGACATTTTGAAGTGAAACACGTACGGGATTTTTGATAAGCTAATTTAAACAGTTTTTATGAACAAATGATTGCCTTTCTTTTTGTCGAAAATCAAACATTCTACTTCAAATACTCGCCAATCACACAAAAATCAATATTTTTAAAATCCCGTGCGTGCTTCACTAGCTATAACCATGTAGATTACGTGTATTTTTTCTTTTTTTCCCAGATTTAAATTTGCATCAGTTACACTGCGTGCCGCAGAGCGCGTCAACTTCAACGCGCCTCACAAGAATGGCTTCGGCGTCGTTATCTTTTAATATTAATCGATGATAATTTTTTATGTAATACTTGAATATATGTTTAATAATATCCTCGAATATTTTTATCCTATTACCTTTCCTTCCATCCAAAAAAAAAAATTCGTGAAAATACGCTTATTTTAAGGCTGTTACAGTGGTGTTACCCCTTAACACCGAAAATATTTACCACCTATAGATAAGTACACGTAAAAATATTCTCGTCCGCAAAGGGTTAAAATGAAATGTTTCATTTAAACGAACAGTAAGGTGCCGCAATTATATCGTCGTCTTTGATCTTTTATTTTAGCGTATACCGTTTGGGTGGCCGCACCGTGAATTTCGGGCGTTTCAAATAATCGTACCTATACAGGTACGCTTTATCTTGAAAATACAATACTAGACAGTATATTTAACGTACAGAATATCCCATGAATTGTGATACAACTGGTGTTATCGAGAAAAAACAACTCTGAAAATCTATTAAGTACGCGTAAACTACCAATAAGTCTCGACTTAACGAATCTCTATATAGGCTATTGTTTCTACTCGTGTTTGCATTTATAAGCATAGGCAATGTCATGATTTGCTACCTATTATTTCTGTTATCTTATTTCCTCCAGCTGGAGGTATGACTCTTGCCGATGGCCCGGCGTTCATGTTCGCGTCGTGCTATGTCCTGCTCTGTACGCGTTAAACCCAGCATTATCGTCGATCCTATGCAAAATCTAAAAAAATTCTTAAAATAAGGAGGACGGTTGGAGATTTCCAAGGTAATAAGTTTTTTTATACATCTGTTCCGCAAGCGCTTTAATCTGCATGAAACCAGGCATGTTTTGTTTTAACTTCTTTCATTACACTCCTTAAAATCGAATATAGGTCGCTAATAAAAATACCTTCATATTCACATTACACTCCTCTATCACTGTCAAACATTCAGAATTTTCTGAATTTTTCATTTGTCTGTGTTCTCTTGTAAATAAAGATAAAAAACTTCGTTACTAACAAGGAAACTACCCGAGGTGTATCTCACCGATTTCTTTCCTTTTGAGATATGTTGTAGTACATCAAAAAATATTAAACTCGTATTTTTTGTACGTGCCCATAAGCGGGTTTAAGGGATAAAAACTGCCCCTAAAGTGCACCGCCAAAAACCATTTTTTGCTGTTTTTTTCACAACGAGGTACAATTTTTTAATAAAACCACCACTGATAAATCATTACACATTGGTAGACAATAATATACATAATATTTTTACCAATGAAGGTCACAACCCTTACTTTTATTTGAGAAACAAGGTAATATTATAACATTTTTTGCGTAAAAGTTAAGGATTTACCCCAATTATAATGAAACCTGTGCAGTTAAAATAAGAAAGAAAAGAAAATAAGAAATAAGAAATATTATAAATATAAATAAAATAAGAAATAAGATATAAAGAAAATAAGAAATAGTAGTTATCCTTTTAAGGGGAGTTAACTACCCCTCATGTATAGTGAGTTACGAGTTTTTCGTACACAAGGGTTATTTGAAGTTTCGTACTCCGCGACAGAATTTCAAAACGAAATTTTTAAGTTTATTTGTCATAAATTATACAAATTCTCTGGTTTTGAGGTAAGAATTCTCTAGTTTTAGACGTGATACGACGCAGGATCGTCACTTTTTAATTTTTCTGATTATAAATAACATACATTAACTTATAAGCCTCTAATAAGGATATCTGGTTGCTAAAAACATTTTTCATTACAATTTTTCTAACACAAACAAAAAATGACACTATTAGCCTTCTTAAGGAAGAGGGGTTAACTACCAATCATACATAGAGTTGCGTTAGACTTTAATCTTCTATAACAGGTGTTTCTATAGTAATCTCGATAGTTGTTACTTTTGATAATCCGTACAATAGTGATAATCGCAAAAACAATGTTTGAAACATAAAGACATTTTACACCAAGAGCATCTTATAATTGTAAACTTAGAGCATCCTTCCATATCGCACTTAAGTGCGATTTCGATTTGTCGCACGATGTGCGATTTATCGCACAAGAGTGCATTCATTCCTGACACTAAAATCAACAGGATTGTTGAACATACCTGGTTTATCATCAATGTAACCGCTCTTGTACCATGAATATGGAAATAAATTTACGTATCTTGAGGAAGATAGCTAATTACGAACTAAAGATTGCAGTTTGATAATGTTATTTCTTGAGTGCAAATTTTAATCTTCATTCATTAATATTACACTGCCCGAAAAGTGTTTTACGTAATTTTTCCATATTTTGAAACCAGCATATCTAACGGTTGAATTTTACCATTTATGTCTTCAGAATTATTTTCAAGTTATATTGTTCATTCGGCGGTGTCGCTTCCTTCAGAACTTTAGGATAATGTCCACCCCACGAATCAGTTAATAAAATGCTTGAAGAAGCAACATTTGGTCGATACACATTTTCCAACCCAGTTTTAAAATTATCTAAAAATAATATACAGGGTGTCCCACGGAACTGGCCGAGCTACATCTGTGAAAGAATTGGAGATTTGGAGAAAAATGTCACACGAAAAAATTAGATGGTATTAAACTTATACATATTTCCCTAAAATTTGTATGCATTATTGTGCATCGATGCAATTGCAGAGTGCAATTATTGCTTGTATTGACCTTTGTGGCCTTGAATAGCCTTCATAATAGGTCATTGTATTTGTCTTGAAATACTCTATTAGAATGTAAATAAAAAACCATAAAGTTCCATGTAAAAAAACAGAGTTGACCTTCACATCTTGACGCCTCCACCTATCAAAAAACTAATAATATCAAATTATCAGCTCCCCGATACCAAATAAGTTTGGTCTAAGGTATTTTCCTTTATCTCCAAAAACAAGCAAATCATTCAAGTGTCCTGTTTTAAATGCCTCACCCGGTATATGTAGGGACGTGAAGATGAACCTATGAGTTTTTTTGTTCAATTTGACGACAAATATATTATATGTATATTTTATATTTGACACTATGTACTTGTATACGTGTGACAGTAACTGAATATCACTTGCCCGGCGTATTCTTTAACACGCATGTAGATAAGTTAGAAAGGAAGAATATAACACTCGGAATGGTAAATCCTGCACGCGAGGTGAAGTACAATGCAATGGAACTCAATATTCATGCCGGCTCATATAATTGTGAAATGACATAGGGAAATAGTACACAAAGGAGTGGTATTATTTCCGGTATTAAGAACAATGGTTATTATAAGCTACATCACATGTACACAGTGCGACAATTAACTTGCCGGACTGACACTATTGCAGTATTACCACTTATCGGGAATAAACAGCACAAGTTAAAGAGGACGTTCGTTTATATGATGTGCAAGTTTCACCTTGTTTGTTTCACACACTGAAAGATTATAATTGTTTCAAAGTTAACTTTGGTTTCAAAATGGAACAAAAAGCAGCGATAAAGTTTTGTATAAAATTGAAGAGAACAGTTGTGGGAATACTTAATACATTAAAAGTTGTGTATGGTGGAAAATGTTTATCGAGAACAACTGCTTTTGAATGATGTAAAAGGTTTAAAAAAAGACGAGAGTTGTCGAAGGACGAATAAACAGTACAGAAGATCTTAGTCAAAGATTTTGAAAGTTTTTGGCGGAATGAAGGAACCCGGTGTTATTCCGTCCAACTACTAACTAGCCTCATTTAGCGCCGACTGACCTTTTTTTTCCCTATATTAAAAATTATGATCAAAGGAACGAAAAAACTGGAGGCGCTTTAGGAACAAGCGTTTTCTTGGGCTTTTGATTCGTTGTGTGAATAATGCAAACGCTATGCAAAAGTAGGCGGATAATGTATTGAATGACGGTACTAATAAATATTATCTATCTTTTCTAGGGTTTCAGTCCGTGAAATTAATCATCACACTGTGTAGTATCATGAGTATATGAATATTTTTCATACTGTACATAAACATACTAGTCGTTACATGTTAATTAGTATGTAAGGAATATGTACTTATCGTTGACTTTACAAAAAATTTTCGAAGAAATTATCACGATCATGACGATAGTGGAATATAAAAGCTCATCGCGGGAGACGCACAAGCAGGTTTCTGAGAGTCTGCATGCGAGACGAGCGTTCCCTGGATATATTTAGTCGCAAACAACTCGCTTCCAAGTTTTATTGCTCCTACGGGATGTCGATGAAAAACTATTTGGCGTCATATGTGAAATAGAGGACCCGCACAACCGTTACTACATGCGTATCGTTACAGCAGATATGTATATATGTGACATACAGAATATGTAATATTGATCGAAATAAGTGAAAAATTCTGAGAAAATGAGGTATCCAGAATAAAGCATAAAAGCAAATTCAAGGTATCTAAGTATGCATGCAGATACCGTAATGCTAAAGCGCTAAAGTAATAAGGTAAATTCTTCATGTTAATGCTACTGAATGAAATTGTTTGTTTATCTACGATCACATTTATTATGATGACTCGAAACATTGTTGCTGCTTCCATAATGTGATTTTGTTATTGGCTCGTAGTCGAAATTTTATGTAGCTGATGCTCGAACTCGGATGAAATTCTTACATTTTCTTTTACTGTACGCATGATATAATTTATTTTGAGCGTTGCCTACATAACCTTGCTGCGTTCAAAAGCAACCTAAAGCATCGGTCTGCGCAGAAGCAACGTAAGCAGCTACTCATTACGCAACCCTCGATGCACGTTTCTTTATTCATCCTACCATCCTACCAAGTAGTGAACGGTCATTTTTTAATTTCAATTTATCTATGAGAGAACTGAGTACAGTTACAAAGGATCCACCTTGAATTACCACGTCCCGAATATCGATGTCGATTATTGAATTAGCTCGAATTTTATCATTCATCCTTTGAATATTATATTGCACTTATTTGATAAAAATTAAGCATATATCTGCTTATATTGGTTTATTTAAAGTATCAACTTCTTCATAGAATTGGATATGTGTAGTTGAGAAATAGTTATACCCTGTTTGCCTCTGTCTGTTTGTAGAGTGCATCCAAGTAACACATGTATCTAAACCCTGCATCTCGAATTACGACTAGAGTTGAGTGCGCCTGTAATACAACACCAACCACGCTTATGAACATATATATATTAAGTGTATGATTAACTGCTACATTACACGGGGATAATAACTCATTTCCTATCCCTTACTGTCGCTCTGATGCTCCGTTTAAATCGTTTACCAATTTTTGTGCGTTTCTTTATTCACAATAGTTGTTACGTTACATTTTTACTCATGTATATATATAAAATTACGGTTAATATAAGATAAGAATAATTTAAAGAAGTAGCGAACCGTTATGCTCGAGGGTATTGTACCGGATGTCTTGACAACGAGCTGCCTTTTCACCATGTGACGCATGCACGTGTCAGTCTGTGCTTGTGTTTGTGCCCTCGACATGCCAGTGTCATTTACTGCTCCGACTTCTCTACCCGCCTTTATTATAGCTCGGGCGTCGCGGTTGGTCGTATCGTTCATAGCCGCTTATTCCAGCTTCTACATGAAATATACACGCGCGAAGGAAATTATGCGGACTAGTGCTCTAACCAAATTTCAGTAGTGAACATGACCTTTCATCAGGTCGACCGATTGCAACGTATTTGGGTTTCAAAGCTCCAGTTATCTCGAAATTGTTTCATCTGTTTTGTAATAATTCTTTACAAATAACGCGTTATTTCTACAATTTCTTTTCTTGCCGTTGTAAAAACAACAATTACGGGTTTGAATCGTTAGTTATTATCTAGTCACACGTTAGAGCTTTTTATCGGTATACTATTATTTTTTTCGCCACCGCAATTTCAAACAGTATAAACTTATTAATGAGTGAAGTTCATTTTTGTAAATTCATTTTTGTTTCAATATCACGTATATTGGGGACAGATGCACGTAGACCGAGGAAAATTGTATGTTTTTCACTAACAACATGTAATTAGCACTTTATATCGATGAATTTCGCCTGCAATTAATGTCTGTAATTCCATCGAATCAGTTAGGGGAAAAAAATTGTTCTCTGAGCAACGAAGCACGAAGAGCTGGGGTGAAAACTTCGTTTCCGCTGCTTTCGTCAAATGCATCGTGTAATTGGTACATAATTTATCCGTATGGAAAGTATATAACAAACCATTACGTAACATATAAGAGCGTTAATTAACACAGACTTACATCAACTAAGAATGTTTTGCCTCGCTTTTTCTTAATTCTGTTATGTTTATGTTGCACAGTTCTTGATACATAATGGATCATACTATCGGCATCTATTATTAGTATAAATAGCCAAGGTATATGCTATATTGTCCATTTTCTTTCCAAAATAAGAAAAACAATAAAATTTCACATTTCACAGACAATAAAATTTCTCACTACACAGAACGTTCTAAATTAGTATGTCAATTGTTTACAATATCATATTCACCGTACTCCAAAAAATAGAATAGTTCGTAGAGACATAGTACATAAATTAATTAGGACTAAAAAGTGTGCCATTTGAAAAAAATGGATTTCAAACTTTTAAACGTCCTATGATTCGCTACGGAGTTATCCTAAAACAATTGCTCTGGAAATGCTAATGACAACGTTTTACGAGCATGCTGCACTGACAATGAGTTCCTAGTATTAGAGGTGGAGTATGTTCATTGTACATATTCACATACACAGGTGGCGGCAGAGATTGCAGATGTATCTGTACAGTATGTTGCATGTTGTCTGACAATGAGTGCATTGGCCAGCGTGGACTCGTTTATATGTTTAATTCATGACAATAAATTAATCATTCACTTATGCAGCCGCGCCGAAAGTACTTTCAAAAAGAACGCAGTAACAAGTCTCTGAAAGAGGCTCTTTTTTTACAATAGCATATTTAGGATGTTTTTAATGATATACATATGCACATGTCCATTCATCACCTTAAAAAGAACATCTGACTAGTAATTTATTCGCATTACATATTTATACTTAATTCTTACTGCAACTTAAAGCTAATTTCACCTGAAAATTTTATTTGGTTTCGACATTGCACGTAGTACATCTGTTCGTCAATAGTTTGTAATACCGTTATAACAACATTGGAGTGTTCATAAAATACAACCAAATATATTTTCGTCGCTTTGCTATAGTTTGGAATAAAGATATTAAGATCACATTGTAAAGCAAATGTGTTTGTAAATGGATATACAGTGGACTCCCGTATAATACAAATTCGTATCAGGCGTCGAAAAAATGGTGATTATTACTCATACAACGTGAAAAACTATCCTGTATAACGCGTAAGATAAATTTAACATTTTGGCATACTTCAACTTTTTGTTTAGAAACGCGATAATTATACGCATACCTGTTGTTTATACACGCACAGGGAAATTAATAGTTATAAAAGATGTAAAAGTAAATTTTTCATCTTATCAGCAATATGTAATCAGTGTTGGAAATTCGTACAAAACCGTTGCGTCATTCATAGGTAATACATGATGCCGTCGTCAAGTACAAACTTCATAAGGCATTTTTAAACAAATTTTTAGGGGATATCGTATTATTGTGAAATACGAGATTTTATTATTAGTTTGGAAAAAAATAAAAAATTCACTTTTGAAAACTTTCGACTTACAGGGTGTGATACTTTGCAACGACAGTAATGCATGTCTCATATCACACGGTTGTAATCCCTGTCAAAAATAAGGCAGTTACGTACAACCTGTAACATTTTGCAAGTACAAAAGCAAAAGCAGATTCCTGATAGATTACATTAACTAAAAAGTAAAAGACGTAATTGTGAAGAAATAATGCAGTATAATGCATATTTTGAGATGTTATTCAGGGTGGTCAATTAACTCTGTCTTCCTCAAATATCTCGATTATTAAGGAATGTTACTAACAAAAGTTGTATGCTATCAAGGGGGACATAATAAAACTTTGTTTTTTCTAATAGAATACCAATTTTTTATACCATAAATCGATAGAGCAGTAAATTCGGAGATACTTGGCTTCTAAAATGCTAAAACTGTAGATTTTGAATCATAATACTTTATCTCGTACAATTCATTACGTGTTTTATCACCCCTAAGGCAAATACACAATGGTTTACGACGTAATAAATTACAAAACATACGTAAACGTACATTACAAAACTTGTTCAATGTGTCGATCTTGTTCGAAACTTGTTCAATGTGCCTTAGGGGCGATTGCTGCAATATTGTAATCTTTGAAATGCTAAGTTACACGTGTCTGTGCACGTCTTACCATTTCAGAAGTTATTGTAGCACATACTGCTGTAATACATTCTATCATGTTTTGTGATGTAGTTAGTTTGTCGGGATAAACGATGGTTTTAGTATTTTTGAAAAAAAGGAAACTAACCGTGTTAGGTCTGACAATGTAATTCAAAAATTGCAATTCTAACACTTTAGAAGCCGAACATATTAGAAAGTATTAGCCTGAGAAACATGTATCCGAGACTCATTTATTCTGAGAATTTAATGCTCTATCGAATTATGCCATAAAAACTAGGCTTCCCGTTTGAAAAAACAAAGTTGGCCTTCGAACCATCTTCAAACCGCTTTGCCTCTACGTACAATTTATTCTTATAAAATTATGTATCTCCCGGAACCACTGTCACATTCTGGTTGCTTTTTTCGGGTCTAATATGTCTGTACAACACGCCTCTGACAATGAGAAGTAACTGTATAGTCATGTGAGTTTCGGTCGGGAAGTTGTGTCCCAGTCAGCAGAGAACCTTTTTAAAGAGGTTTTAAACTCATCGGAAAATTCAATATGAGAATGATGTATTAATGAAAAACAATTTTGCTTTTAAGCTTTTAGTGTTCCAGGTGGAGAAAAAACGTCCCGCACTCTTAGTTCATTAATTGCTCAATAAAAAGTTTAAAATTTGTTGAAGTTTAATAAAAAATATCAGAAATTTAAGTTGTATGTTGCCGAAAATTGCTCTATCTCTATCTCACTCGCTGAGTGAATCTAGGGTGTAAGTGTGTTGTGCCCCCACTGGTGGTGAATTCTATCTCGGGAAATTGTTGACGGGTTTTCCAGACCCTATTTTCTTATGGTTTATATAGAAAGGTGTTAAGCACGTTCTTTTATTAATTTAGGGACATAGACGGTATACCCGCTGACCGGCTGTCTTCGTTAGTTCGAGGATTTTTCGATTCACCACAACTCGTCATGCCACATAAATGTGATTTATAACATTTCTTTCTGTTAATTATGATCACGGAGATATTTAAAGTGAACAGAGTTAATTGCCCATCCTTTGTAATCTTTCGTAGCCGAACTATTACAAACTCAAACAGCGTTTCATGTCGGTGAAAGTGCTTCTAAATTGAATATTTTTCGAGAACCGAGCACGGATCCTGCTAATAGTCCAGATGTCACAAACGCCACAGTTTATGGTACTTCACACTGAAAATCAAACTACTCGTATCGATCGATTCAGATACGATCCAGTTCAACAGGTGTTCAGAACAGTTGCAGTCGACGAGTGAAAAACACTGAGTGTATTCATTTTTGCCCACATATATTTTGGTATAAAGATCACGTGAAAATCATATTATTCTTCTTTACCATGCTATACATATATACATGTCTTTAAAACGCAATAGAAATATCTATAAATTAGCATATCGTAGAAAAATGTATTAACTCTATGCCGCAAACAATAAAAATATTTTGATTAAAATAGGTTTTCAAAGATACTTTTAATCTGACTTAACATCAAAACAAACAAACACTCAAAAACACATTTAACCCTTTGAGTGTCGTAGGCCATCGTGAGCATCAATAACATTTCTAATTTTGAAAATATAACTGATATTAAGGTAAAGATTTAATCTATTAAGTGCACATCTGAATATGTAAATATTTTAATTTTTAATATGATAAATTCATTCAGTTTCGTCAGATAAGTGGTAATATTAAATATCAGATTGAAATAATGAATAACGGTACGTCTTACGATACTTTACGCTTACGAATCATAGACCGCACTTTTAAGGCCATGAACTGTCTATTAATCTTACGAAATCGGCCAGCTGTGTCATTTAAATATATAGTAGAGTGTCGATTATCCGAACCAATTGGGAGACAAATTCGTTTCGATAATCCTTTTTTCGGATAATCTGAATGAATTAAAATTTTAATTATGCCCCAATCGATTAGAAATTAAGTAATTTTCTATTCTGAATGTTTTATGCGAAAATGAATATGTACATATCTAATAACAAGAAAAATGCAATATAAAAAATAAAAAATTCTGCGATACTACCAAATTGTAAATTCCCTCCCACATGGACATTTTCACAGCATTTATTTCATTTAGAGGTTTTGCCCATTCCAAGGCAATATTCAATGCATTTTCAGCTTCACTGCGCAATGGAATAGTACTATATCCCACCGTATCTTCATTTATACTGACATTTATAGTATCACTTGTCTCAAGCATAAATGAAATAATATCATCGCTCATTATTTCAAAACCTGGATTCTCTTTACCTATGCTTATCCATTTTTGAATATCGTCGCAACGACAGTCTTCGAAGCCAGATATGTTGCGTGCTATATTTTCTAATTCCTCATCAATTTCAATTTGCCTGATATTATCTTCATTACGCAGTTTATTCCAGGCTTTAAGAGTAGTACTTGTTTATTTTCCCCATGCATCACCCGACATATAAATGCAATCTTTTAGATTAATTAATTAGTTTTTTTATAAAAGTGTAAAACTCCGATGTCACTACCATCAGCAAATAACAAACGTCGCAATAAATTTTTTCGGTAATGTCTTTTGAAGATTTGAAGAAAGATGGGGCAATGATGTTACATTAGAGGGTAAAAAAAGAATCTCTACGAAATCGTATTCGAATTGCAAATCTTCTACAGGACAATGTGCTGCTGCGTTATCTAATAGTAAAAAAATTGAACCCGCACAATCGTTTTCTTCCTGATGAGTTTTAATGGAAGGGAGAATTACATTTTCAAACCAATTTTTAAATGTAATAACATCCATCCATGAAGCATCTTGCGTTTCCCGCCTTAGCGATCACTACTGCGTACCTAAGGTTGTATCCGGTTTTCGAGATATACTCTGGATAAAAAATAAGACGAATAAGGAAAGATAAGATTATCATTCTTTACTGTTTTCTTGCCATCCTTTTGTAAATCAACTGACTATTATATGACTGTACTTTGTTACATAAAAGGTATGCATTAAGTGACATCAATAAATGGAAATTATCCGTTTCAATCCATAAATTTTTTTCGTGAGAAATAAGTGACAGGCAAATGCTTTAGATTTACATTTTTGAAACACCTTGATTTTTTTTTTTGCTTTTCTAATGATTGTTAAAAGAATTCTGTGATGCCCAGAAGTATTTCCACATACCATAGTCGTGACGCGATCTTTGCTGACTTCATATCCTGGTGCTGTAGATCAAATCTAATTGTACAGTGCCGGACAAAATGATAGGACGATCGATGTATTTGTATATTTCATATAACATAATAGGATATGTGTACATTTCACGAACCCTATATGTTAGATGCATCCTCCAATGCATCCATGTAGAATTGCAAGGTTGTATCTTGTACATAAAAGGAGTTAAAAAAAGAAATGTAAACATGGGCTGACCTTGCTCGATCAAAATGATAAGACACGTGTAATATTTTCCATCATTATGCACTCTGGCAGTAGTCTCTCAGCAGTGACTGGAAGTAGACGTGTACATTTTTCATTTATGCAGAACATTTGTGCCATTAATATTAAAATGGGTCGAGGAAAACAATTAGATAAAAGTGAAATCGACCGAATCTTGTTATTGCGGTCACAAAATCAAACTATCACAAAAATTGCAAAGTTATTAAACAGAAGCCGTCACGTTGTGTATAACTTTCTTGAAACTCCGAAAATCTACGGAAAAGGGAAAAGTACTGGCAGACCTCGTGTTACAACAGAACGCGAAAGACGGGCTATATTACGCACAGCTTCCAATTATAAGGGAACTGCAAGAAGAATCGCTGAAGAAGCAGGTGTTTTAGCTAATGTAAGAACTGTTCGACGTATTCTACAAAGTAGTAAACATATTAAACGAAAAAAACTGAAAAGAAAACCCCCTCTAAGCGAGCAACACAAGGAAGCTCGTTTAAAGTTTGCTCACGATCATGTTTCATGGAAAAAGAAGTGGAGAAATCTGATATTTAGCGACGAAAAAAAATTTAATTTGGATGGTCCTGATGGCTGGAATTACTATTTTCACGATCTAACATAAGGAAAGAAGAACAATATTTAAGCCGTCGACAAATGGGTGGTGGTAGTGTTATGGTGTGGGTCGGTATTGGATACCAAGGAAAAACTGACGTCAATTTTTTATCCGGCCGTGTAAACAGCGAAAAATATATTGAATTAATAGATGATCAGTTACCTAAGCACGCGACTCGTATTGCAGGCAGTACGTACATTTTTCAGCAGGATAATGCTGCAGTCCATACCGCAAGACGTGTTAAAGCTTATTTTAGCTCTAAAATTGTAACGTGTCTCGATGGCCGGCCCGATCACCCGACCTTAATGTTATTGAAAATGTGTGAGCACAGCTTTCAAGAAGCATTTATGGGAATGGAAGACAATACAACAATGTCGTGGAATTAAAACAAAGTATTCTTACAGACAGGAATCTTTTACAACAAAAACGTATTGAAAAACTGTTTAAATCAATTCCTAATCGTTTATTAGATGTTATACAACGGAAAGGTGGTTTCACTACATATTAATTTAAAATTTTAAAAAATATTACAGTTCAAAGAATTGCATTTTTGTTATAATGTTCTATCATTTTGTCCGACTAAAATCAATACATGTATATATTATTTTCTCTAATTTCTTTCATGTATAAGATACAAACTTGCAATTCTACGTGTATACTTTGTACGTCGTATTTAATATGTGGGGTGAATAAAATGTATACATATCCTATTATGTTATATGAAATATACAAATATATCAAACGTCCTATCATTTTGTCCGGCACTGTAAGTTGCAGAGGTTTTACGGGACAATGCTTTACAAAAGATACCAGTTTTATCACAATTATATATGTGATTTAAATCGCGACTCTTTTCCGTAACGAGATTAGTAAAAAGTTGAACAAAATCTTTAACGGCAGAACTATCGGCTGATAATTTTTCTCCCACAATGACCAGTTTACGTATTCCACATCTAAATTTAAATTGTATAAGCCAACCAGTAGATGCTTATAATTTTTATTGCCACTGTTACGTCCCACGGACGCAACTCCTCTACAACCGTTATTATCATTATCATTAGTATTATTATTGTACATAGAGACGTCTACCAATCTATTATTATTAAACTTATTATTAAAACTATTATTATTATCATTATTATTACTATTTTAAATACCATTTTAAATACCCATCCCCACCAAATTCTCCCACCACCACAACCATCTCCCACCCTCACGTTTCTGAAGTGTCTCGAGTTTGCCTTGGGACTACAAACCCAAAAACCGTCAGTCTGTAGTTAGTCATAGTCTAGTAGTTAGTAAGTTCCTAGTTTAGTTAGTCAGTCTTAAGTTTAGTTAGCGTTAGTTTCATTTCAACAAAACACTCTCCATTCACACATCACAGTCTTAACTTTCAATCCGCTCTCTGGCCATTCGCCGCTACCAACTCCAACAAACATTCAAAAAGTCCTGAACAAGTACGAGTCTCAATCAGTCATTTTTAACTACCACACATTCCCACGATTTAAGTCGTAACAGCCACCTACCTTTGTACTCAATTCAAGAACTTTTTCTTAAATGAATGGGCCTGACATTATTATTCCAAAGCTCGGCTTTTGTAAGATCCACTTGTACATCGCGTCATCTAGTTTCTCATTACTTGCTGTTTTTCAGATTTGATAGGAGCAAAAATTGCTTTCTTTACCTAATTTTTGTTGAAAGCTTAACCATTTTGGTTCATTTCTTTTAATGTTGCTAATGGTGGATCTTTCAACAGTATATTCTTTGGCTCAATTTGAAGCACATTCGCCTTTTTTGACTCATTCTATAATCAGATAATCGGTCATTCGAATTACCGACATGCAGATAACCGACGTTTCGGATAATTAACGCTCTACTCTAGTGTTTGAACTGACCCGCCAGTTCGGACACTCACTTTAGCAACCGTCCTATCGTTTACCCATAATGACGTCATCCAATGTCTTACGTCTGCCTAGGTAGAAGCCTATGACTGCACCACTGTTTACGTTTATCATAACTGTCGTTATCGAATATACATTTTATATATAAAAACTTGCCAGATCACGTGTAATACACGTCTCAACTAGTGCGAGTTCCTGTTCTTGCTCTTTAAAGTGCGTTGCACTAGATATTAAGGATAACATTGCAAAAGAACACAGCCACAAACCATAATATGATTTCATTTTACTTATTGTCCAGATTTTAGTGTATGATGCTGCTATAAATCTTTCGGATTCATGGAAGATAAAACTGAAACTTTAATTTAAATTCGTTCTACTCGAAATCCTTTCTTCTGAATGACTTGCAATGTAATAAATAATATAACTAAAGTTCTTGATTGAACCCATTTCTTAATTGATATTATGCGCCTATTTCTATATAATAATATATAAATATAATGCGTCTTCTTAGTACAAATATTATACACTAAACACAAGTTATTAAATGCTGGCGATTGTATAAGTAAATCTTATTTTGTCAAAAGGCACAGGAGGAGACCATAAAAATTCATTTAGCACATTTTAATTCGAGAGCAGAAACGGTCGCATCGGTTCATACCAGCAAAAAAAATGTTCTTTAAGGTCTGAGCTGTGTCATGAAAAGACAGACTCTACAACCGTCGTATTCAGAATGCGTTGAACACAACCGTGCGGACTAAATTGTACGAAATGTATATGTAAATACAACTCGGTGAAATACAGTCCAGTATAAAACACGCGTACAACAGGAATGCAGTGCCTCATAACATCGTGACTGAAACTTTTCACATTTTTCACACAATACCGGTGAAAAGGTATATACTCCGACGTCGAACCAAGTTCTTTACAAATAACGTCGTTAATGCAACTGCACCAAAGACCGATACGTTTACAGCAAGAAATATGTTGATTATTTTTTAATTTTTTTTTTTTTAAAGCGCAACTTTTCTTAAGTTTCGTTTAGCCCACGAACTTTTTGCATGATGTTAGCTTTACACCATACTTACAATAAATGACATATTACATTCGCAGATTAATAATCTCATAGATTCCGTTCCCTTCATCGCGGCACCGCATGCTTTTTGCAACTGCGTTAATTTTACTTTTGACATTAGTTACGCTATATGCAAATGCAATTTCATAAAAGTAATAATCTTTTCTCAATAGAATAAAGTAAGATTCGTATGCATTCAGAAGAACGGTTTGCACTTCCTCATTTTGGATTCAATTAGTCAATTTTATGTTATTGATAAGAAGGTAGAACAGTGCAAATCAAATGCAAGTATTTTACATACTTCAATTTCGAACTGTATAAATATCATGGAGAGTTATTTGGTTTCTTTAGGCACAAACAAAAGCTTTTCACAATGAAAATATAGTAGACTCCCGTATAACGCGAGTTCATACAACGCGAATTCCTATAACGTGCCTAAGATATTGCAACCACTGTTTTCGTATAACGCGCCAAACAGTAATACACAGGAATATGTATGTTTTTGAACCAACACCGTATACATGCGATTTATTTTTTAAATACTGTCGTATTTTATAAGACATACAAAATAAAAGTTGGTGCAGCAATAATTATTCAAATTATGTGACTTTAGGTTATACATGTTATACGAGAAAATTTCCCGTGCAGCATAATTTCCTATAACGCCAATTCATAGAACGCATAATGCATTGACAGCGTTATACGGAAGTACTGTATATAGAAAAGGGTATCAACAACATAAATGAATATGTGGGATAAATTAATAATTAATAATGAAATAATGAATAATAATGAACGTAATAAACATAAATACACATACGATACACAACGACTTTTTTTCTATTGGTAATTTGTTTTCTTTCTTGATTTCGCGGTTCTTTTATTGAGATGGATTATTTGTATAAAAAGTTTTTTCTTATCCCATATGAATAGCAAATAATACGAAAAAATACCAGTTAGTTTACAAAAGATAGTAAAAGTTTTTCTATTCTTTTTCTTTGCTTCATAGTTCTATGAAAAAAAAACATCTTTTACGTAGAAAGTTTGTACTTTTTCAATAGGATCTTTTTCCATTTTCGATAGGATCCATTTTCGATAAGGAAGAAAAACCTTTGAAAGGTAGTTTGATTACCCCCCCCCCCCCCCAAATGATTTTTGGCAAAAAAATTGGACCGTTTATTTTGAAAGTGGTACGTCCACTTTCTGTTGTTTCGAGAAAATCAAAGGTTAGCATATTAGTCAATTAAAAAATATAGGTTGTCAAGTTTGGCAATGGCTTTACTAATTTATAAATATGTAATTTCATTATATAAATTGCTTTTAAACGAATTTAACTAAAATAATGTATATTTACGGGCTGCAAATGGACTTATACCACTTAAATTCTTAAATATTTTAAAATTTTTTGTCCTCCATCGATGTTTTACATAAAATAGTATATGGTGCAATTTTGAGAAACCTCATCCAACATATTTACAACCAATTTACCTTCTCTCCATTAGTGTTTTTGCTTATCTGTTTTTTGATTAGGTTTTGTAGATTTTTTGTTGAAACGAAATTTTTTCGTTTCATTTCATGTAAAATGAATTTATTATATTGTCTAAAATTGTTTTATGACATCATAATAATTGCTGTAGTGTGTATGGAAATTGGACTTACACCACTTTCATAATCAATGGTTACGCAATTTCTTTTACCGGCCAATTTTAAAATGAATAAAGTATGGGCATTTTTTAAGAAATTAAATACTAACTAGTTATGAATAAAAAGTTTACACTAAATTAAACATAAATTACGTGATATCTCATTTTTTTTTAATGGACTTACACCACTTTCAAAATAAACGGTCTAATTGTTCCTCGTATTTCTGAAGTGGCTATACCTATATCGGAAAGCAACAGTTTTTGAACCTACCTTTATGCATGCTTTTTTTATTCTTAGTAAAAGTAAAATACGGTGTGGACGTTGTTACCGTATTCTTTTCACGAATATAAGAAAAAAATGTTATATGAAAGTGAGCCAATAAAGCTGTATTACAATGTTATAACATGAATTGTAAAAGAGCCTAATTTTTTTGCTCAAAGTGCCATTCGCGTACGCGTATGCAAGTCCGACACCCTTGTAGAACGCTGTTTATGACACGGCGAATTTCTCGACAATTTCTATTAAAACAGATGACTTATCCTCTTGCTCCTTAAACGTGTTGGACGTATGATGGGTAGCTCTTTTAGCTCACGTGTAGCTCTTTTAGTTGCTTAGACTTACAGCGTTCTTTCAGCGTTTTCCATAAATTAATATCTAAAGGTGTAAGGACAGGTGATCTAGGTAACCAAGCAAGCGTTCCCCCTTGTCTAATCCACCATTGAGGGTACTGTTCATTCAAGTAATTTTTTGACATACGAATTACGATTCATGGGCATCGAATACTCGGTGAAATGTGTATAAGCAATATTAATGAACATATTGATGACACAATGGACCCTCGACATTGACCACACTATCCCACACATAATCATTTGAATACCAGAATTTCTGTAGAGACAGTCATATTTGACGAAACGCCATATTGTTTCAACAAGCTTCTTACTATCGGACGTTACAGTATTCTTTAGTGGTTAATGGTATCAAATAAACCGCTACAGGCTCTACAAACAGAAAATTCAGACCGACGTGGGTCGTATCCAGTCTAAATAGTTCACATACCCTATTTACAAATATTGTTCACATTTTCTGAAATGTCTATTTCACGTGCATCCAAGTCATGTTTGGAGAATGTTCATTTCGTTTTGAGAAAAAGTTTTACAAGAAATACATGTATAACGAACATTATGTTCACAAGCATTATAGCTTTGGATTCCACCGCTAGATGTAAATTTATCTCTCCAGAGGTATATTTTTACAACTCCTAACAAACTGAACGACTTGAATCTTAACGATAAAATTATCATAGATGATTCTGCATAATTACACTTAAACTAAGGTAAGCAAAAACTGCTTCATTCTTTATGTTAAAATGCAATCGTCCTATTACCTAAAGTTTTCCATTACTTCAACTAATTGAGGTTCACGATGTTGGGATAAACCAAAATAATAAATTTCCGGCTTTTGATTCTTTTCACTGAAATATGGTACATCTTGTGGATTTTTATAAGCTTGATCTAATAGCATCTAAGTCAGTTATTTGTAAAAAAATATAGTGCAAGGTTAATACAATCTCCAATAAAATTCACACAAGTACAGTAGCACCTTCCTAGTTGTTGAGAAAAGAATGTAATCATTGCACGACTCTGCTATTTGTAATGAGCGAGTTAGCTAGACGGACATTGGCACTGCTGCACGACGAAATCTCTCTCTTTCTATTGAGACCGGTAAGCGTGCGCACGTGCCTATTTCGATCATAAAATAAAAAATAATATAATAAACATTAAGTTTCTAATTGTTATATAAATTACTCTTATATCTTAGCTTGTAAATGTTTTTGCTTTAAACAATATATATATTTATAGTCTTTCCTTTCTTTTGTTATACTGTTGTATATTCGCAACCTACCTAATTTCTAACACTAGTAACCAAACAGTATATTTGCCGGCAGGTCTGTGAAACTCAGAGATCTCTACTTAAGTAAATGTAGTTCAAAGTCAGAGAAGTTGTTGTTTTATTATCGGAAATTTATTTATTTATTCCCGTATACGAACTCTTGTGTCTTCCAATTACTTCAGATAAGCTAGGTTTTGCTGCATTACAAGTAAATTTCTCACGTGTAACACAAATAATGAAAGAATTCTTCTTTCATTTGACAGCGCATGATCGGAACGTGGACCAGATGTTGGGGAGATAAATCGTTTACTTTCAATATAATAATGTAAACGGTATATTCTGAACTAATCCTAACGACGATACAACACGGTTTTTTCGACACTCGTGTTACGACTCGTGTTACGATTTTTCAACTGTGTGGGTATAAGAAATTTTAGCTCATATACTTGGTTTTGTACATTGTTATTCAGACACTAAATGTGGTAATAACATAGTACTTATAATATGGAAAGAATAGGAATTTACGAGAAGTAAAATTCGTAAACATCGTGAACTTATTGCTTCATTAGACTTTTCCACCCGGAGTTACCTTATGAATAAACAGTGATTTATTTTGTATACATTAAAATCCTGGATTTACCTGTTGCACATCCAAATCATGACGCGTTGTGCTTCTTCTATATGACCTATTACAGATGCTATTATATTTAAAAATTGATCATTTTACGTTTCATAACATTTATATGACAGTGTTAGTGAAAGCAGGTTACGTTTAGTCACACACGTAATTTATGATAGGTTAGCAACATTTGGAAAGGAACTAATCATCAAGCGGTTAACATTTTGTTGTCAGGTTATAACTAATTTTTCAATGCCATCATAATATATTATTCAAATTTTGAGCACCTAAGCTTTGGCTGTCATGCCGACTAGATAAGGTATCTGACGTGGGGGCAACGCTTCTGTACTCTGTAGATGTCTTCCCGGCGGAATAACATTCGATTCACTATATCTAATGGTAGTTTACGACTTCTATACACTGTAGGAAAAGCCAATGTCATTCAAACACCTTTTCCTCCGGCAAACAATTATTACTGAAATGTTTCATAATAAAAAAGTAAAACACCACGTTAATATTCCTTTTTACAAGAGAACGATCCCACATCAAAATTCTTTGTCCCGCTCAAACTGACATACATTTGTAGAACATTAAAAATTGTGAGACAGATGAGTTAAAAAGATGAAACACCCCTCCAAAGTTTTTTAGCCAAAACCTTTATCTTACAGTAAAATGTAAATTATTAGTCGTATTGAAAATTCGTTGCGTCAAAAATGACTCAGATTAATGTATACGATCATTTGACATTCTCAAAAATGTTTTGTTTCCTTTTTTTTATACATCCCTCGTCCCTACATCTATTAGATTTTCTTACTTAAAGAATTTTATGGTCAAGAAGTTGTTGTCTTTTTCATTACGCATGGATTTCATTTGTTTCTAACTTCCGATGCCGTGTGTTATTAAGTAACTTTATTTTATATCAATTAACTTGAGGAAATGAAGTTTTCTTTCTTAATAGTGGCATATGGAGTATTTCCTATTGTATAGTCCTATTGTATTCTTGAAAGGATCAGTGATCTGTGATGATACAAGTCGTCAAACTTGAATCAAAAACAGTAAAAATATTAACTACATACAGTGCCGGACAAAATGATAGCACACGTGTGCTATCTTTAATTGCTCGGAAACTATGTGGAATGTTCCAAATGTAAGAAGCAGTACATAAAGATCACGTCACAAGAAGAAGGAACCTGTTAGTAAACAAAAATGTCCTCACTAATATACGCAGTTCGCAGAAGAAACACGTAAATACGGAGGGCGAAATGATAGCACACTTAAATTTTATGTTGATGTTATTCCGTAGTTTGTTGCTCGTCGAGCAGGTAGTAACTGGTGTCGCATCTTATACGATTAAGTATCAATATGGGCCGCGGAAATAAGTTCAATGAAACTGAAATTAAAGTAATAATTGAACTGAATAATCAGAATCTGAGTATTTCTCAAATTGCAAAAGTTGTGAAGAGGAGCCGAAAAGTTATTTATAATCAACTAAAAGGTTCGGAAAATTATGGCAAGAAAAAGAGTTCTGGAAGGCCATCTACCTTATCAGAACGAGACAAACAGGCGATTATACGAGTTGCATCAAATTCAGCATTAACATCGCGCGAAATTGCTTGTAAAGTAGGTGTCACAGCAAACATCCGAAGCGTACGCCGTGTTCTTCAGAAATGTAAGTTTATTCAACGGCTGAAGATGAAGCAGAAACCCCCATTAACGGAACAACATAAGAAGGAACGACTATCGTTCGCAAAAGATCGAATTCAGTGGAAGAATAAGTGGAGAAGAGATCTGGACTGGAATTGGTTAATGCCAAAACTGATGTTAATTTCATTAGCGGCAAAATGAATAGTAAAAGATATATTTAATTAATATTGGAACAAATAAATAGACATGCACAGAACACTACAAGAGGAAACTTCATCTTCCAGCATGATAATGCGGCCATACATAAGGCCAAAATCGTAAATGCATATTTTGCAACCCAAAAAATTGAAGTTTTGCCTTGACCTGCCCGTTCGCCCGATTTAAATATAATCGAAAATTGCTGGGGTGAACTTGCACGTGCTGTGTACAAAAATGGAAAACAATACAATGACATTGAAGAATTAAAAGTATCCATCGTAAAAGAATGGGACAATTTATCTCAGGATTTTATAAAAGGACTTTTTAAATCATTACCTAACCGAATGATTGACGCCGTTGAGAATTGTGTTTTTTTAATAAATATATGTGTAGATTTTGTAAGTGTGCTATCATTTCGCCCTCAGTATTTACGTGTTTCTTCTGCGACCTGCGGATATTAAGGAGGACATTTTTGCTTACTAACAAGTTCCTTCTTCTTGCGACGTGATCTTTATGTACTGATTCTTACATTTGGAACATTCCACATAGTTTCCGAGCAATTAAAGATAGCACACGTGTGCTATCATTTTGACCAGCACTGTATACTCGAAGGGACACCGAAAGGCATTCAGCCACCGAAAGTATACACATTCGTACAACAGATAGATTTGATGTTTGAACAATTGATGTTTCAAACATTTATTTCGCGTTTTCCACTATTGTACGGATTATCAAAAGTAACAACTGTAGATGCAAGTCTAACACAACTCTATGTATGATGGGTAGTTAACCCTTCTTCCTAAAGAGGGTAAACATTGTCATTTTTTTGTTTGTGTTAAAAAGATTGTAATAAGAAATGTTATTCGGAACCAAATGTTCTTATTAGAAACATATAAGATAATGTATGTCATTTACAATCAGGAAAATTAAAAAGTGACGATCCTGTGTTGTAACACGTCCAAAACCTTGAGAATTCTTACCTCCAACCCAGAGAATTTGTATAATTTATAACAAATAAACTTGAAAATTTCGTTTTGAAATTTTGTCGCGGAATACGAAAGTTCAAACAATCCTTGTGCAAGGAAAATTCATAACTTACTATGCATGCAGTCCATGTATATACAGCCCGAGATACAACATACTGCTGCTGTACTCCGGCCCTGATGTCCTACTTTTTTAATTGTGAATTAATTGTAATATAAGTTGAGGCTTAGGACTACAAACTTTTCTATCTGATAATTTAATTATAACGTAACTCATCAGTACACCTACATGTGTATTGGATGGATCTGGATTGGTTTCCGTTAAATTATACAACAGCGGAAATATGTTATTAAATTGCTGAACTGGAAGTCGTCTCAGTGAGCTTTGCGAGAATGCTTGCTTGTAATGTATAAAAGTATGTGTATGTATACTTTTATAATAATAACGAATAAGTACGGATAGATACTTTCGTTATAATAACTTTGCATAGACCGTTTTATGACGTCAGTAACTGTCTTACTTCTCTGGCAGCATCCCAGGGGTATAGGTCAGACCGATGCAGGATATGTATTGCACTTCACTACTGCTCTGCCTTTGCCTCTAGCCACGCAATTCAACTGCCAAGATATGAAAAATCCTTCCACATTGGGCGTGCCCGCTTATCAGAAAACGGATAGTCTTGCTCATAAACTAGTACAGTGCGTAAAATCATTTACAAAAACATTCTGATTGTGAATCACGTAACCGGAACAGAAAGAGTTCTACTTGCTTCCACCGGGACATCGGTGTTTGAATAGATTCAGTACTATTTATTCCCAAATTTTCATGACCTCACTCGGTATTGTCGTGTTACATTGGCAGGGATGTGATGAGTCATTACATGAGCTACGTACATTAAAAGTTTCGCCATTATCTTGCAAAACATTCATTATTTAAAACATTCATTGTGAACGTTATGTAGACGAAATATCAATTTACGCTCAAATAAATGTGACACTGTCGGGTGATATTGGAAATAGGAAGGTTACAGTCGTAAAATAATGGATAAGGCATTATAACCTAAACCAACATCGTAAGCCAATTACGAGGGGATTGTCAATTAATGTAATATAATGCAAATGTACACCATTCCACTCCAATTAATATTATCGAGTAACATAAAATTGTAATAACACTTTACAAGTCAGGAATAGGATTTTGACAATCAAAAGAATAGTATCGTAATTCTCTGAATGAACTCACAAGTGCATCGGATTCTTAGATAAAGTACTTTACGATCGATAGGTGAATTAATAATATCCTAAAATTTCCTATAGAAATTAAGTATGCTATATCTTCGCTGTGCCATTACGCATGTGTCACTTCTACCGAGGTTATCATCGAAGAAGCTGATTTGTAACGAAACGTAAAACGAAAATGCGAGTCATATTTCTTCATATTTTATCAGGAAAAATTACGTAGCAAATGGTTTTACTATAATTTCGGAAATTGTTATCGTCGAAGAAAAACAAAGCTTTATAGAGGGTACACTGTCCGTCGGACAACAGAGTTTTACTCGTTTGTTGGTAAAGGTCGACGAATAATGTTGCCACACGAATAAACACATACATAACACTTGTGCAATTAAATAAGCACATGAATATGAAGGACACGTTTCAATGGTAATTTCGGACTGTGGTTAGTTGGATTATTGTTTGATCGGACTATTGCAATTGATTAAGCATGCGCAGTGCAATGATTCGTAGTTATTTCTTCACATTTACTGATATTAAACCCATTCACTGCGATTTATTTGCAAAACATTATAGCGATACGTACAATTTAACGTTTTCATATAACTGCAGAAACACGACAAAGTCCTAATTTGTTTTCAAATTCGTGTTAATTGAAACGCTTCATTATTTCAAACCTAATTAAAAATGAATGCTGTTCGTCACTGTGCATTTAAGTACAGAGCTCACGACAAGCTGGCCTTTTCATTTGAATCCAAAGAGTTGGGCTGGGTCAATGCAAGATCAGAACAGTAGTTATACGTATGCTGATACAAAATACATGACGAAACAAAACAAAAAAAATACAACGAATTTATGTTTCCGTTGTAGCCATGCGTTATCCAAGATTCTTTCCAGCCTTACTGAGTCCGTGTAGATAAATAATCAACATATAAGCTAGGTACGTTAATTTTATTTTCAATTTCCAATAAGTTATTGTGTATGTTGTACATGTATACTTACATGTATATTCGGTAGTTTACATTAACTATTTAACATGGCATTCTAGACAGGCACAATCAAATTTACATCACCATATTTTACTTGGTTACCGTGGTTATTTTATGTCGGAGTGTATCTTCGATGTACATTATTTCGCATGAGATCTTTTCCAATCCAATGTGCTGATTTAAAATTAAACTAAAAATCTGATTAAATTATTTAAAAATGATTGTACAAATATTCATTTTGATGTGCATTATAATTTATAACCTGTGTTTTAAGCTTTACACAAAGTTGTTCAGAATGAATTTAGTGTATATTCGTTTTAAAAAATACTCGTTGCTTTTTTATATTTCGTTACGTTTCTCGGCAAATAATTTAAGTTAAATATTTTCTAGCACTTTTACTTTCACAAGTGTGTTTTCTTCGAGTTGTAAATAAATTAAATGAATTTAAATAAGCAAATGATTTTTTGTCGTTGATTCCGATGATTGTTTTCAAAATTATTTAAAAATGATAGTCCTATATATGAGCCGTTTATTTTGAAAGTAGCCTAAGTCCATTTTCCAAAAAAATCGAGTTAGCTACGTTAATAGTTACATTTTTACATGATCTTTCCATTCTGAAGCAAATAGTTACTAATATATTACCAGTCATTCAAATTTAGGACTTAACGGACCTACTGCGATATATACCACCGGAACATCATGATTTCTTCAAATCCCCTTCACACATACAAAATATAGATGAGCGGTAAATTGTTTTGTAATTTATGTAATTTAATTTATTTATGTTCTAATTTATGTTACAAAATGTTTTGAATCGCATAAATTATATTTTGAAGTGTTGTAAAGATATATAAGATAAATTGAGTATTGTTTCTTTTTTTTTATTGTATGTGGAGCATCTTAAATTATGTTGAATGGACTTGGGCTCCTTCAAATTTTATAACGAATCTGGTTGTTAATTTTGGAAGTGACCTAACTCCATTCTTGGTAAGAAAACGCATATTATTCGCTTAATAATTGCCATTATTTTAATAGGAACTATAAATTTAACTCGTTTAGATACACTTACGCAGTATGACTCATTAGTATCGTGTACGTATATTTTTAATTGCATTGAAACGCAAACCCTTAAATATCTCAGTTTGAGGTTAAATGGACTTAGGCCACTTTCAAAATGAACGGCTCAATTATTGACCTATGCTTACTAGAAGATCATTAAAATCTTCCTTCATCAAAAAAATGCATATTCTTTTTAATCAAGATGATCAGTAAGAAATGACAAAATGTTTATTTGTATAAGGTACAACTGTGTAATAAAATGTGAGGCACAAATACATAAGCAGCAGACGAAATTTTATGCTCCTTAAAGAAAAACAGTTTCAATTAATGACCTCTTCAGTTGACAATATTCATAAAAAGTGAAATCTTGCAGTTTTTAACAAAAATTTTCTTATGTGCTGCGTAGCATTAGCAATGTTAAAGGGATATGCATAAAAATTAATTTTTTAATAGAAATAGGGTAAAAGTGAATATAATTTGTAATTGATGTTGCTGATAATAATTGGCTAACTGTTTTTACATATAAAATAGCGAAAAGTGCTTTATTATTTCAAGCGAAATTGCGAAGTCTGGTTGATGGACTCTCGGCAGCAGGGTGATTCTGATACCAATGTAATTGATATTCCTTCCTATTCCTTATTCCTACCAACTAAGGAGTTCTTCCAATGCAACGTACACACTATTAGCATTTTTTATTTTTTAGTAAAATTTCTCAACATACAAAAGTCAACTTTATTGATGTGCATGAAATAAACGTCATTGCATTTCTAGAATGATCCGAGAGTTTTTCATAATATTAACCATAAGCCGTAATGAATTTTATGTACAAACAACACTGCTGCATTAGTTTAGTTTTATCAACTGGATGTAGAAAAGAGATTAAAATAAGGGGATCAATTTATAACGTAAGTGATATGTTAGAAGCTACAGAATATGATGGTGACTTTCACCTTACCGCTGATAAAGTAGCACAAAGTGTACAGTACTCTAACAAGTATTCCGGAAATTGATTAACCCGTTCTCTGCCAACTACGTCGTAATCTCATACCCTCACTCTGAGATATCCCATAATTGGCAGTGAATGAGTCAAACCCTTTCAAAAGATATTTTTTCGACTTCTAGGATCAAATTATTGCAGATTAACCGGTTAGTATGAAAAAGCTGCCCTCGATTTTCATATCACATTATCGAACATAACCTAAACTTTTGCGGAAGTCGAACGATTCGTTTGTATTCGACGCAGTCACAAAATATTCAAGTCGGATAAAAGATCCATATCATTGTAACTAGTGTTCATAGTGAACACAAATAGTACAGTTCTCCTTAGTACAGTAGCACACGAATAAACATATTTTAGAATTGTGATTATAACAGTGATTATACAAGTGCGGAACCATTGACTTACGTCAAGCCGGGTCGCTTCTCGATCGATACGACGGTTCTCTCGCCGTCGTTGCTCTCCTCTCCACTGATATTTCTCTTTTCCTCACTCTCTCTCTCTCTCTCTCTCTCTCTCCCCCTTTCTCTCTCGCACCTCGGTCTCCGGGCTCTCTTTTACCGATTTCGACCCTTTGTTCCGTCGCGTTTAAGGTCCCGGCTCTTCTCCAGCACACTAACACGGTACAAAATGATGCGATCACGAAACAAATTTCATAAATGATCAGTGGTCACTGTCGAAACACAGTCAAAACATGAACAAAATTATTGTGTATAACTAAAACAGAACATACACAGCGTACACAGTGTATTAACATACTACACAGTGGAAGAAATGCGTATGAACATCAAGAATAAAAGTAAACTCGCATCTTCATCGTCGTAAAAACCCAACATCATCATTCATTGTATCACTCAATTGAACGCATGAGGATAATCTATTAGAACGTCTCACTATTAGGATGACCTAGCGTGCGAACGCGATTTTTCGATGCAGATATTACACAGAAGAGTTGGGAGCGGATGAGGCTTTTGTTCATTGGACGAATGACGACATCGCCTACACGAAACAACCCCGTCGATGGACGCGACTGTACTGAGGCGCCGGCGTGTTTATCCCCTCCCCATCCCCACTACCAAGTTTCCTGTCCCCACTGTCGCACCCACTCGCTAAACCGCTGACGGGTTTAATTCAAGCCATTCAATTAAATCACTGTTCATCAATTGGACGTAATGCGCATATATTGATGACTTGTCAGAAAAATATTTTCCAAACTTACTCGGAAATACGTTTTTGCCGTTTCTACTACTTCCTACAGGTTGTACGGTAAAACAGCTGCGGATTATAAACAATTTAATTTAGGTCCTTTTAGAAAAAAAACCATTATCATAATACGTTTTGAATATGAACCATTTACAAATAATTCCATTGACGTTTCTGTGGATGGGTATTAATTGCAACGTATGTTTGGACCTCATTTGCAAATTTTAGACATTCGATAAAAATAATTTTTCGGCCAAATTTAATACATAATTTTAACAGAGAAAAAATAGTTATGTTCATAATCAGTAATAGGGTGATAACAAAGATTTACGCAATATATCCTATTGCATAATCACTTATAACTAGAGGGGTTTACTTCTTTTATTGCATCAACTTACTCTCTATTATCATGGTTCATACCCATCACTACTCACTATACCAGATCTTAAGCTTCTTGTTTCCATTTCCCCCCCACGTATCGTGATTCTTCGACTGTCCTTACCTACATTTACCCCACGTCTCAACTATTGCACGGACCCGAGAGCATTCGCTCGAACTTTTCGCTCTTCATTCTTCGCTGTTCTGTTCTACATATTTTCTTCTTTTGCTACCTATACATACTTGGATTATATATTTTCCACTGTATGCCTTTTTCTTTGTTCTTATTCGCTCTAACTTGGGGTACAAACTGGGCCGTTACATTTACGGTACTTTGTGTATACACATATTCAAGGACTTGATGCTACAAAATATGTAGTAGGTACACAAAATACCAAGAAGAATATACGCGTTGGCATAAACAACGCACACTCCTTCATCTTAACATTTTGCTGGCGGAAAAGTTTACCTCAAGATCGTACGTCGAGAGCCGGCAGATAGTAAATAGATAATACAAATAATGGAACCGGATTTTGAAATCTGTGGAAGCCAAGTGAATTTTATTTCAGAGTAATACATTTTTTGGGTTGGATAGGACCAGCAGAATTTATTTATTTATTTTTTAAGGAAGATGTACTACTACATCATCCGACATCACAATGTTCATTCAGTTTTCTTTTATACGCTACTGAGGATCTGTGAATAAACAGTTTATTTGTGAAAACTGTGTTTTTATACAGTCAGTAAAACAATATTACTTTTCATTATTTTTATTCTTAGAACTGATTAAGTCGTATATGATAAAGTATGTTAAAAACGTCGCTTTAAGTGTTATCAACTTATCAAAATGTGTAATATTTTCTGTTATGATGCCTTGATAAGTAGAGAACTAAATTAAAATATTTGATGAGATCACCTGTGCCTTGGAAAAAATTTTACGCAGGTTAACGACAATTTGATCAACGTCGTAACACTTTCTCCATTATTTGCTTATACAGTAGAGCGTCGATAATCCGAATCAATTGGGAGACAATTCGTTTTTCGGATAATTTTTTCGGATAATCGGTCTGAAAGAATCAAATTCTTAATTGTGTCTCAAATTGATTAGAAATTAAGCAATTTTTTAATCTATATAGTTTATGCGAAAACGAATACATGTCTAATAATAAGGAAAATGCAATATTGTAAATTAGACATTCCCTCGTACGTTCAACACGTTTAAGGAGCAACAGGACAAGTCATCTATTTTTAGATACTACCAAATTATGAATTCCCTCTAACATGAACATTTGTACCGCATCTATTTTATTTTGATGTTCTGCCCATTCGAGGGCATTTTCAATGCATTTTCAACTTCGCTGTGCATTGGAATAGTACTATATCCCACCATATCTTCATTTATACTGACATTTGTAGTATCAATATTATTGTCTCAAGCACAGATGAAATAATATCATCATCGCTCATAATTTCAAAACCTGGATTATGGTTACCTATGCTTATCCATTCTTGAATATCGTCGCAAAGGCAGTCTTCGAAGCCAGGTATGTTACGTGCTATATTTTCTAATTCCTCATCAATTTCAATTTAGCTTATCAGCTAAATTGGGTAATATCTTACCTTCATCTACGCTTTTATCCTCATTACGCAATTTATTCTAGGCACGATTAAGAGTAGTACTTGTTAATTTTCCCCACACATCACCCGACATATAAATGCAATCTTTTAAATTAAGTTTCTTATAAAAGTATAAAACTCCAGTGTCACTATCATCAGCATGATAAATTCTTCCGGTAACGTCTTTTGAAGGTTTCAGTAACTAATTGGTCTATTGGTTGAAGTAGTGAAATTACATTAAGGGGTAACAAAAGAATCTCTATTCATTGTACGAGTGAAATCTGATCGTATAAACGTGCTGAATTCAGACAAGATACTAAACTCGGCCATTTAAAGCAGGTAGAATACGTGTCCCGTAACATAAACATTGTTAAATACATAGTTGAAATACGTATATACGTGACTCATTCTATAATCAGATAATCGGTCATTCCGATTACGGACATTTAGATCGTCAACGTTTCCGATAATCGACGAATATTTTAATTTAAACGGGATAGCATAGCGTAGTTGTGTATATTATAAACTTATTTTTTATGTCATAAAAGAGAGAACAGAGAACCAAAAAAAGTTTCAACCGTCAATTTCTCCTGTTAACAAATTTTCGGTGTTTCCAAATTATTAGTACTCGTTTCACCCCCTCCCCTTCAAATGATTCCATTGACTTAGTGACCCGCGAGCTAGTATTAAAAAAAATAATGAACAAAATTTGGCCCACTTTTCAAAAAGATTCGCCATCCCTGGCATAACCAGTCATAGCACCTTTAGCTGGTGATTCTCAGTGGAAGTGAATGACACGAACAAAATGTGTAGATCTACCTAGAATCATGCTATTCGGTTGGTAAGATAATAAGATTGGTTTTCAACCTCCAACTGTAAAACAGCATATCTTGATTTGCAATAAACTTTATGAATCAAAATAAAATCCACTAGATTCAACACATTTTTGCCAACGAGAAATAAGTCTTTCGATGAATGCATCTTTGAATGCATCTTCTGCAGTAGTTTTGTTGGGAAAGATCTACCCCTGCAAGAGTAATCAAGATGTTTAAAAGAATGATAATCTGTTGGCGATAGATCTGGAAAGTAGGGTTGATGTGGCAGGGTTTCATAACCCAATTCATTTAACTTTTACTACGTTGTCCTCGCTTAATTCGGGTGAGACTCACTCGTCGAGCTTCTTCGTTTTCCCTAGTTATTTCAAATGATCCAAAATCGTTGAGTGACTTACACCTGTTTCTTGTGCGAGATGTCGAGTTGTTGAAGACTCTCATCTTCGTTACAAAATTTCTTAGACCATCGTTGCACTGTGCGTTCATTAACGGTATCACTTCCAAATTCACTGTTTATATTTCGAGCCGTTTCTGCAGCTTTATTACCAACTTAGACATAAAAAAATTATGCGAATATGCTTTTTATTCATCTTGAAGTTAACAATCTGAAGTAGGCATATATTTTCAGTAAAAACAAAAGCATATCAGATGCGCATTGTAAGATACTATAATGTAAACAAGATAAAGTGAACTGTTTTCCCAAAATAAAGCATTAAAGTTTGGCAACTCGAAAAACGATATTAATTTCGAACCAGTATGTGATTTTGGTACGTATTCGCAGTGTAGCAATTAAGTTTCCGAGCTGACACTATTACAGTAATAATTAGAAAAAACATTTGTTTATGTGATGTGCAAGTTTCAACTTGTTTGATGATGCATTCAAGAATTACAATTATATTTACGGAGCTTGTCTTTTCGTCGTGTCGAAGATTTCAAAATGTAACAATGGGCACCGAGTAAGCTTTGAGTAAAATTAAAGAAGACAATCACTTGAACATTCTAAAAGTTGAGAATTGCCTATGGTGAAGAATGTTTACCGAAGAGCTACCCACTCTGAAAAGCCGGTAGTTTTGCTTGAAATATCACAATTTTGGCAAAATTAAGCGAAAATAAGCCACTTTCAGAAACTGTAGCTCCTCAGTACGTTGATCAAATTGAATGAGATTTTTGGGGCATGCATAACACGATGTACTCTACAAAACATATATTTCGCATTTTTGTAACAGGGGCTATAAAAAAAGTTGTAAACAGTGCACTTTACAAACTTCATGTAATTTTGTAACTTTTGAAAATGTCGAAAATCGCAAAAATAGGTGAACAATCAAACTGTTTAAACTAACACCACTAAAAATTGTTCCCAGATATATTCATTCCCTAAAAAGTTATTCAACTAAAACGTGGTGTCTGAATATTAACGCGAGTCATTGTACATTAGGATAATTACTGTAATACAAAATCCAATTAACTAATAACCATATATAAATAACAATATATGTATGCTTATTTGCGAAAGATGGGTTTCAAACAGAGAGTAGAGTTTATTCACAGACCACACGTATATTAATAGTGCAGCAATGAAATTAGAAATGAAACCTTCATAACAATGGTAATGAATTATCTATAATTGTGTAATGATTTCAGAGTAGTCTGCACTGATAATTAACGATTGCTCTTAATAGAAAATATTTTAGTACAATTAGCGTTGAAGAAACCTACAACTTCTGCAAGAACTTTCAATCACAAGAAATATCTTGTATTACACACACGCATTGTCAGTAGAGCTTGAATAATTCCAATTAACATGAACTGGTCGCAACTCATGTCAGATTATTGGTAAATACAAAAAAATATGGTGATTGTACTTTTAAACATAACTTGATGAAATATTTGAGTTAATAGTAAGAACTGGTCTCATTTTACTTAATCCACATAAATATCGTTAAAATTGTCATGATACAGGACAATTTTTCAAACGAAAATTCAACGGTTTAATAGATGGCACAATTTAATGTTTATGCCTTAGAATAACTAGCCAGAAGTTCAGGCAAAGGGTATAGCAGCCTCTTCCGCCCATACACATAGCGATCATTTTTAATTTTTTATTTCCACATAACTCGAGAAATATTATATTACCCTAGTAGCTTAGACCAGGGCTTCTTAAACTATGGGTCGCGATCCCATTTGGGGTCGCGTAGCAAAATTCTGGGGTCGCGAGAGATTTTTAATTTTAGATTTTTGTATGTTTCAAAACGAATTCTAAACTTATATATTTTCATATGTATATGTATATTGTTACCTAATAAATAAATCATCAAAAAATATTAATTTATTTTTCTTTTATAATTGTATGGGGTCGTCAAGAAACTCGCAATCATAAATGGGGTCGTGAATGACAAAAGTTTAAGAAGCCCTGGCTTAGACTATTACTTGGATCAGAGAAAAATCCGGTAGCACATGTCGAGTATCGGTAGATTTAAGAGTTTTCATAATATTTGTCAATCTTCTAGACTGATGAAAAACTTTCGTTAATTTCTTACAATGATTATGCGTAGATTTAATATTCGAATATTTCAAAGCTACAGTGTACATTTCTTTTAGATAGTTTCTACAAGTTCATTATTGTTATTTTTTAAATTTTTATGGAAGGGTAAAAATGTCAGAAATGACAAGAAAGAAGCCTTCTCCAATTAGAAGTGTAAATAAGGAATTTAATGGGATAAGGGCGACATCACTTTGACGCTCCTATTTCATCAAATGCATTTTGGAATTTTGTAACATTTGTCACAACTACTATCCTTAAAAATTTCATAGAAAGCCGATAATTCCTCAGACTAATACAGCTGATTCAACTGATTGTGAGCATGGCCAAGCCTATTTCATACGCTAACTGAAGCTGGGTTGCTGAAGCCGGTTAGCTAACCTCCTTAACATTGCTTCTATATTTTTTTCAGTAAGATTTTAGTTAAAATGAGTAATATAATCTCGTGTAAAAATTTTTACTAAATCCATAAGGCCTATTCCCTTCACATCTAACCTCCACCACAATTATGTCCCTGTGCTCCTCATTTTCCAAAAGCATCCTGAGTTTTTCTGCAGAACTTTAAGAACTTGTAAAAAATAAGTTTTCAGTCTAATTTCTGAAAGAGACATATGTACGTTAAACGTAAATATGTCATTCGTAGCAAATTACCAACAGAGTTAATGTTTTTGTGTCCTGTGAAAAAAATTGTTAATACGAACGCATCTGAAAACCGTGATACAATGGAACGATAAATTTAGGAAGGAAATTTCTTAACGGAGATAGAATGATGCTGTAGCACTAATGCCTAAGAGAACGCCCTAATCCTTCATAAGCAAAGATATTGAATAAACTGTAGCAACAAACGTTATCGTTACAGACTTACATTATACGGGACTTCAAATAGAAACGGTACAAACCTACCGTATGTACGTCACATCCTCTTAAACTGTTAATGTGTGATATGTGATACACGCAAGATCGACTATTTTATTTGGAGATAACTGGAGATCTTTTATATTGTCACGAATTAAGGTTTGTTCAGCATAAGGAACTATTTAACATAATAATGTTTTGATACAAAAAACAGGGCCACGTGCGATTGCACGTTTAATTAAATACTTGCAGAGGACATTAAACGTTTAACACTTTGTAAACTGAGAAACACTTAAAGGTTAATTAAAATCAAATAACTTTACACATAGCTGTTAGCGTCAATGCAAAATTTCAAGGTTAACATTAGATTTCAGGGTAACAAAGGGCATAACAAGCACAAGGTTAATGCGAGCTACTCCATGGAACACAAATTATCGCCAATCATTTTAAAAGACACGTTCGTTCAATCGACTCGTTTGATCGGCGGCGGCAACGTGTTCTGTAGTAAAGGAGAAAATAGCCGAATAAACGCACTGAAAAATAACACCCTACACAACGACAATAACGAAGTTGTGTGACTCGAGTGCCATGTCGGTAGATTGTACCACAGCATTAGTTCAAACACGGATGTCTCGATCGAATTGAACTTACTCGTCATACCGGATGCTGCGATTCCGTACGACGTCATTATAGGATAAAATATTCTGGCGCATTCGAATCTACAAATAGTGACGGACACTGATGGGACTACGAGGATTCAACGACGTCAACCTGCTACGTGTGGGAGTGACACTGTGCCATGCACTGGATGCAGTACGGGATGACTACCGAGAAGCTGTCTGTGGACTCCTACAAAGATAAAAAACACATGACGACAACTGGCAATAAGGTACGGTGCGTAAGTACTGGCGAGATGCGAATCGTCACTACCGAAGTTCAGCTAATAAATTACCATCCTTATCGGTTACCGATCATAGATCGGGAAAAAGTACAGGAGACAGTGGACGATGTACTGAATAATGGAATCGTTCGCGAGAACGTGTCGGCGTTCGCAAGCCCTGTAATCTGAGTTTGTTCGGAAAAATAACAGCAAGGACCGTTTGTGTATGGACTATTGCGCGTTTAATACAATTACGGTCAGAGATTGCTGCCCTTCACCTTTAATTGAGGATCAGCTGGATCGTTTGGGGAAAGACAAGTTTTTTACAACGTTAGACATGGCAGCATTTTCTCATCAGATTCCAATTGTTGCCGATTCCATTGAAAAAACCAGTATTTATAATGGCCGATGAGCATAACGAATACTTGCGTGTTGTATGTCGTCGATCGGGTGAGAGGTGGGGCAGGTTGAATCCTTGAAATCCCTGTGCACTTCCCTGATTTTTGACTGTACAAGTATTTATTGTATTATTATACCTTATAATTTACGTAATTATACCTTAAAACCAGCTGTATTCCAGAGAGTGATAAAGAAACCGTTGGGTAATTTACGCAACAACATTGCGCTAATACATTTAAATGATATTTCGATACCGTCAGAGACGTTTGAGAGGAAGGTCTGAACAATTTAGAGCGTGTTCTTCAGGCGTTAGTCGTAGCGGGTGTTACGTGCCACGGACATTATTATTACTATTTTAAATACAGACAGCGACTACCAAAACCCATAAGGCCCCTCCCCACCAAATCCTACTACCACCACAACCAACTCCCACCCTCACTTTTCCGAATGTTCGGAGTTTTCCTTCGGGACTGAAAACCAAAAGACGGTCAGTTGTAGTCTAATAGTTAGTATGTTCTTAGTTTTAGTTAGTCGGTCCTAAGTTTAGTTAAGTCTAGTTTAATTTCAACATTACATCGAACCAGTGTCAACACACAGATCTTGAATCACTCTCCATTTACACACCACAGTCGAACTACTAATTCGCTCCTTGGTCATTCTCCGCTATCAATAAACATTCAAGAAATCTTCAACAAGTGCGAATCTCAGTTAATTATTAAAGAACCACATATCTCTTCGGTTGAGTAACAGCGGGTTTCTCCCTAAACGTAGAAAAGTGCAAGTTTTTCGAAACTTCGATAAATTACTTACGCAGGCAGGTAACATCGAAAGGCATTAAACTTTAATGGAAAAGGTTATAGCTCTTTTGGAATCGCCGATTCCGAATAACGTGAAACAGGCGAGACAGTTCTTTGGTTTAGCCTGTTAGTTCCGGAAGTTTATACCTGAATTCGCTATGAGAACCGCGTGTTTAACAAAATTGACGAAAGCCAACGAGCCCTGGACTTGGAATGCAGAGCAGGAGAAAGCTAAGCAGTATATTATAAAAAAACGCAGCTTTATATTTACATATGTAATGAAACATAACGTAGGTATTTCGGAACATTCGCCGAGAGTCCGAAATAATTCAGAGAACTTTTAGCTTCGATAACTTCCTAACGTATAACTTTAGGGCATAAGTATGTTAGTATTTTTATGTAGAGCACAAGAAACTGCATCGATTGGTGTAGTCAATAATATATGTACGTTTGCATTTAAAAAAAAGTGCAGATGCATTTTTCCGATGCACTGATGCACAAAAGTGCACAAAATTAGTTGCACAGTATACACCGTCTGATACCATTTAACTTTCACTTATCTATAACATTTTCTACTATCCTCAACCGTTTAGGAGGTATAGCCTGTTCCAGTTGCGTGGGACAGCATGTATAGAACATTGTGTCGCTTGCATAGTTTGTAACCGTCAAACCGGTCCGAAACAAGGGGTGTTACATTCGATAAAAAAAACCCATACTGTTCCACATCATTCATTGCGACTGCGATGGCTCATTTGAACAGTCGGTACATCCTTGTAATAGTAGACGAATTCACCAAATATGTCCCACGCATACCACTGAAATCATTGTCGGGTTCCGGGACCCTACAAGTTATTTAAGAAAGATTGACCTTATTCGGTACTGCCATCATGGCGATTTTCGACTGAGGGACAAATTTTAATTTTAAGGCCTTTGAACAATTCATACCGTTTGGTACGGAAATGCATTACATTGCCACGGGAGTTCCTAGAGCAAACGGCCAGGCGGAACGATATGTTTCGACTGTAACCAATTTACTTATGGTAGAATTAAGTAAGAATAAGGAATGGCCGAGCAAACTAGCCAAAATAATGCTAACTCTATACACTACAATCCAAAAATCAACTGGATTCGCACTAAGCCGATTGTTGTTCGTTGTAGAAAAGAGCGCTAATAATGCGATCTCTGCCGAAAGGGAACTACCAAATACGAATGAAGAAATAGGCGTAAATCGAGATCGGGAAATAGCGTTCGAACGTCTATCTAAAAATGCGGGACAGCAGGATAAACGGTTTAATAAAAAACGCGCGAACAATGTTTCCTACAAGGAAGGCGATTTTATATTCGTAAAACAATGCAAAGACCGAAGCGGAATTTTTAGAACCTTTTTAGGTCCTCGAATGGGCCGAAAGCCCGTCTGCCTCTCTGGAAAGGAGAGTGGTCAGGCGATAAGTCAGAATGAAAACATGGATGAGACGTGTTAGCGAGAAATTAACAGATATAACCATACTTTGGCTGTCGAAATAACCGTGTCTTCAGCAACAGATGTTCAAATGTTTTATTTCGTTGTTTTTGTAACATTCCAATGTTTGATTATTCAAATTTGTAAGAATTTTTACAGATGTACAATCCCAAACATTTTGTTTCGTTGTATGTAAGTAATTTGTATTAAATTGTTAACTCTAATTCAATATAGTTCTCCTGAGTAATCTAATCCTTCATGCCTCGCCCAACATCCTTCGCTGTCATGGACGCATTTACTATTGTGACCTGTTGTGGGACTCTCTGGTGGCGTGATGTCGGATCACTTGAGAGTATTGGCTGTTAAGAAACATTGCGGTGATGGTGCTGTTGTACAGATGCTTTGGCGTAAGCCTAAGACCATGTTGGCCACGGTGACGCATTGCGTTTGTTGGCAGGGATGATTTGTCACGTTGGAGAATAATGGTATTCGAATTTTTGAATACCACCCGTAAGGACAAATTTGGAGACCACGGAAAGGTTCGAGGACGCTTCTCGAGAGCGCGAAGCAGGTCAGATTGGACGTGTTAGGTGGCCGTGATAAGGTTTTCCGGGCAAGAGGATTGCGTCAAAACACTTAACACTTCCCCCAGAATCATCGAAGGAGTCGGACACGCGAGGAACAGTATCAAGAATCTATAACATACTTACTTATCGTTATAACCACTTGAAGAGTAGATCCATTAAAAAAATATTGGCAATCGGTGTAAAGGTATTAGGGAGTATCGCCCGTATCAACAAAAGTTCATACACTACGTACTATCAGGAATTCACGCGTAAGAAACATTCCTTCAGTTTTTATTCTACGAGAAAAATACTGTAAATGTATTTAAACTGCAAGATGTTTTATAAGTAAAATATATACTGAATGTGTATGTTGAAGACAATACGCTATTATTATAAATTATAGTAAATAAATAAGATTTTTGGAAATAAGGTAAGTTGAATGATCCTTAAATATGATAATTATTTATACGTAAGTTTGCCTCGCATGATAATTATGTTTAAAAAAATTCTGCTTATGCAAATAAATAGGCCAAAATTAATTAATTACATTTTTAACCATATTTAGGGTTTAAATTTTGTTCATAGCTTGTAATTACACTTCGTGCAAATGTAGAACTTATTGTACCAAATTTGCTACGTATGACACAATGGCAATAACTAGACTCCGAAGAAGCCTTTCTAGGCCTCGCCGAGGATTGGGGAACTGTGTATTTTTAAATAAGAACAGAAGACTTTATTAGTGGTCGAGGATGGTACGTGATGTAAAAGTCCTTCACAAAATTCCGTTTGCTTGTGTAACAACCACATAGGATGGTGGACGCTCTGACAACGTTTTCTTCTCAATATTCTGTGATATATGAAGGAACCTTGATAGTGTAAGACAACTCCCGATGAAAGTTACAAATAACAGAAGACGTAGTTGTTGTTTCTCACTGTCAGGAGCGTCGTAGCAGATGAATGTATACCTTCGGTGATGGTGTTCTTGGAACTGCTCATTTCTTTCGCATCTCGTACTTTTTATAGGTAAAACCTTTTCTTGACCATCGATTGCGAAAAGATGCTATTGTGGAACCCGACGTGCGGAAAATTCTGTACCTCCATCAAATCCGTGAGTGAGTCCGTGTGTTGTTGCAGGTTGCACACTTTGCCCCAAGCAATTTTTCGAAGTGAAGATTTTTTCACGTAATAAAAAGTCTGATGTGCGAATTCGGATGCGACTCGTTGACTATTAGGGTCTTCGGACTATCACGGGGACTACGGAAAATACGATTGTTATGTATTGCATCAATTATGCCGGTGGCCCCTACACATATGTATGTGTCGCATAACCGTGTATTCGAATCTGTATTTGGAATAGATAAAACCCCCAAAAAATGTTGTCAAATATTAAAATCCAAATATAATGATCGAGCCAACACTTTTTTATTTTTATTCCTATTTGTGTAAAAATCTTTTGCAAATCAAGCCATCAATGTGTCAAAGTCGGGAAGTGAGGCAGTTGTATAATTCCTATCAATAAGTTTCTCAGCACCTCATCCCATCGATCTGTGCAGTATGAAGTGTTGTTATAAGCTTTTTAGACGTATCTGGCCGTCATAACTAAAAAAGAAGTTCTGGTAAATATGCGGAGTACGTAAAGCTATTGACACTTTAGCTTCTCAGATTTAGGTGTGGGATTACTTACAATTAGTCAGTACAGGGTGTTCTATGCACCACATAAATATTGAATGTTAATTTTTGGACGCCCTGTATAATTACATGCACAACGGCTAATATTAAGAATAGAAATGATTCTATTCGGGTGCCTCAATAGAATATCTTGTTTTCTTCAATTTAATTTGAAACAATCATACAAGAGATGCGTGGCATCACTAATTTGTTTACTTATATGCACTATCTGACAATGAATGTTAAAATGAAGTATCTTCTGAAGTATATAACGTCCCAGTTGCCATGGATATCGACGCTCTTGGATACCCACCGTTATCTACGCAGTCCGAAATCGTTCCTTTTGACCTGTAGCGCGAATTTTAAATCTTAATCTTAATCTTTATTTTTACCTACTGTTTTTACCTACACCGGATGCGGTAATGTATCGATTTATTGCTAGTTCCAGTTATCTATAAATCTCCTTTTTTTGCTAGAATCTACCGATTGTCTTAAGCTCACAATTTTCATATCTTGCTACTGTACAACAAATTATTATTTTTGTTAAACACGAAAACCAACACAGTTGCCTGCCAAATTTTCCTTTCCTCCTACATTTCCCTGGACCCTCACTAATTTCCTTAGGATACATATATGGTATATACAGGGTGTTTCTATGACACTGGACCAAACTCAAGGAGCGTATAGATGAAGTAAAAATAAGCAACTTTTAATCATATACCTGTGGTCTCTGATGATTATTGTTGAAGTTACAGCCGTTTGAATATCCGCCTACAGGTAGGCAACGTGACCCACATTCAGCTGTCCGATGCGGTCAATGGCACGGTGATCGTCATCGGCTCAGTGCCGTATACATGGGACACAGCCTCCGACCAATGCGGACATCAGTGACTATCCGCAAGATCGCAAAGAAACACACTGCTCTTTCGTAGCTGCCACACAGTCTTTTACACTATCAAATAACTATAATGGTGCGAATATGAAATCATCTGTTTGCTTCCGACGCGCTACACGCCGGCGAGGAGACCGTAAGTTCGGGCACAATACAAATGCAAGTTTGTTTTGAAATATGATCCGTTGCCCCGTTCTTTCCGACATTCGTTTCTGTTCGCTAACGCGGTTAAGACATCGTGCAGCGAGTTTCATTGCAATCGTTCGGAGTCATTCGTGTCCGCAGTTCAATCGTCTAACGGTGCGAAACGTGTATGATCGTCGATGGTTGACGTATTGAACAATCGTCATAAGTACAGTTTTGCGCAGTATATTCAGTGCTGTTGGTGTTTATGGATGTGCACGTATTCGAGAATTATTTGGTTCGATTGTTTGAGTTGAATAAAGTAAGTCACAAAAAATGTCCAAACGATTCGAATATTCCAGTCCTCGTAAGTTTTCGAATTACTTGGAGATAAATATTCAACATGTAAATATTCGAATTATTAGTGTGGACGTTTCTAAGTTATCATTATTAGCAATAAACTTCCTCGAAATAATTACTTTCCATTTGCCAAGTGAAAAATTATTTTCTACTGCAGGAAACGTCGTGACTAATAATGCGGATATTTGCGAATAACTCGAAAGTTTGAAATCTATTGGAATATGTAAACTTTCCGAGCTGAACATTTATCCACAAGTAACTCGAAATTTTATGAGTTTTCGAAGACTTTTGTCGTTTGGACTTTTTTAATAGGTAATTTTTTTCCCAATAGTTCGGTGATTTAAAGTAGTTCGGAAAATTTTAACACTTCCTCGGCTCGAAAAATAAAGAGGAAAACGGTTTAGTCAGCTGTGTCCCATGTATACGGTACTGAGCCGATGACGATCACCGTGCCATTGACCGCATCGGGCAGCTGAATGTGGGTTATGTTGCCTACCTGTAGGCGGATATTCTAACGGCTGTAACTTCAACAATAATCATCAGCGACCACAGGTATATTATTAAAAGTTGCTTATTTTTACTTCATCTATACGCTCCTTGAGTTTCGACCAGTGTCATAGAAACACCCTGTATAGCGATGGTGTACACTATGTATCTTTTTCAACGCTCTTTTGTTCGTCTGTCCAGAATAAAGGTTCCAACTGTATGACTTACTTTATTCAACTCAAACAATCGAACCAAATAATTTCCGAATACGTGCACATCCGTAAACACCAATTGCACTGAATACACTGCACAAAACTGTACTTATGACAATTGTTCAATACGTCGATCTCCGACGGTCATACACGTTTCGCACCGTTAGACGATTGAACTGCGGACACGAATGACTCTGAAAGATTGCAATGAAACTCGCTGCACGATGTCTTAACCGCGTTAGCGAACAGAAACGAATGTCGGAAAGAACGGGACAATGGATCATATTTCAAAACAAATTTGCATTTGTATTGTGCCCGAACTTACGGTCTCCTCGCCGGCGTGTGGCGCGTCAGAAGCAAGCAGATGATTTCATATTCGCACCATTATAGTTATTTGATAGTGTAAAAGACTGTGTGGCAGCTACGAAAGAGCAGTGTGTTTCTTTGCGATCTTGCGGATAGTCACTGATGTCCGCATTGGTCGGAGGCTGTGTCCCATGTATACGGCACTGAGCCGATGACGATCACCGTGCCATTGACCGCATCGGACAGCTGAATGTGGGTCACGTTGCCTACCTGTAGGCGGATATTCAAACGGCTGTAACTTTAACGATAATCAACAGAGACTACAGGTATATCATTAAAAGTTGCTTATTTTTACTTCATCTATACGCTCCTTAAGTTTGGACCAGTGTCATAGAAACACCCTGTATAAGATGAAAATCTATTACACCACAGATCGGACAGTGCAGACACAACAGACACTCCAGACACTCTTAGATATACTTCGATTTCAAACCAATTCTAGTTTAATACCAATTCTAGTTTAGAAATTCTCACCGCCTGTCACAACCACGACTCCCGAAACCGTTCGATTCTTGTAAAAGGACTTCGAAATAAATCTTCATTATTTTGTTGGCAAGTCGACTTGTTTTGTCGCCACGGTTTTCCAACAGTACGGTATGTTGGCTTATGTAAGTACACATGTAGATGTGTATATCGTGGATGACTGACATGAATGACATACTGGGTGGCCTATTTAAATCGGGTCACTCGAATATCTTCGAAATTATTTTGTTGAAAAAAACAAAGTTGAGCTTCATATATCCTCTACCCGTTCACATAGGAAAAATTTACTCACATCAAATAATGTTCCCTCTGAAATCATTTAACTTTTGTTTAACTTATTTTTTAGTATCATCAACAATTCCAAAATATTGGAGGTGGGTCTATTTAAATGGGTCACACTGTATATAACATCATTAACGGTTACATTCTCCAATGAGATAAATAATTTGTCACGTAAGCAAGATAATTGTAGCACAAGGAAAATGGAATAATCTCAGGCGAATTTCTCAATTGTTTTACATAGTTTCATACAAATTTTTTACGACATACTTATTAACATTAACTCGGTAATTATCCCCTAGAATTTAATAAAATAGAGAATTAAAATAGAGCATTGTAATATTTGGACGATATTGAGACCGATTCAAGTAACGCGAGTGTTGATTTGATTATTTTCTAACTGGATCAGGCGCGGTAGATGTACGGCATAGCATAGGCCCCTGGGGTATATGAGAGAGAGAGAGAGGGAGAGAGAGAGAGAGAGAGGGAGAGAGAGAGAGAGAGAGAGAGAGAGAGAGAGAGAGAGAGAGAGAGAGAGAGAGAGAGAGAGAGAGAGAGAGAGAAAGAGAGAAGTGAAGAGGAAAACCTCGCGTTGGCTATTCACACATTCCTACATGTACCTGTATTGCACGCGAGTGAATACACGGTGAATGACACCGTGATGACACCGGGCGAGAGCGGGGAGAGGGGAAAACTGTAAGCAAGGGGCGGAAGGTGTCTCGTCGTAAGTTTAATGACTCACGGACTCTACTACCCTGCAAGAGACGAATCGTGGAAAGTGTCCCACTGAGATGCATTATGGAAACGTTGTGCCGTTATCATGTATCGTCCTCCTCGGTCCTCTCTAAGCAAATATCGTCATTCGCTTGTTAAAAAAACTATAGATGCCCTCTGTAAAGATTTTTTACAAACAAATGCGAAATACAAATATTTTTAGCTATAACTATTCTCTTCATCAGACACCTTATATCGTCCATATATTATCTAATTTAGCAATATCCTTTGATGTTCTGCTATTTATGATAATAAAATTCGTGTCACCAATTACTAAATTCATGATATTAATAAAAGTCGTCAGTAATTTGGTAAGTTCCATTATTAGAGATTTCAGACTAATAGCAAGTTCTGGAACCAATAGGATCACACGTCCTTGGTTATACGTTGCATTCTGAGAAACAAGTTACTTAAATTCGAAATCATTGATACGTTAACCTACGATTAGTCATTACACTCCACGAAACATCATAGATTTCATCAGGTAAAACGCGGTTTTAATATGGAAAATAAATGACGATACCTATTGTTATTCGTAAATACCGGTATAAGTCTCTTATCGAATGGCGAACCTCACTTGCGTGTCTTGTAACGATTTTTAAATTTTCCGAGGATTACAAAAAACTGTAAACATTTATTTGGCATTTTTGATACATAGGTCACTGTTACGTCCCACGGACGCAACCCCTCTACAGCTATTATTATTATTATTATTATTATTATTACTACTACTACTACTACATAGAGAGGACTACCGAAACCCATAAGGCCCATCCCCACCACTTCCAACCACCACCACAACCATCTCCCACCCTCACTTTTCCAAAGAGTCCCGAGTTTTCCTTCGGGACTACGATCCTAACACCAGCAGTCTTCATTTAGTCATCTCTTAGTCTTTACTTAGTCTTAGTTAGTTGTAGGTTAGTTGTTAGTAAGTTTTAGTTTAGTTAGGTTAATCAGAACACACTCTTCATTCATCCGCTACAGTTCACTAACCATCCGCTCTCTGGCCATTCCAAGCTACCAAGATTAATAAACAATCTAAACGTTACCAACAAATACGAGTTGAGCAACCATCTATTTTCCAACAACTCCTACTACTACGATCCAAGTCGTAACAATCACCAATCTCGAAACACAATATTTAGTATTTGTTGCCCCGTTTTTTTACACCAATTTAACACCTCTATTACGTAGTATTGACACAAGACCGCATATGTAGATATATAAATTGCATATATACTTGTAACGCTTTAAAGGCCCCAGGTTGGGCGCCAAAAATTTGTAACCCTTCCGGTTGGTCTTTAAAATCGCTTATAAGAAGCGTTACAAAACGATCTCTAGTTCTATTCGACTACTCGATACTGAGTTCTTTAATCCGGAAGGAGGATAACTTCTCGCCCAGGATAGACTATACCGTTATTTACTACACCGGGCCCAATGTCCCATACAACAATAATGACACGGTCTAGATCCGTACCTTAACCTTCCCTTCCTTGGGGCAAAATCCTAAATACGTGCTATCCTGGCTCGATCAAACACCTCACCTTCCCTACTTTTTCGCGGCGAAAAGTTGATGACGGGATGCGGTACCCTGTCCTTTACAATTTTAGACTCAGAACCAAACTCACCTCCGAGAACTCTCTAAATTTCCACCGGTATAGTGTAATCCTCCTGACAAGGGACATTTCGGAAGTGTCCCCCTCTGATTTTGATGAAACTTTGCATATTCGTAAAGAATACGAAAATAATCGATACGTATTTTTTTAGTTGCTGCAAAACGGTTTAAGGGGGTGAAATCACCTCTTGAAATTTGGGATGCGGAAAGCTATCTCGGAAATTATTGAAAATAGACAAAAATTTCTTTTGAGAAGGCGCTAGTATACATACTGGCTAGCGGTCTTCGCCGCCACGAACGTCAGATATAAATAGTTTATCCGCTGTATCTTTTAAACCACTCGATAGACTTACATAAATTTTTATATGGCTGAATTCGGCATAAAATTTCCTTTCTTCTTTCTTCTATAAATGAAATCACTATTTTATATAAAAACGATGAAAATGTTTAAAACATCATTTTTTAAACAATGTTTGGTAAAAACAATTAATGTACTTTATTTCTCGTAGAAAACCGTGTAACTTTCTCAAAAGAAATTTTTGTCTATCTTCAATAGTTTCCGAGATAGCCTTCCGCGCCCCAAATTTCAAGGGGTGATTTCACCCCCTTAAACCGTTTTACAGCAACTAAAAAAAAAAAAAATATGTGTCAATTATTTTCGTATTCTTTACAAGTATGCAAAGTTTCATCAAAATCGGAGGGGGACACATCCGAAATGTCCCTTGTAAGTCGAATCGTCTATGCACTTTCACTACACCGTTCACGCAGCTACGTACGCAGAGGGAGTTTGATGTGAGTTTTCCGCGGGATCGGTAAGGCACGAGGCCCAAATCGCTTCCTCCTTCCTCGCTATGTCATGCCCTCATTTGCGTTTCCTCATTGGGTCATCTGTCAGACCCTTCATCGTATTAGCGGAGCGGAAATCTGCACCTATCGGAGAGCGCAGTTCGCTCGCGGCGATCCCTAATTCGCGGGCCGGGAGTTCACGAGGTCGCGGGTCTATTCAAATTTCCCAACCGGGAAATGCATACGCAGTTATTTCATATATGACCTATTCAATGGTGGAAATCTTATATGACGTGCTCACTTCAGTTTTCGGTGGGGCTGGGTCCAGAGAATCTATTATTACCGGATAGAATAAATAATAGTCTAATTAACCCTATCCATAGACGGGTATTCAGTATGTCCCTTTCCTCGATCATACCGTTGAGGAGTGAAAATACTAGCGCTCGCTATCGCAAGTATCCGGGACACGCGCGTCATTCGGGTATTTCCGGGGAAGCCGATCTTTGTAACGAGCAAGCCCGCTTGCTACGTTACATACTTTATAGAAGAGTTTCATGTATGTACATACGTGTATGCATTAACTTGCATCATCGAGTCTGAAGAGAGCGTCTTTGAGGACAGCCGTTCTCGACAGACTTTTCACTGCACTGCACTATATCGATCGAGCTATAGTTCGAAACTTCTTGGTCTCCACAGTGACAGTGTTAGTTTTAGCAGTAAAGGCAATTCAATATATTCAATTCTGAAAAATTTGAACAGACAATATTGTCCGTTACTCTTATTTTTGTTACTCTTATTTTAAGTTAGCATCCATCTTGATAGTCACAGAAACTTCGACACTCTAATTGCTGTATATCAATACTGAAGTGCAGTGAGTATTGAATGTATTCGAACGGCACTGTAGGAAATAATTTGTGCAACAGATTGCGATTTACTGAAACAAATTGCGTTTATATTAATATGCATACATTTACTAAATGTATGTAAAGTTAGAAAAATACAACAACCAGCAAACAAATTACACGAAATTTTGTACATCTAAGTACATATAACATGTGACAAAAGTATTCGCACGTAGTATTATATGACAATTATATTGCGTCTTAATAATTGGCTGATCCACCTTTACCTTCAATAACTGCTCGGAGACAATTTTTCATATAGTTAACTGCTGTTAACTGCTATTGTTATCTGAACTTATAGATCGCCAAGCAACCAAGATATTTCGCTTTAAAATATCTTTAGCTGTGATACCACTTGTTTTAAGTCTTCTGTCGATTTCCTCTCATAATTGTCACTGTCTATTAATTGTCTATTAACACACTGTCTATTAAAATTTCCTGCAAACTACTTAAATATTTGATCTTTACCTATTATTCTATCAATAATTACGAAATTACCAGGCCTATTAGCTGGCATGCAGCCCCGTACCATTACCGAGCCTCCACCATGTTTCACAGTAGATATGAAATTTTGTAACGCCAACTTCGTACTTGGTTTTCTTCACGCCATTTTCCGACCACCATTTCCGTCTGAAAAAATAACTATGTTCCAAAAATACATAACTTTATTTATTTATTCTTTAGCAAAGTTCAATTGAAACGGTAGATTGACCAAAAAGTAATTTCGGAATCTTTTTTAAGAGACACTAGTCTTTTCTTTTAAATGTATAAAACTTTATTAAACAATGTACCCCGTGACATCCGTCCGTGAAATAATTCACGGATACACGTATGTTTCTAATCACGTTCGAAACTATGATCTCTAGTATTGGCCATCTTGATTGACAACAACTTCATAATCTTTTCCGGCAAAAAAATCTGAGGTGGTGCATCTCGCAAGCGTCGAAAGAATCAAAGTTTTACCGAGTGGTAAATTGAGGGTGCAAGATCGGATGAATATGGTGAATGGATAAAAACATCCGAATTCTGCACCCCAATTTTTGCTCGGTCTAAAATGATACGTGCGGTCGCGCATTGTCTTGGTGGAAGATTACTAATTTTCTGTTGGCTAGGTGTGGCCGTTTCTCCTCGATATTTTTTTGCAATCGTTCTAATAGGAAACAAGACTGTTCAGGATTGATGCTCTGATTAGGTGGCAGAAACACTTAATAGAGTATGTAGTCCCTTTCAATCTCACCGGCCTTGAGACTAGTTAAATAGAGCTGATCCTAGCTTACCCTAATATCTTTTTCGTTAGACATTGTTGCAATCAATCTATTTCTCGTTACCCATGACAATCCGCTTAAAAATGAATCTTTATGATAACGTTTCAACAACAAATCACAAGCTGGAATTCGATTGACTAAATTTTTTTCGTTCAAATTATACCGAACACATACATCCTATAACTGCTCGAAAGTACACCTTCTCGTTATTTATGTTTAAAGTATGGGTAATTTCACCAAAGGTAATGATATTTTCTTAAATCACACAATGAAGGAACAGCTTCCAGTATACATATACATATATCCTATAGGTTAGAAACAATTGCTTGTTAATGTCTGGCTTCTTTCGTGGAACTCTATAATAGATATTGTTTTTCCAAAAAATTCTTCGACATAATTGTGCGTGTTTCTGCCTTGTTTATTCTTTTTAATAACCGTTACTACTAACTTCGATGCTGATATAAACGGATTTTTCGTTACCTCACGAACAATATACTTTTCCACGATGTTAATTTTTTTGAATGCCCAGATCTTGACTTATTTGCACTATTTTCGTCAGTATAATACTTTTCTGCTATGAAGTGAATTATTGATTTACTTCCGTTTTCCGATTTTCCTTCGGTACGCAATTTAACAATAACTTGCCGTTCAGGTTTACTTGTTCCTGATTATTTTTAATTATACATAAACGTTAAACTTTCGTTTTCGTTTGCTTTCCAGTACTGTTAGAAGCACACTGAAGATCGTTTTTTACATTTTTGTTAGATCTTTAGCTAAGCTAGTGTTTACATATTGCAGACTTTGTAACACAACATTCGAATATTTTTGTTACGTGTTATATGTATTGTGTTGTATAAAATGTGATCGAAATATTTACTTGTGATTACTTGTGAATATTATTTATATATGAATATTTACTTGTTATATGTGAAAATATAAAATGCTACATATCACACGTGGTTTTATTCTTGTGCATTCTTGTGCATTGTCAGGACATAATGTAAGCTGGTTGGTACAGTAAGAAGCCTTTTAGAAATGAAAATTGTATAATTGTAATCTAGTTATCGAAATTTGGAAAATAATTCGAGATACTGTTAAGCAAGATGCACTAATATTATGAATACTGTTTTAGTTGATCCGCCAATGAAATTAGTGAAAATAAAACAGTTTTTGTTGAAAATTACTTTTACCTTACAGTAAAAAAAAATGTTGTTTAATAGAAATTCAAGCAGAAAAGACTTTACTTTTGTTTGGCTTTATTAGTAGTGTCATCGTTGGTAGGAAAAAAAATGGAGATAATACCTCGAAGCATCGACCGTAAGTCCGATAGCAGAGAGCCTGAAAGTAGGCGCCACGACGTCTAGACGCCGCTGCAAACTCCTCCTTATTATACATGTAGACGCACATCGGACAACCGGCAACAATTCCCTACTCCTTCCGCCTATCACAACCCCATACTATACTACAGTTAATATGCTATTGCAACTAAACATGGTTTCTTCATCTCTCGTGTTATCCACAAAGTACAGGCTTTTATAATACTTATAATGAATCGCACAAAAGGATAATCTTCTTGTGTGGTTTAATAACACTGAATAATCAATTTTAAGCTTCCGATCTTTTTCTTCTGAAATATAATACATTATATTGTTGATTATAATTAATCTTTAATTGCCCGTTATCTTAGAATGATTTTATACTGAAAAAGTGCCAACCACCAGTCCACTTACAGTTTATCATCTAACAGTTTAATATGCTAAATTTAATAATCGTCTTAAAAGTTGCTTTGGGTCAAGAAACAAATTAACAGGCATAATATTAAAGCACTATTTATTACGTACTGTTTGTTTGGTAAGCCTTGTAATAAACATATTATACACAATGATGTTTAATTTGATCTGTTATTGTACTAACGTACTGGTAACGAGCTAATCGTAAGGGATAAACTCCCAATGTCAATCGTCTAACGTCATCGTTTTGCTGTCGCAACAGTAATGACAGAGTTGATCCGTAGTAAACATGAGTACGACAGGAATCTATTAATCCGGGAATATATTAATCTGTCAGGATGATAACAGTTCATATTGCATTCCAGGTTGCATAACGTTCATGAAACACCTGGTATATGCAGTACTTCATAAGCATATGTGCAACATTTTATTACGGTCAGCTCAAATTCAGTATGAAAATTACACTAAAGACATTAACGTCCCAAAACAGTGGCAAATATCGCACGTGCATTTCCCGTATTTTCTTTTATAAAACGCTGATAATGAACTTTCTCATGTGCCTTAGGACCATCAGAAAGATACACGTAAGATCCCACCTGTCACCTTTTGAAAATCTTTATTATAACCGAGAAAACATTTGGTTTGACTATTTTGTAACAAATGGTTCCTATGAAAATAAGTATATTTATATCGATCGTGAACTTATTTGATCCATTTTATTACCAGCAACAGTCAATTAAATTGTCAAGAATCAGATGAAAGGTAGCATATTTCATTTTGCGTGTGAATTATTAAATTTACAATGAATTCCAACTGATTAACTACGTAGATGGTACAATCATCCGTTAGCTTAGATTCATGTGATGGACATATGAATGCTAATTTACGTAAGATGGAATTAAAAATATCAGTAACAGCAATACATGTGTGAATCTTCACTACCGTAGCAGCGCTGTTAAGGCAGTACCTTGTTTGTCTGTCACGTCATGCTAATTGTAAGAAAAAAACAAGACAATCCTAGTATGATCTTATTATTTCTTTGATGTAATTCATTTAATTTTGTGTGAGGATGTATGATTTAATTTTACTTTGTCTATTCAATTAAATCCGGCTCTACATTAGGATTGGCTTCATTCAGGCAGCAATAGAGCAATGGAGAGAATAACGTACGTGTATTTAATAACGTACCTTTGATATATTTTTACATATCTTTTACGTCCTGCTGTATTGCATTTATATTTTAGATTTTTCTAGATGTAACGAAATTAATTTTGTTCATTCATTCGGAACTTATTTCAATGCATTCCGTAAACCAGGCAGGCGAGAAAGAAAGGAGTACGTGAGCAGGATATTCGTAGCAAATACAAATTCCAATGGATTATATAGTTTCAGCTTGTAATATTTAAGTAGTGGTTTTTAGTATATAGAAATATAATATTTCCGTAACTGTATCTTTAATAGGTAAATTGTCACATGAATTTGAATATCGATTTCAATGTTTAGATTATGCGTAATACACAATTACGGTAGAACCTTTATAATTCGAGTTTCCAATAACCGGAGTTCTTCGAAGTTTTTCTTTACAACTGTCTCTGAAAATCTTTCTTGACTAAGTTTTCGATTGTCACAGCCAGAATCACACTACGCAGGTACATATCGCACGCCGCTTTAGAAACGATACAACTTAAAATTGTTTAATACTCGGTTTAAGATGGTACTTATTGTACTTATATAACTACACGTGTTAAATAACCTCGCACAAACATCATCACGTCATAATTAACGACCTGTAAGCGCAGGTTTCCTAATAATAGTTCAGTGAAATTCAGGCAATTTCAAAATTCCTTAAACCGTAAATTGAAGGATGTTCAGTTGGTTGACTTCTGTAGCGGGGTTGCGATATACATACATATATGTTTTACGGAAGAGCGTAAGAACCAGGTTTCACTTCGGAAAAAACAAAAATTTCGGATTATTTTAAGTAAAACAAAAGTATGAATAACCACAAAATATTCTTTTAAATCAGCATGTTAAAACAATGTGCAATCTAAATAAATAACCCGTAAATACGTACTTGTTCTTACTGTTAACTTAAATACTTCATTATGCTATGCTGAAAGGTACAATTAGAATTTTTTTTCAATTTCTGACAATCCGAGATTTTCTATAATCTCATTGTCAGATATGTCCGGTCCATGTTAACTCAAATTATCGGGACTCTACTGTACAGATAAATATATAGATATATGAGATGAGAATGAAACTTGGCATTGGAAAATCCAAGACATATTCTTTCGTATTTACGCGTCAGTACTATACTTTATAAGTTCAAACAATAGCTATTTAGGATAAACAAACAGATATATTATAATATTCACATGAGATTCCTTGTAAAAGGAAGTGGCTGGAATCGACTTCGATGATGTGAGACCCGATACATGTACTAGAATACATCGTAAATCAAGATGATTTCTCGGCAATAAGCATTCATAATAGTTATCGAATACCGAAGAATAGGTAGGGTATACAGAGAATAGTAATAATGTAGCAGCGGGACTGTGGTACCAATGGTTTGGAATATGTATTGTAGTAACGAACATGATATCGATCGAGCCCCTTAAAAAGGAAGTTAATCTCACCCACTTACTTCCCAAAATATAAAGGATTAAGGCTATAAGTCGGACTCTTCGTAAAACCACAGTTAATAAAAAAATTTATATAAACGACTAATATTTGTAAATTTTAAGCTATTGCCTGACAACAATCGTTAAAATCAAATCTTCGTTAAAATTTAATAGAATTGTCTCAATAAAGTATATCGAATAATGAAATAGTTTTTCGTGCTACGCCACTGCTGAGAATATTGATCTACAGGGGCAAAGGGGGGTAACAGAGAGCACCGAGTTACTCGATATGAGCCACGAGAGAGCCAACCCTTAGACAGACCCTTTTATACGTTCACATTATACTTTAGATGGCACCTCAGTCGATAACGCGCCAAAATGTTAACTTTGATCGCTTAACCTTTGATTGCAAAACCGTATCTTTTTCTTTTCATATCCGCAATGTACAACTGGTATGGTTAAACTCGTTTGATCACAGACCTAAGAAAAAAACAATTACAAAAAGTTCCACCTTTATTTGCGATTAGGTAAATTTTCGTGAGAAAACTAAGCGGACATGATGCAATTTTCGTACTGTATATTAATTTCTATATAAATTTGATATACATAACTCTCGGTACATTTGAGATTTATCCGGGACAACTTTATTAAAACAAAATTTTGCTTGAAAACAAAAAAATACTTTCATAAGGGACAATCAAATTAGAGTATTATTAATAAACGTATTCTACGTATCATCCCATACCATAAATCGTTCATCAACAATGGCGTTATTGTTAAATCATAATACTTTGATTATTTGATTGTTCTTTAAATATTCACCAGTTAGACTTCTACAGATGATCTACGCATATTTGGAATATAAAGTATACATTCTTCTACCCCTCAAAAAGTTTACTTACATGCACTAAGGAAAAATTTGGATTACACTTTATGAAAACGGGAAATTAAAAATACTACAACAATATTTGTTTGACGGATTATTTTAGAAAGGGCGTGCATTGCAGTAATGACTATATGTTTTTATTATCCCATTCCTCATAAATATCGAACATTATTAGGATTCCTATGAGCTATCGATGTACACGCCAGGATAACATACCGAAGCACACACATACGGCTATCATTGCAGAATCGCTGCATATACTCTTATGTTGCTCTTAAAAAAATTGAAAAGGGTCCTGTTACATCCCACGAACGCAACCTCTTTACAGCTATTATTATTATTATTATAGACAGAGACAACGACTATCGAAACCCATAAGGCCTATCTCTACCAGATCCAACCTCTACCATAACTACCTCCCACCCTCACTTTTCTAAAGTGTCCCGAGTTTCCCTCTGTGATTGAAAACTCAAAAACCCTCAGTCGTTACCTAGTAGTTTGTAAGATGTTACTTAGTAGTTAGTTTTAGTCAGTCAGTCTTAAGTTTAGTTAAGTTTTAGGTTCATTTCAATGTTACACCGAACCAGTTTTAACACAAAGACATTAAATTGCTCTTTGGCCATCACGACACTACCACAAACATTATAATAAATTAACAAATCTCTCAACAACAAAGTGTTTATCTGAATGTTTAACCCATCAACGTAGAATCACGGTTCAGCTCGTAACAGTCCAATGTAGGAAGTGTTTGGAATATCCAATATTTCCATCTTGTCCGATCAATCAATTAGACTTCGCATAAGTATACTTTCTGCACAACAATTTTCGATATTTATATCTCTGAAAAAATTTTTTAGTAAAAACTGTTTTTACGACACTATACGTCACTAACTTAAATGACAACACTATGGTTTAATACTTTATTTTTAGAGTAACGATTTTATCTAAATTGTTCGTAATGGCTTACCTACCTCAATGTTGTTTTACACTAAAAAAAGTTTATGTTGAACAATAATAAATAAAAAAATATCATTGCACGAAATTGATGCTAGTGTAAGGTGCACCGGATTTTTGCTATGTACGGTTCAGTCCTCCGTGTTGTTCTACATCCTGCAGAATTCTATTGTATTGTCGCGAGTATAAAGCTGAATTTAAATAAAGCGTTTCAAACATTTTTGAACAAAGCTGTTCATCAATTCCAGACAACAGTAGGCACACAACTGGTACATAACATTCAACATACCGGCATACAACACTAGGAACACACAGTATGTCATGTAAAATTTTAATATAAACAACTGTTTTAATATAAATTCTGTTTGTTTTATGTTATTGTATCAATTATGATTGTCACATACATTTTTTTATCGTCTAATCGCCACACTTTTCTTAGAATGACATCAATACACAAGTGAGCATACACACGGTACATGTTCATATAAATATGCACTCATCCGTAAGCAGGCAAATATCCGCTCGGTCGAATCACCGCCTGCGCGTGATATCATTTACAGTGTACTTACCTTGTGTCAGAAGATTGGACTGTTTTAGATACGATTTCCACAGTAAATAATTCTGGTTAGTGACGTTACCACAACTTCAAATAGTTTTTAATTCTGACCCCACTCATTTTTCAGTCTATGTTGATAAAGCATCTTTTAATCAGGGCAATGGGTACCCTATATTTCCCGTGTAATATATGCTTGTTGTAAACGTCTTGTACATACCGGGTGAGGCGTCTAACTGTATCTCCCCGAATAATGACTTAACGATACAATTTATGAAAATTTTAAAACATGGGATTGAAGTGGCGTCAGAAGGCACATCTTATAAGGTATGTGCTTTTTTCGTGGGTGGAGGCGTTTCAGAAATTTCAAGGTCACCTTCATTTTTTTAAATGGAATGACCTGTTTTTTGTACTGTAATATGCATATATCTGCATAGAAAATGCTTGCTTGCTACTGGTATATTATCTTGATATTTTGCAAATAAATCGAATGCTCAATTAATTCTCATACAGAGTGGCGCACTTCCCGTGATCACACAGTATTCTGCCATGGAATTCATATGTAGATTTGTAGATTCAGGTTGTAGACTGACACACATTACGTTGGATTATGGTCGTTATGAACATTGGTTGATATGATATCGACATATCCAAGATTTACTTGAAATTCTGTTTTTAAATATCTCCACTTGGCAACCAATATTCTAAATGCACACCTAACACTTCTCCAAGCTTTGAATAGTCTGTAATTGTGTAGGCCTAAAATTAAAATTTGCGGGAAGCCTATGGTAGCGCTACTGGGGCAGCGCGCGCCGTTGTTGCAATATTTAAAAATGTAGGAAGCGTTAATCAACAAGCGAAAAGATGTTGAGATGCACAATTGTAAGGTGGTTGATCGCGATTCAGGCTAGTTCAGTTAAAATTTTTGCAGTAGTATCTTGATTATCGGATGTAATAGGGAGACACAAGTGTTCGGATAATAGAATTTTCACGTAAGAAAACGACAACTTTTGTCATGTAAAATTTCACATACTTTCAACTAAATAACGCAAACGAACAAAAAGTAATACTTTGTATAAAATTTGATAGGTCCCATATATTTTTAGCAGTTAAATCACATAATTTAATGTGTGTCATTAAGACATTAATTACAGCACGGGATGCGCGTAGAATGGGATCTTTCAATCGAATTACTGTTAGGAGAATTTGCTTTAATGGCGACATACATAATGACGTCAACACTATTTGGAATACGTACTGTGGGTGAAATAAGTATTGGCACACCTGTTTTTTCGAAATAACTTTTTAAAAAATATCGACGCGAAGTTTTAACTGAAGTTAGAAACGATTTACTTCTTTACGTTTTCCAGCGATTTTCGAAATATTCGAAATATTCGAAATATTCGAAATATTCAACACAGAAACCTACAAATTAGACTCAGATATGGATGCACGCAGTATCGACACAAATATTTCATGGCAGCAAACACCAATACGAATAACAAAAAGAAATAGAGAAAATGAACAAAATCATCCCTATTCTCCGAAAAGCGAACCAACATCGAAACTAACAATACTCACATAGAAAATCAAAACCGTTGCTCAGTGTTAAGCGTAGAAAAATCGAGACAAACACCGAATGAAAACTCAAATAAGAAAACAGAACCAAAACCACCACCTGTGTTCCTTCAAAACATAATTAGCTATTCACCAATGATAGACAATATCGCTACCACCTGTCAAAGTAAACACTAACCCAGGGAATGGCTACCGTAGATTAATCCATTTCCTCAAGCAAAACAGCATAGCGTTCCATACGTACCACGTAAAACAAGATAGAGCGTATAGAGTTGTTATTATAAATTTGCATTATTCCATTCCAACCGAAGACATTAATTAGAAAATAAAGGATTTTAAATTCGTAACGTAGTCAATGTACGTAGCTGGAGGGCCAAACAACCACTTCCACTATTCTATGTGTTGGGACCTTTGTTTGTAAATTCGCGCGCATAGCCACAACCTCTTTTCCGGGAATCCCTGCGTGTGAACCCCTACCGAGAGTTGTACGCACGTTTGGTAAATTATAGTTTGTACGGAGAGTTTTCAGCCTCCAAATAAATTATCCAGAAAAACACGTTTTCTTCGCTTGATTTGCACGTATATCCTAACACCTCTAACACTATGTGGATCAAGAACCAGGCAGAAAGAACAAAAAAATCTATGAAATTAAAAGCTTACAAAACACTAGGATAACAGTTGAAGCGCCACGTAAAAAACAGTAATACCACAATATCATAGGTGTCAAGAATACGGACATATAAAATAATACTGCACAAAATCGTATTACTGTATATGGAAGAAGTTAGCGTAGACATTTTTGAAAAATACAAAAATTTTTGTTGTGCTTAGTTGTGCCCGACTTGTGCCGTCATATGCCGTTCGATTTTTTTTTAACATAATAATTATAAAAGTTATGCCGCTGTCAAAATTTTGAAATGAAGTTAGCGTGGACATTTTTGGAAAATGAAAAAATGTTTGTTGTGCTGGGTTGTGCCCGATTCGTGCTCTTATGTGCCGTTCGTAGAATTTGATAATGTTGAATAGCAAAATAGTTACGGAGTTTTGAAAATTTGAAAACAGCGACAGCGACAGCGATAGCAACAGCAACAGCAACAGCAACAGCAACACCACTACCACCACCACCACCACCACCACCACCACCACCACCACCAACAACAACAACAACAACAACAACAACAACAACAACAACAACAACAACACCAACAATAATAATAATTGTAGAGGGGTTGCGTCCGTGGGACGTAACAACTCACTATGTACGAGGGGTAGTTAATCCCCCTTAAAGGGGTAAATATTGTGGCCTTGTTGTTTGTATTATTAAATCAGTGATAAACAGTTTTATTCAGAACCAAAATTATCGAAGAATTGGCAAAAACTTTTTTTTTCATGAGTAAATAAGATAATGTAAATTAAGGGTAATTTACGCCCTAAAAGCTGGTTTATTCAAAAACGCCAAAAGTGGTCAACTGCTATTTCTTATTTTCTTTATATCTGCAGACTGCACACGTTTCATCATAATTGGTGCAAATCTCTAAGTTTTACAAAAAAAAATTATCCGGAACATTACGTTTTATTTCAAATAAAAGTAAGGGTTGTGACCCCTATTTGTAAAAATATTATATGTATTATTGTCTACTAATGTGTAATTATTACCCAATGCTTTTATTGAAAAATTGTACTTCAAAAATTGTATATTATTGTATACAAAAATTGTATAAATACTTTTTGATTTACTACAATATATCTCAAAAGGAAAAAAAATCAGTAAGGTACACTTCGGGCAGTTTTCTTGTGAGTGTTATTTACAAGCATATCACTGTAAATTCATCAAAATTGCTGGTTGGCCTTAGAAAAACCAGATGTATATTTCATGTTATCTGAAAAAAAATGCGTCCGAAAACATGCATAATCGATCTTCTGCACACGCACGTGGCTCGCCGATTCTTTTTTCGAATGTCCTTGTTGGAGTTCTTATGTACGATAATCATCATCGTTTCTTATTTTTGAGTTTGGCGGCCTCCGTTACTTGGCGTACTTTATTAAGATTGCATAACTTCCTCTTCCTTCTCTTTCTTCCTCCTTCTTCTTCTTTACCTCGCAAAAGCATGTGTAGCTACTTCTTTTATGTGCAATGTAAAGTATAATAAAATATTAAAATATATCATATCTTTGAAAGTGAGTGGATCCTCTTTGGCCTCCAACAGTCCTTACGGAATCCTTCGGTGTTAAGGTTTTTTTGCTGGTCTCCCGGGGCTATTCGGACAGACATTAGAACTGTAAAATGAGTAAATTCACGCTTGTGTGCCATGCAATGCTGCGAGACATAATAGCGACGATCCTCTCGTGAGCGCTTCTATATTTTTTCACTTGTATGTAAATATGTCGCTCACTTTGAATCGTTGTCGTTTACCTAAGTTCCAGCAACACGCCATCTTTTCTTATAATTGCTCATTAAAATTTTATTCGCCACATCACGCACTAAACCATTAGCCACCTTCTTCCATTTAATGTAAAAAAAGTTTAAATCGATATCTGTAGTGGTTTCGAAGAAAACAGCTTATAACAATTTCTGTAGTGCACTCTGTATAGTTGGCATAAAAAAGTGTTCGCCTAAAATATTGAGGTTTTTGCGGAACGTATAAAAACCGGGTTTTTTATCGAAACCAATGTAGTGGGTTCAGATCAGTCTTTCTTGTTATTTTTTGTAGGACCATATCCTCATATTTTTTAATGAACAAATGGAGACACTTTCCAGAACCAACATATCTATGTACATGAAAAGTGATGGTTGTGTTAAGTCAAGGTCACTTGTATTCAACCATACACGGTCGCCCGTGGGTATAGTTGTTCCTTTCCAACCGTCACACCCTTAAAGATATTACAGATTAAACCCTCAGCAATATTATCGCTGTGACAGGGGTTCTGCTTAATGTCTTCGGGGAGATCCTTGGCAACATCTAGGCGGACGTTAATTTTTATTCCTAAGAAACTCAGGCGACTAATTAAGCACCGAGTTTAATATGAGGAATAAGTATTGCCATGTTTGAGCCTTCTTTGAAAAGCAGAAAAATCGGCAACTCGGAACAAGGGAAACATTTTTTCCACTTTATGAAGGATTTGCCCAAATTAAACTCACAAGTTTGTTTTCAAATTTCATACTATCCTCATCAATTACACAGTTGCAACCCAACATACAACTAATTGCATTCAATTGAATTTTAACAATTGAAGAAATGACTGATATTTAAAGTATTAAAATTTTGAACGTCTTGCTCAAAATGAAATTTGTAGGTAAATGCTTATATCTGGTCAAATAGCACGAAGATAATATATTAGGATTTAGGATCTTAAGAGTTTGCGAAAGATGCAGCTGTTATCCAAACATCAACAGTATACGTGAAACGTCCACGCGGTAACGTTCTCTACAAAAATGTTAGCAAACTTTGTGTTCTATTTTCTACAATTCGAAATGAACCACTTTTTTGAAAACTCGGCATTATTACTTAAGTGCCTTATTCGTTTCAGTTAAATTAATGTATAAACGAAAAAACAAGCTCAGAACTGAAATTGAAACAGATACGTCGCTCAGTGACGGATGCTGAAGTTGTACCATTGGCTAATGGTTAAGTGATAGTATTAACAGGTGTCTCAACGTGTATGCTTCAATTTAATTGTACGCTCTGAAACTTTGACGACCGAAAGATGTTGAAAGATAACAATTTAATTAACGATTTCATTGACATTTGTTGCAATGTTCTACGTCTGTGGACAAAATCCGATTCACAGTGTCGTAATATATTTAAAAGAAATAATACAGTGCTAGTGCTATTGCACTTACTACTTATTCGTCCATGTCCCCCTGATCACTGATGAGAACTGGACTGAAACTGCTTGTAATCATAACGCCTTACCCGTATCCCCGACAGACTATAAGTTGTCAAATTATTTGTCCTTATTCATAGGGAGTAGAAACCTTGTCGTATTGTATATTGTTATAGACCTGCGGTTTACTTAAGTTTTATTTAACTGAAAAGTTGTGTAACAATTTACACAACTTAAATAGGTTCTAAGAATTAGAAAATAGGATCTAAGGTTTTCAGGTTTTCAGTCTAGCAAGAAAACTCGGGTAAAAGGTTGTCAAGATGACGGTTGAATGTGTAACAAGTACAAGAAACAGTATAAGAATAAAAATAATAAGAAAAATATGTAATAGTAATGGATGATAGCTATTTGCCGCTTGCGATCCATGACTCGTAACAAGCGATCATAAAAAATATGCGTTTCGTTGTATTGATACCATAAGTATGAATTGATGCCGGTTTGAAGTAAGACACGCGTTTTCGTGAAATCAAGTCGGCAGTAGCCAATAAATTTGTATTCAAAACTTGTATCTTTTAAAAGAACTATCCTGCTAAGAAAAGAAGATGAACAAGCTATTCCTTAACCTTCGAATTTGTTTAATTTCGAAAACCAAACCTCATATGAAAAAGTTTTATTCTATATTTTCTATAAATTTTTTCATGTAAAATTATCTTCTTTCCGGTTATTCCGCCAATTACCGAACACCCTGTGTAAGTCAACTGCTTTAGACACCTACGGAACTATAAATCACAGAAACCAAGTATTCTCTTATAAATACGAGTTACAACAAAGTAATTAGTTTGAACTCACGGAACTAAATTACCGAAATTAGAAATTATAGCACGAAATATATTGTTTAAATCCATTTGACCCTGCAGTACTACGAATATATTATACATATACGTATGTGTTTGACAATTGTTATCGGCGTACAGCGGCGGACTTAAATATGCGAGCAACAAATTCTTAAATAATATGTAATTTACTATAAATAAAACACTAAGATTTAACCTAGTTATACGTTGTATAAGCCATCCTATATGCAGTATCTTAGGCAGTACGTGAAAAGATATTCATTTCCCAGCGATCGCGACTGCCAAGCACCTGTCTCGAGCTATCTAAAGAGAGCGTTCCGTTTTAAGGTACTTCGTAATCACACGATAAAATACAGTACAACAGCTTTGCAGTCATTTGCATTGAGACTTTTAAAAGTAATTTTATTCATCGCGTTTTATAAAATTTTTAATAATTCTAAACTTATTCTATTACGTTCTCGTTCGATCAATCTAATCTTGACTTCGACGCGTTGCCCTATGTGAAGTTGTTGATTCTTACACCATTTTACAGAAATTAATCCTTCTCTCCCTACTCCAATGTCTATGAATGCCCCAAAATGTGTTATATTACGCACTACGCCACTTAAGGATGCATTGACACACAAATCGTCAATAGTTTTCATACTGTTATGGAACATAGGGAGTTCACTCTTCGATCGAATATCTTCGTCTCTTCTCATTGTCAGTGCATTGATTATTATGTTCATCGTTGTTTCGTTAGTTTCAAATAATTTAGCTAATTTAGCGGAGCCTCTCTCAGCAATGAACTTTACTTTTTCAATAAAATGCGACGACCCAAGGTCTTCCACATTACATTTGCAGTACTTAAGAAACTCATGTGCAATTTTATATGATTCCGGGTGAATCCATGTTTGATCTAAAAAATTTAACATGCTGGTTGCATGTTCTGTACGCTTTCTTTTTGCTTCACTATCGGCAGTTATTGCGGTTTCTGGTAAAATTCTAATAAAACCAGCAAATTGCTCATACGTTTTTTTGCCAATACCTTTCACCTTCAAGAGCTGTTCTCTGTTCTTGAATGGACCAAATTTATTTCTCCATTCAATTACACTATTTGATCTCGATGCATTGAAACCTGCGACTCTCTTCAGGAGACATTGAGATGCAGTATTAATGTCCACACCAACAAAGCTCACAGCCTCTGATACAATCTGAAATTAAATGAATAAAATACTGCTATATTTTTACTTTAGTAAGATATTACATATTCTTAAATTCTTTATAAGAGAACAATGATTTCTCAACATTAGTATAACAAATCATCTTCTGTAAACTATACATAATATTAAAAATATATACTAACTTCATTCAACGTGAGTAATAACTGTTTTTCAGGTAAATCATGTTGATACATTCCAACACCAAGGTGTTTGGGCTCCACTTTCACCAATTCACCCAGTGGATCTTGCAAGCGTCTTGCTATTGAAACAGCAGATATCAAATTGGGATCTAAATTTGGAAACTCTAACTTAGCTTCAGCACTGCAACTATAGATAGATGCTCCAGCTTCATCCACAATAGTATATGAAACATTTAATGGACTAAATGCATTCGCTCCAATCAGTGTTGTTATGAAAGCTTCAGTTTGTCTGCAGGCTGTAGCATTACCCAATGCTAATATAGTACATTTATGTTTTTTCACTAAATTGGTGAGAATTTTTTGTGCATCCTCTTTCAAAGGTTTAGAATCCCTATGAGGATATATTACTGCTGTATCTAGAATATTTCCACGTTCTGAAACTATGGCAAGCTTACATCCATGATAGAACCCTGGGTCTATACCAAGAACAACTTTTCCCCTTACAGGCGGACTCAGAAGAAGCTGTTTGATGTTGGTTGCAAAAACATTTATTGATGCAGTTTCTGCTCTTTTTTTCATATCATTCCTTACACGACGTATAATTAATGGCTTAATTAATTTCTTATAAGCATAATCAATACTTTCTGCAATTATGGTGGAGTGGAATTTTGAGGTAGCAGTAGGATTTTTGTATTGATCTAAGCAATAGTTACAAAATGCTTTGTTTAGTGACTCCGGTACGATAACTTTTACATTTATAATTTTTTGTGACTCTGCTCTGTTAATGGCTAGAATTTGATGCGGTTTAATAGTTCTTATACTGGACTTGAAATTGAAATACATTTCATATTTCCCATCATGGACATTTTTGTTTTCGCTATGAATTGTGGTTTTGATTCTTTTCAAGTGGGACGTTTCAATGTCTATGTCGTGAGTGTTCTGTAATACCTTTATTCTTTCAAATATAAGTTTATCTTTACTTATAATATCAGCTATTATGTGTTTGATGCCATCTTGTATTAGTTGTTCAGTTTCCAACCCATGTATTTTACTGTTAACCATTGAAGATAATAGAGGAATGTTTTCTCCCCTTAATATTGAGTTACTTATGGGTTCTAAACCTATTTCTTTTGCACGTTCAGCTAAAGAACGTTTTGGTACTGCTTTAAATGGAGAATAAATATGTTCCAAGTCATCAAGGCATTTAGTAGATCTAATGATAGCATGAATTTCAGGTGTCCATTGACCTAATTTATCAATAGCTTTAATGATTGCAGTAGCTCGCTGCTGAACTACCTTTGCCTGTTCTAAACTGGTCTTCAATGCACGTAATTGATCTGGTTCCATACCATTGGTCATGTATTTTCTGTACCTTGCAATGAAAGGTATAGTATTCTCATTGTTAAAAAGTTCTATTACATTTTTAGCAATATGTCTTTCTATATTGTGAATTTCAGTAATATAATCTACTTCAGTCCATTCTGCACAATGTATTGGACCAACTTGCAATAAATTTTCACACGGAAGTAGTACATTTCCATTCTGATTATTAGAGTCATAAGTAAAAGTTCTGTTGAGATTGACACAGTTTTCATGTGTTTCATGCTCCAATAGTTTTTTCCGTTTTGCATTACTATATATATTTACATTATCCTGGCTTCTCTTTTTGCTAACCTGTTTGTCATCACCTGCTTTAAAGCTTTTGCTAGTATTATGCTTCTGGCTAATAATCTTGCTCTGTGATTTCACATTCTTAATTTTATTATCAGCACATGATCCATTACTTCCAAGCCAGTTATAATGATTGTTTAAGCTTGAAGTCCTACATGGCACATCATCATCTGAATCTGACAATTCAATTATGTCATTTTTGAGGCATAAACTTTTCTTCATGTTTGAAATCAACAGGTACTGCTCTATGTGAAGTGTTGTAGGTTTGTGTATCAAAGGAGATGAATAATTGTAGTGTATACTTCGCCTAAAATAACGTGCTTATAGGTGTCTTCAGTTTGTAGCTATCATAAGTATATATGACACTTGTCCTTTTATTGCACAAAGCGTTCGAGAACAGATTCTCTCTAACTGACTTTGTCTTCCTTCAAAGCTGTATCTCAGTGTCAATGACAGCAACTTTCGAAATAAATTAATAAATTTCTCTTATTATTGCTTTTGTTGGCGACAAATAATAACGCGTTTTGCGAAGATGTGGAACATATTGCATTTTAATGTTTTGTGAATGCGATGGTCATACAAAATACAAACTACACAATGTCGTGATTTGCACTGTTAACTTGGAAAGTACTGCGTACACTTACGCCATACACCTTGCGCAGCAGTATGATTATAACCTGTACAGTGAACAGCGCTTACTCTTGACTACTATTACGTTCGATATATGTAACACTATCTGATAATTCTTTAACTATCAATAATTAAAAAACAATTATCATCCAATTTATAAGCAATGAAAGATAGTTCTCATAAAATATTAAAGATACTCGTTGAGAAAATAAATAAGTTCCGACTTTTAAACAATGCATCGGTAATGATAGACAGTGCAACTGAAAAAGCACAAAAAACAATGGAAGGTATACAGAACATTGCTACACACAAATATGGAACAGTAATAAAGGTACGATTAAAAATTATTACTTAATAATTATGTGATTGTAGTAGCCAAAGAAGAAATATTGACGTCATTTTATGATTTACATTTCACGATATACTTCATTGGTTGTATTACATATTCTTAAATTACACACAAATACCACAGAGGACTTTTTAATTCCCTTTTAGAAAATAAATGGTTCTACTATTATACAAGAAATGAATATTGCTCCAGTACAACTAACAAGGCCAATTCCTAAAAGACTTGTTAATTGGTGGCAATGGTATCAACAACTAACAGGCTTAGAAACTGTCGAGATAGCTAAACAGCAAGTAATAATGATTCAAGATAAATTATTTAAATGTCAAGAAGAAAGGAGGTTGCTTCATCGACGAGCATCAGCCATAAATGACAAATTGAAAGAAGTATATGCAGAATTGGTACAAACAAAGAGAGACGATGCAAAATATGTACACTTAACAATAATGGAAAACAAAGGCCTGCAGGAAGAGAGCCAAATAAATGGACAATTAACTCTACTTGAAAATGAGGAAAGAGATCATTTTACTCAGTTAGCGACAGCTATTAAAGAATACCACGATAGTCAAGCAATGAATGCAATGAAGTATAAATACTTATCCATTATTGTCTCAGTAGTAGTAGCCTTTACATCATTAACAGGGTCTATGATGTACAATAATAAAAGAATAATTGATATGCGGAATAATATAGCTGAAGCTCAGCTAAAAAATGAAACTACTATTTTAAATTGTTTCAATTCACTTAATAGTAGCTTTAATGCCAAATATTCTCAACTTGTACAAGCAAAAGATAATAAAAAAACAAGTATACCTGTAGATAATACAAACTCAGGAAAGGAAGTACTTGGATATGGCATACACATAACACAAAGCAGAGCCCTGACTTACATAGGTTTTGGTTTTTTAACATATTACATCTTAAAAATTATAACATAATGTTAGATTTTATTTCGAACATCGAAATATATAAGCGAGGAGTAGTGTGCCGCGGAAAGCCATGCAACAAATTTTATGTATTTCATATTCAAATACAAATATTTTCATTATATCAATGTGAAATGCATTTGCCATATATGAGCGATCACAACGATAATTATTATAATAAATACAAACTTGAAATTCTGTCTGATAACTATAATTATTCAAATAAATATAGATACAGATGAGACATTCGTTTTAATTAACATACGTTATACATATTATGTATATTATGTACAGAAGAACGTTTACACAACGGATTTGTGTTGTCCAGCTATCTTTTTCTTTGATGTAACACATTGGAAACCTTATGAACTTAACAGTAAATTATAAGTGACAAGGGAACTTCTTAGAGACAAAAATTTTTGTTTCCTGCACGCTAATATAAATCTTCAGAGTATTAAGAAATATGAAACATATGTTCCTTCTTTTTACTGATAAACGTTTTCAAAAAGTAAAACACCCCTTCAATGTTTGGCAGCTAAATCTGCCTTCCTATGGTAACATGTAAAATGTCTGTCGTGAGGGAACAAGTTTCAAGCAAAAGTTACTTGCATAGTTTTAAGTTTAGAATTAGATGACAGCATTAGACAAGTTTGTTTTCGTCTTTTTTGTACAGGGTGTATAAAAATGATGTGTAAAGACCATCACAGGGGGATTCTACATTTTTTAATCGGTGGACATTTGTACTAAAAGTACGTGCAAACTTGATTTTGTTTCGTATGGCAAATTTGTTTTGCTTGCATCGTATTTTACTCGTCGCGAGAATACAAAATGTCATAAGTCAACCATTTTCTGGAAAAATGATTTTAATGTTCCAATATGTCTTGGATTAACTATATTCACAATATGTTTATATATCACAGTAAATGGTCCGCCGTATTATTGACGGTTTCGTATCGCTATGTTTGTGATCAATTAGTCTATTATTGACACTGAGCGAGTGAAGTAATGTGGCAATCCACAAAAATGTACGATGAATGTTAAGTGCTATTGACGAATTGGATGGTACATATAATGCAAAGCGTACCATGGTTTTTTCAACGTGTGTTGTTTACCGACGAAAGTAGTTTTTCGAGCTGTAATATCCTAAATCATCAAAATGACAGGATTTTGGCTTATAGAAATCCTCATGCGATGATTGAGATATTCAATCCAGGACGCTACACCATCAACGTGTGGGCAGAAATCATTTGAGACCACATTATTAGCCCTATTTATTTGACTGCACCATTAACAAATGCAACATATTTGCAATTTTTACATTCACGTCTTCTAACGGATTACGTCAAATTATACCACGATATACATGTTACTCCTTCTATTTTATGCATGATGGTGCTCCGCCTCATTATAATCGACCGGTTTGCTAATTGTTAAACGAAAAGTTCGGAACACGGTGGATGGGACGCAGATCAGCTCTACACTTGTGGTCCCCCTGTTCATCAGATTTGAGACTCTTGGACGTCTTTCTTTGGGGAGTAGTCAAAGAAATTCTTTATAGTTTAAGTCGGAAACGGTTTTCGTCGCCTACAGTCAGGACGGGATGCAGGCAAAAAAACCCAACGTAATTTGCAGATCAGTCTACGAGAAATTTTATATGACCATCACTGTGGTTATACAGAAGTAGGTTCCTAGGCACGCCTATTAAGAATGACGCGGCAAGGTTGTGCGGCTCTCTGGGTCCGTAAAAGAAACACGATGCGAAGATATTAACAGTTAGTAATACGACGAACTATTCGCTGTGAGATGTAAACATAGTGTGGATAAAGTTAGTCCGAGACGTATTGGAACTTTCAAATTATTTCCCAAGAGAAGAATTGACTTATGGCCCAGGTTTCCTTTGATACTTATTGTCCTTGCGACGAGTAGATTACGGTGCAAGCAACATAAAATTTGACCTTGAATGTCAAGGTCAAGGACAATTTTGCACGCACCTTTTTTTTACAAATGTACACCGAGCCAAAGGTGTAGAACCCCTTGAGATGGTCTTTACACACAATTTTTATACACCCTGTACAAAGCCTTCTCCTGACCTATTCTTCGTGGAAACAAAGTTTTGTGAATGATTACATTACGATTACGTCAGTACTCAAGATTGTAACGAATGTCATTACTACGGCTCGTGATATTTGTAAAAATGATATTCGGTATATCTACCATGCGGTTATAACTGTTATTTTTCTACATATTTCATAATTTGCATTATTACGCGAATCTGATTGTACGAAAAAGTCCACAGGAGTCTTAATATAATTTGGTCTTTCTTCAATATATCCACCGTTGTACCAAGCATATTTAAATATGGTTGTAAATTTAGGTGATGAGAATTGATTATGAGCCAAAGATTGCAGATTGATTCCTATCATGATGAAAATTGTGATGATGTTTATGAAGAAATTCGCAAAGTGTGGCATATTCGAAAACTGCTTAAAAAAATTCGGCATTAAAAATACTATAATTTGCATGCAAAGAATGTATGATGTATCGCTTGTTTAAAAAAAAATCTGAACAGTAGGGATAGTGAAATGGGACTTTTTCCACAAAAAAAATCGCTAATACATTTTTTCTAATACTGTAATAACATTTGTTTCAATCATTTTTCACTATGACAAACAAGTTATGTGTTGTCGTAAGAAGAAAGTTTAAGTTGGCAAATTATTTTGCGACATTTTACCCTTAGAATGTGTTCCCTTCAGAGAAGAATATCAATAGTCTGCATTTCTCATTATTTAATCTTGTCATTTTAAGTCAGTTGTCTTTTCAACACAATTGTAGTTACGTCTAAAGCAATGAATATGTATTTTTTGTCTCATTGCCAATGAGATTGCTGTTGCTTCACTTAAACCTTTGTTAGACACAGTCATTTTGAATACGTTTATGAAAGTATTCACATTACTGGTCATCTTTTTGATTTTTTAGTGATGCAAAATAACATATGTACATGGAAAATAGTGTTCTATCAAGAAAGTATATTGTATTAATAGTACCATATCAGTGATAACTATGCATTTTGCATTACAAAGAAAAAGTATATGATGAAAAAGTATGGTAATAAAATGGTAAGAAACGCGTTATATAACTGCAAATAAATAAAATGCATTTCCTTTCACTAATCACTTTATGCCTGAATAATGGTTCAATTAAGTAGAAAACAGTTTTATTGCATCAATTTGGCAGATAAAGAATGGAATTACCTTATACTGAAAAATAATGAATTTCGAAATAGGCATATACACAAGGTAATTTTATATGAAAACAACAATAACAAATTTAAATTATGAATTCCATGGTTTCCATTCCATTCCATCTGGTGCTTTCCTTTGCACTTTTCCTCTACCTACTTCTGACCAATTCGTGCTCAACACTGTTCCACCAGATTCTTGCTGTTTACAGTAAATACAAGATTATATTAAAAATGGTAAAAAATGTTGAATGGCCATTGGTATGTTAAATGAAAATTTTAAGTTAATTACTTACAAATGACTTATTCATTGCTCTCCTAACTTCATCCGAACCACTACCATATATCTGTTGGAAAAGAGCATTTAGAGCAGCTTCCCCTTCTGGCTTTTCTTCTGCTTCTTGCTTTTCAATTTCTTTTTCTACTTTATCCCAGTCTCTAACTTTTTTGCTAGAACTTGGATATTTTGGTGGTTGAGTACTAGCTTGGAGTATTTCTTGTGGTATAGTTAATACAGGGTTTTGTATAGCTGGAATTCCTTCAAGAATTGTCCATCTTGTACCATCTTGTTTCTTCAGTTTAATTTCAATTTTTGATGGCAGTACTTTATGCGAGCATTGACCTGGTACCACTGAATGTGCCAAATCTAATTCTAAACTATAATCACTGCCTGATGGAAGCTTTGCTGAAACACTTAACTTAAACCCAATTCATTAATATTGATTTATATTGAACAATACAAGAACTGGTGGTGCTTAAGTAAACAGGTTATATTAATAATTGGAACAATAATAATTAAGCTTACACTGTTCTAGGAACGTACCGTATTTTCTGTATACACAATTTTCACATTTTCTGTATTTTTTGCAAGAATTGTTACAATGACATGTGTTTCAGTTTGGTACCAGTCATGTTTTATTTTTGGAATTGGCATCTGTAGTCGGTTAGAAATATATTAGTTGGTGTTCAATAACTTTTTAACGCATTTGGAGGTTATATGTGTCTTGTAGTTATTATTTCAAATTGTAACACATACTTTACCGTTTTCCATTTCGGAGGATGTATCTTCAGTGGCCATCGGGAATTTTATTCTCAACACTTTATTTACTTTTTCTACGTTGCAAAAAATGTTAGGGCTCGCACTCTTCTCGAAAGATCACACACATATCCAAATACACAAAATCAAAGCCTTTGTGAACTAAGAACCGTCGAACTTGCTCAACATGTATATATATATATCTACTTTCGCAAGAGTAAAACAATATTCTTACGTCTACTACCGCGAAATTTAAAATCTTTACTTTGTTAATGAAAAACCTCGAAAGAAACATATTATCTCACAGATGCAGAATGAACATTTTTCAACAATATTTCGGACTTGCTTTAAAATTGTTTTAATTCTTGTTTCAGTTTCTGAAATTTTCAAATAATGATTTTTATTTTAAACATTAAAAAATACATATTCTTCAACAATAACACAATTGTAATTAAAATGATTTAATAAAAATATTTTTTAATAAAAATTGTCTAACTTTATATAAAATTTGAATTAACTAACACAATATTTTCATGTAACAGGTCCATTATAAATATTATTAGATGTTAAAAATGATCAAAGGGTAATACGACCTTTTTCCTTCTTTTTTTGTAGAACACCAACCGGAAAATGGTAGTCTTGCAACAGGTCTTGATTCTTGTTCAAGTTTGATTCACTTAAAAAAATAATGTAGTTTTAGTTTTGATCTACCCGTTTTGAACCGATTTGCGTCTCTGATATCTTGGTCGTTTATTGAAAAAGTAATGTAAGTTCAATTTCGTAAAAATCGATGATGTAGTTGATACAATTACAATTTCATGTGAAGTTTTCGTTCATAAAAGGTCAATAGCAGATCAGAAAAGAATTTTTGTGCTGGTATTAAAAAAGTGCAAGTGTTAAAAGAAACTGCCTAGATATTTATTTTGAATGTAAAGTACGTTCTACAATTTGCATGATGATATAACATGTTGAACAGGTATCAATCTCTTTACAACCGAGGCTGTTGTAGATTATTTTAACATAAGATATTTTCTGGACGTGCAGTGTAAGAAGACTTCAAGTCATTGAAATGACTTTGAATGACATTTCACGGTCAACATATGTAGATCAATGGATTCGTTTTGAGCTAAGCTATGTGTCTAGTGTAAAAAACACCACGTTTCCATTTAATAAAACAAAGGTCACCTTCAAACCTCGGAGGCGCTTCCATCTAGAAACAAACTCTGTCCACCATTGAATGTCCCCCTTCGAATAGAGTATGTTTCGTTTAAACATTTTTTTCGAAAAAAATTTCAGTTATCAGTCAGTGAGGCTCTTCCTTGGCAGTGTAATTTCAGATAATTTTGTTGAAAGTTTAATGTATAAAAAAATCACTAGGGTATGATTTATGTGTAGTTAAGAATACAACATGAATTTCATATAAATTTTATTTTGTAGTGAATTGTGTACACTTACCAAGTAGCAATGGAGTCATTATAAAGTATACTTAGAATAAATGTGAAGTATCAATTCAAGACTAACATAATTAATACTGTGTTTTATAATTGTAAATATTGCCTCATAAAATACAGAAATAGATTTTGATAAAAGATTGTATAACGAAAAATATAGAAATCACATTATTTTTACATTCGTACATGTTTGGTACTGTTACCTTCTGATTTACCCATACAGCCCTTATGACATAATCCGGATACTGGCCCTAGCATAGAAAAAATAATTTTCTGTGCTATAACATTTTTTTTTAATTAACGTTTCCAACAGCTCCTTAATTGTATATTTTCGTTTCATGAAGGGTCTCCTATTAAAAAAAAAATGGATTCCTTGCTTTCTGACTAGAGAGGATAATAACATTATTTGCAATATTACATGGCGGTTGATTCTGATGAAAGCAGAATATCATTATTTTGGTTTATCAAATTGAAAAATGAGCTTTGTTCCTTAGTCCTCTGTACTAAGCAAAAATAACAATGATCATTGATTCATTGCTATATTGCAAATGATATTTAATAATTATTTACATTCAAATATTTACGAAGCTAGACCTCTCTGTTTGCGCTTTATACGAGCATATGGACCGATTTCTGGATCCATAACAAAGTCATAAAGGACAGACACCCAAGAATGGTGCTGGGGCAAGTTGTCATAAAACTCGGACGCTATGCGCTTTACCTAGAAGATCGTAAATATAGAACATGCTTTAAATAAATTTGATCGAAATAGCAAATAATCCAACTTAAGGTATTGACATTTTTGTTATATAAGAATTTTTATACCTCTGGTAATCTAGAACCAGGAACAGCAGGAAAGTCATGATGTTCATTGTGATATCCTACGTTAAATGTTATCAAATTTAATGGCCCATAATAGCTATATGTCTCAAATCCTTTTTTATACATGTAATGTTCCGATATGAAGTGTCCTGCCACTGGATGCAATCCCATTGCCATATAGGAACCAGCAATGAAGTAAATTAAAACTTTACCACCTAAAAATTAAATTACAGACATCAGTAACATAAGGCAAATGTTTTTTTTACCAGTAATGATAACCGAATTTAACATAGCTGTAATTAATATTTTTTTATTGTGTGTTACACGGGATTCTTAAAAAATCGTAATACAAGTGAGAATAATGTGATTCCTGGTGCAAACGTAAGTTGAGATTGTATAATAATGTTTTTCGTACAAATCTGACAAGTTGACTACATATTAACTTAACTATGTCTCGACTTAACGGACTATGTTACGATGGACTACAACAATTTGTGTTTGTGTTAGTATTTGTCGCCATCAGTAATGTCATTATTTGTTTCTTTGCAGACCTATTATCTTATTATAATATTAGAAAAGATTTTTTGATCTTTGATGAGAAGAGTACAATTATGCAGCCAACATTTTTTCATAGAGAATTCATAGAGAATTTCATAGAGAATTCTAAACTTAGTGTATGTGTACTTGACAAATTTCCCAACTAATTTTCCTTGAAAATGGAGCTTTATACGAAATTATTCTGTTTGTTCTTTTATTTACAATTCTTTTATTTAAAGTTCTTTTAAGATTATTCTGTTATGTCAACTTGTCTTTAGAAAGATTATGAATCTCTTGTTCTTGCTTGTACCAGACTTTTTTGCATACCTTGTATAATTATGATACATATGTCTATCAAAACGTACCTAGGAAGTACCATACTACACCATCAAATACTAGTTGTATAATTAGATTAATAATTTCCAATAGAGTAGGTGGTTTTGGATAAGTCATGAGCGGTCGAAATGCATAGAAAAGTGGTTGAAAAAATATCCAACAGAACTTTCCAAATGTTGTACAGAATAGTTTTGCTTCTAACAATGTTGGCAAGTCTGTGTCTCGTTTTTCATCTCCTTGATACTATGCACATCAAGTAATATTAACATATGTATAATTACATAATGTTTGTTTATTGCTTATCAACTAAATATGCATATAGGTATATATTCATTCTTATTGAACTGAGTATTGTCAAAAGAAGTAGGTTTTAATAACATGAGAGCGTGTTAACACATGAAAGTAATATGGTAAACAATCTCAAATATATAATTACAAATAAAAATGACTAAATGTTAATATTCTCTCTAGCAGTTTCAATTAAATTGTGTATCAATATAGATCATAATACACACGAAAGCACAATACATCACATGATTTTAAGTATAAACCAGACCATCCTGTAAATGATATTGTTATACAATATTAGATTTGTCATAATTGACTATTTTTTTGTTTGAGTTAAAATAACATGCTTGTTTACCCTACTGACTTCTTGATAAGTAACAATAAGAATGTATATTAAATACTTTCAATATAAACTTAATTCTACAACGTACTCTGTGATGTTCCAGATGATATTTCTTAAAAGTGACTGAAACTGGCATACCTATTGGTAGGTTTGCAAAAAATCCAAATATTCTGTTTGCCATAGGTCTTGCATGCCCAAATGCAAGATTGTGCGATATTTCATGTATGGCTGTAGAATACATTAGCATTAGATAATAATATAACGTAATGCTCATAATTTTAAAATATACACTTACCAAGCATAAGGGAATGATTTATTATACCTCCAAAGCAATATGCTAATATAAAAAGAATGGGGTAACTTAAATCTTTGACAACAAACATGGATAGTAGCTGAATTGTGACCATTGCCGATACTACCCACTTGAATTTTGGATCATAACCAAATAATTTCTTGATTTGTGGATATTTTTCTGCAATATTGATATAAAATAACCCACAATTAATGAATTTCAGGTAAATCTAATGTTACTAAGTTCCCCTTTGTTAATAATAATGGTTTATTAGAAACCCCCTTTGTGCAGCAATTAGTAATTGTAATGATAAATGATCAGAAATAATATTTAATTTGTTAATTCAGGTGCCGATATGGTGTACATGCATGTGTGTGTATGTATATATAATGGTTAAAATACATATATATGTATTTAACTATTACAGAATTTTAAGGCAAGCAGGCAGGCACGTGGTGAAATATTTAAATGTACCTAGAATTATCTTACGACGAGAAGCGTGAGGTTCTTCCGTATAAACCCACTCGAAATCTGTTCTTGATACATGTTGACCCATTTCGTTTACAAAACTTTTCTTCTATGGGACTAAATATTTTCCTAAGTGACAATCATATGCCGGTACGCGACGATAAGAATCATGGAACATTAAAAGATGTCAGAGTCCGAATTTTGGCAGTACAGATACCGAATAAGGCTTGTATATATGTTGTATGTTTGTATATATGACATTGTAAGTTTCCATATATCTACTGACATTGGCGGTGGTGTATATATTAAGTGACATATAAGCAGAGATAATAGTGGTGAGCAATAATCGATGCAATGTATAAAGATATTTAATTTTCATTTATTTAAATGATGTATTGCTATAATAATTGTCGCCGAATGTAAATTCGCCCTGATCGAATCTATTTACTCAGATTCACGTGATTTTATTAAAACCAAAGGTTATTGTGAGAAACATGTACGATATTGTAAAATGGAACTAACACAATTAAATCGTATTGTAGGTACATATACACTCACATGCGCATGTATACAGGGTGAGTCGCCTAAGAATAGAAATTAAAATATCTCTGGTGGTTCTAATGATATAAGAAAATGTGTCAGGAAAAAAATGTTTGGTTCAAAGGGGCAATTAACATAACGGAGAAGACTGTTTTCTGAAGGTCGTATTTTCCAAAATTTCACGGTTATCGACTTTTTTTTAAATTGAATAGTATATTTTTATTAATCATGTATAACATGTTCAACTTCAAATGACTTTTGAGATGTTATTCATACAAAAGTATAATTTATCGAACGCAGGAAATGCAATATTTATTTGTTTTATATTATTACATTTATAAAAATACAATATTATAGAATGTGTTCGAAATGGTGGCCGTTAATATTTGAACATTTTTCGAACCTGCTACGTAATGAATTTCGTACATTGTTTAATAAACCAACAAAAATATTTTAATTTCTATTCTTAGGTGATTCACCCTGTACACAATTCATGACACTGATGCAAGTTTTGAAAGGTAGCGATGATTTATAGTTGGCTTCTTAGATGGACAGATGATATTACACACTTACTGTGGGTTAAGTGGACCAGGGTGACCAAATCCAAGTGGACAATTGAATTGCCAAATATAAGTGTGCATACATGCGCGTATGGAACACATACGTATGATACATATGCACGCGTGTATGTACACTTAATAGAAATAGTTGTATAGAAACAATAACATCCTTATATTATATCGCTAACAGTGTGCAATATTCGATCGATATTCGTCACGTCCGGACGTGCCAAGAGAGTACAAGAATGCCCTAGCAGTTCCTTCCCTTAGAATGTCTTACGGCAGGTTAGGCGTCACGTATGTAGATGGAATCGTCGTAACATAAGCCCCACACTTGGACCTTTCATCAATTCATATATTCGTCACGGGAGGAAAGGTAATTACCATTTGTTATTTCAATTAAAACTTTTGTGAAAACTAAAATATTTGTAAATCTTATATATTTTAGACATTTTAGATATTTTAGAATATTTTGAGACATCATTTTTCTAAATAATTTCTTTGTGTGCGCTATCTTACGCGACTTGTTGCAGACTGCTTTTTCACAAACAATTTTGAACGCGTTGCGACTTCCAACTACATATTTACAATGTTAGTGAATATAAGTGTTAATGTAATAGCGAGAAATATCAAGAATATATAGCAAAAATCTATCAATAGCAAGATAGAGACTAAAAAAGTATTATAAGGAAATATTTCTTCATCTTTTACAACATACAACATTTACATACAACATACAACTTTTACACATACAACATTATTCGGTTGGCAAGGTACAACAAAGGCTACACGTCTCGTTGGAAACAATTTTTCAGATTACATACCAAGCATATCGTCAAAACCTAGTTCCACACGATGTTCTCTCTGTTTAAAAAATAATATTCGAACAGAATCTATATATTGGCGCTCGACATGCGAAGTGCCATTTTGTATCTTGTTTTGAACAATATCATTCTGAAAGAATAGATTAAATTTCTCATTTATTTTCTGTTACGAGCCGAACCGTAATTGGATGTTAATGGGATAAATATTCGAAAAGACACTTTCTTGTTGACAGATTTGCTACTTTATTGTACTGTTTATGGTAGCGTGATGGTAGTCGGAAAGCAATTTGAGATCTTTGTATTAAAAATGGTTCGGCGTAACATTGAGATTAAACTAAATTTAACTAAACTTAAATCTGACTAACTAAAACTAAGAACTTACTAATTACTAGACTACGGCTAACTACAGACTGAGGGTTTTTGGGTTTGTAGTCCCGAAGGAAAACTCGGGACACTTCGGAAAAGTGAGGGTGGGAAGTGGTTGTGGTGGTGGTTGGATTTTGCGGGGATGGGCTTTGGCGGTCGTTCTCTCTATCTGTAATAGATGTGATGTTGATAACAACAACAACAACAACAACAACATTGATGGTTAACAAAAAAACCCAGGTGCTACTTTCTTATAATTTAATTTAATTTTATGGCAGCTACACATACTCTGTGTTTGACGAGTATACTCGTCGTCGCGTCGTTCTAGTCACACAACATACTACATTCCTACAACAATCCGTGTTATGCGAATCCGTGTTATAGGAAAATAAGAACTAGTGCAAGAAAGGGAATTGGGTTCACAAAAAATTTATTATTATTCTGTATCATACGAAATAAAGAACTAGTACAAAAAAGGGATTAGGTTCCAAAAATAAAAAAAAACATACTATTATATTTTTATAATTGAGAGAAACATCTTTATTAAAGCAATTTCCACCGAATGTATAAGATATTAATATGTATTAAATAATGTTAAATTAAATAAAAGCAATTAAATAACAAGCATATGTTTCGTGTTGTTGGGATTTTCTCTCATTACCATACCGTGTTAGAGTGAAACTGTGCATTAGGGTACCGTATTGTACGAAGTGAGGAAAAAAGGATTATTACTTTTCTCATGAATTTAATAAACACAATTAATGTCTGTAAATAGTAATTTTGTTATTAATTATTTGTAAATACACATTTATGTTTACATTATTCAATAAAAAGCATATGTATAAATATACATTCTTGCGTTAAAAGCTTTATTTATATTATCATTATATTACGTTGTTACGACTTGGATCGTAGTAATAGGAGTTGTTGGAAAATAGATGGTTGCTCAACTCGTATTTGTTGGTAACGTTTAGATTGTTTATTAATCTTGGTAGCTTGGAATGGCCAGAGAGCGGATGGTTAGTGAACTGTAGCGGATGAATGAAGAGTGTGTTCTGATTGACCTAACTAAACTAAAACTTACTAACAACTAACCTACAACTAACTAAGACTAAGTAAAGACTAAGAGATGACTAAATGAAGACTGAGGGTGTTTACGATTGTAGTCCCGAAGGAAAACTCGGGACTCTTTGGAAAAGTGAGGGTGGGAGATGGTTGTCGTGGTGGGGATGGGCCTTATGGGTTTCGGTAGTCCTCTCTATGTAGTTGTAATAATAATAATAATAATAATAATAACAATAACAATAACAATAACAATAACAATAACAATAACAATAACAATAACAATAACAATAATAATAATAATAATAATAATAATAGTTGTAGAGGGGTTGCGTCCGTGGGACGTAACATACGTTGAAATTTCATTTTCTCTTTTATGAAACTAATGTCTGTATTCTGACAATGAGCAATTGTGATATTCTTCGAAAAAATGTTTGAAACACAGCGATTTTTTATACCAAGAACATCTTACTACAGCGATATTCGTGCACATTGCGATTGCGAAAGCGTCCCAAAAGCAAATTCGACCGGATCTTCGAAATTTTCTGATCGTTCTTCTGTGTATCTACTTTTAAACCAAGGATATCGGAACAAATTTTGATACCTTGGAGATGATACCTGGTTATGAACAAGAGAATGTCATTTTATTATGTTGTTTCTCAAATGTAAATTGGCCATAAGACGATAAGCATAGTGAATCGGCCCCAGAAGGATATCTGGATCATCTTTTGAGAATATGTTGGTACTAGTAAGATACGTTGATCCTGCAAGTTTCAGATCTCTATCTATTTTGGTTTTTGAATAAATCGAAAAAAAAGAAAAATCAGAAAATAATTTTTTTCTCAAAAACGGCTTAACCGGTTTGAATGAAATTTGGACACATCATACAGGTATACAGGGTGTTTCTATGAAGTGCTGCCAAACTTAAGGAGCGTATAATTGAGGTAAAAACAAGTACCTTTTGTTAACATACCTATGGTGTCCGATCATTATTGGCGAAGATACAGCCGTTTGAATATCCGCCTACAGGTTGACAATATGATCTACATTCAGCTGCCCGAAGCGGTCAACGCTCCGCGATATGTCCTCGGCTCAGCGCCGTCGTATGCGTGCGACACTCCCTCTCTTCTCCCTCAACATTTTTTCGAGCCGAGGAAGTGTTAAAATTTTCCGAACTATTTTAAATCACCGAACTATTGGGAAAAAATTACCTACTAAAAAAGTCCAAACGACAAAAATATTCGAGAATTCATAAAATTTCGAGTTACTTGTGGATGTGTTGACTTGTAATGTGTTCAGCTCGGAAAGTTTACATATTTCAATAGAATTCCAACTTTCGAGTTATTCGTAAATATCCGAATTATTGGTGACGACGTTTCCTGCACTAGAAAATAATTTTTCACTTGGTAAATGGAAAGTAATTATTTCGAGGAAGTTTATTGCTAATAATGCTAACTTAGAAACGTCCACACTAATAATTCGAATATTTACATGTTGAATATTTATCTCCAAGTAATTCGAAAACTTACGAGGACTGGAATATTTTAGTCGTTTGGACTTTTTTAATAGGTAATTTTTTTCTCCAATAGTTGGGTGACTTAAAGTAGTTCGGAAAATTTTAACACTTTTTCGGCTCGAAAAAGTAAAGAGGAAAAAGGTTTAGTCAGCTGTGTACCATGTATACGGCACTAAGCCGATGACTTTCGCCGTGACGTTGACCTCATCCGACAGGCGAATATGGGTCACGTTGCCCACATGTAGGCGGATATTCAAACGGCTGTACCTTCGACAATAATGACCGGAGATCATAGGTATGTTAACAAAAGTTACTAGTTTTTACCTCATTTATACGCTCCCTAAGTTTGGCAGCACTTCATAGAAACACCCTGTATACATGTATATTCTAATGGCTAATATAAATATCTATACAGGGTGGGCCAATAACTATGACTACCTTGAATGTTGCCGTTATTTGTAATAATATGAGATAATGTTTTATGCAAAACTTGCAGGGTATCGAGGGAGACATATTGTGGTACTAACATTTCTTGCGTGGGCGGAGGCGTAGAGGATATTTGAAGGTCATTTCGATCTTCTTAAATGGAATGCTATTTTTTTCATCGTGATATGATAGCCGATGTTGACACGACTTCAGCAAGCTATTATTGAAGGTCATACAAGGTCAAATAGGGTGGTAAAAAAAACTTTCTTACGTTACAGGAGATGTTCGATGTGGTAACCGTTTCCGTCAATGCAAAGTTGCAATCTTGGTATTGTTGCATTACGTGCACGTCTTATTGTCTCTACACTTATTGTAGTATATGCGGTAACTATCCGTTGTTTCATATTTTCTGGTGTAGTGGGTACTTCTTGATAAGTAGATGTCACAAGATGTAGTTGATATTTCTAACCAGACTTAACACCTTTAGATTTCTTTCTGTGGGGAACACGGAAAGATAAAGTGTACAAAGATATACCAACTACATCTTGTGACATGCAACAACGAATTATGGCAGCCTGTGCGTCAATAAATTCTGACGCTGTAAGACTTGCAAGAGAATCAATCGTAAAAAGAATCCAATGTTGCATTGACAGTGATAGTCATCATTTCGAACACCTGCTATAATAGTATGTTTCAATTACTACCAAAACCGTAAGTATTATCGCTTTTCTCTACTTTCTATGACCTTCAATGACCTTATGTAATAGATCGTTGAACACGCCTTAAGATCCTCTATGATGATACGGGAGCAAAAACATACCAATCCATTTAAAAAAATAGAGGTAACCTTCAAATGTCCGAAGTACCTCCACCTACAAAAAAACCATTATCGTCATCGAATGGCCCCCTTTGTACTGTGCAATTTTATTTCAGCAAATATTTCTGTGAAACTTATAGTTTCGAAGATATTTGAGGTGCTAATAATTACTGCCCCACCCTGTATAATGTAACAATTATAATGGAAATATTTAAGTATGCGTATGTGATACTTACCTGTATACCAAGTTCTAATCCGATGAAACACCTGAAAAAGAAAGAGAAATTAATACTTACCATATATTTTGCGACAATAATAGAAATAATTGCGTAAACTTAAGAATTGAAACATCTAACATGGAAACTACTCTAAGAGCGAACATCAGTATTTTATATGTAGAGTCATTATTATAAACATTGTGAGATTTATTTTGTGAATCGCGAAAATGCACTGTAACGTTGCATCCGGGGTGTAGAGATGTCCGTTACCCATTCACCTGCTACTCAGCGCGTTAGCCTATATTTATATTCCGGACTAATAATATTCGATTGGGCGCCTGGCGTTCTACTAACGCCTTTCTCTGCAAATTCCGGGACTTCGTTCGGTCGGAGGTTCAAGAGTGCAGGTACAGCATGCTCGCGCTAGCTCAGTCCCCATCCTTTCCAAGAGAAAGGGGTATACGGAGGCGTCGGGGTCCACCGAGAAGAGGAGGAATACACCCCAAAGACCGGGAAGGCCACGTATCGAACTCTAGGATTGGGTCGGGTGTTGCGGGCTTCGTTATTCCGGGACGATCGGACTATAGCGAGAGACGAAATTACTTAATGACCCTTCATTTTTACGAGCTACTTTTTTTATTTTATTCTTAATTGGGCTTGCCCTGGGAATCGTAACGTCCATCAGTTCTTTCTCCTCACACACACACACACAGTCACACACATCCGGTTAGGTACTGTCATCGCCGCTTACAGGCGTACAGGGACTGCTTGTCTGATGTCCAGTCCGCCCAGACCCTTCTCGCTTCCGCTTATTTACGCTTCTTGCCGTCTCGTAACGCCCTGTTCGCGACGTTCCGGTCCTCTTAGACCATTTCAAGCCGTCCCTTATAGAATAAGCGGAGGTGCCAAGGTCGCTCGTGTAGGTCTCCCAGCCTTGTCCTTCCAGGCGAGCACTCCTGAATCGTCCCCCAGCAATCCGAAGCGCGGTTCATGTAGGAGAGAGCGAGCTTTCTTCGAACCTCCGAATTAATAATGTTCTCCACGGGACCTACCCTCACTCTGGCATCTGGGAACTTCAGGCGTCCGAGGAGTCGGTAAGGTAGCGGCCGCGGCGGTGGCTTGGTCCTAACGCACCATCTTCGCCGCGGCCAGCGGATACGGGAGTCTATGGGTGGCATTAGGTAGGGGCAATGGCTCCACTCGCTCGCGAACTCCTCTGTTGCCGCCGGGTTTTAATTCACGGGAGCATCAGTCTACGATGAATAGAGATCGGCCCTTGGCTACCAGTAGGAACTTCTGGGACGTCGTCGGCCTTCCAAAAGAAAGTCGGTAGAGGGGAGCTAGCCGTCTGGGACGAGGTGGACCATCGGACTTTAGCAGACACACATTCACGCCATCACGCATACTTCAGTAAGGGTAGAATGGTGACGGGCTCTCGCCCCCGCAGAGCGCCGTCACAGGATATAGAGGTGCAAAAGATATTTGGCAAACACATTTGAAATGTGCCTAAATTTAATTTGACATTAAAAGCTAAGAAAATCATGGTATTCATTGAAATGTATGAATAGTTTATACCACTGTGAACATTATGACATACATAGCCTTGAATACTAGGAAAAATGATTTCTAAATAGAAAAATTGTCAATCTATGTGAAATTGTCTCAGTTTATAAGTATAAAATTAGATATAAAAGGATCCTTGAATAAATAAAAATTGTTACCAAACCAATAGTAAAGTATAGAGTATAATGAAATAAACTATAAACATTTATAAACTGAGGAGAATTTCACATGGAAATTATATGTTCATATTATCGATGAACACTGCGAGTTACATTACATAGCTCGACTACTCTGACTTGAACCTTTTAGGGCGCCTGCGCGAGTCGAGATGGGTGAGCCTACTCCCTCACTCAGATGTCTACGGTCTATGCATCGGGGCCAATGACAATTATTAGTGACTGTTCCTTGCGTTGACTTTTTATTTTGGTATTTTGATTTATGCGATTCGAAACCCAGTGACATAAATCAGGTGATAGGCACTGCAGAACAGGTAAACACATGGCAAGACTTTCTCCGCACTACTTCTCATATTTACTCGCGCTTCGCCTTCAAGGTTCAAGTCATAGTGGTCGCGCTATACTTACCGATGTCTGTACCGACCTCCTAACTTACCTCTGGTTGTCGATACTTTACATTACTATAATTTCGTCGCAAGAATTAAGCGAACGTTTGATCCTAAATATTGTTAATAATTACGACGAACGAAAGATATTGTTTAAAAGGTATAAGTGCAATCTCCATGCATCGGCGTAAGACGAAATGAAAAATGGGCAATCAGGAATAAATTGCTACCCTTGCTTTCCCACTTACTACCCACCTGCGAATTAAGAACATTAATTAATGCAATTAAATTCATAAAACTGAATATAATATTCCAATAATTATTAGAGACAAAGATACTTTGCCAAGTTCTTAACGAACGCAACGTTTACATTGATTACTACGCGGAAAGTTAAGACACAGTGACCGTAAACACAAACATAGATTTGCATTCTCGTTACAAAATAGAATTTCTTAATTTCACGCAAATGTAATATTAAACTTAGATTCAGTAGAAACTTTTAATTAATCATAATAGGAATGCATCAGTAATTAATAATGAATATTATATAATAAAACAGATATTACTTACAAGGGAACATATTCAGTTGATACACGCCGATTTTGATGAAACTTATGTGAGATATAGTTCTTCGAAAAATATTTGACACGTGTTTTTTTTTATCGGCAACCATCCACTTTGAAGGGGTGAAAACAGCCCTCAATTTGGGGGTCAAAATCACATTTCTTGAGATATCTCGGAAACCAGAGGTCGAAAAAATTTAATTTTTTTTTTAAATTATGCGCTTTCGAATGGGAAATGTAGTCGCACAAGAAAATTTTAACAAAAGCTTTTTGTTTAAACAATACATTAAAAATTAGATTTTTTTACAGTTTTTGTTACTTATTATTAGTTCATTTTAATGTAAACTCGGGTGTGTGATCTTATATCCAAAATAGGGGATATGTGCTTTAGGATTTTTTTGCCATTAAACAATAATTATGCATAATGACAGATATGCACCTGGCGAGCGGAGGAAGGAATTCTGGCTTGTTTTGTAGAAGTATAAGCATTTAATATAAACGTGTATAGTATTTGGAACAATACCACTGGATTATATGTCGGTTATCGTTTTATTAGTAGCTATAATAAAAAAAGGTGGCACAGGTAGTAGCGTGACGTGGGCTAATCACCGCAACGGTGTTAGGGTACCAATTTTTATAGCCAATTCAAAATAAATCTGGAGCCTTTTTAAACTGTGGAATCTTAAGATAATTGAAATTGGAGTTTTGAAACCTCATTGTAGTTGGTAGCTCTGAAAAGAGCTGGTGGCAAATGCCGGACATTGCAGTTTTACCTCAGTTATTTATAGCATTTGAGGAAGAAACGAATATTTTTTAAGAATTCCTATTGGTTATTAGGGTGAAAGAGGAGGAAATGTGAAGTAGTCTTAAAAATGTATAAATATGGGGACTTTGCTTCGTGTACTATTAGTCCTTCTACGTTACGGTTTGAGTTGTGTGGGACTTCTTTATCAAAGCGTTCGTAAGACAGTGTCACAACAAATAATTTCTGAGAATAATCAAGGTAAACATACTATATTCATATTATTTTTATTTTTCTTGATTGTTTATTTTTAGATTCGTTTTTACAAATATGAAGGTCAATCCGATAAATGTTATAAACATTTTGATGGAAACATATAGTCACAGCAACAATAACAAGGAAACACCCACGAATGGGAAGGAAATTGAACTCGCACATAATATTATAGACATGATTGATAGGTACAGAGAAGCGGGGTACATGGATTTAGAAACGCAACAAGAATTGATATTCGACGACCTAATGGACGAACCGACTTCTCTTAATGTTCCCGAAGACGAAGAAGATATGGAACAAGCAACAACATCCAAACCGTCGTCTTCCAGTTCTCCAGACGAGAGTCCAGAAGAAATGGAATATAAAGGCGTTGATTTGAAGTATAAACAAAAAGCTGTAGATTTTTGGAAGAGCGGAAGAAAAAAACCATTAAACTTCCAAACTGTAAAAAACAAATATAAGAAATTGAAGACACGTCTACAACTGTACAGGTGGGAAGAACAAATTAATAAAGGCGGATCTCGTTACGATAAACTTCAAGCAATTGCACGTGCTACACTTCAAAAATTCATTGTAGCAAGAAATAATAAAATTTTGGTACACAACATAGATTTGAGACGATGGGCAATGAACGAAAATCTATCAATAGATTTAGAAGGATTTCAGGCGTCCTCCTTTTGGTTGTGGAAGTTTAAAAAGAATTACAATATAGTGTCAAGAAAAATGACGAAACTCGTTACCCGCCATTACAAAAATAATTTAACAGATTTGACCGCAGCAGCAGAAGATTTTGTGTGCCATGTGAAAGGCTATTTTGAAAATTATGGCGCAAGCAATACCTTCAATAGTGATCAGAGTGGGTTCCAGTTGGAATTGCACTCCGGTCGAACACTTTCACACAAAGGTGAAAAAGAAACGGCTGCTCTTGTCCAATCTGTATCGTCAACAATTCACAGCTACACTATCCAGTCCACAATTTCAGCTGATGGACAGTTGCTGTCGCCGTTGTATATTGTCCTGAAAGAAGTCAAAGGACAGTTGGGACCTCGTGTAAGAAGAAGTGTGTTTATGGCACCTAATATCCATATTGAAGCTTCGACGTCGGGTAAACTTACTAAAGAATTGTTTAGAACGTGGTTGACTGAAGTATTTCTCCCATTTGCTCCAGAAAATTCTGTTTTACTTCTCGACTCATGGAATGGTTATAACGAGGAAATAATACGTAACGCTGTGCCAGAAAATAAACGATTAGAGGTATTAACGATACCAAAAAATGCGACGCCGTTAATTCAACCACTTGACGTTTATGGATTCCGCATTTGGAAGAATTTTGCACGGAAACTGTCTGACCTTGCAATATTATTAAATATTGACATCAATTTACACGCAAGGGACAATATAATTAAACTGCAATCATTAATCCATAACCAATTGTCAGCTGCGCGTTATAAACTACTGTTTCAGTACGCTTGGTTCCGCAGTGGGTATACAGAAGAACGGCCAGGAGAATTTGAAAATCCTGTAGAGTTCTGCTTCACAAAATTGGGTACTATGACGTGCTTCCATTGTTCTAATGTAGTTATACTTAAATATTCTTGGTGCAAAGAACATTTATGTTTTTCACATTTTGTTCTTAAATATCATTATTGTCAGAATTATATAGAATAATTTTTACACACAGGAATTGGAACCTATAATAAAATCAGCTCTTTTCAAAGCTATCAAATACAACGAGGAAAACTCCAGTTTCAATTATCTTAAGATTCCACAGTTTAAAAAGGCTCCAGATTTATTTTGAATTGGCTATAAAAATCGGTACCCTAATACCATTGCGGTGATTAGCCCACGTCACGCTGCTACCTGTGCCACCTTTTTTTATTATAGCTACTAATAAAACGATAAACGACATATAATCCAGTGGTATTGTTCCAAATACTATACACGTTTATATTAAATGCTTATACTTCTACAAAACAAGCCAGAATTCCTTCCTCCGCTCGCCAGGTGCATATCTGTCATTATGCATAATTATTGTTTAATGGCAAAAAATCCTAAAGCACATATCCCCTATTTTGGATATAAGATCACACACCCGAGTTTACATTAAAATGAACTAATAATAAGTAACAAAAACTGTAAAAAAATCTAATTTTTAATGTATTGTTTAAACAAAAAGCTTTTGTTAAAATTTTCTTGTGCGACTACATTTCCCATTCGAAAGCGCATAATTTAAAAAAAAAAATTAAATTTTTTCGACCACTGGTTTCCGAGATATCTCAAGAAATGTGATTTTGACCCCCAAATTGAGGGCTGTTTTCACCCCTTCAAAGTGGATGGTTGCCGATAAAAAAAATACGTGTCAAATATTTTTCGAAGAACTATATCTCACATAAGTTTCATCAAAATCGGCGTGTTCTGAATATGTTCCCTTGTTAGGCTGGCAGAGTATCCCGAATAGATGAAACTATTATTAATATCTCAAGAAGGAAGAGAGTTAAAACAATCCTACTTCAACAGTAATATTTAATACTATTAAATAGAAATTTTCACGTGGTTAAATAATTTATTTACGCAAAGACAATTTTTAAAACTGCATTAATTATAAATTAAAATATCTCCGAAATTATTATGTCTAAAACTAATTTAAACACGTCCTAACAAATTATGCGAATAATGACGCGGAGATATTTTAATTTTACGCAAACATAACGGTCGGGCAACTGAGGCTATATAAGCAAGTGTAATGCAGAGACTTAAGAAGTAGCCCCGTAAACTCGCTCGTAGATACACGTCACCGACGCACATAGAGAATTTGCGTGAACATCTAGCATAGTTCCTGGTATTGTTAAGTTCTTAACGGACGAAATAAGATTCGTAGAGGATACAATTCTTAGGATTGGAAGTAATTGGTTGTAACGCAGTGTGGACCACGTGAGTAATAACGTCGAGAAACCATTTGTTAAACAGTAACCATTTATTTTATTATATTGAATGGTGAACATAAACGGTAACTTATATGTTTAATGGATATTGTAAAGAGAAGCTAAAATGAACAAAAGGGTAGAGACGCGATGTTAACAACTGGCTGTACTCGTATGTACCTATTAGGTGCGCAACTAAGTTTCCGGGTTTCACACATGCATGGCGCTGAAAACTCCTTTAGTCGACGTACATGTTCGAATTTGCGTTATTTTTATAGCTTTAACATCCGTTAACAATAACCAGTCGTAATACCAACACATATCGTAGCGCAAAAATATTTTTTATAACAGCGAAGATGTCGAGTTTTGTGACAAATAAACAGCATTTGCGGGAAGCTTTGCTTTTCTGCTTTAATTTAAAAAAAAATACAGCTGAAGCACGTCGTTTGCTTGGCGAGGCCTACGGTGAACATGCACCTTCGAAAACTACTTGTGAAGATTGGTTTAAACGCTTCAGAAGTGGCGATTTCGACACTGCGGACAAGGAGCGCTCCGGAAGACCAAAAACAATTGAGGACGCCGATTTGCAAACTTTATTGGATGAAGACGATACGCAAACATAAGATCAACTTGCAGAGGCATTAAACATATCTCGCCAAGGTATTGTTTACGCGCCAACGTTTAGGCAAACGTTTACGCGCCATGGGAAAAATTCAAAAGGAAGGAAAATGGGTGCCGCATGAGTTGACTGAGAGACAGATGGAAAATCGAAGAGCCACTTCTGAAATTTTGCTTTTGCGGCGTGAAAGAAAGTGTTTCCTGCATCGAATTGTTACTGGCGATGAGAAGTGGATCTATTTCGAGAATCCCAAACGCAAAAAATCGTGGCGTTCACGTGGCGAAGCATCAACATCGAAGGCACGGCCAAATCGCTTCGGAAAGAAGACAATGCTCTGCGTTTGGTGGGACTAGGAAGGAATCGTGTACTATGAGCTGCTGAAATCGGGCGAAACGGTCAATGGGCATCGCTACCGACAACAACTGATCAATTTGAGCCATGCATTGCTCGAAAAACGGCCAGAATGGGACACGAGACACGAACGAGTGATATTGCAGCACGACAACGCTCCGTGCCATCGCACTTCTATCGTCCAGGACACCATCAAAACGCTGAAATGGGATCTGCTACCGCACCCGCCGTATTCGCCAGATCTGGCCCCTTCAGATTATCACTTGTTCCGGTTGATGGTGCATGACTTGTCTGGGCTACATTTGACCAATTTCGAAGAAGTGCAAAATTGGTTGGATGAATGGTTTCAGTCCAAAGACGCGTCGTTTTATCGTCGCGGTATTTATGTATTGCCAGCAAGATGACAAAAATGTGTTGCTAGCGAGGGACGATATTTTGAATAAACCATTTCTTGTATTTCTCTTGAAATTGTCCTTTTTTCATTGATCATAAAAACCCGGAAACTATATATTATATACAGGGTGTTTCTGTGACATTGGTCCAAACTTAAGGAGCGCATAGATGGAGTAAAAATAAGCAACTTTTAATAATATACCTGTGGTCTCTGATGATTATTGCCGAAGTTACAGCCGTTTGAATATCCGCCTACAGGTATGCAATATGTAGATAACGTGACCCGTATTCGGCTGCCGACAGCTGTCCGATGCGGTCGACGGCACGGCGATCGTCATTGGCTCAGTGCCGTGTACATGGGACACAGCTGACAACCTTTTTCGTCATTATTTTTCGAGCGGAGGAAGTGTTAAAATTTTCCGAACTACTTTAAATCACCGAACTATTGGGAAACAAATTAGCTATTAAAAAATTGCAAACGACTAAAATATTCGAGAACTCATAAAATTTCGAGTTACTTGTGGATAAATGTTCAGCTCGGAAAGTTTACATATTCCAATAGATTTCAAACTATCGAGTTATTCGTAAATATCCGAATTATAGGTGACGACGTTTCCGGCACTAGAAAATAATTTTTCACTTGGTAAGTGGAAAGTAATTATTTCGAGGAAGTTTATTGCCAATAATGATAACTAAGAAACGTCCACACTAATAATTCAAATATTTACATGTTGAATATTTATCTCCAAGTAACCCGAAAACTTACGAGGGCTCAAATATTCGAATCGTTTGGACTTTTTTAATGGCTTACTTTATTCCACTCAAACAATCGAACCAAATAATTTCCGAATACGTGCACATCCCTAAACACCAATTGCACTGAATACACTGCACAAAACTGTACTTATGACGATTGTTCAATACGTCAACCTCCGACGGTCATACACGTTTCGTATCATTAAACGATTGAACTGCGGACATGAGTGACTATCCGTAAGATCGCAAAGAAACACACTGCTCTTTCGTAGCTGCCACACAGTCTTTTACACTACCAAATAACTATGATGGTGTGAATATGAAGTCATCTGCTTGCTTCCGACGCGCCACGCGCCGGCGAGGAGACTGTAAGGTCGGGCACAATACAAATGCAAGTTTGTTTTGAAATATGATCCGTTGCCTCGTTCTTTCCGACATTCGTTTCTGCTCGCTAACGCGGTTAAGACATCGTGCAGCGAGTTTCATTGTAATCTTTCGGATTCGTTCGTGTGCACAGTTCCAATCGTGTAACGGTGTGAAACGTTTATGACCGTCGGGAGCCGACGTATTGAACAATTGTCATAAGTACGGTTTTCTGCAGTGTATTCAGTGCAATTAGTGTTTAAGAATGTGCACGTATTCGGAATTTATTTGGTTCGATTGTTCGAGTTAAATAAAGTAAGCCATTAAAAAAGTCCAAACGATTCGAATATTCGAGCCCTCGTAAGCTTTCGAGTTACTTGGAGATAAATATTCGACATGTAAATATTCGAATTATTAGTGTGGACGTTTCTAAGTTAGCATTATTAGCAATAAACTTCCTCGAAATAATTACTTTCCACTTACCAAGTGAAAAATTATTTTCTAGTGCCGGAAACGTCGTCACCTATAATTCGGATATTTACGAATAACTCGATAGTTTGAAATCTATTGGAATATGTAAACTTTCCGAGCTGAACATTTATCCACAAGTAACTCGAAATTTTATGAGTTCTCGAATATTTTAGTCGTTTGCAATTTTTTAATAGCTAATTTGTTTCCCAATAGTTCGGTGATTTAAAGTAGTTCGAAAAATTTTAACACTTCCTCCGCTCGAAAAATAATGACGAAAAAGGTTGTCAGCTGTGTCCCATGTACACGGCACTGAGCCGATGACGATCGCCGTGCCGTCGACCGCATCGGACAGCTGTCAGCGGCCGAATATGGGTCACGTTGTCTGCATATTGCATACCTGTAGGCGGATATTCAAACGGCTGTAACTTCGGCAATAATCATCAGAGACCACAGGTATATTATTAAAAGTTGCTTATTTTTACTCCATCTATGCGCTCCTTAAGTTTGGACCAATGTCATAGAAACACCCTGTATATTATATTATTTATATATTATTTTATATATATTATATTATATATATATTCCTTATAGGGCTCTCACCGGACTTCGGGTTCTATTCCACATCGGAGGTCTAATTTATTTATAACTAATATTGATTTAAATTTTAGATTATCCAAGTGGGTAGACCTAAGTTTTCCCGGACCATAGATTGGTAAGCCACTTTGGTCCCTATGAAAAACGAAAATTCAGGTATATTACAGGTTGTCATTCCGCGGTAATATCCATCGGATATTCGGGGAGATATCCGCCATTTTACAAGACACCGACCCGCCTTGCCAGAGACGTGGCAGCAGTACGGGTAATGCCCGTACCCTAGGTTTGCTCGATTCCAAGCAAAACGAGCTGGCGACCGGATTTGCGATCTTTGGAGGAATTTTGACATCGATACAGTCATAAGGTTTATTATGATTAAATTTACTCATTCTGCTTCCACGAGAAAGCTAGGATATTAAACGTCCACCCCTGCAGAGCTTGCATACGGGGGTATTTGGGAAACGAGACTTTTTAGATTTTGGATTCCACGTCACATTAATATTTATTGATGGAGCAGCGTACAAGATGTTACCCGTGAGGGTCAGTCGCAATACTTTCGTGAGAATCAAAACGTTGTTGCACAACGAGTAGTCCAAAGCGTTGCTAAAGAGAGTCATTAAAAACAACAATTACAATTCTATTAATCGCGAGCAAAAACGAGTAGACTGAATTCACACTAATGAGCACACGTTCAACTATATTGAGTCACACTCTCGACTATAATGTCTTGATCTCGGCACCTGAGAAAACAATTCAAAACTTGAATGGAGAGTTCAAGTTTTGAAAGGAGAAGGGTCACATGACCCGTACGGGTATAGCAGTTAAGGTCCGTTTTCAAATATCTGGAGTAGCGAGTATAATTTGCGAACATTCCCGGCCGCCATCAGCAACTTGTTGATAATAATGAGGTAACCGGTAAAAGAGCGAGCTTGGCCAGGGAGCGAGTCATGGTAGTGTTGGCCGTCTTCAATGACACCACTTTCTATCTTTTCATTCTATCTTTTCTATCTTTTCACATTCTATCTTTTCCAGGGTGAAGTTCGCGAACTCTGGCCATTGACCATTTCCAGGCAGAAGGCGTTCGTCGGTGAGCAGTATAAGTGACCCAATCCGAATATTATTGTTCGGATGGTGCTACTTGGAAATTGCTTGTAGTTGCTGGAGATACTGAGTAGACCACTGTCGCCAGAATCGTTGAACGTATTGCTGAAGGAGCTGCCAACGAGAGAGTCTACTAATTGAGGTATCGAGCAGAGAAACCTCTGGAACAGCATTAAGAGCAGAACCAATGAGAAAATGACCCGAAGTGGGAACACAGATATCATCAGGAACGTCAGATAAAGGTTCGAGAATTGAGAAGGGCTTCGACTTGCGATAACAGCGTGGAGACTTCCTCGAAGGTGAGCAGAGAGTCGCCGACGGATCTTCGAAGGTGGAATTTCACTGATTTGATGGCGGCCTCCCAGTTGTCGCCTATGTACGGAGCAGCTGGTGGGTTGAAAGTCCACTTAGTTCTGTCCTTGCATACTACTGATGCAATAGACTGATTTTTCTGAGTAGCCTGAGTGAAGCAAATTTTGAGTTGTGCATCAGCTCCGATGAAGATTGTCCCACAGTATGAGTAGATCTTGGGTGGAATACCTTTCCTCGCTGTGAACCGTTTATTTGTGGCAATAAAACCATCTGCCGAGTAATTTGAAACAAGCTCGAGGTGTACAGCAGACGTGGTCACACACAAACACGTAGATCCATCCTTTGTAGGTCTTTGCTCCTCGCCCTTTCCAGGTCATGAGAGTTATAGAACCCGTGTAGTCGATGCCTGTATGGCTGAAAGCTCTTGATGGGACAACTCGAGCCTGAGGAAGTTGTCCCATGAGCTGTTGAGCACGAATTCCTCGATGTCGTGCGCACACGACACATCTTAATATGTGTGATTTGACAGGAGCTTGTCCACCGATAATCCAGTAGAGTTGGCGAATATAAGTTAATGTCAGCTGAGTGCCTCCATGCATGGTGCTTCGATGGGCACCTTCAATGACGCAAGATGAAAGCCTTGAATGCTTTGGTAAAATTGCTGGATGCATACTTTCGTAAGAAACGTTTGCATTCTGAGACGGCTTCCCACCCTGATGATTCCTCTCTGATCAGTAAAGGCGGTGAGGTGACTGAATGTATGAGAAGCAGGAAGTTGAATTCCCTTATTGAGTGCAATGATTTCTTCCTTGAAAAGGCAGCTTGAGTTTCCCGTATCAAAAGAAGTCATGATTTGTCCATGACAGCTGCAGAGATCAGGGTGAAAACAATTTCTGCAGTCTAAGGAGAAAACAGTTAATCCTGGTTGATACCGAAAATTCTGTAAAGTGGCTGTTGCGAAAACTATATAATGTTGGCTGTTGCCGCAATTAGCTGAATCGTTCTAAAGCGCGTGAGAGAGGGAGAGGCCCCTCTTTCCCAGCCCTTTATATACCTTAACCGATTCTAGAAAGATCGAGGATTTGCTAGTATTGAACATAAACGGAGATACCAGAAATAACGTTCAGATGATTGAAACCAATCATCGATGATTACGTAATCATTAGGTCCTCCTTTTATGTTCTTTTAGAATCGGCCGAAGTCGGAGAACTTCGGAACAGCGTACGACGCCGCACGAACGGGCCCGACTTATCCCGAACACAGGGAAGCTTGTGACTTGCCTAGTTTGCCTGAGATTTTGTCAATGTAATTATGACAGAGAGAAGTCACTCTGCGGAGCTTGTTGAGTGAAGAATACTTGTAAATAAGATCCCACTCATACTCCAAGTTTGATTGGACTGCTAGCAGTGCGACTTCAGAACGAGCTTCTTGCCGGCGAAGATCGTCTAGAACAGTGTCGTCTTGAGTAGGCCATGAGTCTTGAGACTGAGTAATCCATGGTTGTCCCGTCTACCACAGAGAGTGATTTTGGAGCTGGTTTGTAGTAACACCTCGAGATGCACAATCTGCTGGATTCTGAGGTCCTGTGACACGATTCCTGCGAGCGGTCTGCGTGAGCTCTTATATCCGAGTGACTCGATTTCTCACGTAATCTTTCCATCTCGAAGGGTGAGATTTGATCCAAGCTAATGTCATTTGAGAATCAGTCCACAAAAACACATTGGATATTTTCACGTTTAAAATAGCAAGAACGTGTTTTACCAGTTTAGCGAGTAGCAGCGCTTCTGTTAGCTCTAACCTCGGGATGGTCAGCTGCTTGAGAGGTGCCACTTTCGTCTTGGAGTAGACTAATGATGCCTTAGCATCTGTGGACGGTGGCCGGATAACGAGATATACGACGGCGCCCATTGACCGAAAACCGAAACCATGGAGCTCGATGTCGGACATTGTATTAAACCATCGCGGTATAGAACCTGGCCAGACTTGTGAAATCGTTCCTGATGTTGAGCCACTGAGAGAAAAGTTTCGCTGGGAATTGGTCGTTCCAGCTGAGCTTCCGCAACCAGAGTTCCTGTAACAGCATCTTTGCTCTCATTACAACAGGGGAGACAAAGCAAAAGGATCGAAAATTCGTGCTATTTCAGAGAGGACTTGACGTTTCATGAATTCCTTTGTCTGCGCTGCTGGTAGCGTTGAAAAGTTAAGTATATCCAGTTGAGGTGACCAGTTGAGTCCCAGTCATTTGGTAGCACAGTCGTCGAAATTAATTGTTGCGTTGGTGAGATGATTTCTTCAGATGACCTCTAGCAAGTCCATGGTATTAGAGTGCCATTTTGCAAGGGGAACCCGCCCGCGTGGCACAGTTGTATTAATAGTTGAGTTGTCTCTGTAAGTTGATGTCGAGAATCAGCTCCTCCAAATATATCATTAACATACCTGCCATGAATGATTGAATTGGCAGCTAGGGGGTATTCGCAACTCGAATACGAGTTGAAGTAAAGTTCGCAAAGCGAGAAATGGAGCAGCCTTCGTTCCGTACGTAATGGTGGTGAGATGACAGTGGATTTCCTCTTGCTGGTCGTTGACCCACAGACTTCGTTGAATATTTCAATCTTCTGGGTGAACATTGATTGGTCTGTACATTTTCGTGATGTCGGTGGCAAACAGATGTTTGTACTGAGGGATCCAGATGAGAAGATCGGAGATGCTAATCATCAGAGTTGCCCCCGTATGCATCAAATCATTGATTGAGATGCCAGTTGAGCTTGGACTCGATCCATTGAAAACAGCCCTGAGCTTCGTTGTTGTGCTGTCAAGTTTAAGAACTCCATGATGAGGCAGATAATACTGCTGCTGAGTAATTATGCGCATCATGTGTCCCAGTTGTTCATATTTATGCATGAATTGAGTATATAATTGACGATAAGATGTAACCGGACAGCGGGATCTGGGTGATTGGACAACGATGATGATAATTGCCAGTGGTCGCCAGCAACCCTCGAAGACTATAGCAGGTCCGGTCACCAGCTTGTTGTACGGGCACAAGGACGATGAGCGATGTCAGCCGTGATACGGTAGCTGAAAACGTGAAGTTCCTCCCCAAGGAACTGGACAAGTCACCGGATGCGGCTTCTAGCTCTCCGATGCTTTATGATACTCGTTATGGAATGGTGTCCGCTTCCACAGCGATATTATGACACACACAGCCCAAATCTCTATAGGTATGATTCGGTCTCACACAGTAATCTCTTCCTACGTTATGAATGGACTGAACGTGGAATCAGTCACCACGACTCATATACGCACAGGATATCCGGAACGTCTTTTGGGAATTATAAATAATTAATAACTACACTGGTCTTATGTATAATACACTTTCGGTTGATTTCACTGTCATTAGTACACGGATCTTATTTAGTAATTCGATTTATATAATCCCAAGTGTGTTGAACGGATTAACGGCCTTGACTGCCGGCAGGCGACTTCTTCGATGGCCGGTGAGAGCCTTCTATTTATCGGGTCCCGACCGAGGGATGGGGGTATCCAAAACAATCATGTACGGCCAGGACATTTCTGTGACCGTTTGTTTGTTGCTATCACACGACTATCTAAACTGGTGGAGTCTCCGAGGTGGTATACGGATTGTAGTGATTTGGATACTACATATTGTTCATATTGCTGGGTTAAGCCATCTGACTGATGGAACTCGCGTGGTTTTTCCATTTAATAAAAATATCGCTCCATCAAGTTTTTTTTTTGGTCGTGTTCACATCAAAATAATGTTGATCTACGTTATTAATTAACATCGCATACGGTTCGTAGTAAATATTCAGAAGTAAATAGGCGGTTTAGTGGTGGGATGTTTCCCAATTACACCTTGTTTTCGAAACATCTACTAGCAAAGTTTCACACGTTCAACTATACTGACAAGGGAACGTTTCAGACTGTCCCTCTCCGAGTTTGATGAGCTTTGGATATGTTGTAAAGGGGTTCAAAATAAGGTACACGTATTTTTTTATACGTGCCCTAACGCGAGTTTAAGGGCGAAATCAGCCTCTGGAGGAAAACCTGCCCTCTCACGTTTGAGCGAATAGCGGCTAAACTGCGTATCCAAACGAAAAACGTTTCCAATAGAACTTGTATGGTTTCAACAGATTTACAAAACTGTAGCAAGAAAAGTTACAAAACCTTCCTGCTTTTCAAAAATTTACCCCTCACTACCTTAATTTTTAGAAATTGAGAAAAGGTCATAAGAACACAAAAGAAGGAGCATTTCATCCCGAATTCAATAGTATGCGTGAAAGTATAGGAGACTGCTTTCCGGAATACCAAATCGCGATCGAAGTGTCCGGTATACGTATAGACCGTAGGCAGTTGGACAGAGAGGTGCGTTCCAACTCGCGGATCGTAACTCGGGAAATGCGCAAATATGTTATCGCATATTTTGGGTGAGCAGACGCAAAGACGCAAGTCTTTATTTTTATCTGGAGATATTATTGTCGCATCACAGGTTCAAGAGTGAAGCAACACCGACATGTACACAAGACATTCAAATAGGAGGACGCGGAAAGGACGATCGGGAAGCAAAATAAACTTCCCCTACTGTAGAAAGTGCAGGTCTTGTCTTATTGCGATGCAGAGAACTATAAAAGTCCACAGCAAGAGCCGTTCAGGTCAGACAAGTGTGCACAACGTAAGTGTTAAAGTCTGTCCCAAAGTGTAAAACAACCAGCGAACTATGGTGCAGTTTAATCCAAATAATGTACTGCAGTTACTATTAGCATTCTTCAGTATACTGAACATACCAGACTCTCCAGTAACTAATGTGGAAGTGGAAGTGTACGACGTGATCAAAGTAATGTTAGACGATTTCACGGAAAAGATACCGACACTTGACTTGGAAGAAGATTGGAATTTGAAAATCCGGACGATATTCCGGAAACAACTGGTATCGCAGAATATGCTGACGATGACGACGCAGAGGTATATGAAACTACACCGTCAATATGCACACGTGAGACAGATACTATAGATTTTCATTATAAAGCAAGAGCAGTAACATATTGGAAAAGCGCTGTGCAAAGCCCTCTACGACTGGAAACAGTACAACGTACATTCCGCAAAGTTACATCGGTAAAACAACTGCGGCGCTGGGAAATATACAGGGTGGGCCAATAACTATGACCACCTTGAATGTTGCCGTTATTTGTAATAATATGAAAAAATATTTTAAACAAAACTTGTATGGTATCGAGGGGGACATATTGTGGTACCAACATTTCTTGCGTGGGCGGAGGCGTAGAGGATATTTGAAGGTCATTTCGATTTTTTTAAATGGAATGCTATTATTTTTTCATCGCGACATGATAGCCGATGTTGATACGACTTCAGTAAGCTATTATTGAAGGTCATGCAAGGTCAAATACGGTAGTAAAAAGAACTTTCTTACGTTACAGGAGATGTTCGATGCGGTAACCGTTTACGTCAATGCAAAGTTGTAATCTTGGTATTGTTGCATCACGTGCACGTCTTATTGTCTCTGCACTCATTCTAATACATGCTGTAACTATCCGTTGTTTCATATTTTCTGGTGTAGTGGGTACTTCTTGATAAACAGTATTAAATCTAGTGGCGTTAAGTCTGGAGAGCAAGGTGGCCAAGAAACGATTCCTCTACGTCGTATACGTCGTATACGAACGTATAAGTTCATTAAGTACATCTCTTACTCTCCGAGCATGTGTTTATCAAGAAGTACCAGAAAATACTACACCAGAAAATATGAAACAACGGATAGTTACCGCATATACTAGAATCAGTGCAGAGACAATAAGACGTGCACGTAATGCAACAATACCAAGATTGCAACTTTGTATTGACGTAAACGGTCACCACGTTGAACATCTCCTGTAACGTAAGAAAGTTCTTTTTACTACCGTATTTGACCTTGCATGACCTTCAATAATAGCTTGCTGAAGTCGTGTCAACATCGGCTATCATGTCACGATGAAAAAAAAATAGCATTCCATTTAAGTCAATCTCATGCGATCATAGGTGCGGACCTATTTAAACATTATGGTCTCCTGGTTGATCTCCGCCGGAACCGGTTGATGGATTCACGAACGAGCGTCTATGCGATCGCAACCCCGCGCCTCGTGTCGAGTCATTCTGTAGGCACGATTATGCCTAAGTCGCGTTTTTCCGATATTCTCGCGGGCTTCCCTGATCTGTCCGGTGCATCTGACGTGGCGCCGATTAAGTCTGCTGATGTGTTTCATCACATCCTAACCACCGGTCCCCCGGTATCTGAAAGACCTCGTCGGTTAAATCCGGAAAAGCTCAAGGCGGCTAAGAGCGAATTTAAAGCGCTCGTTGAAGCGGGCATCTGTCGCCCTTCTTCAAGTCCATGGGCTAGTCCCATACATATGGTCTTGAAGAAGGACGGCGTGTGGCGTATTTGCGGAGACTACAGGGGTCTGAATAGGCAGACCATTCCGGATAAGTATCCTACCCCTTATCTCCACGATTTCTCGTCCAATCTACATGGGAAATGTATTTTCTCCTCGCTAGACTTGTATAGAGCATATAACCAGATTCCTGTGGCCCCTGAGGACGTTGAGAAGACTGCTGTGACGACGCCCTTTGGGCTTTTCGAATTTCTGTACATGACATTTGGTCTAAGGAATGCCAGTCAGTCTTTCCAGCGGTTCTTAAATAGGGTGCTAGGGGATTTGGATTATATTTTCACGTACATTGATGATATTCTGATTGCGTCGAGCTCTAAGGAGGAGCACGCTGATCGCCTGCGGGTTGTGCTGCGGCGACTCCAAGAGCATCACCTACGCGTTAACCCGTGTAAATGTACGTTTGGTGTCGGTGAAATCGAGTTTCTTGGTTTCACCATTAATTCTAACGGTATTCGCCCCTTGCCATCGAAGGTGGAGGCCATTATACATTTCCCCAAACCCAAAAGGGTCATGGACCTTCGTCAGTTTTTGGGGATGGTAAACTTCTACCGTCGTAACATCCCTCGCGCAGCTCATCTTCAAGCGCCTTTGAACGAATTTCTTCGCGATTCGAAGAAGAACGATACTCGGGAGATTGCATGGACGGAAGTCTCGGAAGAGGCCTTCGTGAAAACCAAGGAAGCTCTTGCCAGAGCGACCTTGTTGGCTCATCCGCGCATTGGTGCAGAGCTAAGGGTCGTTTCTGACGCGTCGGATTTTGCTATGGGGGCTGTGTTGGAACAGCAGGGGTCCAATTCCATCTGGGAACCCCTTGCGTTCTTTTCGCAGAAATTTTCACCTGCTCAAGCCAAATATAGTGCTTACGATCGCGAGCTAACTGCTATTTTTGAGGCTGTAAAGCACTTTAGATACTTTGTGGAAGGTCGGGCGTTCACTATCTTGGCTGACCACAAACCTCTTGTTTATGCGTTCCTCCAACGCCCCGAAAAGGCTTCCCGCGGCAGACTCGTCAATTGTCATACATTGCGCAGTTCACGACCACGATCTCGTACATCCCTGGTTCGGACAATGTCGTGGCCGACGCGTTATCGAGAGTTAGTGCACTTCGTTTGCCATTGGAGATTAACCTTGAAGAAATCGCGGAGCAGCAGGCGTCGGATGAGCAGTTGAAAATTATCTGCGAGTCTTCAGATTTCCCTCTGAAATTGAAGAAATTGACTTGGGGACCGAATCATGTCGCGATCTTTTGTGAGATTTCCGGCGAGTCTATCCGACCGTATGTTCCCTCTAGTCTCCGCAAGGTCGTGTTCGATTTAGTTCATAATCCCGCCCATCCTGGTGCGAGGGTATCTGACCGTCTACTTCGGCAGCGTTATGTTTGGCCAGATATGAATCGTGACATTGCTCGGTGGTGTAAATCTTGCGTCAAGTGCCAGCAGGCCAAGGTCTCGCGACATAATAATCACTTACCGGAACACTTTGTGGCTCCGGATGGTCGGTTCGACCATGTCCATTTGGACATTGTTGGACCACTGCCGCCTTCAGATGGTTTTGTATATTGTTTGACACTTATCGATCGTTTTTCCCGTTGGGTAGAAGTGGTCCCGCTAAGGGACATTACGGCAATGTCGGTCGCAAAAGCGTTTTTCGAGACGTGGGTCTCTCGCTATGGCGCGCCGAAGGTATTGATATAGACATAGACAGATCAGGGGGCTCAGTTTGAATCGCGTTTATTTTCAGCGCTATTATCGCTTATTGGTTGTGATCGTATTCGTACGTCCCCTTATCACCCTGCGTCGAACGGCATGATAGAACGTTGGCACCGCGTGTTTAAGGCTGCAATCATGTGTCACACTCGCAATGAGTGCTCACGTGTATTGCCGACGGTGTTGTTGGGTTTGCGATCGCACGTGCATGCGGATGTCGGAGCATCCCCTGCCGAGTTTATGTTTGGTACGACTTTGCTTCTGCCAGGGGAATTCTTCCTTCCGGAGGATTTCTCGCCTGATCCGAACGTGTTCCTCGAGGAATTTAAAAAGTATATCCGCGAGGTGCGACCGTTGCCAGTTGTTCATAATCACAACAAGCGTGCCTTTGTATTCAAGGAACTGCACTCCTGCACACATGTGTTCTTGCGGCGTATGGCTAAGAAGGCGCTCGAACAGCCGTACTCCGGTCCGCATAAGATTGTTAGGCGGATTTCGGAGCACGTTTATATCATCGATGCTGATGGTTCGGAGCGTACGGTATCTACGGATTTGTTAAAACCGGCCTTCTTGTTGTTAGAAAACCCGGATAACGCGATGACTTGCACTTCTAGTCCTGATGTCGGCCAACAACGTCCGACATACTCCAGGAAGACTGTTTCATTCGCGCCGAATGTATCATAGTAATTAAGTTTTTGTTAGTAGCGTGTACATACAGATATTTATAATTTGGTTATCGAAATTGACTGTTGTTTAAATAAAATATATATCGTTCACACTCGGGGGGGAGTATGTGGGGACTCGGTTCCCCCACCCCTGGACGGTTAAGAGTGGGGGTCGTCGTTACGGCTTCTGGCGGGAAGCGGCGGTACCCATCTCGCTATCTTGTTGGACTCAACCGTCGAGAACGAACGTTAAGAAACTGACTCTTGCAATTATTCATTTGTGAAGTACCTCAACCCTTCTCCTTGAGTTGGCTGAGTGTATATGGGTGAAACTCCCATAGCGAGAGCACTGTGGCACCATCTACTGGCTACCGAAGCGAAACACTAACACTGCGACGCCTCCTACTGGCGAGACGGCGAAACGCAAGTCGCCAGTAAAACAATAGAACTTCCGGTAGTTAGTTGAGAGACAGCGAGACGCTTGTAAAAACACAGTGACGAAAAGTAGAAGTGATTGAGAAGTCAACAGCAGTAATTATTTCCCCTAGACTCTGTGAGCTATACGCCCACAAACAGTAAGTAGAATGTTCATGTAACACTTACATATATATTTTTATTTAAACAGATGGCTTCGTCTATTTAGAATCGTTGCCTCGACAGAATAGAGTAAACAGGAAATATTCCAGCTAATACACAACCAATTGCTAATCCTGTACACGTTCTCAATGTAAATAAATTCTATCATTTTCAAACTATAGTGTAACGTGGCAAAAGCATTTGCCCATTACAAATCCCTACCTTACTGATAGAGCCCGCAGCAGGGGCCGCGTTCCCAAAGATTGTTGAGTGCGCTTTCCGCGCTTTATTCGTTATTACGCCGAGGGGTACTCAACCATTTTCGAAAACCCTCTTTAATTATCGGTATGTATCAGCCCCCTCCCCGAATTAGAGGAATCTCCGGACCCATAGATTTTAGGCGTCATAGCAGTTTGGCAAATTTAAAAAGTCGTCTCGGCTCATTCGACCAATCACTATTCAGATTCTAATTGAGAGATGAAGAAAAAAAGTGTAATAAACTGTTCTTCAGATATACGACACTGAGCCGATGACGTATCGCCGTGACGTAGGCAACATCGCACAGCTGTAGGCAGCTTAATGTAGCTCAAATTGCCTGCATACAGGGGGATATTCAAACGGCTGTATCTTCGCCAATAATGACCGGACACCATAGGTATGTTAACAAAAGTTACTTGTTTTTACCTCAATTATACGCTCCTTAAGTTTGGCAGCACTTCATAGAAACACCGTGTATATAACGATTCTAAACAGACCACTAATTATCTAGGTAAACAAGTAAATACAGAGATCAATATAATAGATTATAAGTAAAAAAAAATAGAAATATAAAATCGACATGGTAGAGTATAAATATCTGGGAAAACAAAAGGGTGTCGAGAGACTATGTCCACGCGTTTTTAGAGCGGAAAACTAAAGCTTTTTAAAAAAGTGCTTAAAAAGTATAGTTTAAGTACCGCGATAGATAAGAGGGTCTATTAGTGGCTAATCTACAAGCGAGATTGGAGACACAGGCAGGATTGACATAATAACTGAGTTCTGGACGATTTAAAATACGCAAAGAATCGTGGTTAAAAAGATGTCGTAAACAAAAGAAGTGACAAACAAAAGAAGTGGTTTTGCGACTTTTCGCAATTTAAGTGAATTTTCTGCTCAAATACAGTGAAAGTAAATATAGATAATAAACAATAGTAATATTAAAGTGACAGTGACTAATAAACTACTGTAGGACAATAAAACACGACAGTGAAAGCTTTTGACAGGCTAGCACTCTGGGAAAACAGATAGACAAGCGAGAGCAACAATAACATACGAATAACGGCAATAACAAGCGAGATAAAATGCCTAAAAGGAAAAGAATAAGAACTGTAGGTAATCATGAACAAACTATGACTAGTTTAGAAACAACTTGGTTTTGGCTAAAATACGCTGGCATATGATTGATTGGACTCATTGTGTTAGGCTTTCTCCTTAAATGTGGAATAGTACAACTTATTGCTCGTTGGCTTATCAAGGAACCATGTATAATGATATTTAACAATTGTTTTAATTGCGGTGGACGAAACATGTATAAGCAAAATACCGTGAATCAAGAAAGAAACTCGCAAAACAATATACCACCTCAGGAACTAATGGAGATAGAAACAGTCCCTTTCGCTAATAAGAAGAGGAAAAGATCACGAAAACGGACTCCATCTGTCATGGACGATTTAATGTGAAATTTTGTTATTAATTAAGAAAACCCCAAAATTTCATGCAAGCCGAGGGGTGCTATGTATTAGTTAGACAGTAGGGATCAAATTGTACTAGGAATAACAATTATTATCACCGCTTCTCTTGAGAATGCTTCCGTTGCAAAAGAGTGCGATTCGGAGGTACAGAGAAGAAGACGTATTCGGGCGCACTCCCGTTCCGACAACCAAACTGTAAAGACGTTTTTCTTTTAATATACAGGGTGTTTCTGTCATGCTGGCCCAAACTCAAGGAGCGTATAGATTAAGTAAAAACAAGCAACTTTTATTCATATACCTGTGGTCTCTGATGATTATTGCCGAAGTTACAGCCATTTGAATATCCACCTACATGTACGCAACGTGACCCACATTCAGCTGCCCGATGCGGTCAATGGCACGGTGATCGTCATCGGCTCAGTGCCGTATACACGGGACACGGCTGACTAAACCTTTTTCCTCTTTATTTTTTCGAACCGAGGAAGTGTTAAAATTTTCCGAACTACTTTAAATCACTGAACTATTCGGAAACAAATTACCTATGAAAAAAGTGTAAACTACTAAAATATTCGAGGACTCATAAAATTTCGAGTTACTTGTGGATAACTGTTCAGCTCGGAAAGTTTACATATTCTAATAGATTTCAAACTTTTGAGTTATTCACAAATATCCGCATTATTAGTGACGATGTTTCCTGCACTAGAAAATTTTTCACTTGGTAAATGGAAAGTAATTATTTCGAGGGAGTTTATTGCTAATAATGATAACTTAGGAACGTCGACTAATAATTCGAATATTTACATGTTGAATATTTATCTCCAAGTAACACGAAAACTTACGAGGGCTCAAATATTCGAATCGTTTGGACTTTTTTAATGGCTCACTTTATTCAACTCAAACAATCGAAATAAATAGTTTCCGAATACGTGCACATTCCTAAACACCAATTGCACTGAATACACTGCACAAAACTCTACTTATGACAATTGTTCAATACGTTGACTTCCGACGGTCATATACATTTCGCACCGTTAGACGATTGATATAGTCGACGAACGAGAGTTTGCATTTTAACAAGACAACGCTGCCATCCATGTTTCTAAATATTCTCGCGAGTGGTTTTGTGAAAGAAACATTCCTTTAATGGAATGGCCTACTTGTAGTCCAGATCTAACCCCAGTAGAGAATTTGTGGGTTATAATGGCAAGAAATGTATACGAAAATGGCCGACAATTTGCTGATGTGAATTCGTTCTAGCAAGAAATTAAGAACGCATGGGAAAAACAGACAATGAGATGATAAATAAACTTATAATGTCCATGCCCAATAGAATATTCTCAGTTAGCCAAAATAGTGGTGGATCAACGAAATACTGATTATATTAGGCAAGAATATTTAAAAATATCTCATTTCTTATTGTGTGTTTAAACGAATTTCGTGTTCAAAAACAGATTAATTTGTATAATTAAATATACAAATGTTATTGAATATTAAATATATCTTCTAAATTAATTTATATTTGTTATATATCTATTGCTATAATTGTTTTATTTAAAACTGAAACCAAAACTTAGAAAATTCGTAAAAAGTGGGAGCGTTTAAACGAATTTCGCTCACTGTAGATGTAGCATTTTGTTTGCGAACCTGGCAGTGATACGAGGAACCATAGAATGTTAGAATTCTTCGTACCCATTGTTTATCTAAATACTAATTAAACATTAAATTTTCGATTTTGTTCGCAGATTTTATATATTCTATCAAATGTATAAAATAAATTGTTAGAATCAATGTTTCTTGCATAAAATTTAATGTATTCTTTACTACTTAATTATAATACCTATCATAATTATCTATCACAGATAACGTTACAGTTCGATTTTCTAGAAAAGACCTTATCGTCACTTCGTGTCTTCTGATTATATCCTCAATATCTTTAAAAAGATTAATTTCAATATTCGTGGCACGTTTTTTCCGCTGAAACTTAAAACCCCGATGTGCATGAAAAATATGTGCATTTCTTACATTAGATGTTGGTGCGCAATAGCATATATCGATGATCATTAATTTCGCTGATATGTGGGTAATAACCCTAGTTGATGGACATAAATATGGATTGCGAACTTGTAAGTATAGTATTACTTCTGCAGTACATCTGTTGATTTTCAGATATGTTAGCTCCTCAAGTGAGTGGAAAGACGTACATGTGCCACTCAGACTTGACCCACTCAACACTTTTTATGCTCAAAATAAATTTCCTTAATACTTTTTATTAATATTATTTAATATTACTTAATACTAAGGTTTAACATCATATTTTGTTGGCCCCTGAAAAGTAAGTAATTTATTTCAGCAGCCAATTTTATTAACTCCATACACTAATGTAAATCTATCACATGGAAACAACGAATTGTCTAAAATAATTAATTTTGTCCTAACTGTAAGCTCAACCAACTCGTGTGTATACTGTGCGTGGCTCTGTACGACAAAAAAGAGTCTCAAAAAGGAGTTGTAGATGTCTCTTCAATAATGAACAATCAATCGGTTACAGTACATCTAACTGCCGTAGTAGTAAGTACCCTCGGATTGTAACAAAAATTATTTTAGTTTAGTGACAGTTGTTTTTTGCAAAAAGCTGTTGTATCAGGATGGTTGAGATTGGAGTAATTTCAACGTGGAAAATGATGAATAACATGAATCTTCAATACGATTTATTGACAGAAGGCCCGGCTCCAGAAAAAGTTTACGTATTTTTGCGAATACAGCGTCTGATTGTGGCAGTGAAAACATTCCAACCAATAATTCGATTAGACGGAAAAGAAGTTGTAATCTTACCAAATGGGCTCGAAACATCCAAAAGCATGGGAGTATGATAAGAATAATAATGATAAGAAATAGAAGAATCGTAAAATGTGGATGTCGTCTGAAATGTAATGAAAAAATTACTTCTGATGAAAATGAAAAAACCATGAAGGCATTTTATAATTTAGACAGTCATGCGAAAATTATAGTAATAATCACAATTACTCCAGAGATATACGTCCTTATGCGTTTCATATATCGTTATATGAAATCTAGGCTTGTAATAATACATTCTACAACGTTTATTTAAATGTATACTTTAAAACGAATTTTATAGAAACAATGTATACTACTTTGACACTTTTCTGCGCCCGATTTGGCATATGAGCGGTTCATATTAATAACTTGTGTATGTTCTTTGTCATGTTACGTATGTTAGGCAGGCGGTGATAGGCTGTAACATGTCATTTTAAAGTAGTACAATACTGTCCATTACGCTCTAACACTAAAATTGTTCAGACATGAGGAAATTGCTTAAAATTCGTTTTACACTGCACATAATGGTGCAATGTTATGAGTACGGCTATACCGCAATGTAAGAAACTGCGCATACTATTCTGTCTAATTGATGATCAGCTCAATTGTCATGAAACTGGTATGACTCTGCGATATTGTGTCTGGTTAGCAATTTGAAGAGTCTGTACTATGCGAATGTCAATTACAGGACCAGCAATGGTTAGCGAATTGTATATGTACGTCGGTTATGTATTATGCAATGATGTTTGATGAGCACGCTCTACAACAGAATTAGGCAATGGCTAAAATTCACAGCAGATTCATGAATAACGTACATATAGGATTGTCTGGTCGTTCGTTATAATCTATTCTTATATAGCGAAGTCATGATATGCAACGTAATAGGAAATAATGGGTCAAGGATCGATTAAAGAATATGACTAAAAACTCGTGAATGTTATTCAATGTGACATAGTTAATGAATGACAGAGCTATGAATGTTTTCCGGCGGTATGATTGCTTATAATTAGCTCACTGGAAATTACGACAAATTGTTCACGTTTGCCTAAGTTCTAAAATGTTTATGATGTTTATCAAGTATTAATGACAATAACGGCAACTATGATAATAATAATACTTGCAGTACACATCTATAAATATAATATTATTGAATAATTTTTAAAAGAAGTGTTAATTGCATCACTGTATCCTTTTGTTGTACCGTGAAACTATTGAACATTTGTTATATTCTGTGAATTTTAATCACACAGACAGAATGAAAGAATTGTTTTTCGAAAATCAAATTTGGCGCGACAAGAGATCGCATATTTCGGCTTTTTGTACACCACTTGCTCTTAATAGAAATAAAATAAATTCAACTTATTTAACACGTATGAGTACTGAGCGTCAACGGGTGTGTGAATCATTTGCCATACAAGGTTTTGTATTTTTACTCAAAGTGCCATAATTTATCACATTTACACTATGATGCATTTTGCTGTGTAAATAAGGTAGGAAACTTCAAGGCTCTTTAAGTAACAATTCAGTTTAATATACCGTTTAGTATATTCTGAATACGTATTCATTTGTGAATTAATTTCTACTGTTTTGTAAGTACGATGGTAATAAAAAAAAACCCAATCACCGCAGTTGTAATCGGTCTATAATGTTTTATTGTCTAGCATTAGTATTTTAAAGATTATTGTAATGTACTTACTATGCGTGTGGCACTAAGAAGATTGTTAAATAATTTGACGTATGTTTAATTAAAATGTTGCTTGCGGAGTAAACGACAACGATGCGTTACTGTGAGTTTGGCTCTGTCACACAAGAAATGTGCTGACAATACACTTTGATATTGTCTTGCACTCCATGTCCGTAGTGGATGGTGGTAATTATATGCGTCTATACACCTATTGTATTGAACACATTCGTCAGAGGACTCTGTCATGCTGAAAAAAAAATTATATCGCGAGACATTGATGTACATTATACGGCCGTTGTATAAAAATGCAGTAATTATGTGCTTTGTTTTATACTCAGTGATAATGGTTTATTATTGCTATAACGACTATGTATATCTATTACATGAAAAGTACTTTGCGTATTTATTACATGAAATTGTACATTGATGAGTAATTATGGGTACGTTATGAATTTATTACGAAATTAGTCTGCTATATTAAATTTAAACTCAAATGATATCCATGCAGAGTGAAGTGTAATTATTTCGAAATATATTTTATACGGAAATGCCTTTGCGCCGTATTTTTCTTTTCATGTGTATCACTTTGTATTCGAGAAAAAAATATGGAAGAAAAAATATGAAAAAGTATATAACACGCAATTTATCGACTCTTTCGAACTGTTGTCATTTGGCAGATAAGATAATGAATTTATTAGCAACGATTACAATAATCTTTAATGTTTATACTTATACTTTGTTTAGTCTTTATGATCAAGGAAGTATATACAGAGATATAGAGGGTACCGTCAACGGTTATTCATGTTATTTTCATGTCCTTCTTTAGTCTTGAAATATTAACGTAATGATTTTCTTTTGAGCATTTTATGTCGACGTGGAGGGAGTCAACCCACCGCAAGGCATAAAGTTGAAAGTTTGTTGTGTAGTAGCAGAAAGTATATCGTTACTGACTCTTCGCGGCGGAGAGTCAGGGTTTATAGAAACCGGGCTTCTACAATCTCGTACGACCTTTCGTACAGCAAGAGTGGGCTTCTAGCCAGTTATTCGTGTCAATAACACGGTGAGTAGTTTTCTTAAGGACGGGAAGTTGGACGGGCTGCTAGCTTGGAACTTTCAGTCTCTAGCCTTCTTACGAATCTTTTAGATCTGCAACGCCAAGCTTCTATCTACGGATTTTAACTACAAAAGAGATGGGGGCAAGCGTCAGTAGTGTGGGGTATGTAAAAGAGTACGAAATGAACATTTTTGTAAATGACGAGATTTCACTCACCTCCGAATATCTTGTCTATCGTACAGTATTCAAATTCAAAATCAAATTTAAAATTAAATGCAAAGTACCCGTTTAACCTTTTTCCCCGTCTACCTTATTTGTATAATCTACAAATGATGTTTTTATCTCTAACCGCTGACTGTTGTTACGCGTAGAGAAAGTAGTGTGTTGTGACCCAATAATACTTATATTTTTTGTACAGTAGTGTGACGACTATCTGAATCAACTGGGACACAAATTTGTTTCGACAATCGGTTTTTCGGATAATCGGTCTAAAAGAATCGAATTCTTAATTATGTCCCAAATCGATTATAAATTAAGCAATTTTTTAATCTGAATAGTTTATACGTAAACGAATACATATCTAATAATAAGGAAAATGCAATGTAAAAAATTAGACATTCTTAGATAGTGCCAAATTGTGAATTCCCTCCGACATGAACATTTGACACGTTTTACCCATTCCAAGGCAATATTCAATGAATTTTCAGCTTCGCTAAACGTTGGAATGGTACTATATCCCATCGTATCTTCATTTATACTGACATTTGTAGTATTACTTGTCTCAAGCGCAGATGAAATAACATCATCGCTCATAATTTAAAAACCTGGATTATTTTTATCTATGCTTATCCATTCTGAAATATCATCACTACGACAGTCTTTGAAGCCAGGTATATTGCGAGCTATATTTTCTAATTCCTCGACAGTTTCAATTTGCCTGATATTATTCCCATTTACGCATCTATCAACACTATGCAATGTACTCCACGCACGATTAAGACTAGTACCTGTTAATTTTTCCTACGCATCACCCAAAATATATATGCAATTTTTTAAATTAAGTTTCTTATAAAACTGTAAAACTCCAACGTCACTATCATGAGCAAACGACGTCGCAATAAATTATTTCGGCAATGTCTTCTGAAGGTTTAATAACTGATTTGTCCATTGGTTGGAGCAGTGATATTACATTAGGGGGTAAAAAAGAATCTTTACTCATTGTACGAGTGAAACCTGTACGTATGAACGCACTAAATTTAGGCAAGGTACTAACCTCGGGTATTCGAAACAGTTAGGATACGTGTCCCATAACATAAACATTGTTAAATACATAGCTGAAACATGTGTATACGAGATACATTGTATAATCGGATAATCGGTCATTCGGATTACCGACATTCGTGTAACCGACTTTTTGGATAATTGACGCTCTACTGTACACTTTTTCTGTAAGATATTTATATACATCATTATTCAAGACATTAAGAACTTCCTAATAGTTTCATTTATTTCCATTAACTCATACATAATTATAAATGGTTAATTTTATGCTTCATGGTATAATCGAGGTATAGAAAAACATGATATTATCTATAATTTAAACCGATGTTTTGCACATATTGACCATAACAATATAGTATACTAAACATTGGAAAGGTAGTTACGAAATAAAAATGAATATAATGCTATGTCACGCTCATTAATCACAATGATGTCACAGTGACTCATCGCGGATATTTATAACAGTTTTAAGAGATATCTTTCGTACGGTAAAATATGTACAGTGCAAATTAGTTAAGAACATCACATATAGTGCACGGAATGTTAAAAAAACTATTTAATTGTATGGGAAATGAAAAATGCAGGCAATTTGTGTAAAACCGTAATTTTTCGTGACTACGTCAGTTGTATGTATGCGTGACATTCATCAGAGTCCATCTGTTCAAATATCGAACTTTGCAAATACTATTAAGAATGCGGGGGAAATGAAATCATGTTTGTTCATAATTTACAATTATGTTTTATGCTACAGTAACGTGAAATACTTTGTTTTTGAAAACGATTATATGAAAACGTTTTAACAAAAATTTATTTTTGCCATATTTACGTTTTGTATGTTTAATATTAAAATCATACAGAGGTACACCTAAATCTTATATAATCATATGATTATAGTACTTATGGTGCAAGATAAGTATGCAGTATGTATTTCATCTAGAATGTTACGATTCAGTACCTCCGAAGGGCACCGATTTACTTTACGAACAAAAAATTAGTAACTTGTTTTTCAGAGAAGCATTCAAAATTCTTTAATTTTGAGATATTTTATTCTTTTTACATTTCGGATGCAGAAATTCTAGCTCTAAATATTTGTTCATTGACATTTAAAATCGCCTGAAACATCCTATACAAGGATTTGGTTATTTTATTAAATGTTAAAGATAGATTCCAATAACTGGTTCCTAATGCTCAATGAGATAAACTATATAATTATATACTTTCCAAGGTATTAACGTAAGATTTTGTCGAATAAGCATTTTCATATCTTTGCTTGAGGAAAGTACATTAGGTTTAAAGTAATGACTTTATGTGAGGTATGAAAATTACGGTATATCTTGTAAGATGTTCTATGAAAAACTTATTTGAGAAATATTTGAGAGATTTGGTGTTATATGTGAATCGGCAACAGAAGGATTCTTGAGAAATAAGCAAAATATTATATAAGCAAGTTTTACATAACCACCTTCTTAGTTAGGACTCAAAGTCCAGTGACGTTTGTTGGGATGGTGATTTCTACCGTTAGTATACTTACATACCTTTTTACTTTTGTCTTTCGAATGCCATCATATTACAACTAAGTTTTACTAGCCTGTGTGCAACACTAACTACACGTGTAAAGTATAAAGTCCAGTGGGGTAATACAGCTAATATCTTTTGTATTTCAATGTACAATGATAAATTTCGGTATTGTTGGACACAATATCTTCAGTTTACATTTGGTTTAAGTGCAAATATTTCAATCGTTCTCGGAATAAGCTTTTTTACATTGAGAGGTACATTTACAGGTACATTGAAAGTCAAATTACATTTCGGTGCTAATCCGATTGTTAAACGACTGTCTAATTAATATGGACAGTTGAAAAAGACGTTGTTATAGAATAATTGGGATAGAGTGGTTACACCACCATGTTTCACGGACGCTGTGCCAGCCCTTATAGTACATATAACTTAGACTACCACTACTGCGACAGGCTAATGGACTGCCGGTCGTGAGGAGCATTTCGATAAATACATTCTCTCGTTAACACATCTTTTGCGGGCGCGGTTTGGGCTGCGCGAACATCGAGAGCGGGCATATTCAGGTAGCAATAGCAATAGCGCGAAATCGAATAAAAATCGTATACACCTTCATAAACACCAAAACTCTGTGACTGTGATCTCAGTCTCCCGCATACAACGTCCAGTATTTTCGTAAATGTAATTACAGTCTTCCGCGCTCAACGGTTGGCTGCAGTAGGACTGTGATTCACGTCACCCGCAAAAGATGTGTTAAATTCTGAATAGATGATTTGCTGGTATTTATCGCCTACTTTTATTGTTTTCCCATCCTCACAGTTCACTTCCATATGCTATCAACCCAAAAAATGCCATCGTGAGATTTAATTATTTCAGTTTCAATAGCTGAATTTAACTGTTTCATTTTTTTATCACCCATGCGCATGTAGATAATTTTCTTGTAAAAGCTTTCACTTTGACACTCTATCTGTTAACAGTTTTTACGAATACATCATCTACTCTCTACGAATGGTTGCAGATGGAGAGCCTTGTCGTTTCATATTAATTAAAAGTAGAGTCGTGTCATACCGGTTGTTCAGAAGATATTTATGATGCTCGTTATGATCGGCAGCCCGACAGCGCAGTGACCGGCAAAATCGTTTGCAAGGGGCTGCAAGGATATGTCTCGATGCGAATACCCGGTATTATCAAACATACATTATGTCACATAATAGTTACTAGTTATAAAACTTAATAGTTGCATCATACAGTAAATTAAATGAAAGATATCAATAACTCATTTACTGGCGATGTTGAACCGATTGAAAATTTTATTGCCCGTTTTCATACATTATTCTGTTCTTTAAAGACCTTACGCACAAGACGTTATACATGAGTGCACAATGATAGTGAAATTTTAACGGCATTAGTGCATCATATTGTTTTAGGTATAAGTCAGCACACAGGCTGTCATTTTGTCGCTGTGATGTTAAAACTGCAGTATCCTCCCGGTACAGTTGCTGTTTTTAGATATACAAAGAGCCTTTTACATGGTCTATTTGGTTCCCCGCTCTGTTTCCGTTTTATTTAATGTGATGTGTTAAGGAAAAAACTGAAGGTCCGAACTGAAACTGAAACGTATACGAAGCTCTATGGGAGAGCCAAAAATTATCCATCAAACAGTTCTTGTAAGCGGACATTGTATTAGCTGAGGTCTCAGCTGAGTCAAAATATTTTGCGACGAGAAAGCCACATGCGGCGGGCAGCCGTCGATAGCGGCAAGTGAGGGCCTTATGGAGTTAGTGCAGTGTTATATCGTCAACGGGAACTTCAATTATGTCCACCTCTTCTGGACGCTACTTTAGCTTGTACTGTAAATGACAGATGCAGCCAGTAATAGTAGAGCGTATAGACCGTAGTATAATCGTAGACCGTTTGACTTTTATCTTCGGTTTTAATTAAACTCCTTTCTGAGTGTAATACTTCTGTTTCGAATTTATTTTAGTTTAATAATCAAACCAATCGACGAATAGGGATTTAAAGACCAACACAACTTTCCTTACGTATTTCTTTGTAATTACAATCAAATTCTATGCGCCTGTATATAAGTACGCTCGTAAACGTACATGCATATGTTTGTATATGTCACAACATAGATAGACATGTACATACGTAGGAAGCAGCTAGGAGGGAAACATTTAGCAATTGCGTGGAAATTATCGCTTCAATGAGGCTGCAATGTACGTAATCTTGAGAGATAAACAGCGCATAATGTGCCATGCAATCATTAGAAGATAAAAAGCGATGTTAAGAACGCGGATGAATAGTTTGCGCAGTATTACTGCATCTTCACGTAACTCAAGTACTTCTTTTAGATGCTGCAGTAAACAAAAATTACGCATTATCATATTTATCGTAGTGCATTGTGAATTTTGAGATCTATTGTGCAATTATCGTGAATCTTATGTATAATATATTTTATATTATACAGTGTAATATATAACGTTAATTATGTCTGAAATCGGCAGTCCTCAGTTCGTCAGTTAATAAATAATATCAGCTCCTTTACTTCTTATGTACTCCATAATCATCAAGTCGTTAATGTCTTTTATGTTCAAGATTTTTCATTAAGCGAAAGCAAAACTGTATCTTTATCTCGCGTGGTATTCACTTAATAACTACACGTTTGTCCTGCTACTGAGTGTTTCAAAATAGAGGAAAAGAGGATAGTGCATTCGAACTAGTGCTGTGAACATTCACCGTTGCTACAAATTGTTCAAAATGTAAGGTTTACTGGACATTATAATATTACCATTACCATCGAGTAATAGAATAAATTTAATTGAGCAAGAACGTTTTATTTAATCTTGGAAAATTATTCATGGACAATTTTTAATCTTCGTTGAAACGTTGAAATAACTGTTATCAAAACAAATCAGGATATACGACTTTCACGGTGACATTCTGTGTTTTTTCCGAGCGTTTCAACGATATTAGTCAAAATTAATGCATCAAATTTTCTGCTTCCAAAAATGGTTTTGAATGTTTTCTTTTAGTACTGACATTTTAATGTACATAATGACATGGTAATGTACAAACTTTTGTGGTGTGAAGAATTTATGTAAGCTGCTGTAATCTGTGTTGTGTGACATCTGCAAATTTGTACATGTTGACACTTATTTATGTTATATATATACCTCTATTAAGTTCGGTGCATCTTAATAAATTGCAACCATTTCTGCATTGTAAAGCCATTTTTAATTATCAATAGCAGCATGTCATTCTACAGTGTGTTGTATATTTTATTTTTTGTTATTTTATATGCCGCAATTACATACAGAATACAGTTTATGAATGCCGATAGCAAGATTAACGCACTAATATTTATACATGTTTAAAGATTTGGTGTCAATAAAAAAAAATAGGAAGTGTAGCTTGAAGCGAGTGCGATAATTGACATGTAAAAAACTGTAACAAATACAAATACTGTCTTGTTTTTTACGCGTAAACGCTGTTTCCGGAAAATTAAAACATGAACCAATTGCAAGTATGACAAAGTTTAACAAGAAAGATTTTAATATCCTTACAAGTGAAGGATGTTCTTCTTTTGTTCAACAGTGAGGACAAAACGTAAATTGATATTTACGGATTTAAATTATGAACAGACGATGTAATGTATATCTGGTATATTATGAAAAGTAATTTTGAACAAATTACAACGGTAATCCGTCGACTCTGCTCGTCAACAGTGCTCACTTTAAATTCAACTCCACCACACGGCACAGATATATTTAAATTTTTGGTTTTTATGATACATTTGAAAAAAAATGTTTGTTTTAATTGCCCATATTTACTTCTAGGGAGCTTAAGTCTACCGTGGATTTCACCATAAACGGAGAATCTTACACAGGTATGTTTATCTTAAAACATGTGGGATATACCGATTTATTCAAATTTAAAGATGATGAAGATCACTATTTCGAGTATCCTTATAATTATGAATTACTCATATCGAGAATGGAAGCATCAGTGATTAAAAGAAGAAGTATGAGTAATAATTAACGATATTCAAAACTTTCTAAATTCAGCGTCGAATTCTTTCAGTCATCTTGACGATAATGTAAAACATCAATACCATGCGATTTAGCTACACATTAATTTATTATAATATGTGTAATTGGACGGTTAAATATATGCAGAAGACATTCCGGCGGAACGAAGTTCCCTGAAGAGCAATAACACTGAACAGTGTTAACTATTAAGTTATTAATTCTTTTCTTACTGAAATGTAAGACATTTTGTGGATTTTGATAATTTGAGTCTAATAGTAATGTCAATTATCATGCTTAATACATTTTTTTATGATACTCTTAACACTAATACAAAGTACAAATCTAGTATTAACAGGTAAATTCCTTATAAGTAGTAGAAATATAGTTACTCCAATTTTTCCTTTGTTTTTCCACTTGTAATCATTTGCAGTCCTATTATCTAATCAATATCCAGCAATAACCTGCCAGTGTATAAAGTCCTATCTTTTTTGATAACGTTTTTCCATTGTCATTATATCTTGATGAAGACGTTCACTTCAATAAAATGTTTTCAGTGTTTTTCAGTGTAATTAACTATACATGTAATTAATATAAATGATCTAGAGGGATAACAGACCCAAACCGGCCCTGTATCAATTTTGTTTAAACTTTAATTACCTCTAGGATTGTGTAAAAGGAAACTTTGCTGAAAATCTCAACTTCCTGGATATTCCCATACCAACTCGGGTATATGTAAACTATGGTGTTTCTTTCGATTCGATTCTTCCATCCCTTGAATTTAGAAAAACTATTAAAACTTTAACACAAAATTCTGCAAGACACAGACACAGAAAATTCATGAACGTGTATTTTGGGATTGAAAATGATCAGAAATATTTGCTTTAATTTTCAAGGTGACTCAACTGTTTTAAATGTAGGAAAAACTGCTGTTTTTGACGATTGGGGCAATATTTAAGGAGTTTTCATAACCTAAAATTTCAGGTGGATCTTGTTTGGTAAAATTTCATGCAGAACAATATAATTTCTACCCTTGTCGCATCTATGGAAATCCTTATATTAATGCGGCATAATCTTGAACTGCTTTTAAGATAAGTTATGCTGAGTTCATAATTAGAAAATATATGTATTTAAAATTCGGTGCAAAATTGTGAGGTTTCATTATTTATAAAAATGAAGTAATGGAATTTCTATCTAGATGATACTTTTAATATTTAAAACTGTTGTATCATCTTAAAAATTAAGAGAAACATTTTGTATCATTTTTCATCTCAAAATAGATGTACATGAATTTTCTGCAGCTAGCCCCTCTTGTAAGATCTTCATTTCTATGTGTCAAATTTTTAACATTTTTTTTAAATTCGGAAGATGAATGAATCGAAACGAAAGAAATATCTTGCAATATCCTACCATAGCTTATATGTACCAGGATTTTTCAGATGTTTTCCTTGGACGCAGGGAGGAATCAAAAATCTAGTGACGTTGAGCTTATTCAGTCGCATAACACCACACGAGAATATCCAGATAGTTGATACTTGCATCACAGGTTCCTCTTATATCTACTAAAGGGTTTCTCAGACAGGTTTCTCCTATATCGACTAAAATCTTTGACTTGTGACAGATAAAGAGATGAGTTAAGCTGGCGCCGAACTAGAAGCAATCTTAATGAATTATATCTCAAAAAATTGCTCGCAATTTGCTCATCAAGAATATAAAATTGCTCTAGCGGTAGAAATTATTAAAAAAAAGTTATTAAACAATTACATAGCAAGCACTAATTTGACGATTTCTAAGTTATCCGACTACGAACGGGATCTTTCCTGGGCTCAAAAAATTGCGATCAATTTGCTCATCACTGCCCCACCTTTTTATTTGCGTTTTATTAACGTTTTTTGAATTAAAAATAATAATTAAATTTTCGATATTTTAAGACCTGGGGAAACGATAGTAGCGCCCCCAATTTTGAAACAGGAAACTAACACCAGTAAAGGCGGTTCTCAATCTAAATCTGAAAATTATTTATTATTTTTAAGTCAAAAAACGTTAATAAAACGCAAATTAAAACGCAAATAAAAAGGTGGGGCAGTGAAGAGCAAATTGATCGCAATTTTTTGAGCCCAGAAAAGTTCCCGTTCGTATTCGGGTAACTTACAAATCGTCAAATTAGTGTTTATTACGAAATTGTTTAATAACTTTTTTTTAATAATTGCTACCACTAGAGCAATTTTATATTCTTGATGAGCAAATTGCGTGCAATTCTTCGAGATATAATTCATTAAGATTGCTTCTAGTTCGGCGCCAGCTTAACTCATCTCAGATAAAGTCTTCATTGTTGATAGCATTTTATTCGGAATGACTGGATGTTCTTATCTATGGCATAGTGTTGTATCCAAATTTAACCGCGGTGAAGTAACAGCTGTCACCATAAAAAGTTTACATGAAAAGGGGTAATTTAAAATCTACGATTACATAGCTTACACCAAACTGCATAACTTTCATTTGAATTACATATTTTTAAAGACAATGTTTATTGTAAATCATAATTAGATGAATTGTGACGCATATGTGGAATGGATGCAAATGTTTGTAATACAACAGAAGCAACCTTTTTTCTTAATGTCTATTTATGTGAATAATGACCTTTTTGAAATAAAAGGTTTTTAAAAACAAATTTTGTTTTTGGTTAACGACAAACCCTGCACCGTTCTCATTTACGCGTCGCATTTCAACTGGTTAATAATACAACTAATAGACACATTATTTTAAAAAGTTATTTAGTTTGATATAAACTATCAAATCTTACATTCAAAATAATTGCTTACCATTTAAATTTGTCAAGGTTTTCATTGTAACTCAACGGCGATCATATTTAAATGTGTTATTGTGCGATTGATAAAATGGCACCCTCGTATCAAATAATACGCAATTGTGATGAAAGTAATTCTAACCGTTTCAGAGATGTTAGCCTCTAATAACTTTATCTCTACAGCCTGTACAGGGTGTAAAGAAATGTTTTGTCTTGGCAGTCATAGGGGTATTCTACACCATCGGATCAATGCAGATCTGTGAAAAAAAGTTGCACCAAAATTGTGTTTGACCATGAATTTCACGGTCAAATTTTTATTTTATTGCATTGTGTTCTACGCATAATGAGGATAAGAAGTGTCAAAGGAACCATTGTTCGAAATTTAACCGTTTTGTAAGAAATTGATGCGGATGTTTTGTCAAATTGAAATGCTAGTTGTTGCCATAAAACAATTGACATAAGCAGAAATCTAACATAATCGTTCATAATAAATATTATTTTTTCTAAGTCTTGAAAGATGTTCATCTTCTATTTTTTCTTCTGAACCAAAGAACCGATCGATTCTGATTAATATTTCTTAATAGCCGAGCTTCAATGCCAGTTTCAATATGGTCATCATTGTCTTGCAAACACGTCTCTAATTTGTTTTGAATATTATTTGTAATTTTATTGTTATGTCGTATACTGTAGTGGTGTGTTTACATTCTTGTCGGGACTGTGTTTATGTTAATATTTAGCATTTCAATTTGAAATCTCCAACTTCTGTGAATAAATTAATCCTACAGCCAACAAAACTTCCGCTTCAATTTCTTGCAAAACGGTTGAGTTTGGACCCATGGACCCCACTTCTTATACTCATGATGCGTAGAACATAATGCAATAAAATAAAAATTTGACCTTGAAATTCATGGTCAAGCACAATTTTATGGCAACTTTTTTCACAGATCTTCATCGATTTGAAGGTGCAGAATATGTCTATGATTGCCAAGACAAAACATTTGTTTACATCCTGTACATTAATTTCCATCTGTTCCATATTGAAGTAATGTTTAATATCTATATAGTGCCCAATGATGTACCGGCCGGTACATCACTTAATATATTCATCCGAGATTATGCAAAACTCAGAGGCACAAAGGCTATGTGTCTCGAAGGCGGATGTGGTGCCTGCATAGTAGCTGCAGAAATCAAGGGACAAACGATTGCGGTCAACTCCTGTTTGGTACCAGTTATCATTTGTGACGGGTAGGTTCATACATATTATGCTTTGAATTAACAACGGGTGACACAAAACCAAACTACTTTCAACAACAATACAAAATGAATTGTCTCAAAAATCCATTGTACAAGTCACCTCTAAGATTTTTAAGTATCAATGAAATATTTTTATTATTCTTCATGATAATACGTAATCCCCAGAAGTGCATTTCGTATTCCATTTTTATAATTCACCATAAATTACGACTTTGTATAACTCATTCTTGATTTTATATAAGAGATTGATGCAAAATATACTTTGTACAATATTATATTTTACTCTAAAAAGCAAACTGATAGATCTATTATATGCTCGGGACACAACACGCAGGAATTCTTGAAATTTATTGATGTGCACTTGATGAAGCTTTTTCGGCACTGACACACTCGTGTTTCGTGTATCGAACGTAAGTGTATTCGTCAAGTTCAAAACTGTTCACGAGTGGCTGTTCCGCAATTGTTTGAAAGCGAGACAACTTTCAAGCATTGTTAATCCTTTGCACTCAAAACCAGTTTCAATCACGTATGACCATGTAGCATACATATGATTTTTACGAATAGGGCAGTGATCACCAACCAATTGTGAATAAAAGCGATGAAGAGTGACAATTGTTGAACTTGTGGTGTGTTCATATGCATTTCCCACGCAATTTTAGGTTTAAATAAGTTCATCTTAACAAATATGTTCCACACTTTGACCATGTCCGCATCTGTCCGCTTATCGATTTTCATAGCCACGTGCATGTAATCCGCAGGACCTACTCAACTGTAAAACTTACTCCTCTCCTACATTCTGCGAACATGTTTCAATAACTTTCTTTATTTTCTTCCTGAATTTTTAGATCGTGAAACCATCCCGTCCTACAACTCTGTTTTTCATTCCCTCCTGCGTAATCTTCCGCATTCACTTTCTCAAATTCTTTCAATTCGTTAACCACAAATTCTGCGTCTCGTTTCCGCTGCGAATTAGTTTTTAATTAATTTTCAAGTCCCACTTAAAAATATATTGTTGACCTTAAAATGTTAAAAAACATGACCTTGAGCACAATTGTTTCTACTAGACAGTATTCGCCCCTCGGCATCAAACATTTTTTTCTATGATTGAAAATAAGCCAGATATTCAAGGTGGTCAAGTTAGCTCAGACACCCTGTATACTTATAGGTATATACTATATAGGCTAATATCCTAATAATAACTGGGCAAGAAACGTATTCGAAATATTGCTATTAGTTGAAATCGTGACAGCGAGAGTGGATCTGTGCATCAGCTTTGAGTACTTCGCCCTGTCTCCCAGTCCACAATTTAACTTCGTTCGTTGTCGTTCATAAACATCTCTCTCTTTATATCTGGACT